>CM026568.1:4251865-5451865 GCA_015143295.1 Tetracentron sinense
CCATCACTGTTGCAAAAACGTGATAAGAAAAGGGGGCTGCCCCTTATTATTAATGCAAGGGTCATGTGCCAGGCACGAGGACCACAATTAATGGTCCTGTTGACCAAGTCAACGGTGTGACCATTATTGATATCTATCGTATTTCTCGCATATAGGATCCGTAATCCTACCTAAGGACATCCGATTTTGACGAAACTTAGGGGACCGACTTGGAGCAGTCCGACACCTACTGTAAAAATTTCGGGGAAAAATACTGAGTTTTGACAGGCTACAACTTTAGTCCGGAAGAAAAAATTACAAAACGTCTAATTTCCTGATTTCGGAACACAAAACAGGGCCGGCGTTGCTTCGTTTTGAGATCAACTAACGGCGGGACGACAGGACATTATCCCCACGGCCGACCGACAGCAGAGTGCTAACCGCACGGATTTCTTGAGGATCTCAAACAGATATTGGGTTCCCACTAATTTCTGGAAATATGAAAATTTCCCGGTTTGTTCTCAATTTTATCACAAATAATGGCCCCGCGGTCCCGCGAAAGCTACTTGCCGTGGAACCGATACGGAGGGGTGGGTCCCGGCAGTCGACCAGACACTATGGTTCGAGTTTCGCCAAATGGACACTGAGATTTCCTCGGTGCACTTCAACCGGAGCAAAATACCTCGTATTAATTTACCAAAATTAACTAATTAACCTTCATTAAGGACCCATAAACACATAATTTTATATATTAAAATTCGGGGTCGTTACAATTTCCCCTCCTTACACAAAATTTCGTCCTCGAAATTATAATACACTAGTCCTCAAATAACTGAGGAATGATGCTTCTAATGACATCTTCAAGTCCCATGTGCTTCCTCTTAGCATGGGGTCCCATAAAACTTTAATAGCTTAATCGTTTTGTTTAGTAACACCGGTCCTTGCGAAACAAAAAATTATAACTGGACTTTCTTCAAAAGTTAAGTCCTCTCTGACTGGAATTGGTCATATCGCATCACGTGCGATGGGAGCATGTACATATTTCTCAACATGGATCTGTGGAATTACATTGTGAACCCTTTGCCAGCTCTGGTGGTGAACGCCAAACGGTTAGGCTACAAATCCTATTTTAGCCAAAATCTCAAAAAGGTCCAATGAATCGCGGACTTTAACTTTCCCCGCTTCTGAATCTTTACAATACCTTTTGGAATTGGAGAGATTTTCAAGACATATGTCGCCGACTGAAACTCTTAAGTCTCGGCGATTGCCATTGCATAGCTTTTCTGTCGCACTTTGTTCCCAGGATAATAACTCCCCCCGATCGAATCAAAGAATGGGAATCTTCGAAGGAGGAATTTTTCTGTGGCAACCAAACTCAGGTCCCAGTCGTTACGTTCCCCGCTTCAGTCCGAAAAATCTGGTGCCCGAAACTCAGCTACAAGGCCTCGTAAGAGCCATGAATCTTGCCTGATACTGTTATTATATGCAAAAATCGATCAAATGGCAAAATGACATACCAGTTTCCTTGAAAAAGTCCCGACGGCAAATAGTGCGCATCATATCTTTAGCGTGGTATTGCTGCGCTCAGACTTGTCCATCGGTTTGCGGTAATCGATACAGCTTACTCATGTTTAGTGAGTACCCTAAAGCTTCTGCAAGCTCCGCCAAATCGGAAGTAAATCGCAGATCGCGATCTGACCATAGATACCGGCACACCATTGCACAGCTTCCAATCTCCTGAGTACAAATCTTTGAATAAATTTTCCAGGGTTAGGGTATCCTTTAAGCAGAAAGGAGCCGACTGCGTCAGACTCGAGTCAAACTATCACCCAAAACGGCAATCATGTCCACTCCTTGTTTTGGGGAACCCGTCCCACAAAAATCCATCGTAAGTGCCTCCCATGTCACTCAGGGGAATAGGCAATGAATTTATAACAATCCAGGTGGTTTTCTGAGGTTCTCACATTGATTGTGAGCACCAAGGCAATCGAGATAATACTCTGCATTCTCTCTCATGCCATCCACAGAGGTATTCTTCAATCACGCTGAGTACATATTTGTACTTCCGGGGGAGAGTGATGTGCAACCGCATAAACGAGTGAGGATCGATGTGCCTCATGGCGCATCGATTTTCAAATCCTCTAGGATTTCTAGGAACACAGATTCGACCTTTGAATCGAAGGTATTCCATCTCTCAGATTCTTCAAAGCACCAATTTTCCGTGAAAGAATCTTATCTCGGATAAACTTTGATCGCCATGATCTTCCAACTGTGATTAGGGAATCTTTTGTAATAACACTGGCTTGGCCCTGATACTAGCCACGTGGGCACTATTACCATGGAATTTAGACTCGGATTACCAACACTTGAATCTTCGATAATAAGTTCTCATAGCTCGGACCTCATATATGCTACAGATCCAACTGTCTTCTACTCATGGCTATGTCAGCAACACGTTACCCTACCAGGATGCATAGCAAATTCATAATCATAATCCGGCAAGAATTTCATCCATCTCCGCTGTGCATATTGAGTTCTTTTGGGAGAATAGATACTTTAACTTTGTGATCACTAAGAATCACCAACTTCTCATCCATAAAGATAAGCCTCCAATTTTTAGTGCTATACTACCGCAGCTACTCCCAGGTCTTCGTGGATTTATTCCGTTAATTGAGCTGCTATCTTCGGATAAACCTTCTAACAATGTGCTGTAGTACCCACCATCCCAGAAAACTTCGACTTCAGTTAAAGTGATGGCCCTTGCCCAATCGGTACTGCCTGAATCTTGGAAGGATCAACAGATATTCCATTTCTTGACACAATATGTCCAAGAAGGCTACTTCTTCCATCCAAAACTCGCATTGGAGAACTTAGCATACAGCTGATTATCTCTTAATGTCTGTAGCGTAATCCTCAAGTGCTCAGCGTGCTTCTCATGACTAGGTGAGTACACCAAGATATCATCAATAAATACCACAATAAAACTGATCCAAGTACGGCCTGAAAAGCCGATTCATCAAACTCCATAAAGGCCGCAGGTGCATTTGTCAGTCCAAAAGGCATCACCAGAACTCGTAGTGACCATACCGAGTTCGGAATGCTGTCTTTTGAATATCTTCTTCTTTGACCCTCAATTGGTGATAGCCGGACCGTAAATCAATCTTTGAAAACACTTGGGCGCCTTGCAACTGATCAAATAGATCATCGATCCTGGGGAGAGGATACTTATTTTTGATCATCGCCTGATTCAGCAGACGATAATCTATAAACAGAAGCAGACTCCCGTCTTTCTTTCGGACAAATAACACCGGTGCTCCCCATGGTGAAACACTAGGACGGATCAAGCCCTTGTCTAATAGGTCTTGCAACTGAATCTTCAGTTCTTGCAACTCAGCCGGAGCCATCCGATACGGTGTTTTAGATATCGAGTCTACACCCGGAGTAACATCGATTGTAAAATCGATTTCTCTAGTAGGAGGGAGTCCTGGTAATTCATCAGGAAACACATCTCGAAACTCTCTGACCACCGGGGTATTCCCTAAGTGTCATATTCATCTTTATCGACCACCACTGCAGCTAAATACCCAGTACACCCCTTGTCTAGAAGGTGACATGCTTTAATTGCGGATATTAGCTTGGGTGCTTGACCTCGGATAATCCCCTGCATTCGAACTCTGGGATGTCCGGAATTCGAAATATCACTTTCTTGGCATTACAATCTACCACTGCATGGTAATTAGCCAACCAATCCATCCCTAGGATAACATCATAATCCTTCATGTCTAACACGATCAGATCTACTAACATCCGTACACTATTGACAAGTATGGGACACCTATCATAGACTGTTTTTGTGCACAGAACTTTCCCTGATGGTGTAGATACAGACATCATGCTTTTGAGTGTATAGGCTTGTAACTTATGTGTTTAGCAAAACGAGTAGAGACAAACGAATGTGTAGCACCAGTGTCAATCAAAGCATAAGCAGGTACTTGAAATACTAAAAGTTTACCTTCGATGACACCTTCGGTCTGCTGTGCCTCTTCCTGGGTAATTGCAAACACTCTTCTTTTTCTGCCTTCCAACGCTAGTGGTTGAGCCTTAGGGCAATCCTTTTTGAAGTGTCCAGGCTTTCCGCACTGGAAGCAAACCTTCGCTCTACAGTCCTTGGTCAAATGGCCCTGACCACATTTCTCGCACTTGAGCCCCAATCTTCCTGTAGACCCTTGGTTTTTCATGTCCTCGAACTTTCTTTTCCCAGTAAACTGCCGGTTATTCTCCTTTATCCAGGGCTTCCCAACTGTCCCTTTGCCTTTGCCAGCACTAGACTGTGCCAGTTCTTCATGCACTCGCTCTACTCTGAGTGCTCTATCTAATATCTCTGAGAATGAGGTAAATCGTTGAGCTGCCAATTTCCTTCTGATAGCCGGCTTCAATCCTTCTTCAAATTTCTCAACCCTCCACTGCTCATCCTCGACAAATCTCGCAGCGAACCTCGAGAGTTGATTAAACTTTTGTTCATACTCGCTAACCGACATGTTTCCTTAGGTCAGCTGAAGAAACTCCATCTCTTTCCTCTTTTTCATCGACGCTGAAAAATAGCGCTCATAAAACAATTCAGTAAATCTTGCCCAAGTAACGGGCCTCTGATGCGGTGGAACTGTCCTTTCCACTGTGGTCCACCAATGTTCCGCTTCTCCTTCAAGTAGAAAGATAGCGAACTCGGGCTTGTCATTTTCTGGCAAAGACATAGCCCTAAAAACTTTTTCCAAACTTCTAATCCAGTTCTCCGCCTTCAGCGGATCAGTAGTGCCCGAAAAGGCCGACGGTCCAAGCCTCTTAAACTTCTCCCATCGGGTCACATTCCCATGCTCTGGCATGGTAGCAATGGGGATACGACTACCATTCCCATTTCTATTCATATTCTGGGCCTGTTGTTGCTGAATTAGGTTGGCTAGGGCTGTAATAGCCTCGAATGCCCCAGCCAAGGTATTTTCGGGTGCTCGTCGAGGTGGCATGATTTACCTATAATTATAAAGTAACGAACTTTTAATAATAAAATAAAACTAAAATGCACTGAGAATTCGATATCCAAAAAGAGACATTTCATTTACTTCATCTTTAATATATACAAAGCAACACTGTACAGTATATAGTACACCAACGTATACAAAACATCATGTAGCTGTACACATACAAAAAGTGATCTAATGATGGAAAGATCAAATGGGCATCTATTATATTCCAAAACGCCAAAACGATATAGATGCACCACGCTCTTCCACCATGATCCTATACTTCGTTCGTCTCAACCTCTATCGGTGAGACTGCTACACTACCCTCCTGCGGTGCCTGATCCTCTGTCTCAGGTCTAGCCTCTCTCAAAATCCAATCAATCTCGCTCTTTCTTAGGGATTCTCGCATTGCTTGTGCGGTCAATCCCTTACGGAGTGGTTTTACCGCCTTTAGGTGTATAGTGCGGTAACACGACCATCCGGCGTGACGTCTTCTCTGCATAGTCACCGCCCATTCAAACAGAGCTATCTCCCTCTTTGTGGGAATTCGGTGCGTCCTTGCCATTCCTGCACATGTACATATTCCAAATCAATGTCTGATTTCGAAACATGACATGTACAACAATCACTCAACTAGGAATATCAAATAAATCTCTAAGGGATCGCCTATCCAACGTTTCCTAGGTGTATTATGCTCAAGTATGATTTGTGTGATGGTTATTGCTATTGGCTCTGATACCAATTGTGACGCCCCGAACCCGCGCCTAGGGAATCAAGTTCCGAGACGCGTGTCCGTTCGTCAAATCATGCAAGCGGAAGACTTTACCGCAAAAATGCGGGAAATTTAAACATTTATCAGATGCTCCCAAAAAGCAAATAATACATGTCATCACAATAGTCATCATACAAACCATATACCTGTATTATTTACATCAAGTTTGTTTTACAAAAGTAGGCGTTTCTATCACGCCGGGTACAACTTGTACAAGCTTCCAAAATGTCCAATTGGACTTTCCACTTACTGGTCAGCAGCTCCGAGATCTGTTGACACAAAAAGTCAGTGAGCTATGAAGCTCAATAAAACCACAATCCTTCTAAACTATTTTCCACATAATAACACGCATCAATAATGATATAATAAGCAGTTCAATTTGCATGTTACAGTAAAATAGAACAGTATATAATAAATTGTGACCCCAGGGTCACTTAGGGTTACGTCACCCTAACAGAGGTTCCCGACCTCACATTACTTTCCAATTATGAGGTTCAGTTATGAATGTATTATATTACTAAATTATCGTTTCGATCATCAATCATGTTTCATTTCGAGTCCTAAGACTCTATTAATTGGCCACAGCCCACAAATGTTTAGCTTAAAGTCTCTAAATCATAACCATAATACATTGAGTCATTTAGACTCACACACGCTGTTCCGGCTTTCACCTGAACATGACCAAACCTTGGGTATACCAACCCAACTCACTTCGAATCCGATAATTCCATACCGAACCATGAGTCCACCAACTCAAACAAATACATCAACCCTGAGTATAATAACTCAGACCACTTCGTATCCGAAGCTTACACACACAACATGGGCGTTCACCCAATAAAGACATACTTTTCCATTCAATTGACTGGCCACATCTACCGTGTATTCGCCGCCATCGCCCTGGGTATCAGTTATGAAGGAACTCCGACCAACCTGCCTACTGTCATCTTCTGGCTAGTCTACGGAGGAACCCCGACATCTATACCAATGCCGACATCTCCTGACGTTCCACCAAGAAGGGACCACGATAGACACGGTGCCGACATCTTCTAACCCACCCAGAGAGGAACCCCGGACTATACACTATCTGATGTTTAGCCACTTTAAACTCCCTAGGACTCCGACATCTCCTGACTACCAGTCACGGAGGAACCACGGGCCATGCAGGACACCGCTACTCCTGACCTAGTCCAAGAGGCACCACGGACGACCTAGACAAACAGACCGACATCTTCCGACTATCAGTCACGGAGGAACCCCGGGCCTTACTAGGCATCGTCTCTCCTGACCTAGTCAAAGAGGAACCACGGACTATACTGAACCTTGGTTAGATTTTCTAACCACAGGTTAACCCCAGTTAACCCAAGCCTCGCTTGATTAACTGAAATACTTGGGCCTCGCGCCTGTGAACCAACTCCGGTAACACACCGTCCCGTTAGGGAACGTTTTCAAGCTAATGGATGTCTCCATAGCCTTACAAGACATGCAAAACAACTTTTCGTCACCCTAGAGTGGCGATACAATTTACCCGGGACCCGATCTGGGCTCCCTGAGGGACCACATAAAATCACAACATCACATAGGGGTCTCCGCCCCTTTTTCATTCATGTTAAAAGACATGCATATACATCACATGAAATAATATAGCAAAATAAGCGGAAAAAGTGAAGAAAATGGAGGGGTTTTACTGTTTCACGCGTTTCGAGGCCTCGTAGGCAAAAACAGATGTCACCAACGCGTTCCCAACGATGATCAACCTCGGGGTAGAGCGCATGCAACTTTCTCTCTCCACTTTCTCTCTCTACCTTTTTCTCTCTCTCTCTCTAAACGCAAAACGAGACACCGGAGAGAAAATCGGACGCCGCCAACGCGTCGGGGACGTCGAAAAACCTCAAGGACCCACTTCTCTCTTCTTTCTCTCTCTTCTTTCTCTCTCCTCTTTCTCTCTCTTCCTTTCTCTCTCCTCACTTTCTCTCTCTACAATATGCTGTGGCAGAATCCCTCACTGTTGCAAAAACGTGATAATAAAAGGGGCTGCCCCCTATTTATAATGCAAGGGTCATGTGCCATGCACATGACCACCATTAATGGTCCCCGTTGACCAAGTCAACGGGTTGACCATTTGACTATTATTCCGTATTTTCTCGCATATACGGCATCCGTAATCCTACTTAATGACATCCGATTTTGAAGAAACTTTAGGTGACCGAACTTGGAGCAGTCCGACATCTACTGTAAAAATTTCGGGGAAAAATACTGAGTTTTGACGGCTACACTTTAGTCCGGAAGAAAATTACAAAACCCTCTAATTTCCTGATTTCGAACACAAAACAGGCCGCCGTTTCTTCGTTTGAGATAACTAACTGCCGTGACGACAGACATTAGTCCCCACGGCCGACCGACACGCATTAGTGCTAACCGCACGGATTTCTATTAGGATCTCCAACAGATATTGGGTCCCACTTAATTTCTGGAAATATGAAAATTTCCCGTTTTTCTCAATTTTATCACACATAATGGCCCCGCGGTCCCGCGAAATGATACTTGAAGGAACCGATACGGTAGGGGTGTGTCCCGGCAGTCGACCAGCACACTGTGCGATTTTCGCCAAATGATACTGAGATTTCCTCGGTGCACTTCAACCCTGAGCAAAATCCCCTTCTTATTAATTTACCAAATAATTAACTAATTAACCTTCATTAAGGACCCATAAACACATAATTTTATTATATTAAAATTCCGGATCGTTACATGTGGCCCATCAAATTGATAATCCACACTCCCCAACGGCTCAACTAGAGGTCAGAGATTTACTTAAGTAACATCGAATTGCACCACAGGTGACATATCTTTTAGATCTCCACCAACAAATCCTCCCCGATCTTCCCAATACAATCCAAAACCAACCCATTACACTGATAGTTAGGAGTCACTAAAAGTAGTTCAAACTACCTCAAATAGTTACAAGTCAAACAGTCCAAATGAGTAACGAGACTCTTGCTAATTCGTCTTCGAAATTACTGTAACATGGCTAAATATTTTCAGAAATTTCAGAATTCGCATTTCTTTACAGGGATTTGTACCAGAGTTCATAATCAAAAGAAAATTCACAAAATTCAAACTACAAGCAGAACTTTTCTTTGGGTGGAAATGGATTTCAAACTCAGAGAGATCAATTATCACAGAGACAACTTCAATGGCAGCTCCAAAGAGAGTCGAAAGAATATTAGAAAATGGAAAAGCGAGATTGAACGCAGAGAGATTAGTTATGATTTTGCTTACCATGATGGCTTCGGCCGAGAGATAGAGCTTTGAGATCTCTCTTTCCGCCGACAACCCTAGCGATGAGTCACCTCATCAGACCAGACACGTTTTATATCAGAGGGACTCGTTAGGGTTTTTAGAAATACGGGTGGAGCAAAGAGGCCTGCGGGTTTCGACCCGTCCGAATCGGGGATTTTGTTCTGCACATCATACCTTCGTTCTAAAGAGGCCAATACCATATCATTGGATTAATAATTAGAGATTAACTATGAACAGGTGTAGTGACCTGAATATTTTTAGAATTAAAAATATTTACTAAGGGATTTAATATTAGGAAATTCCCTATTTTACTTAAGTATATGAGTTGATAATTACTTAGGTATATGGTTATATACTGTGTGTTAAAACCCAATATTAACCCATGTATATATTAAGAAGGGTTAATTAGCTAAGATTAAGACACATGGCAAGTGCCACATGGCAGCATCCTAGGATGGGCGTCCAACTAGTTAAAATGAGTATCATGATGAGTTAATCATGGTTAATAAAGTGAGTTGAGATTAATCATGGCTCTTACATTGATTAAAGGTGATGTAAAGGAGGGAAGAACTAAATCCTATACTATGAATGAATAGGGCTCACGTCCACCCTTAGTTAAATTGAGAAGTTACCTTAGGTCTAAGAAGTTAACGTTTACCTTATGTTTGGTTGCCGAGAAAATAAGTGAAAACATGGAAAAGAAAAGAAAATTAGGCAAAACACAACTCAAATTTGTATTAGAAATCTAAAATTTTCTTTTCTTTTCCATGTTTTCACCTATTTTCTCAACAACCAAACATAGCATTTAGTGTAATTAAGGTTGGAAACGTGAACCTTATTAATGGTTGTTCATGTATAGTAACTCAAGAGAATGCACCTAGTTCTAGAGTTTAATACAAGTTGAGGCACATTCTTAGAATAGGGAGGTGTACACACCCAACTATGCTTGACCATGGGTTAACAATTTTTCTTGGTTAAGTTAGTCATGAGCTATTTTAATATATAAAGAAATATATATGTATTTTAGTTATGTAATTAAATGAGTACATGAACTATAGTTAAGAGAGTAAGATAATCATGAGTTAAGAAAACAACCATGGTTAGATCAATGCTTGTATCAAGGGATTCATTAAATTAAGGTCAAAAGAACCTAATCTAAGGGGTGGTAACCGAAATTAAGTGATTCATGAACACCTTGGTTCATGAACTAAGATTTAATTAAGGGGGATGAACTATGAGTTAAGAGAGGTAAGACCCCTGCCTATATAATGAGACTCACATGCCCAACTTGGTGCTCATTTCCCTTGTATCAATCTTTTTGGAGACTAGAGACCACACGGCCATCCTTAGTGTGCACATTATGGTGCCAATCTTTTGGGAAGACTAGAGACCTCACGTCCACCTCTTGTGCTTATTTTTAAATTGGTGGAAATAGTGAGAGAGCAAAGAAGAAGAAAAAAGAAAGAAGAAGAAAAGTAAGAAGGAAAAGGTGTCGACCAACCCTTCATCAAATTCAAAGAAAGTGTAAGTAAAATTCGTTGATATTATTCTAAACGGCAAGTTAGAATGAAAGTTATGAGTAAGTACGATAACATATATTCTACTATATTCTGAGAAATAGTATGATATTATTATATTAAAATTATGGAAAATAGTATAATAATACTATGTTAAAATTCTGGAAAATAGCATAATATAATAATACTATGCTAAAATACTGGAAAATAGTGTGATAATACTATGTTATTATGTTAAAAAAAAATAGTATGATACTACTATGTTAATATGCTGAAAAATAGTAAGGTGTTACTATGTTAACATTCTAAAAGAAAAATAATAAGATGATACTATATTAATGTGCTAAACATAGTGTAATACTATTATGACAATGTGCTATATTTTATAAGTATATTTCATGCTAAATCTATGATTGAGAAATGGATGAATTTAAAGAAGTGTTATTCTAAATTATAAAATTATAGTTATGAGATAGCTATAATAAAGATAATTAGAATAGAAATGATATAATCATAATAATATGATTTGAATACTAGAGAAAAGATAATAAGAAATTATCTTATAATGTCTTAATGAGAAGACAGAAAATGTAAATACACTTATCTTAAAATAAAAACAAAAGATCTCAAGATAATAGTGTGAAATAGAAAGGTCGTTCAGCAGACAAAACTCAGGATGAGTCGATGAAAACTCAATGAGAGATTGGGCCTAAAAGAGGTATACCTATCGGCAATTATCTAGAGAGATAGAAATAAGATAAGAATGAAAAGATAAAGGAAATCTAAATAATGTTTATCTTAAAAGGTCTTAAGATAGGGGTGTGAAATAGGAATGCCGTTTGACATAAACTCAGGAGGAGTCGATGAATTATCTTGGAAGATAAGATTAAGATAAACTGGATCCAAGTAAACGATATTTAAAAGAAATGATGAAAGGAACACTGAAAAAGTTTTAATAATATATTCTGATGAAAAATTATTATTAAATATTATATTATGCTTATTCTAATTTATCATCTAGCATAATGTCATTGAATATCTTTATTGGGCTTCATAGCTCACTGACATTTTACGTCACCAGATTAATAGTGAAGGAACGATTGAAGTGATGTTTGGAGAAGGACGAAGTCACTTCTGATTTATGCTTTTATGTTTTGTTATTTCCATTTAAGGTATTTAAATTTGGTCATGTAAACCTTAAATTTCTTATGGACATGACATGATGGCTATTGTGAATGGAAAGAAAAAAAAAGTTAAAAAAGTTAAAAATCCCTTGATATTATACGCTTCCACAAATTATGAGAAAAAATGATCTCACGGTCGGATTTACACTTAAATTTCATTAGTGAAATGTTAAGTTTAAGTCGGGTCGTGACAATAGGAGCTCTGCTTGAACAGATATCTGGAGCAACCTAAAAAGAGGCTTACAACTTAGGGCTGCACGTCAGACGGGTTGGATTGGGCAGAAACTAGTTTGGGTCCAGCCCGTCTTATTTATCATAGGCCCAAACTCAGCCCATGTGATAAAGGCCCCAATCCAGCCCATATTAAGAAAAATGAGTACGCCCACACAGGCTATGTAGCACCCCGGACTTTTTCATCTTTAATGAATGGCACTCTCGTAGCTAATTAGCCGTTTTCGTAGTCTAATTAATAAATAAGGGAGAAATCGGAAATTCCGAAACATCAGAAATGTTTGTTTTCGAAAGACGGATCCAACGCAAGTTGAATCGTCGAAATCCGACGAGCGAGTCAAAAGATATGGTCAAAACAGTCCAGACATACAGAGCACCGATCGCTCGGTAGGCAACCGATCGATCGGTCATTAACACCGATCGCTCGGTCTTCGCGTTTTTGCAGAAATTTCAGTAAGGGCTTTTTCGTCATTTGGGCATTTCACCCTTGCTTTATAAGCCTTGCACGAGCCTAAGGGTTTCATAAACCCTTAGGGCAGATATTTGAGAGAGAGTGGGAGAGGAGAAAGGGGTTCTACCTAGGGTTTCAACTTGAGAGTGAATCAAGGGTTTAAACACCCAAGATCATCCCAAAAAGGGCGTGGATTCATCAAATCCAACCTCAAACTCGTGTGGCATTCCCAATCCAAGCTAGGGCAGCGATCCTACGGCATTTTGAAGGGGGTTTCTTCCCCAAATCAAGCCTTCTTCAAGTAAGGGTTCTTCCCTACCATTTGAGGTTCGATTTCAAGGTTTCTTCAAGGTCAAGCCTTGATTTCAAGGTTAGTACACTCTACTAACTTCATTAGTGATAACCTTGATTTTTCTTCCTCAAATATGATGATTTTATATGTTGTTTGTCCCTTTTTATTGAGTTGTGATGAAATCCCTATAATAAATAAGATAAATGGATAAAGATGTGGGAATGTGTGAATGGATGGTGGATTGTGGCGAATGGGTGCCGTGTGGGGTGATGTATGTAATGGGATGGATAATGGTGGAAGGGCATTTTCAACATAATGAACATACCTTTGTGATGGATGAAAAACATGCACTAAGCAACCTAAATAAAAAAGGCTATAATAGTGATGCTTACCAAGTGTTTGAGAAAATGTTTAAATGACGATTTGGATGAGTGAACTTGAATTATAAAAGCATGCATTGAGTTATTCTTTCTAAAATGCCTATCTTGATCAAATGTGCTACATGTCATTTACATTTCCATATGCTCATCTTAAGAATTGAAATGCTATGCTCATGTGACCATCATACTCAAGTATGTCCTCATGCCTACCACAATTTCTACACACACGCACGCATGCTTGCATGAACTGGGTTTATTTCACGAGTATTAGTGCATGAGAAATAAAACGAGAAACAAGCATATGTCAAGGAGGTTGGTAGCCCAGGGATGTGCGGGTGCTAGCCTCTGGCTCACAAGTTAAACGAACATGAATATCAAGGGTAGGGCATATCCCTAGGATATGTCATACCTGGCTCACAAGAAAACACGACGAGCAAGGATCAAGAAACATGGAAGGGTGTTAGTGTACTAAGACCAGGTACGGGCACTAACATCTGTTCCCCAACACGCATGAAAGTATGCTAGTGTACTAAGACCAGGTACGGGCACTAGTGTATGTTTCCAAGACAAGCATGAAAGGATGTTAATGTACTAAGACCAGGTACAGGCATTAACATCTGTTTCCAACAAGTATGAGAGGATACTAGTATACTAAGACCAGGTACGGGTACTAGTATCTGTCTCCAAGCGAGAATCAAGAAATATGGAAGGGTGATGATGTACTAAGACCAGGTACGGGCATTGTCATCTGTTCCCAGGCAAACAAGAAAACTCACGAGCAAGTCAACAAGAACATACGCATAATACTTACTCACGAGACAAGAACCGGGCAAGAACCTAGTACGTCCGTCCAGTTCATAGTTCGGGTACTAGCTAAACCAGAACGAAACAAGGCAGGTGTGATTTCCACGATACGAGAACAAGTCATGACTTTTGGATACGAATTTACAATGCATGAGTTGATGTTCATGATTCACTTACGTGGTTATGTTGTTTTAGCTTCCGCGCTCTGAATTTGTATCTCTTGGGTGAACTGTATCATGTATTACATGTTATGCTATTGTTATTACTATTGTTAGTTAGTAGCTTGTACTCGCTGAGTATTTCATGCTCAGCCGTACTTTTATGTCGGCAGGTACATTATGCAGCATATGAACTCTTGCCCCTTGGATCGAGGCAGCTCGGGGTGAGCAGGAGATTCTTCAGATGGTTACCTAGATATTAGGAGACGTGGCGTATGGCCAACGGTTGGGATGAGCGAGAGAGAGAGAGACATGTATTTTGGGATTTCCTTGGGGACTTTTCGTGTGAGCTTGAGTGGGTGACTCAAGCATTTGTACTCTTGTGATTATTGTATTCTATCCAGCTATTAATGATATGGACACTTGGAATTACATTTATGTTAAAGGAAATTTTAGTCTCTCTATTTTTGCATGCCTTGTTATGCTCTCGCCGGTTGACTAAGGATAGGTCACGTCGCCAAGGTATCCTAACTCCTAGGGGGTATTTTGGGGCGTGACAGGCTAGCCCGTACTCAGTTTAGGCTAGGGCTGTCAATGGATCGGATCAGGATCAGGATCCGGATCCGATCCGATTAGCCGGACTTTGGACCCTATATGTGATCCGTCGGATCGGATTCGGATCGGATCAGTGAAATCCGATTATAATCGGATCGGATCCGGATATAGGGTGATCCGATCCGTTAAAAATCCGATCCGGTTAATAAATTACTTATTTTTTGTCTAAAGATTATATATGATATATTGTCTTGTATTGACTTGAATGGCATATACATATAAGTAAAGCCTAAAGATGTAATTTCCCACATTATATGTAAAACCCTAAAACCTGTGTAACACTTATCTCTTTCTTCCAAATTCCAATAGCTTACGGCGGCACACAGTGTCAAGCCTTTCAGTTAGAGCTTCAAGCCTTATGGCAACCTCCTTTTTCTGATTTCTTTGTCAATAATAAGTTACGGCAACTCCTTTGCACTTAGAATTTCAAGCTTCAAACCTATAACACCATCCTTCAGACTGCAGAGTTACGGCAACGGTAACGCCCTATCAATGGTGAGGTCGCCAGCTTCCATTAAACCTTATGGCAACACCCAACCTTCACCTGTAAATTTTAGACTGGTGGCAATCAAGAAGTTTCAGTTAAGAGGTATTTTATTTGTCTCTCTCCCTCCACTTTTTTCTGATCTCTTTGTCTTCAACCTTGAGATTTACTGTTAACGGTGATTTCCTCAACCAAGAGCAAGAAGAAGGGATTTTCGGTAAATAATCGGATCGGATTCGGATTTCAATTAAATAATCGGATCGGATTCGGATTAGACTATTCAAAATCCGACGGACTTTGGATCGGATTCGGATCGATTGAATTTGTAATCGGATCGGATTCGGATATAGCCAGATCCGGTCCGAATCCGACCCGTTGACAGCCCTAGTTTTGGCTAGGCCAAGGTTGGCCCAAACCCAACCTCTCAATTTGGGCCTATAATTGAGCCTAAACCCAACCTAACCTACAAAACCTCAGTCCAGCCCATTCTTAACATGGGTTGGGTCGGCCGGACCGGCTAAATATGCAGCCCTACTTACCGGTGATAGTTTGGTAATTACAAATATAAATATTTTCTATTATTATATTTGTGTAATTTTCAAAATATCCCTATTAAAAGGCTTTTTTAGGTTGCTTCAGTAATTTGTTCAACTAGAGTCCCTTTTCATAGTTAATTTCTTATAATTACTCAGTCCTCCCTTTTCATAGTTAAAATCTTATAATTACTGGTGGTGAGTCTGGTGACAGCTAATTAAATTTTGGGCGAGTCTTCGAAAAACATGGTAGGCAAAGGTAGAGCTCATCGCTGCAAGAGCAATATTTCCCTCCTAGGCCGAGGAGGGGACTATTCAGCTCTCACAAGCCTCTTTGAACTATGATTAACAAGTTTTAATTTCTATAATTAAAATTTTTTTTAAAAAAAAAACCAAAGTTAGATGCTTTAACCCTAAGGGTAAGTGAATCTTAACCACAATTAAAAGGAATAGAAAGAGTTACGTGCCACAAAAAAGGGGTTGAGAGAGGTATATCATTTATTTTCCTTGGTGGAATCAGAATGCAGAGACATGAACAAAGCGCGGCCTTGAGCAGCCCATCCATCAATTTCCTCTATCTGCGTACTCTTTCTACTTCTTGTTAGTGAATCGTTTTCAAGAGGTAGCTAGCTGTCCACAAATTTTGAGTTAAAAAATAAGGGCAAAAATGTGTAACAAATCACCATTTTATTAAGGGTGCTTCACCTAAAAGGGCATGCCTTGTACTTTTATTACCTAAAAGGGCATGTTTGACATATTTATTAAATAGGGCATCCTTTGTATTTTTATTACTAGAAAAGACATGATTTTGATATATTTACCCTTCAGCTATGCATATATAAAACCCAAACACTATAAGGATAAATTTGGAATACATACCCTCTTGTAAAAAATTCAACCATACCCTAAGCAATAATATTTTTAGTTTAGGGCAACAAAACTCTACTCAACTCTTTTATTAAACTTTTAGAGAGATACCAAATTTATATGAATTACGTAGAGTGTTGTAAATCTTAAATAAATTTATATATATATATATATATATATATATATATATATATATATATATATATATATATATATATATATATATATATTATAATAAGTGTCTTTTTCATAAGTAACTTTTGTAAAAGAAACTCTTGATATAACTATTTTCTAGATTAAAAAAAGAGTTATTAATAGGGCAAATTAATGCGATAAATAAGGTCTTAAATGGGAAGAACATTTATGATATATTTAATGAATACAATAAGAACTGAAAAATTCCATTTAAGAATTGTTTTGACGGAATTAACTTTTTAAAGCTCTATTCTAATGTTAGGTTACTTTTTATCTGGGTAAATTACACTAACATCCCTGAGGTTTGATGAAATTTCAAAAACCTCCCCTCTTGTTTTTGAAATTACACTGTCCTCCCCTCAACTTTAGTTGTATGTAACAAATACCTCATTTCATTAGGTTGCCGTTACTTTAATGGATGGACTTTGATGATGTCATCATTTAAAAATTTTAAAATATCTAAATTACCGTTCTTAAAGATAATACAATAAAATAAATGATATAAACTTAAGTTTATATGTATTTTCAAAACCAAGGTTAATAGTATCAAATTTAAGGTTAATATATTTTTTTTCCTAAAAACTAAAGTTAGATAGATGAACTCTAGGGGTGAGTGAATTTAACCATGGTTAGTGGGTATTAAAAGGAACATATGGCGGCTTATAAGGTCCCTTTAAATGTGGTTAAACACAATTAACATAAGGTTAATATTTTTTATTTTTTCTTAAAATCAAGGTTAGATTGATGAATCCTAGGGTGAGTCTTAACCACAGTTAGTGGGTATTAAAAGGGATACATGGCGGCTTGTTGAGCCCCTTTAATTATGGTTAAGCACAATCAACCTAAGGTTTTTTCTTCTTCTAAACACCAAGGTTAGATGGAGGAACCCTAGGGGTGAGTGAATCTTAAACATAGTTAATGGGTGTTAAAATGGATGTGTGGCGGCTTATAGAAACCCTTTAACTGTAGTTAAACATAATTAACCTAAAGTTAATAATTTTTCTTCTTCTTATAACCAAGGTTAGATAGATGAATCCTAGGGGTTAGTGACTCTTAACCAGAGTTAGTGGGTGTTAGAAGGGACACGTGACGACTTGCAAGGCCCCCCTTTAATTGTGTTAAGCAGAATCAATTTAAGGTTTATTTTTCTTCTAAAACCAAGGTTAGATGGATGAACCATAGGGGTGAGTAAATTTTAACTATAGTTAGTGACGTATTTCCTTAAGTAATAGGGGTAAGTAAAATTGTAAGAGAGTATGATTTGTTAACAATGTTAATATGGTTAATATGCTGAGCCTGACAAGGGAGGGCAATGTAATATCATAAACAAGAGGGGTGGTTTCTGAAATTTCACCAAACCTTAGGGGAGGTGAGTGTAATTTATCCTTATTATTATTATTATTTTGGGTAAATTACACTCACCTCCCCTGAGGTTTGGTGAAATTTCAGAAACCTCCCCTCTTGTTTATGAAATTACACTACCCTCCCCTCAACTTTGGTTCTCTGTAACAGATACCCCTTATGTTAGTTTATTGTTACTTACATAGATGGACTTTAATGATGTCATCATTTAAACATTTTAAAATATCTAAATTACTCATCTTAAAGACAAAGTCAACTAATACAATAAAATAAATGATAATTGAGTTTGGCAACCAAGGTTAACAGTATCAACGTAAGGTTAATATATATTTCCAAAACAAAGGTTAATAGTATCAATTTTATATATATATATATATATATTCTTAAAACCAATGTTAGATAGATGAACTCTGAATCTTAACCATAGTTAGTGGGCATTAAAAGGGATACGTGGCGACTTATAGAGACAATTTAATTGTGGTTAAATATAATTAACCTAAGGTCAATATAAATTTTTTTTTCTTGAAACCAATGTTAGATGGATAAATCCTAGGGGTGAGTGAATCTTAACCACAATTAGTGGGTGTTAAAGGGATCACGTGGCGGCTTGTAGAGCCCCCTTTAAGTGTGATTAAGCATAATCAACCTAAGTTTTTTTTTAAAAAAAAACCAAGGTTAGATGGATGAATCCTGTAGAACCCTGAAAACTTAATGAATAGTAGGGTTAATAGCGTAGTGAATAGTATGGTGAATAATGTTTCCTACATGGGTTAGAATAGGCCAAAAGCACTCCAAGTGTGAGGTGTAGGGAAAAATGTCAATGAGAGCCTTAGCAAGGACATGGGTGTATGTATGGGAGTGTTGAACACCTGGGGTAGGTGTCCTAAGCATCCTAATTGCTCAATTAGTCGAGCGAAAAAGGAAAAGAGTCCAGGTTAATGAAAAAGGGTAAAATGGTCAATAATGATTAGTGGGTCATACTCAGGGTTAGTAATGCGATTAGAATAATGGTTAAATCCTAAAAGATGTCTTAGAATATTTTTAAAGGGTGTGGACCTAAGTATAAGAGTGGAGTGGAAAGAGGAGCCAATAAAACACAGTATGGGAATTGGTACCTAAAGTGATGGTCATCCAAGAAACCAAAGATCTCACAAATCTACAAATGGATGAGCTTATAGGATCACTCATGACTCATGAGATCATTATTAGGGAATAAGAGGATGAGCCAACATTTAAGAAGGGGCATGCTTTAAAGATTACTAAAGAGAGTGAAGAAGAGGAGGATAGTGAAAAAGATGAGGAGATATTTCACATGATGAGAAAATTCAAGAAATATTTGAAGTACAAAAAGAACTTCAAAAAGAGGACATTCAAGAAGAAATTCATCAAAGAAATCATGAAAGGAGAATCCAACAAGAAAGAGCCCATTGTGTGCTACAAATGCAAAAAACCGGGACACATCAAGCTCGAGTGCCTACAACTCAAGAGAAGCCAAAAATTCAAGAAAATGACAATGAAAGCTATATGGGATGAATCCAATGAAAGTGAATTGGATGTGAGCTCAAATGATGGTAAAAAAGCCAATCTATGCCTCATAGGACATGAGGATGAGGTAAATTCTAATTACGATGAATCTTCTTCCTTTGAAGAACTTAGGGAAACATTTGATGAACTCTATGATGAAATTGGATTCTAAGAACAAATTGCTTAAGAAAGAAAACTCTTCTCCTTCAAATAAAAATGAATTTTTGAAAAAGAAAATTTACAAAAAGAGAATGGACATTTGAAAAAGGAGAAAGAGGAAATTGATTCTAGGTCTCAAATCCAAACCAATGCATGCAAAGATTGTGATCAATTAAAATCTAAAGTTGAAGACTTAACTTGCATTGTAACAAAATTCACAAATGGTAAAAAGACCTTAAATATAATGCTAAGTCAACAAAAATGCATGTTTGATAAAACCGGAATTGGTTATAATATATCAATCAAACAAAAGAATTATCAAAACTTCTTTACCACATCTGCTTCTAGTACTTCTTATACATATATTAGAAAGGAGAGGGTAAGGTAAGTTTGGGTTCCCAAGGGAACAATCCTTCTAAAAAAGCTAACCAAGTTGGACCCAAAATAGTTTAAGTACCAAAGGGAGCTACTTGAACTTGTTCATGTAGACCCAACCATAAAAGAAGGAAGTGTGCTTAAATGATTATAATTTGAATGATTTCCTTTTGTGATTATACTTGATGAGTAATGAAAATAAATTTGAATGATTAGATGCATGATTATGCTATGCTCAATGTGTATTAATTATAATTTTGATAAATTGATATTTACTTAATGATTTTGATGTGATGAATAGTACTTGATGTTATGGAATGTTTGAATATGATAGATGATGCTTGATATTTAAATATGGGATATATATCTGTATGATATATGTGATACCTATATATACTTGTAATGATATTGGTAACATGTGCTTAAATGACTTTTTGTAATGTTGCCAAAAGGGAGAAAATAAGTAAGTATTGTATTGGTATCATGCATAAAATTGGTATGCTTGCTTAGCTTGCTCATTGTGTGTATTTTTGATGTTGCTAAGGGGGATAAATATGATAACGGAATGAATCATCTAAACTCTTGAAATGACTAACTTAAAAGTGAATTCATGTGCTTAAATAACATATTCAAATTGGTATAAAATGTTTGTATTGACTTAACCAACCGAATTAAAAAATGGTTTCATAAACTTTGAAATGGTTTATCTAAACTATATCTTGAAATGAATGCATATGTTTAGGGGGAACATACCTCAAAAATATTATTGAAATTGTATATTGAGGGGAAGTTTTTTTTCATTTCATTCCATTATTATATCATCATCAAAAATAGGGAGATTGTTAGCCTTTAGGTTTCAATCTAAGGTAACATAATTGATTTTGATGATAACACAATAATGTAACGACATTTGTGTTACTAATGTCTCCATGAATTTTATGTGAAATTCAGTGTATGAGAGCATTAGTAAATTCATTCAATGAAGAAGCATGAAAATGACACCAACTATAAAGAAGAATCATCATCAAGTCAAAGCAAGCTATTAAAATAGATTAAAGATCAATCCAAGTCGTGAAGACGAAGTCATCTTGGTCAAAGAAGCTTAAAGATGAAATCAAGACTCAAGATTAAGTTGAAGATGAAGACTCTCTTAGAAGGTTTAAATGTTTTCTATTTTAGTATGAGAGTATTTAGGACTTATGTAAAAAGTCTTCAAAGTTTGGTTGTTTGAATTGTTCAAAGCCTAGATTGATTTTAGGTTCCTTTAGACTCTGTTTGGATATCTTTCTAAGAACCCAGAACATCATAAGGAATGATAAAAATCATGATAAAGATGAGCCAAAAGACCTTGGAATTCAATCCTATCATTAAGGTCAAGAAAAATGGGTTTTGGGCTGAAAATCAATCATCCAGTCGACTACGTGAACCATCCAGTCGACTAGATGAAGGCCATGATCTTAATCTGGCCACTGGGTTCATCTAATCGACTAGATAACCCATCCAGTGGACTAGATAGCAAGGGACAGAGTTTTTTAAACCCTGTAACGGTTATATTTCAACGACTTTTTTTGCAATCAAAGTCACCTCAACGGCCATAAAACTTTTTGGGCTATAAAATTAGATGATTTATGAACTAAAATAAGAACTCCTATCATTTTAATCATTCTATTACTCACTATATCATTCATTGATCAATCATTTGAGTCAAAAACCAAGAAACCCAAAAGACTCCAAATTGAGTTATTCAACTTCATACTTTGAGAGACTCTTAAAAAGCGTTCAAGTGATTATTTAGCTTGTGTAAGAAGCAAAAAGGAGAGTTGAGGTCCTAGTGGAGAAGTCTAGGATTTTGTGTAAGGATGTGATGAAAATTACTCACAACTCTAGATAGTGGCATGGTCGGAACACTCCTTATGCAAGAAATAGAGGAGGAAACTGGAAGAACCATAATGTTTGTCATAATTATAGGACTCAATCTTGGAATAGGAGGAACATGAGGAAGAGGCAAAAGGTCTTATCTGAAACCTTATCTAAAACGGTGACTGACCAAAGGGTCAATAAATCTATTAAAGTCGTTTGGGTGAGAAAGGAAGACCAGAAGGGCTTCACTTAGCTCGTGCCTGCTATAACCTAGGATGTGTTGTTAGTGTTTTATCTTGTCCTAGTGTTATGATGTCCGTGTAGACTAGTAGTTATTTTCTTTGGTATGTTTTTCAATTTTATTTATTTTAAAAACATTGAAAAACTATAAAATCCAAAATATTTTGTCATGTTACCCTTGTTTGACTTGCATGATTTGCATTCCTTATGTGATATTTATTTTCATACTTGTCCAAGCTTGAACATTTTTTTTTTTGGTGATTTAGATATAGCACCTTCAGTAGTCTCTTGGTTAGGTTGAAAATTAGACTAATTTTATCTTGTATAGTTAGAGACTTATTCATGTGTGTATGCTTTGCACTTTCACATGTACTTTGACTGATTTTGTTGAAAGGTCTAATTCTCAATCTGTAGGTGAATGTCTTATCACTAAGTGTGACCTAGAATGACCATATTGTTAGTCATCCTCATTTTGTGTATCTTCCATGAGCAAAAATTGTTATAATGAAAAGGGCTACCTATTAGGTTAGTTTGAAAGCTACAAGTGCATGCAAATAGTAGTAATGGCTGTTGCCCAATAAATGGACCCTAGAGGGGGCTAATTAGGGTCAGTGGCACAATAAAATTTTACTTTGGTCTATTTTGCGGAACGAATAAATTTAAGGTAATGCAACAAGCAATAATTCAGAAAAGTAAAAGGTAGAGAGATAAAGAGATACAAACACTGAGAGTTTGTTCACGAGGTTCGACAACTTGTCTACATCCCCGCCTTTCAGCTTCCCGCTTCAAGGATTCACACAATTTTATTCCCAAATCGTTTAAACTTCTTCCAGGCAAATCCTAACATTTACAATTCCATTCACAGGCTGGGACACCACCTTTGATGCAAGAGAACACCTTAACCTTTCTTCTTGAAGCTATCCGGCTTCTCGGACAAGAATACACTGTTTCTTGATTTTGTTCAAAGTACAGAAGTTTGTTGGATTTGAATCCAGATACAAGGCTCCTTAATGAGCTAGATAAGAATGAAATAACTCTTCTAAAAATCTCTCAAATGATTGGAAGTTAAAAGCTTAAATAGAAGGTTTTAGAAAATTGGGGATTTTCACGTATGATTGATAAGAATTGAAAGCAATAATCAATGTAAGCTTAATGGTTGATCAGTAGTTGTTCATAGTTCATAAATGAACTCAATTTATAGGGCTTGGATGATTATATCCGTTGGTGTATTATTTAATGAGGTTTTAATCGTTGAAAAACTAATCATTATAAGCTTCCCGTAGGCAGACGTCGACGTTTACAATACAGAAAATTTTCTTTTCATTTTGTAACTCTCAAACGTCAACGTTTCCTTCTTAGACGACGACGTCTGCAAAAACAGAATTCTTGGGCTACTGGATACACCAAACGTCGACGTTTGAAAGTCTCTCCTTCTCAGATGTTGACGTCTGCACCATAAACTCATCAAATACTCTTCTTTAAAAGACCTTTAACATACGAATGAATTCGTAGGCCTTATGCCTTTCCTTAATCATGTTTTTGGTCACCTTGTAAGATATCGTAGGGCCTTGGATTGTTCTTTAATTAAGTCAAGGTTTCCTAAGGTCAATCTAGGCTTTTGAGCTTTTGAACTTTCAACCAAAAGAGCACTTTTTACATAAGTCCTAGACTCTTAATCATAAAAAAATAAACCTTCTTGAGTCTTCACTTTCCTTGTCTTGATCTTGAATGATTTTCTTCTTTGGCTTCATAATCCACCTTGAACATATTGGAGATTTCTTGAATCTTCTTTTGAGTTCAATTGCAATTTGACACTTGTAACCTTTTGTCTTGATTTCTTTTTCACCAAATGATCTTGACTTTGATTTGAGCTCTCTCTTTGACATGATGAATCTTTCTTCAAAGATGGACTAATGTTCCTTGAATCTGGAATTGACATACACTTAGTAGAACAATTAGTACTAAAATGTTTATTGCATTATTATGTGATAATCAAAATTATTAGGGGTACACAGAGATATAACCTTTAGGCTAACAATCTCTCCCTTTTTGATGATGACATAATAATGAAATGAATTGGGATTAAGCTCCCCCTCAAGGTGGCTCCCCCTAAATATATGCATTCATATAAATTTGATCAAAGTTTGACTTATATGCATATTTTAGATATTTCAAGAGATACTTATTTTTAACAAAACAAGATTAATCATAAGAAAACCAAGAGAAGTTCCACAAAGATATGAACCAAGAGAAGTTTCATAAAGAATATAAGAATATATCATTCAGTTTGAACCAAGAGAAGTTCCATGAGCTTCTCTCCTTTAAATGTTTATTTAACCCTATTTTAGTGTTTTCCAATCTTTATAAGTCAAGAAGTTCATATCCATTTCATTTTTCTCCCCCCTTGACATCATTAAAAAAAAATAAGAGAACGATGTCAATGGTTGCATGCTTAACAATTGGTTTGAATGTTTCATCGTAATTGGGGTCAACCTACTAAGTGTAAACACTTCTACCATGGGAACTTTGTTGCACTTAGTGGATCCCTTGTCTCGTTGCTTGTTTTTTTCTCATTGACAACCAATGATATTCATATGCGTGGTAGGTGGTACCAAAGACTAATTTTTTTCTAGAAAACTATACACTCATCAATAATGGTAATATGCAATTTGGGGACTTTAACAACTTATATGTAACACATGTCAAAAAAATTAGTGAGTTCCCAAACTCTTATTTAGGGCAGTCTTTTAGAAATATAAAAAGTCTCTAAGAAACTAAATAATTTTATATTATATTTTAGCTTTAAGGTTAAAATAAAAAGAAAATGAATTTTCTCTCAAAAGATTATAGAATTCAAAGAAGTTATAGAGAAGCTAATTTAGCTTCATTTTTTCTATTTCCTCAATTCCAAAAAGTGGATTTTAGAACTTCACAAATTAATTGATGCAGAATTCTCTTCAAAGGTGTTTTAAACATTTAGTACATTTTTTAGGGGATAAAGAAGATAGGAGATTTGTTCTCCATGAGTTTTGTAAACATGCCATTTTTGCACCCTTATAGGGCCTACAAAACATCGTGTGGCCTACCAAAGAGTTCTCCAAGAAGTTCCAAAAGGTGACAAATACTCCTGAATTTTACCAAATTGTGATTGAGTTGAAATATTACCAAAATGTCTTATTCATTTCACAAGGACACTTTTATGCCATCTTTTAAAAATATTTATTTGGTAAAATGTAAACCTTTTATAGACCTAAAAGGTTTCATAAATGGTAAAATTCTTTAAACGAATCATAGTGACGTGTCACTTTAGGGTTTTATTTTAACAATTAGAATTTTTGACGAAAATATTTGGATGTTTGAAAGCAGACAATAAATCTTTGAAATTAGTGCAAATGCACCTTAAAAGAAAATTTTGAAAATAAAATGATGTTACAATCAAAAGATAGAATTGCAAGAATCAAATTTAAAAATACTCCTCAAAGCTACTTGAGAATAATTACTGTCGGTATCCTTTTAAAATAATTTTTCTGTAGAGCCCCAGAACTTTTGCTATGCATTGGAACTCGTGCCAAGGTATTTTGTCTTTGTAATCCTCCTATTTCTATGAAATGTGAAATTTTGAACAACCTTAAGTGTTAAAAGGTAGTGTTCCCAAGTCGGTTATGTCGAAAACCCGAGTTACTGAAACCCATTTGCGAATCAGTCGACTTCAGGGGTAATTTAGTCAATAAATAAATAAGAAATTGAAAATTCTGAAATGTCAGGAATGTTCCTTTTCGAAAGACGAATCCAACGCGAGTTGAATCGTCAAAATCGGGCAACCAAGTTAAAAGTTATGGCCGAATTACCAAAGTGTGGAAAAATTGGAAAAAAACAACAAAATCTGAAGGGTGCGATCGATCGCAAGTCAGGTGCGATCGATCACATGCAGACGAAATAGGTCCCAAACTCTGGGAGTCATATGTGATAGATGGATCCACAGGTGCGATAGATCGCAGGGATCTGCGATCAATAGATCGCCAGGTGCGATCGATCGCATGTGGTAGCAGATTCTGAAATTGAGAGTTTTTACCCTTGATCTATTTAAGGGTTTTCATTTGAGGCTTTTGCTAACCTAGAGGGGAGAAAGGAGAAGAGGATTTTGGGGGAAATCCTCCAATGTGGCTTTGATTGGAGATCAAAGGGGGTTCAAACTTGAAGATTTTCAAAGAAGGATCCTTCCTCAAGCATTTAGAGTTCCTCAAACCCAAAGAGGGGTTCTTCTTCAAGGTTGGGACTCCAAATCAAGGGTGTTCTCCACTTTATTGAGGTCGGTACCCTACACAACCCTCCTAGTTCAAATTCTTATTCTTTCTATGTTTTCCCTAAAAGTTAAATAAGATAATGAGAATGGATGAATGGGTGGAGATGTGTGGATGAGTAAGGGCGATTGGATGCCGTTGTGTATGTGTTGTGATGAACAAAATGGGAAGGACATTGTACCAATAATGAACACACATGTATGTATGAGCTTAACCCACCTAGAAATCCAAGATTTAGGTATAAGCATAATACACATACCAAGTGTTTGATGAAATGCCACAATGAAGAAGGTGATGATTTGTTCATAGTAAATGCATGTGTGAATTCCTTTAATTTTTAGAATAGCTTGATAATAGTTTTTATGCTCATTTATTTGATTGAATAAATTGTTAATTGCAAATGTTGCCTATGCCAATGTCATCCTTAATTGTACATGAATCCACGAGCACGGCATATAGTCCACGAGTAGGACCTTCAAGCATTAAACACCGTGTGTTGTTTTCAAGATTTTATTCCCGATTTACGAACACCACAACAAGGCCAAACGTAAGGGTTGGTAATAGAGGTAGGACATATCTTAAGATATGTTTTGCCTCGTTTTTGACACGAACAAGAAACCGCTACGCAAGAACACTTCATGCATGCATGTTCCATTTAATGCATTCGTTAAAGAGGAGCCTCCCCTCCCTCACAAGTTGCTTCTCATTTAGGAAGAGGGGTCTCCCCTCCCTCACAAGTAGCAAGATCATGTTTATTTTCCAAGCAAGCAAGCATGAGACATAACATGACACGCATGACAAGCATGACACGCATGACACACATGATACAAGCATGGCACGATATGATACGATACGATAAGACAAGACACATGACAAGACAAGTTTTTAAACACGAAAATAGTATTTCAAATCAAGTCAAGCACATGATGTTTTTACGAGATTTCTGACTTTGATGTGATGCAAGCTTGAATTATAAACTGTTTCTTTCCTATTATGATATGAACTGCTTCCTGTTTTATGTTATTATTATTATGTTATGGCTGTTGGTTAGTGTTTGGTACCTGCTGAGTATTCCATGCTCAGCCGTACTTCTTATGTCGGCAGGTGATAGCGGAGCGGCTGCTCCTCTTGACGTCTGTGCTCTTGGCCCATAGGTAGAGGAGGAGTATGTTGAGGAACCTGTGGAGGAGCCTCATGTAGATGGTTATTAGGTGGTAGATTCTAAGTGAAGGATTGTGGATGAGCGTGAGAGTGATATTCATGTATTTTGGCGGGCCTGTCCGCACCTTCTTTGTTTTGATTTTCCTTTTTTGTATCAAACTGGGATCATGTATATATACATAGAGGTTTTGTTAGACTTCCGCTGTACCACATTAGAGTATGCTTCCACTATTCTAGTCCTCTATTGTATATGCTTAGTATCTTTTGCAGGTTGGTTTGCCAAGCATGTCCTGTAGGTCATGACAAGTCGTCCAAGATTCACTCTAACTCCTAGGGTGCGTTTTGGGTCGTGACATTTTCTTATTTCTTTCTTCCCAATATGTCCTTCATTATTCCTCGCAATACCCGCATAAGTGTCCTTGTGTGATAATATGCGCAATACCCGCATAAGCCTACACTAATTAAAAACATAAATATTTCAAAAAAAATTTATAAAAACAGAAAAATGAAAATAATGAGTTCATCATGCTTTTGGACTATGTACGGTTTGATCACATGAAATTTTGTCTCTTGATGAGAAACTTGGTGGGTGTGTATTGCCAATATGGGCCCTATGGATGATTTTAGAAACACGATTAATAATTTTCATCGCTGTGATGGTGGCTTCATGGGGAACAATTTCACATGGTGTAATAACTTGCAGGAGGCCAGATGTATTTAGCCTAGACTAGATCGAGTTCTTTGAATTCTTGCTGGAAATCAAATTTCTCTAATACGGTGGTTACTCATTTAAATAGACTCATATGATCATTCTCCATTATTAGTCTATTTCAACTCCTTCGAGGTCCAAACTTTTTACATTTCAAAGAATGTGGATGAAGCATGAGAATTTTCTTAATATTGTGCCTGTATCTTAGAATTATTCTCGGTAGGGTGATCCTATTATTAGTGGAAGTCTTGGAACTCCACCATATTTGGAATTCTTGAATATAAAATTCTCCAAAATGAGGCTACCTTGCAAAGTAATTGGGATGATAATATCAATTTGGGTCTACTTAATGAGAAATCAAGTTGGCTCAAATTCAATTGATGGAAGAGATTTTAGGAAGCAGAAACTTAGAGTTCATTGACTTGTTGAGGGTGATAGAAATACTTCTTATTTTCGTATTGTGGTTAAGGTAAGAGGTTCCAAAAATTTTATCTCTTCTATTCTTGGTTCGAATGGTCTTATGTTGAACTCTGATAAATTCATTGGTGTAGCAATGTCCTCTTATTTTGAGAATATTCTTCCTTCTTTTGCTCATGCGATGAATGAGCAATTGTTAGGGGTTATTTCAACTATTGTTACTATTAAAGATTAAAAAAAAAATCAATGATCTACTCATACTATTGAAGATGTTCAAAGAGTAGTTAATGAAATGAATGCGGATGGTGCTTCTGGCCCTAATGGTTTTCCAACCTCATTTTTTCAGATTTGTTGAGATATTGTTCATGATGATTTGTTCAAAGTAGTTTGTTATTTCTTTCGAGAAGGTATCATGCCTAGATCAGTTAATTCTACCTTTCTTTGTCTAATTCCTAAGAAAGAGAACCCTCCATCTTTTACAGATTTTAGGCCTATCAATTTTTGTAATGTCTTCTATAAAATTTACACTGAGATTTTTATGATCGCTTAAGCTCTATTCTTCTCAAGTTGATTGTTGTAGAGCAGTCAACATTTGTGAAGAAGATAGTTGATAATGTTCTTATTGCTCAAAATTTAGCTCCTGATATTGACAGAAAAGTATGATGGTGTAATATTATTCTTGAGTTGATTTGTCTAAAGCGTATGATAGGCCTGAATGTGATTTTTTAATGGTTGTGTTGTCAATATTTTTGGTTTAATCACACTTTCTGAAATCTTATCTCTAGTTGTCTAAATAATCATTTTTCTCATTTTTGGTTAATGATAGAGTTTCTGTCTATTTTAGATCTTCCAAAAGGCCTCGTCAAGGAGACCATATTTCACCTACTTCATTTATTTTAGTTGAAGAAATTTTAAGTAGAGGTTTAAATAAGCTTTTTTCTAATGGCAATGTGGATCTTTTCAAAATTAAAAGACTCTCTTTATCGGTCTCTCATTTATTATTTGTGATGGCACTCTTATTTTTTGAATGGTCAGAAAAAGTTACTTAAGAAATTATTTGCTTTTATATCTTTTTATGAGATTTTCTCGCAGCATCTCGTAAATAAAGCCAAGAGTGCTTTCTATTTGTCTCCAAAAGCTTCATCTCAAAGGAATTTTGCTATCCAACACACTTTGGGCATTACTTTTATAAAAAAATTCATTTATCTACCTTGGCATCCCTATTTCTAAAGGAAGATTGAAGAAAATATTTTTTGATTCGCTGATTGAAAAAATCAAGTTTCAGTGGTCAGGTTGGCAAGCCAAACTTCTTTTAGTTGGAGGTAGATATATCCTAATCAAACATGCTCCTTATTCCATTTCATTATACATGCTTATGTCTATCTCTTTTCGTAAGGAATTTTATGGTAGGATGAAGAGTATTATGACCATATTTTTTTGGAATGACTGAGAGTCATAAACGGGTTCATTGGAAGAACTTGAATTAATCACTTGCCCGATTAAAGAAAGAGGTCTTGGGATTAGAAAGTTCGTTGATGTAGCTATAGCTTTAAAATGAAGTATATTTGGAACCTGATTAGAGAAGGTTCTTTGTGGAATTCATACTTTTGAACTAAATGAAATAACCACCTTATGATATAATTCAAGACCTAGAGGAGGGGAGGGGTGAATAGGTTAACCTAAGGGCTATCTACCAATTTTAATTTTAACAAATTAAAGTGTAGAAAAAGTAAAAAAAAGCAAACCACAACATCAATATTTTGACGTGGAAACCCTTCCAGGAAAAAAACATAGGATATAGCCCAGCAAAGATATCACTAAGAGTAAGAAACAAATACTTACAAGACTCGAACTGTACTCAACCGGACTTGACACAATGATCCTTAGTAATCCGTTCTCCACACCAAAATAAGTAATCATGTACTCACAAGTCTCGTGATCAACCACAACAGATTGTGCTCCTCCTAAATCTCAACATCCATGATCTCTTCATCAATCCCCGTCTATGACAACTTCGGATTTATTCGACGACAAAAACCACGATCTTGCAAGATCGATCTCCGTCGCAATAGCTTTGGCACAAGTCAACCAAGAAACTCTAGAAAAGTATTGAGGGGATTTAAATCAGTTTAAACACCTACTAGAGGGATCTCATGTATCATGAAGATCACACATGCAAGGAAAAGGAACTTGAAGGCAAACCCAAATTTGGATTTAAAAGTCATAATTCATAATAGGGGACAAATCCTTATATAGGCAAACCAAAATCTGTCTAAAAAATCATAATTCATCATAGGGGACAAATCCTTATATAGGCAAACCAAAATTTGGATTTAAAAGTTGCTAAAAAACAAAATTCAGTAAGTTTGGTTCGAACCATCTTGATTTGGTTCGAACAACTTGCATTTGGTTTAAACCAAATCAAAGTGGTTCAAATCACTTTGATTTCCAAATTTATTTTTTTGCAAGTTTGGTTCGAACCAAACTCAAATGGTTCGAACCAAATAGTTGGTTTTCACCTGAAAACAGTTTTTCCACTTATAGCACTATTTACAACATTACCACTGAAAATTAGAATAATTCTAGAGATGTCAATGCTTATCGGATTAAGTTCAAATTTGAAACATAACTAATTTGGGTCATCTAGAATCCACTATAACGGTTTCATAAATTTTGGATAAGTAGAAATCACCAAAATACTCCTCTATTGACAACAATGAGGTTTTGCCTATGTTGACTCCAAATCTTCAAGTAAGAGCAAGCTACTAACTACCCAAGGTAAAGAAACTTTTCTAGGTCAATCCACCTAATGTATATGTTAGGTATCTAGATCAGTTACCATCCTAAGTGGTGAGATAAAGCGGCGATTGGAATTTCTTTATTTGATCTTTTTCAGTCTTGTTCTTCACGAACCTGACTTACTTGTAGGCAATGACACAAGACACACGACTTGACTAAGTTTTGACAATAGAATAAGCCAATACCAAATATTGAAAAATGTGAACCTTACAGGCTTACACTAAATATTGCTCTGGTCTTCATCCTTGGTAGATTTCTCCTTATTAGGGTGACTCGAAAGTTTCGAAAGATATTTGTATAGAATTAAAAGAAATCATTCTCCATTCTAGATATTTAATCAGGAATGGGTAGGACACTAATTTCCGGTTCGATATTTGGGTAGGAGATAGTCCTTTGGTTGAAGAAGCATTATATCATGTTGATTTTTCTCTTAAGGTTGGTAACTTCAGATCTGATGATTGAAGTTGGGAGTTGGATGACTTACTTCAATTTCTTCCTCAATCTAAAATTAAGGAAATCTATTCTTCGCCCGTCTTCTTCTTTAATTCTAAAGACATGGATATTTGGAGAAGAAAATCTAAAATGTATTTTTTCAATTAAATCAACTTGGGATTTATGTAGAGATTCTCAATCCACCAAGTTTGGAAGAAGTTTATTTGGCAATACCCATTTCCTACCAAAATTTCAATTTTGTGGAAAAAGCTTTTTAGTGTTATGCATGTGGACTTATTTGTCAAGTGAAGGGGAATTCATCTTGCTAGTTGATACTATTGTTGTTCAGATTTCAAAGAAGAGTCTTTATCCCATTTATTTTGTGAGAGTGATTTAGCTGTTGAAGTTTGGAATAGGTTAAATTTGGCACTTGATATTAATCTATATCAAGGTAATTCTATCTATACTAAAATTGTGAGATGTATTTTTGAGAGTCCCTATAAGCATATTCTCACAAAACTTGTTACGATTTTATTTGTTGGGAGATTTGGAATACCCAACTAGATTTGTGATAATATTGTGAGCTGGATCAAACATTCTGGGTATTTGATTAAGGTACAATCTATGCCTTCTTCTATAGACAAAATGTTTTGCTCATGGTTTGACATTGATTGTTTATTCTCTACTAGGCATAAGGTGATTTTCACTAAGTAGGTTAAACCTGCTCAAGGATTTCTTAAACTAAATGTTGATTGAGTATTCAAAATTAATCCAGAAATTACTGGAGGTGGAGTGGTTCTTAATCACTCTGGTAATATGGTTTTGCCTACTTTAAATTCTATGAGAATTTTTCTAATAGTGAGGCAGAATTTCGAGCTATTTGTGATGATCTATATTTATGAGGAATTGAACTTGGGTCATATAGTTGTTGAAAGTGACTCCCTTATTCTCGTCAATTCCTTTATGGGGAAATTTTTCCTTCTTGGTTTGTGTGGTATTGGTGGAATAAAATAGTGAGAATGAAAAATATTATTTTCCACACTTCTGATCATGTTTATAGAGAAAACAATTAAGTAACTAACCTCTTAGCAAATGAAGCATGCAAGGGAAGATCTTCAACTAGGTTTTTCAATATTGAGAACCTCACTCATGGAGCAAAAGATCTTTTGCTGCTTGATAAGGCGGGATTGCCAAATATTAGAATGTAATTTTCTTTAATTTGGTTATAGGAGCGTTTTCGTTCCCTTCACTGTATCTTTCTATTATGCTTAAATAAAAATAAAGGTCATGCCTAGGGTCCTTGAGAATATATTGGACTTACAAAAAAAGGTTTAGCGAAGCTATGTAGAAATCTTAGGTTACTTTTATTTTTTCTTACTTATTGATATTTTGAGATTGTTACTCTTTTAGGTCGTTTTATTTATGAAATTAGCATGTTTTTATAATTGTTAGCATGTCACTATTTTGAGTGAAGGCTACTAAAAATTACCTTGCCATGTTTTCAATTCTAGATTGTTTCTCAATTAGCATGTTCTTTTAACACAATATCCTTAAATAGCATGTTATTTAGTTAAATTCAAATCATGTTTTCAATTTAGCCTAATATAAATTTGAAAAAAATCTGGTGAACCTCAAATCTAATGTTTGAGTTGAGAACTCACAAACCCAAGGGGATGGCTAGGTCTCCTTACAAGTCTATATACCCTTTTTAAGATTATCAATCAAATTATTAATTAAGAGATGATAAATAAAAATGCAGAAATATAGAAGACAATCAAACCACAACACAAAGGATTTTTACGTGAAAACCCTTCCGGGAAAAACCACGGGACCTAGTCCAGCAAAGAGATATCACTAAGAGTAAGAGCAAACAAAAACATACAAGACTCGAACTGTACTCAATCGGACTCGACACAACGATCCTCAATACTCAATCCTCCATGCCTCGATAAGCAATCACGAACCCACAAGTTTCGTAATCTATCGCAATAGCTTGTGCTTCTCCTAGATCTCTACAACAAACCACGATCCTCTACGGATCTATCTCCTTCGCAAAGACTCCGGATCACACCAGCCAATTGTTCTTAACAAGAACGGGTTGATGGTTGATTAATAATACACCCTAGTTGAATTCTAAACAATAGGACTACCCAAGCAAGCAAGAATGAAATAATCAATGACTTGCAATCTTTAGGGTTGAAGAGGAGAGGAAAATGAGTTTGAAAAACCATAATAATCATTTAGAAACTCTCTCTAAACTCTTTAATCTTCTTAGGTTCAAATGAGGAATCAAACCCAACTTAAATAGGGTCAAAAACGGACTTCTAATATGAAAAAGTTTGTTTACGCACTGACCGTTCGAACGGTTGTGGCACCATTTGAACGGTTGAGGCTACGGGTGCAATTTATTGAAACTGTTCTAGCACCGTTCGAACGGTTCCAAAACCGTTCAAATAGTTGTTCTAAAACTCAGAATTTGGAAAAACGTTCTTCACAAAAGTTGTAGATCTTTTCGTTCTGGTCGATTTGATATATTATGGGCCAAAATCGGAGCTACGGTCAATGAGTTATGCTCCTTATACCGAACCTTGATCTCTTTGACCCTCTAACACCTCTCACACCTCTCAAGGCTATATATCTAGTCACCTAAGGTTCATTTAATTATTTTAAGTCAATTTCAACCTAAGGTATCATGGTATCTAGATCATTTACCATCCTATGAGTGAAACTAAGGCTATGATCGGAATGTCTTCAACTGATCTTCTTCGGTCTTCATCTTCACTTATCTTGAACGCTCGTAGACCATGAAACAAGACACACTAGACTCACTATTTTGACAACGGAATAAGCCAACACTAAAACATGGACTTTATAAAATTTAAGAAGTAGGTAACTACTTTTAGCAGGTATCTTAGAGTGTCTGACACATTTAATTAGCATAAGTAAATCTCTTACCTAGACTTTCTATTTTAGACAATTCACCTTATTATTGGATAGTGTAGGGTTATATTTTCTCTTACAATTAGAATAGGTGATGACTCCAAATGCTTGCGATTTTAGACGCATTCTAAATTAGGAAATATTCATATTTGGGATGACGATCAAAATCTATCATTTACACGAGATTAGGTTTATAAGCTCTTTAAGGGAGCCCATTATTGAAAATAACATAATAAAGTAAAACTTAATAATTATTTAATACAAGAATGTAGAAGAGCAAAATAAGGGTTTTGGAACAAAATCCTATAAAGAAAAAAAGAGCAGGAAGAAAGTGATGAGGGGTTGCTTGACATTGTTTTGAAAAAAAAAATTTATTAAATCAATTTTTTTTCAAGTTTTTTTTAATTATATATTACTGTTAATTATATTTATGGCATCACTTGCTATAACTGGCACATAAAGAAACACTTCCATCAGTATGATCATGACTATTAGTCACAAAACATCTAGCTCCTAGGTAATTATCTATCGACTTGGAGTGGGGCTGGAATACTACGACTTGGCACTAACCAATTAGCCTGGAGGTAGGCACTTGTCCTGCTCTTTTGCCTCTCATCATTATCTGCTACCAAAGCAAGATGAAGGTTTGAGAGGCCATTATATGCTCTTGCCAAATGTAAGAAACATTAACATGGAAGCTGTTAAAAATAAAATCATTCATAGCCCTCCAAATATGCCATAAATGAAGCCCATAAATAAAAGACTGGTGTGTTATCAATAGAATAAGGATGGCCCCTTTCTATAAAAAAGAAAAAGAAAAAAAAGATGGCCCCTGTCCCCTTGAGTGGAATGACTTGATGGTCTAGTATGATTTTTTAATACATTGGGCTGGACAACAAGGGCTACAATTTTTTTATTATAAATTTCCAATGAATAGCTATACTTCAGTTTCTTTTTTGGTTCACCCCGGTTAGGGGTGTACAATGAGCGAGTTGGGCTAGGTTGAAGCCAGTTTGGGCTTAGCCCATATTTATCTCCATGCTTAACCCAGCCCAAACCTAAACTCATTCTAATACATGAAACCCAAACTCAGCTCATGTACGATATTATAAGTTTGGACTGGGTTCGGGTCAGCCTAGTTAGCCCAGCTCATGCTTAATTCAATATTCAGATATATTGCAATGGTGTAACTTAAAACAAATAATGAAATTTAATTGAGAGATCAAAGTAGAGATTCAGCTTCTGCAGGTGGGAAGATCTAGGGTTTTACTTAATAATTTCTGTAAATCCTAATTTGTCTTGGCTAACTCCACGATAAAAAAGTAGGTCTAGAGCTGTCCAATGTCATGGTCCAACTTGTCATGATTTGTGAAGATTGGTGAAGTTGAAGATTGAAGAATTCTCCTACAAGTTTCGCTTCCGGATTTAGGATGGTAAGAGACACCCTCATACCTAGGTTGGAATTAACTTAGATCACTTGATATAGTCCATAGGTGATTAGTCTAGACTTAGGATTAAAGCCCCTATGTATTTCATGTGTAAACTCAGGCTGGCTAGCAAATCTTGAGCCAACCGGTCAAGAAGAGCGATCGACCCCTGGCCTACCAGTCGACCACTCCTCATGATCGGTCGACCACTTATGGCACTTTTTTGTATGACTTAATTTTCCAATGAGGTCTTCATTGACCGGTCGACCCTCTCACCAGTGGTTGACCCCTAGTGGACCGGTCGACCGCTCTTGAGCTATGGTCAACCCCCTTAGTCCTAGTAGTTCTACAACTCTTAGAACACTACAAATAAGTCATATTAAGACCTAATTCGTGTGAATTGTTTTGTTTTGTGAGAGTGGAGGCCAGAGAACTCCTTCTAGGGTTTTCTATTGTTCTTGGTTAATCATCCTTGATCCCTCCTCTCACAATTACTCTAGAGAATGCAAGAATAATTTCTTATTATTTGTACTTGCATTGTGAGATCTTAAATGTTTTTAAGATTCCTCTAAAGTCTGAGATTTATAAATTGATTCAACAAACCTTGACACTTGTGGAGTGTTATTGGCCGGTGTGTGATCCAGAGCCTTGAAGAAGGAGATCGATCTTCGGAGATTGTGGATTGAAGAAACTTTGAGAAGAGTTGGCCGGTGAGGAACCGGAGCTGCTGCGGCGGAGATTGAACCTACTGGTTCGTGGACTTCAAGATGAAGATTCTTTATCGAGGAACATAGTATCATGTCCGTGTTGGGTAAGGTCTAAGTCTTGTACTCGATAACTTTCTCTTAGTATATTTTATGTTGGACTAGGTCCCGTGCTTTTTCCCATAAGGGTTTCCACGTAAAAATCTCTTGTGTTAGAGTGTAGATTGATTGTTTATTTTTGCTTAATTAACTTGCTAAATTAAAAAGTAGTAGAAATCCTTAGATAGACCTATTCACCCCCCCTCTAAGTCAAAGAGATCATCGATCAAGGTAATTTCAATTAGTATCAGAGCGGGTTCACCTATAAGGCTAAACCTTTAAGTATGATCCTACATAATCCATGATCAATGAGTTCTCTTAGAGATGGTGGATCTGTCTCTCGTCCCTCAGTTTTTGATGGGAACAACTATGTCATGCCCCAAAATACCCCCTAGGAGTTTAGGGAGACTTTAGGTGTGACTATACATAACCAGACAAACCAGCCTGCAACTGAACAAGGCATAATGCAACTAACGCGTATAAATCAAAGTGCGGAAGCTTAACCAAAATTTTTCATTTTCTATACATAACAGGTATTCCAAGTTCATATACAAAATGTGATAAGTAAAGGTGGACATGCCCACCTATCAAAATACAAAATGAGGAAACCTCACTAACTCTCTACTCATAATAATCTAGATAGGGCCACTTATCTAGATTCCTGCCCTCCTGAGGCTATAGTGGAATAGGCGCCTCCTCTTCAACATACTCTTCCTCCTCCCATGACTCAAGGTTGAAGGTATCCATCGGACCTGCCGACATGAAATGTACGACTGAGTATGGAATACTCAGTGAGTACAAGCTACTAGCTAACAATAGCAATAACATAATGCAATTCATAACATCAAATTAAAACAATACGATGATCATGACATGTATTGAACTAAATGAGAAAACTCCGTATAAAACCCGTGCTCATAATTCATGACTTATTTTTGAAAATACTTTTTCTTGTTTTTTTTTTTCAAAACTTATTTGTAATGTTTCAAAACTCATACTTGTCTTGTGAGAATCATGCGTGTCTTGTCTTGTTCTTATTTAGAATCATGCTTGTCTTATCTTGCTTTGCTTTGCCTAGTCATGCTTAACTTGTGAGCCAGATGTTAATACTCTTGTAACGACTTGTGAGTTAGGTATGTAAATACCCTTCAGCGAATATAGAAAAGCAACTTGTGAGCCGAGTATGTAAATATCCTTCAGGAAAAATAAAAAAGGTGCACCAATTTTTTTGACCAACCCAATGTCCGGCATTGTCATACTTGTCTTGTTTTCTTGTGAGTCAGGTATGACATATCCTTGGATATGCCTTATCCTTGACCGACCAAAAGTTCGGCTTTATCAAGCTTGCTTGTCTTGTTTTCTTGTGAGCCAGATATGACATATCATTAGATATGCCCTATCTTTGACCGACTCAAAGTTCGACTTTATCATTCATGTCGTAAATCACATGTTTTATTTTTGGTTAATTTTCATATACTTATAATAGAAAACTCAGTTCATGCATGCATGCGTGCTCATGCATAACTATATGTGACATCGTGGTAACATGAAAACTAAACATTATATAGCATTTTCAACATTTCTATAGGCATGTGAAATTTAAAGGAACTACATAGAACATTTTATCACAATTACCAAATTGGGGAAAAATCTCTAAATCATAATTTCATAGTTTCGAGTTAAATCTTCATATATGCATTTCATCAAACACGTGGCGTTCAACATTTCCATAGGCATTTTCATTCATGCTTTTTATAGTCAATCATTCCATCAACCTCGAGTGTGTGTTTTATGAGTACAATGTCCTTCCCATTTTCCATCACACAACATCAATCACATTCCATATGGCATCCATTCGCCTCCACTATCCATACATCCCGCATATTCATAACTAATTAGTTTATCTTATACATTTTTGGGAACATGCTAGATTCCAAGAAAAAGATAAATACAAGATCAAACCATAATTGTTCTTAAAGAAAAACCTAGGTTATTACTAAGCCAACTAGAAGGGTGTTCTAACCTTTGAGGATTAACTCCTAACTTGAAGAAAAACCCCTTTATTAATGTAGACACCCTGTGTTTTCCCAGATTCTTCATGCTCTTCTAATTCTCCTACTTTTAACACTTTGACTCTCCAAGGCTTTCCCAAATAGCCATGCTACCCTAGCATACCCTAAATCTTAACCCTCAAGTACATCCTAATGTGGGGCCATACTAGTGATTAGAAAGTGAGATGCCTCAAAGTGGTTTTGTTTCAAATGCCATGTTGGTCGTTTTTGCTATAAACAACCAAAACTTTTAGCAAACTATTGTATGGGTCGTTTATTACAAAAACGACAAGATCATCGTTTTTCCTATAAACGACCAAAGCATTTGCAATCTATTATCTAAGGCATTTTTCTTATAAACGACATACCCCAATTTGGCCTTTATTTCAATGGTCGTTTATATTAAAAACGACTCCAACTTGAACCCCAAGTTTGAGCCTGTAATTAACCATGTGCGATAGAATCTTTTCTGTTACAAAAGAAGGACTTTTTGGTCGTTTTTATCATAAATGACTAGACCAATTTGGACTAAAATCACCCTGTCGTTTTTGTTAAAAATGACCAGTGTTAAATCCTTATTTTGTCCACCAAACTTTTGTGGTATAGTAAACTCTATTGGATTAAAATACCATCACCATTTGCAAGTTCCAGGGATTTCGTCCCCAACAACCAAAAGAATGACTTTTATATCCCTAAAGATGTTTAGACCCATATTGGAATTGAGAGAATTTTTTCCTCAAACTCTCCCTTATAAATACCCTAGCTCTCTACCCAATTTCTTACCAACTTTTACTAGCAAAAACTCTGCCCAAAAGACTAAGGAAAGTCATGCAATTTGCAAGGCATTTTAAGTCTTCGAAATATTTCACCCCTCCCATTTGCCCAAAAGTTCAAGAAAATTCCCTAAGTCCTTAAGAGAAGGCCTTGGAGAAAAAGAAGTTGAAGAAGAAGGAGATAAAGCATCGGAGAAGAAGGAAAAGCTTGAAGAGAAAAATAAAGGGGGTCTCCAACCCACATAGGTAGGCTAAACTTTCCTATTTTTTCTATTGGTGCTAATTCTCTTGTTAACCCTCTATTTCTTTTCTTTCAATAATGTGAGTGAGCCTTTAGATAGATTTTGAGACTGATCCCTCTTTCTTCGGGTAGTTTGGACTCTCCTATGACGCATTTCGCCGATTAGGGGGCTTCAAATAGAATTAGGAAGAGGGGTAAGAACCTATAGGATATTTTAGAACCGATTTTTGTTTTATTTTCTTTAACAAATATGAGCCAAGTTGTTGAAAAATTCTCCTCTTTGCTCTAAAACTCACTAAGGACCCCCTATGACGCGTTTCGCCGAATTGAGGCTCCTTTTGAGATATGGAGATGCTCCCTAGTCTAAAACCCCTATTTCAATCTCATCATTTTAAAGCATTTTTAGTCTTTGGTATATTCTTCTTTTTGAAAAATTCACTAAACATCCCCTACGATGCGTTTCACTTAATTGAGGCTTTTTGTGAACAATAGGAGAAAGAAGATATTCCTTTCATAGTTAGATACGCAGTTTCTTTTATTGATACAACTTTTATGCATTTATAACGATGTCTAATCTTCCTAGATTAGAGTCATTATAATGCTCATTTTTGGAGAGTTTAAGCATGTTTCCCTTATCATTTTATGCATTCATAACGATGTCTAATCTTCTTAGATTAGAGTCGTTATAATGCCAATTTTTAGAGAAGTTTAATCATTTTTCCTCATCATTTCATACATTTATAATGATGTCTAATCTTTCTAAATTAGAGTCATTATAATGCCCATTTTTAGAAAGTTTATCTCTCATTATTTTATGCATTTATAACACTGTCTAATCTTCCTAAATTAGAGTCGGTATAATGTCTATCTTTAGAACGTTTAATCATTTTTTCTCATCACTGCATGCATTATGATGATGTTTAATCTCCCTAAATTAGAGTTATAATGATGCCCATTCTTTTAGATTCACACTACAACTCGATAATTGGTGGCGATTCGGTATTTGCCATATTAATATGCTTCATGAGTATTAATGTGGAGAATACCCGGACTTGTTTTCCTTTGTAAATTTTTTTGAAAAAAGGTTGCTATATCACAATTAAGAATCCAATCTAAATGGGGAGGTTCCAACCTTGAAGGTGAAGATCATTGCTTGACTTGAGCTCCACTTGATCTTCAATCCCAACCCCCTTTGAAAATCCCCAAATCCTCTTCCTTCTCTTCTCCAAGACTCCTTTAGGTTTAGGTTAACCCAAAAACCCTCAAATGATCCCCTATTTATAGGCAAAGGGGTTAAAACCCTTATTTCCAAAATTCGTAACCCGTGTGCGATCGATCGCACACCAGCTGCGATCGATCGCAGCTTGCAGTGCGATTTATCGCATTGGAGCTAATCTATCGCACCATCACCTGAACCTTTCTGTCAAATTTTCCTCTGTATGCGATTGATCGCACACCACTTGCGATCGATCGCAAGTGCACCCGAAAGTTCTTCCAGAAATTCCTCTGACTGCGATCGATCGCACCTTACCTGCGATCGATCGCTCACCCCATTTTTCTCCTTTTTAACCCCTTAGACCCCTCAGGGTGTTTCCAAACTTGTTTCCATCATCCTTAGGGCACTAACCCCCCTCAATATACCACGCCTAGTTGGTTACTAATCAATTCTCAATAATTATAAGTTCAAAATACGTGAAAGGCCCCTTGGTCGTGAAGGTATATTTCATCAATATGTACAAAAGTTCTGGGGTTCTACAAATTATGCGTATTGGAAAGCTTAAATGAGAGCTTTTCTCAAATTGATTGACGAGAGAAAATGGATATCTATACAGAATGGGTGAACTTCGTCCGTGAAAATTCTTGGTGAAATTACTATCATCAAATACTCCAATGAATGGACCAAAGATGAGCTTGAGACAAGTGATTGGAACACAAAGGGTCTCAATGCAATATTTACTGTTGTCACAACTGATGAATTCCAACGAATTTTCTCATGTGAAACAACAAATGAGGCATGAGACATTCTTGAGATTACCCATGAGGGTACCACTACTGTTAAGATTTGAAAGCTCCAAATGCTTAGCACCAAATTTGAATATTTGAAAATGGATGACAATGACACATTTGATGAATTCTATGCAAAACTTAGGGCCCGTTTGATTCAAATTATTTCAGTCATAACTGATGTCAGTAAGCGTTGATGCTGATAAGTGCTGATAACTGTAATCCTATTTGGCTGACACTCTGCTGATAAGCGATTATCTAGTTATTTTTAAAAAGGTTATTTTAGTCATTTTTAGAAAAAGAAAAAAACATTTAAAAAACCTTTCTTTTAAGTTTAATGAATCTTGTCGTTACTAGTTTCAATTTAGGTGAAAGAATAAATGAGTCCAAAATTGTTAGGAAAGTCCTTACATCTTTACTTGAGAGATTCCAACCCAAGGTCACTGCCATTGGGATGTGTTGGACCCTATTAGGCTATTTCTCATCACTAAATATGAAACAAGAGGTGTATTAGCCGAAGCAAATAAGCAAATCTTCTATTAGCTAATAGGTATGCTAATAGGTATACCATCTCCACTAGCAACTTGTTCACCACACAAGCTCGTGTTTTTCTTTTTTTGGTAACTAAGATCGTGTTATTGAAAATGGTTGAATCTAACACTGTGTAATCTCATATTCTGGTGTTTGAAATTCACTAAAAAAGAACAAAGGCAGTAATCTCATAATATGGTGTTTTTGAAAAAAAAAAACACAGTACTTGCATGGGGCGATGGTATTGGAGATAATGGAATCAATACACCTAAATTGGTGTTAGGTACCTTAAGTAGAAGCAGAAGATTTGATATCTGTATTGGTTTGCCTAACCCGACCCTATGTTCTTAGTTTTGGCCCTGCTCGACCTAAGGGCAGGAGAAGGGTCAGGCTTTGGCCAGGCCGGGTCGGGTATCCTACCACCCGGGCTTTTTTGACAGGCCTAGCCATACTGCAGTGTTCAAAACAGGAGTTTCATGTCATTAGGAAACTTAAAAGCAGCTGAAAGTTCTTAACTTACAAAAGAAACAGGATCATGTAATTTTCCCTTTCTTTTTTCTTGGATGATGGATCTGGTTCTCTAAAACCCTAAAAAGGAAAATTCTTTCAACAGACCCTGTTTTAAGATCGTCGATGCAAAGAATATTGGGCGATTCGATCACTGGATACCATTTTTAGGTAAGTTATTCTGTTTTTCTTTGATACCAATCTCCTTTTCGATCGAATCCTCGAAAACCTGTACTTATCTGTACGAGATTCACATTTTCTACCGCAGATTCAACCCATATTCGAGGATCTAGGGTTTACAGAAACCTATATTCCGAGAGAAGGATCATGAAATTCCTTCAACTTTAATCGATTCTCAACGCATCTAGGGTTTCAACTCTTTGGATTTTCAGCTTCGTACTATGGGTGGAAAAACCGAGCCTGCAAACGGGGAATCGAACCAGACGCCAATGGTGGCGCAAGTTAGCATGAAGCCCGATCTGTTCAACTTCTCTCTGAAAACCCTAAAGTTGAAGGTCAAGCAACAGGAGCTGTTGATCCGCGTTGGTATCCTCTGCCTCGTTTATGTCTTAGCGTTCATCATACGTCTGTTCAGTGTTCTTCGTTACGAGAGCATGATCCATGAGTTCGATCCTTATTTCAATTACCGAACTACGGTTTTCCTTACTGAGAAGGGATTCTATGAGTTCTGGAACTGGTTCGACTCTGAGAGCTGGTATCCACTAGGTCGGATAATTGGTGGGACCCTCTACCCTGGTCTCATGGTCACTGCAGCTTTAATCTACTGGGTCTTGAGGTTCCTGAGGTTTGCAGTCCATATCCGTGAGGTCTGTGTCTTAACTGCTCCGTTCTTCGCGTCTAACACTACTCTGGTAGCTTACTTTTTCGGGAAAGAGATATGGGGATCTGGGGCTGGGCTGGTCGCTTCGGCATTGATTGCCATTTGCCCCGGTTATATTTCAAGATCGGTAGCGGGTTCTTACGATAACGAGGGAGTCGCAATATTTGCATTGCTGCTTACTTTCTATCTATTTGTTAAGGCTGTGAAAACTGGATCCCTCGCTTGGGCACTGGCTTCTGCTTTTGCGTACTTTTATATGGTTTCGGCATGGGGTGGGTATGTGTTTATCATTAATTTGATCCCACTTTACGTGATGGTTCTTTTGATCACGGGAAGGAATTCCATGAGGTTGTATGTGGCGTACAATTGCATGTATATTCTGGGAATGCTGCTTGCCATGCAGATTCGATTCGTTGGGTTTCAGCATGTTCAGTCAGGGGAACATATGGCGGCAATGTTCATGTTTTTCTTGATGCAGGTTTTCTTCTCTTCATCTGTATTGGTTTTTGCGCGTGATTGTGGCTTAATAAGTTCACGTTGTTGGTATTCTTGGAATCTGCTGTTCTGTGTTTCTCTGAATGGGAGCACTTAACTTGCTTTGCTATTATATCTGGCATGATAGAAGTAATGGATCGATTGTTCATATTCACCTTCATCTTCGAATAGTGCTTGGATTGGAAATTCCAAAAAAGAATAAAAAAAAATTAAACAATACTTTCATCTATGTTTAGTCACATTTCTTTTCTTTGGAGTCTATATATATATATATATTTCTCTTGATTGCATGTAGTCCTACAACCTGAAAGGATCATATTATATCGCATCATATGTATCAGTAACAACGATTAATATTCTAACTGCATACAATCAAGAGAAATAGAAATATAAGAAAATATTTGAGAAACAAAAATAATCACGCTACTATGTGTGTGGGTGTTTGTATAGAAATAGAAATATTAAGATATTTGAGAAACAAAAATAAGCATAGAAATATTAAGATATTTGAGAAACAAAAATAAGCATATGCTACTGTGTGTGCGCCTGTGTCTTGGTCCATGTGTGTGTGCGCGTTCCCTTCGAGATACATTTTTTAATCCTTGCATGATATGCCAAGTCCCCAACACCTTTATTATTCATACATCATACTTTATATATATTTTTGCGATCACTGATCTCCAATTGGCTTTGATTTTATTTTTATCATAGTGATCCCACTTATGGTGTTGTGTTATGAATGCCCAAAACATAGTTTTAAAACTCGCCGAGTCAACTCGAAACTCGGCCGAGTCGACTCGAAACTCGGCCGAGTCGACTCGACTCGGCCAGGTTTCGAGTCGTGTTTCAAGGAAAACTCGGTTTTGACAGAAACTCGCCCGAGTTTTTGCACTTTTTTTTAAAAACTAAAAATTGAATAAACTGCCTACCTGATTGACTAAATTATGTTTTTTTTTTTTGACACACCCCACTCATTTTTAAGTATAAATACAAAACAAAAGGGAGATGTTTAATATATATTGAATTATATATCTTATTTTAGGCATGGTTTATAATTAATTTTGAATCTATACCATATATATTATTAGAAAAATATTATATATGTCCGAGTTTTAGGTGTCATTACTTGCCCGAGTTTCCGAGTTGACTCTACTCGGCAAGTTTCCTAGTCGAATCGAGTTTTCGGGTTTTAAAACACTGGCCCAAAATATATTAGGGACAGTTATAAAGGTACACCTCACCTTACTTTAAAATGCACTGGTGCAAACTAGCCTTTAATACTACGTTAGTCTTCGGATAATTATTTGAATCTGCATCCTAGGAACATTGCATACAATCATTCAAATACTAGGTTAATTACAATTGGTGAGGTTATAGGTGAAGTTAGCTGGTCCACATTTTGCTCCATTGACAAATGGCCGCCAATAAGTATCTGACGAACTGAAAACCTTAGTCTTCTCATTAGACTAAAACTCTTCACACATTGGAAAAAGTGAAACAATGTCTACAAGATTTAAGCATTCAAACATTTTATTGATTAAATGGAGTATTCACATTAAACACTTTTATGCATGTTTTTGTGATAATCATTTTACTTGCTATCTATAAAGTTTCATTTACAATAGGTTTCCCTCTTAGTGTACAATCCTCACTTTAGTTAATTTGAAAAGTCTAGTTAAGTGGCTCATCTTTCCACCCCCATCTCGGCTAGTGGAAAATTGCTTGTTTAGTGGCTCATCTTTCCAAAAAATAGATCCCACTTCCTGAGGAATTATCCCCAGTTCCATGAACAAGCCAAAAAAATGGATTTGTTGTTCTTATCTTAATCTTGATGAGGAGCATGCATCTCATGTATCCATAGTAACTTAGGAAGCACGGATACGGATATGGGATACGGGTACGACGATACGGCAGAACCTAAAAAAAAGGATACGGGTACGGCCAGGATACGTCTGTAATTTAAAAAAAAAATAAAAAAAAAATTATATTTTGTATTATAATTACAAAATAATCATTGGTTCAGTTCTGTTTATGTATAAAAAAGACCATGTCCATGCAAAAGCAAAAGAAATAGGGTCATCTCATCATCCACTAAGCAAAAAAGAAAGTCATCCTATCATCCACTAAGCTAAATATAAAGAAGACAATGTCCATGCAAAAACAAAAGAGATAGGGTCACACCCCCAGGTCTCCAAAAAAAAAAAAAAGTCTGTCTCCCGGCTGTATCCTTGTGTATCCATTCATCGAAGCCGTATCTGAAATAAAAAAATTATTTTTAATTAACTGGATACGTCTAAGCCGTATCCCGTACGTATCCCGCCGTATCGGAGGCGTATCCGTATCCGATGGGGTATGAGGACCTATTTGAAGTATCCGTGCTTTCTATATAGTAACAAAGTTCTCCGATTTTTTCAAAAAGTCCCAAATAATATTTGACTTTTTCACCAAATGATCAATTTTCGAACTATTTATAAATTTTTTTATTATAAAATTACGAATTTTTTCAAAAAGTTGCGAATTTAAAGAATTAAGCACAAATTATTCACGACTTTTGAAAAAGTATATAATATATGAAATATGTGCATTTATAATTTCTATAATTAGTAATCTTATTTAGGTACTGTTTGGCTAAACTTCTTTGAGAAGAGGATTTCCTAAGAGAACTTTAAAAAAGTGATTTTCGAAGAAGTCTACAAAAGTCAATCTAAAGAAAAAATGATGTTTGGTTTGCACAAGCAAGAAGTAATTTTTTAAAATCACAAGTCAAAATTTGCGTTTGGTTTACACTCGTAAGAAGTAATTTGTTATTTTAATAGGAGAGAATGCTCATTCCACCCTTCGTCAGTCAACTTCCCGGGGAAGTTGAATATCGATTTCTCACAGAAGTAATCTTGGGCTAACATTTTGGGGAAGTCATGACTTTTACTGACTTTAGTGGGAAGTCAAAAGTTACGCTAATAACTAACCAAACTTTTTTTTTTCAACTTTTGACTTTTCGGTGTCAAAGGCCAATTTAGAAGTTTATCCAAACACTACCTATATCTCTTTCATATCTTGCTTGAAGGTGGTGGTGGGTTCTTGTGGTGTTAGATGGTGGGTGGTGGTGCAGAGTGCTCCGTATTTTCTACTTTTGTTTTTTATATCTAAAAATAAAGGTAACAAAAATTTTCAGTTACCTTGATTTTCAAAAATTTTGTTACTAATTTTTAAAACTAAAAACAGAAACATGTTTACCAAACATATCTTGTGTAAAATTTTTCAATTTTTTGGTTTTACAAACAATAAAGAGAAAGCGGAAGTGCAACCAAATAGGGCTTAAACAGAAGTGCAACCAAACTTGCCAAATCTTACTTATTTTTTCTGTACTAGACCCTCACCGAATAATTCCCGAATCCCGACTTTGTTACTATGCCTATATCCAACCAGATATCCTTATAATTCCACAAATTATTTAGTATAAATGTTTGTTCAACCTCGTACAAATGGCATTATTAGGATACATTTAAACAAGCTCCCATTATATAGTCGTTCTAATTTACTTTGTTTTTCTATCACTAATGAGAAAGAATAGTCTTAAGTACCATAGAATTTGGTTTCATTCAAGGCCCGTTTCTTGGTTTATTTAGGATCTCTAAACCCAACCCATTCTTTCAATCAGTAATTGCAGCTTAGTTTTTCAGTTTTCACGAGGACACTTGGAGTTTTTCTGTAAGTATTCTTTATGAATTCCGGATAATCCTGCCAAGGATCTGTTCGGTAGATTGTGAGCGTACCAAATTAAGTGTTCTCGCAAGTTCCAACTTCCAACATCGGGGGTCCCTCAATCAAAACTAGGTTCACAAAGAAAATGAACCGAAGAAAAGCACAAGAACATGAGAGGACATAAAGCAAGATTGCAGACAGAAGTAAGACCAAAAATACAGATTGTTAAAAACCAGATAATTACTTCTCGTCAAAATCGTTTCGAATAGAGCACCAATCTCGAATCATCTGATGAGAACACAAATAGATTCTGTCCTATGAGGAAACCAAACCATCAAGTAGTCTCCTTTTACGTTCAAGCCAGATAGACCACCAAATTGCCCCTTGTAATATCGTTCACACTACAGCCGTAGAAGCCTCCAAACCAAGGTTTGAAATGTCAGAAATATAAAAATTTCAGTCTCAAAATCGAAACTGAAAATTTGAAAATTCAGTTATTATTTTTGAAAATTATATTTTTTAAAATATGTTATTGAAATGGAATATTCTCATGATATATGCCGATATTTCATGAAATTTCAAAATTTTGGCTGAAATAAATAAACTTTTTTTATGTAGTATATTTGAATAAATAACATTTTTTTTAATTTTTAAAATAAAATTAAAATTTAAACAATTTCATGAAATTTCGATAAATATATCAAAATTTTTGATAAAATAGCTATTTTTATTAAAAATAATCAAAAAATTATCTGCAAAAATTTGGCTGAAATTCCAAAATTTCAGCTGGAAAAAAAAAAAACCCGTGATAAATGACATTTCGGTTTCTGAGGGAGGGAACAACGCCAAAATTTTGCGAAATCATTTTGAAAATGTCAAACCATGCTCCAAATCAATCGATAACCAACCCGACAAGAAGTCCCGCAAGGGTCTAGGAAAGATCCAAACGACCCTCATACGGAGGATGAACTTACTCTAGAAGACATAAGCAAATTGTCAATGCAATAACAGATAATCTACCGACTCTTCTGAATCTAGACACATGAAACAGTGGTTCACCATCCTCCACACTCAAATTTTCAAATGGTCGGACGTGAGAATCTTGTCCAACACCACTGACCAAATAAAGAAGGAAAACTTAGATGGAATCCCAGGGGTCCAAACAATCCGGTGAGGAAAAGATAAGATAGGACTATCCTGCACAAACAACCGGGGGGTGGGGGGTCCCTCAATCACACTATTTTAGCTAGATGATGTAAGCAATCTACTTTTTGGTTGGTTAAGTCAGCATGAATTTCACTAGATTATGGGTTCCCTCAATCCACACTATTTTAGCTGGATGATGTAAGCAATGTTGGTTAAGTTGGCATGAATTTCGCTAGATTATGGGTTATGCAGGCACAGACCGCATGCCATAATTTAATTTGGTGGCTCTTGAGTCACAAATGTTTTCCCTTCCCTAAGTAAACATGAGCACCATTTATATTGCAACTTTAATAGTTGTGTGAGGTTTACGCTTCTAGGTTCAACCTTGAGGCTTCTGCCTCAAAGTGTGAGGCCCACATGAGGCGCATGCCTCATGACTTTATACCCAAGATGTGCACTTCATACATTAACCAAAAGTCGGGTTCTAGTTACATTGGTTAGACATAATTTTTATTTTTTATTTTTGTGAATTCTTCACAATCTTCCAAATGAATTGATGAGGTGACCACTATCAGTCTTTCAATATGTAATTGAATGAAAAAAGTAAATGTAAAGTGCAGCGTTGTCCCTCTCAACTGTTGTTTTTCTATATGATGTTTGAATCATTTATATAATATTTCATATATATATAATTTAAAAAAAATCTTTTTGCATTTTTATCTAATTCCTTACTGATATTTTAATAAAAAATTCGGGAGCATGGGGCTTAAGCTGTTGAGAACGCCTTGAGGCTTACGCCTCACACATTTGGAGGTCCTAATGCATTACCTCACGTCTTCACCTTTTCAAAGTTAAAACATTGCTTGCAGGTAAGCCTTACAAGTCCATCAATGTTGGTATGGTATGATCCATGAACTAAATTCTGTCTCTTCCTATTATTCCAATAGAAAGTGTTGAAAGACTCAATTTCTCGTATGGTGCCCAAGGTCTTGTGCACCATTCTTACTAATGGCATTTGTCCCATGCATCATCCAATGCAGAAGAGGAAAATTTGAGGTACCCTTTAGGTAAACTATGGGGGTAGCCCACCAACAACATAGGGGTTCGTTCACATGACTCACATGCTGATGTGCATGAGGGCAGGATCTGCCGTCTAATGAGCTCCACCTAATAGATCTACATCCAAAGGTTTGCCTAATTGGATGATCCTAGCCACCTGATCTGTCACGTTCTTTAGGACCTTAGCCAGAATGGGAAATTGCCCACAAAAGAAGTTAATAGATAGGATGGTTACTGAAATTTTTATTAGGGTAGGAAATCTCATGTGCATCATGTCTACTTCTAGTCGTTAAACCATCATCATTTAGGCTTCCACAATATAGAAAATTTTTTCTTTCTAGAAATTACCATTTACAGTAAAGATGTTAATTAATTTGTTCCGTTCAATCATTCTCTTAATTAAATTCACATTTCCATGTCTAGCATCCTAGTTGTCCATGGTTTGGGTTTTCTACTCTTTTCTCTGTTCAAAAGTTAGATTTTACATTTGATTCCCTTTCCATATGTGAAGTATTAAAGGCCAGTTTGTGCCTGTGTGGGACTAATTATTAATTTATATATGCAGGTAGTTTACTTCTTAGATTGGGTTAAGCACATGCTAAATGACTCAAAATTGTTTCAAGCCTTCTTGAGGATCACTGTAACCTGTGCAGTAGGTGTGGGTGCTCTTGCTCTTGGAGTTGGCATGGCATCTGGATATATCTCTCCATGGACAGGCCGTTTTTACTCTTTACTTGATCCAACATACGCGAAGGATCACATCCCAATTATTGCATCAGTCTCTGAACATCAGCCAACAGCGTGGTCATCTTTCATGTTTGACTACCACATCCTGCTTTTCCTTTTCCCGGCAGGCCTGTACTTCTGCTTCAAGCGGTTGTTGGATGCCACGATATTCATAGTTATGTATGGTCTCACGAGCATGTATTTTGCCGGTGTGATGGTGCGGTTAATTCTTGTTGCTACACCTGCGGTGTGCCTTATCAGTGCCATTGCTGTATCTGCCACCATAAGAAATTTGACTTCGTTGATTCGGACAAAGAACAAGGCTGTACATACTGGTTCTAGCAAAGGATCTACTAGTGCGAAAGCTTCTTCTAAGGTGACTGCTTGCACATTTATAGCTAAAAATTGTTCTTCTACCTCATGACTATCTCTATCTGTGCAATTTGATGGTTGTATTTGTCTTCATAGAACCTTTTCCAGCATTTCAAAATCATGAAGTGTGTTTAAGATCCTTGTTCTTTATTTTTCTCTTTGTTCTTTCAATTCTAATTTTCTTGCATAATATTTTCAGGGCTTAAGGACTAAACATTTAAAAAAAATCTTGTTGAGTCACAATGTTGATATTAGTATCAATTTCTTATTTGCAGCAGTCCATAATTGTCAACAGATTTACAAGGAACATGGCTGTTGTTTTGCTGGTTGTGCAACATCTTTTCTACATGCATATATTTCATGTTGCCAATGAGCTTGCAATTCTTTGGCAATAAAAGCTGTATCTGGAAATCACTGCAATGTTCATCTCCTTGCACTTTTAACCTTCAACTTGCAACTACTCACTTCTTGCTGCCGATGTCATTAATAGTTGTTGATTATTTCCCATATTGATTGACTCTTTCTTATTTCATCACCAATTAAAGCTACTCCCATATTCTCTCAAATGTGCGCATTTCTAATCTTATTTTTCTTGGCCTTTTCACTTATCTATTTTAATATTGTCCTCTCAACTAAACATTTTATGAACAAGTTACTTCTTGGTTGGCCAACATTTTGCTCGTAAAGCATTGCTAGTTATTTACTTATCAATGAAAAAGGAAAAATAAAAAACTCTCAAGAAAGGTATTATCAGTTATGACACCCTATATTTTTAATACAAAAACAAAAAGATTCCTAAACATTTCTTGTTATTATGATTAAACCCCTTGCCTTAATTTTCTTAGTTTTCTTGTCTGAAAGACAATTTTGCACTTTTAATATCTCTACTAATGCAGCGTATAAAATAAAAAATCTCCCCTTTAATGAGGAAATCTTAAGTTGTGCATGACCCCTTAGTTGGGTTGACAGTCCTTCACTGTGAAGGCATGGCCCACACCACAAAAGACTCAGAGAGATTCTTGTTTATGATCTATTAGTAGGGTTTCTTCTTCTTTTACCATAATGATTCACCACCCTTGATTTCACCTAACATGATTGTTGATGGTGGATTTTAGATACTGCCGTGTATCTAAAATGTCGTTATTATATAAGCTTCACTTTAGTTGGCTACCCTATAGCAACAATTAAAACAAAATGTTGCATCCATTTTGTTTTATTGGCTACCTGATGCCATGTTGATATATTCAGGTGATATTTTAGACTATTCTTGTCTATCGACTCTGTCAAATCTATAGCACTGTGCCCTTTCAGGTTAATGCTGCTAGCGCTATCATCATCCATGGCATTACCTATAACGACCCGTAATTTTTTATTATTATAATACTCGTGGCGATCAATATATTATGCACGACCCATATATTAAAATGGTAGTAATAAAGAGTATGCAGAATTTTGATATTGAAATCATAATATTAACCATATAACTATTAATCAATATTAAAATGATAGTAATAAAGAGTATGTCAAAAAGTAGTTGTACTAGAGAAGGGAGATCTCTCAAAAGATTATTCAGCTTGATAAGCTAGAAGAGGAGAACGTGTTGACAAAGGAGTAGAAATGAATGCTTAACAACATACAATTACAGAGTCCTGGTTGTTGTTTCCTTTGGGTCTTAGGGCAAGTATCTTGACTTCGAGGGCAAATACCTTGACCCAAAAGGTGCGAGGGCAAGAGAAAGGGGGGTGGGGGCAATTTACAACAAACAGGAAGAACATATCAGGTAGAAGGTGGTATGATTTCCCAAAAGAAAACAAGCTGGGAAGTGGAGAAACCAGGGAGGTCAGTCATGAGAGGAAGAGGTAAGTGGCGATTCACCGAGACAATCCTTTAGTAGAGATGTTGATGCCATTCTCATCAAAGAAATGGCATTTACATAACTCATCCGAGACAGCCAGACAGGAGGGTTTTATCTTGCAGTTCAAGAAGAGAGAAACTGAATGGAGACGAAGAAGATGGCATCATGACTTGTTAGGGAGCATCCTAGACGAGAAGACTATCCTGATTCAAGTAGTGAGGATAGTTCCAAGGGATCTATGGAAACTAGAACCTCTAGTGGAGGTTGTTCGCTTGCAGACTGGAGGATTTATGTTTTAACTTCAAAAGGGAGGCAGATCTCTGTCAAGCTATCATGGAGAACAGTTGGGTCATCTCCATGGTGTCAGAAATCGACTCAATTAAGTCAACTTTGGCCGAATTGAATCGACTTCCGTGGTGTCCGAAGTGAAATGCACTTGTATTTTAAAAATACTAGACTTCGTGGTAAACTTCGGTGAACTTTGGTAAACTTTGACAGAAACAGAAAAAAAGTGTAAAGAAAATACAAAACTTAGGTGGAAGTTAACCGAAGTATACAAAAGTCTGTAAATTGAAGGGCTTTAAAGTTTTAACTTAAAGAATAATGCTAGTTCCACTCGCTTTAAACTTACTTTTTTTTTTATAAGGAAAGACATGTGGCCCTAGCATTAACCTTTTTATAATGATAATTAGCTTTAAATTAGAGTGTGGTTAGCATTAACTTTACTTTATATTATAATTTTATTATTGGAGTGTGGTTAGCATTAGTAATATTAAAAAATTTCCTAATAGTATTTCATAAATTAAAAATTATTTAACTACCTATCTCATTCTCTTCACATATTGATTCAGTCCTGTAAAAACATTGAATTCATCAATTGCAGAGTGACATATCATTAGAAATTAAATTGAATTTCAATTATTTATCAACTTTAATGTGCATTCATAAGTTTTTTAGGTTTCTAAAACAATTAAAATAGATAATCATTGAATGAATAAAGAGAATAAAATGACCTTACATATACCCCTTTACTTGACAAAGAGGATAAAATATAGTTAAATTTTTTTTGACAATATAGAGAAATATAAATAAGAAATTACAGCTGAGACAAGCAGACAACTCATGCTACTCAACATGATTCGCACATTTGAATACTACATGCTTGTATAAATAATATAATGAATTCTAGATGTGTATTTATGCTTAAGTTTTGAATCTATAAAATTTCATCTTAGATTTTCAATATTTTCTTAAAGTTTTCTTGACTTCTTTAATTTTTACATAACTTCTTTGAATTTTCTTAAACTTCCTCGAAACGTGTCAACTTCCTTAGCGATTGAAGTTTAATACCTTGTCCATCTCAGGCGTGGTGGTACTTAAGAGTTTTGACCGAGCATACCTGCCTTGACTATGTTTTTCGTTGTATCAACATGCTAAGTCATCACACTTTTCAGAATTGAAAATGAAGCTCTTGTACCATTCGACTATTTTTGTAATGCCTTAAAATCTCACGTTGGTCAAATGAGACTTTGGACCCGTGACACTGCATGTCCAACTTAACTTAACAACATACAAGGCATGTAAAATATGAGTCTGAAAATTTTCTTCAATATTAATAACAAATCCAATCTAAAATCGATATGTGACCAACCTGAAACATAAATAATCAGGATCATCCATTGTGATCTCAATCTAAAACTTTAAACCTAAGCAACATCAACTTAAGTAACTTATTGCAACCACCCTTTAAACAATAAAACAACTAAGGGATCTGTAGTATGGATAATGATCAAAGTCGATGTCTCCCTCTTGATAGTCACCTTCGGGCTCCTCGAAGTATTCTTCCTCAACCTAAGGCCCTGGTGCGCAAATGTTAAAACCTGAACCTGCCGACAGTAACAATTCAGCTAAGCAATAAATAGCTCAGTGGATATAAAATACAGTTGACAATATATAAAACCATGCAGTTTCAGTCATATCATACATACCATAATTTACATAATCAGAGTGCGGAAAACATGTAAGCATATCCTACATCATTTCATAGCATATTCAGACTCATGACTTGTGTAGACTTGTGATACATGTGCAAATGCATGTAAAAATCATAACAATAACATGTCGGTTCATACCAGATTCTATCAGTTCCAAGTTCCATACCAGTTTCCAAGGTCCATACCAGTTCATACCAGAGTTATGTCGGTTCCGTATCCATACATGATCATGTGAGACTCGTGTGAACAACTTACCATGCCATGAATAATGTACTTAAGTGTCATAATTGACTTTAATCTATGTTATCCCTTAGGTTTCCATATCTCACTATCGAAACTCCACCAAAACGTCCCATTCCACGATGGTTAGAGAATTCAGGGTTATTAATATCATCCTCTAAGTATTTACTTATCTGAAATTCAATCATCATATATGCATAGATAATCATAATTTAGCATGGAGCATCATACCATAATACTTATCATTCATGTAGGATATTACATCCAAATCATGTTAACAGGGTTATCACTATCATGCCATAACAAAATCATAATTTCCAATAGTCTCAATTCCATGATCACAATTCCATAATTACAACCCGACATAAATCCCTTCCTCCTTATTCAATCACATATGCATCCAAAACCCTAAAATCATCATCCCATCATCATTATCAATTTACAATTATAGAACAGTAGCAATATCATAGTACTTTCTGATAGTTCATCCCAAATCTTGAATTTCATAATCTTTTCCATCATGCAAAGTCATAATATGCAATTCATATTCATTATACCTCAATATACACTTAATCAATCATATTCAGTTCTTATCATTATAATAATATCATTAACGGGACAGTATATCGAACATATTCAGAAATGATCAATACTTATTATAAAGTTGATAACTAGACAATATATTGAACCTCTTTCAATCTCTTCTTTACGATCAATCGCTTTCAAATGGGCTTGGATCTTGATCTCCAAGCTTTTCTCATTCTCCAAGTAAATCCCTTTGCAAAAGCTTAGGTTAAACTCTCTCTGGGATTTTTAAGGCTCTTAGAATGTTTGAAGCTTTAAAACCCACGAGTTTGTGGTCTATTTATATGCCTAAGAGTCCTATGCAACTTTTAATTCTCAGATTTTTGGAAAATTGAAAAGTTTTTGGGCAAAATTCACCACGGGCGGTCGACCGCTGATCTGCATACTCTGCCCAAAAACCCCTGCCCAAAAACCTCATACATTTTTGAACCCTGTTTGCACTGGGGGGTCGACCGATCTCCTCTGTGTTTTGCTTGTTTTGGTCTTTTTCTTCATCTCAACACTTGCCTATTAATCATACAACATATACAAACATATTTAAACATTAAATGAGATGTTTTTAACACAAAATTCAAGGTTTTCATTCAATTTGCACAAACTTCAAGACAACCAAGTCTTGGGTCACTACAATTTTTCCGGCCAATGCATCTGCTTGGAGGACCTGCATAGTAAATTGCTACATGCTCTGCAACTTTTTAGGTCATAATCCCCAAGTATGTAAGCTGCTATCTAACCGACTGCTTCAAGGTTGCAGATAGCACTTTCCAGTTGAACTATGCTTCTTGCAATGTGCTATAATGAGGGGGGAATTTAATTTCTGAATGCTCAAGGTGGAAATCATCTAATGTAGTCAAAGCATCTTGAAGTTTAAAGATATCTATCTATAAAATGCATTGCATTGTAATTACTAGATTTTTGGTAAATATATATCACAACTAAATTGTTGCTCCCATTTGTTGCTTTAACAGGCTTCACTTGATCAATCTATGCCTTTCCAAAGAAATGGTGCTATTGCTTTGCTTCTTGGTGCTTTTTATTTGCTCAGCAGATATGCTATCCATTGCACCTGGGTCACGTCAGAGGCTTATTCTTCTCCCTCGATTGTCTTGTCTGCAAGGGGTGCCCATGGTGGCAGGGTCATCTTTGATGATTACCGTGAGGCTTACTTTTGGCTTCAGCAGAATACTCCTCCAGATGCTAAGGTGATGTCCTGGTGGGATTATGGTTACCAGATCACTGCCATGGGAAACAGAACAGTTATTGTGGACAATAACACATGGAACAACACTCACATTGCTACTGTAGGGCGTGCAATGTCATCTTATGAAGACGAAGCATATGAGATAATGAGATCACTGGATGTGGATTATGTACTAGTTGTATTTGGCGGTGTTACTGGATATTCTTCTGATGACATTAACAAGTAAGGATTCAGTTGTTCAGTTAGATATCCCATTTGTGCAAATAAAATTAAATTTACTATTTGAGATTTTGTTTGTTATTACTAAAAGGACATATGGTTTTTATTTTATTTTTAAAGTGAACTGAACCATTTAAAACCCTTTTTCCAAATTTCGTTTGTTTTCCATTTATAGTGTAAGAATTTTTTTTCGAAGCTTCATTTCTAGAATCTGGATATACAAATGACTTTTGATTGTACCTTAAGATATAAATTTATATATAAAAAAATTGTTTACCCTACCACCTCCTTTCCATATTCCCCTTAGGGCTCCTAGAATATGGCGCCCTTGTGGCAATCTACCTGATTGTATCGAAAGGCCCAATGAATTGGGATTTCCCTATTGGGCTAGGTCATTTTGGGGCAATTCCTTTGGGATAGCCCGGTGGTCTTATATTTTCTAGCAATGGTATTGTTAGCTATTGGTTATCTAACAAATAAATTTATCTTAGTTCTGGACTATACTTGATTGACCATCTGTACGATAGGCCGCGCCGCAGCCAATATCACACTCATATGATCCTAACACTTAATTCCGTGGTTTTGATGGTTGTTGAAGTTATAAGCAATGAACTATAGAAAAATTCCATCAATCCAGTGATTAATATCATTTACATCTTTGTATCTTGGGGATATGACCTACCCAAGGGGTGGTCCATGAAGTTGATGACCTTGAATGGTGTAATTTTACCTATTTGGTAGACAAAGAATATCATTTGCTAAATGGTCTAATGTTCACACACAGTATAACAATTGTACTCTTTATATTCAACTACAATCCTACTGGTTCTATAATGCCATCTTAATCTTTCCTAGAAACTTTCCCGGTACAGTGTTTCATTGGATATCCATCTTTTTAAATTGAGTGGCCCTTATTTTTTGATGTTTGGCATCCTGTTGTCTTGCACTAGATTTTTGTGGATGGTGAGGATTGGGGGTGGAGTTTTCCCGGTCATCAAGGAACCTGATTACCTTGTTAATGGCGAGTATCGTGTTGACAAAGGTGCAGCACCCAAGATGTTGAACTGTCTCATGTAAGTTTTGGATCCCTGCTAATTTGTTTTAATTATGAGATGTTTTTTTTCTCTTTAGTTTGTTTAAGAGAAACGAAAATGCCGTTGTCTGTTGATCTAAAACAGTCTTTCTATAGATAGTTTTTTAAGTGAAATTTGGGTTCCACCACATTGCACCAAATAGTTTTCCGAAATGCAACCCCTTGGACCATATTAAGTATAATTTGTTTATAGGGGTCATTTAGCCTTATCAATTATCACACAAGAATGATCACACCTTGCTTATCCCAATTTCTTCAGAAATAGCCTTTGTAGTACATATCTGAAACCTGCCCCTCGAGCTCAGATGACGAGGTGTGCCTCTAGTTTAAGGTAGGTCCTTGGATCAAGTCCCAAGGAGGGAAGAGTTTCACTCGGTGATGTGGCTAGTAGGAGTACCACCCATCATATACTAACCTTAACTACTAACAGTAGATAAATGAATTTTTGTACCCTCTTCCAACCAAAATAAATGAATGAATAAATAATAGGACATTTTAAAAAAAATTACTATTGTTACGTGCTTCTTATCCCACTTTATACTCTTAACACTCCACGTTCCTAAGAAACTACTTAACAAAAATTGTGGCATAATCCACATCTTATTCACTGTTTCTATCTCCAAATTCATCTCTCTCGTTCTCTCACTTAGTTAAGACCATAGTTGCAGGGAAGCTATGTATAGGGTGGGAAGCTCGCTTCCCAAGAAGTTTGTTTCCCAAACTCGCTTCTTCGGATAGACTCGCTTTCTAAGAAGCTCGCTTCCATCACATCTCATTTAGTAGTCAAAGGGAGATATACATGTGAAGTGATGGGGTAGACCAGAGTCTTTAGCTTAGGGTGTAGACTCTAAACAAGTATCGGCGGTTTGGAACCCGAGACACCTACTTTTCCACAAAAATCTCATATAAGATACAATCAAAGGTCTACCCATAACAGCATAATAGGAATGAAGAGCCTATATCTCATTTCTTGCTTCCCCTATCTTAAGGTTTTTTTTTTTAGTCTCGCTTCCGGCTTCTCGCTTTCGTTTTGCTTATATATTGTCTTTTCCATAATTAATATTATTGTTCTTTAATTTCCCCATTTGAGATCAAAAGCTAATCCGGTTTATGAACATTTATTCCAAACTTCAACCTTTTTCAGTTTTTGGTTTCCATGCTTTATGTCCAAATTGGTATAATGGTATATTATGATCTAATTTCCAAGAGCTGAGCCAACTGTTGTATAGTCTGAATCAATCAATTAATTGGCCATTTGTGCCCTATGAGGGATAGGGCCCATTATTGCAGGCATAGTTGCAAGAAAGCTATGTACAGGGAAGGAAGCTTTCCCAGACAGACTTGCTTCCTAAGAAGCAAGCTTCCTCGGATAGACTCGCTTCTTAGGAAGCTTGTTTCCATCACATATTCACGTCCCATTTAATAGTCAAAATGAGTTGTATGTGTGAAGTGATGAGGTAGACCATAGTCTATAGCCTAGGGTGTAGATTCTAAGCAAGTTTCGTCGGTTTGGAACCTAAGGCACACTTTTTCACAAAAATCTCATGTAAGATAAAATCAAACATATAGTTACCCATAATAACATAATGAGAATGAAGATAATATATTTTTTTTCTCGCTTCCCGTTTCCTAAGGTTTTTTTTAAGACTCGCTTCCTGCTTCTCGCTTTCGCTTTGCTTCTTGTTTTCGTTTCACGCTCTGGTAATTATGGTTGTAGGAGCATCTAGAGACCATTCTTATGGTGATTCACATAACCCAAGCCAGACTAGGGGGTTCCAGATGGGCTTTGGAGGTTTTATTTATAAGCCCGATATCTACTAAAGCCTAAAATGTGCCACAATAGGAGGGCCCACTAGCTAATTTCAGCTAACACTATTCAGGCCTTGTTTTTTTTAAAAATAAATTCTTAGTAAGTTGCTAATCAAGTTAAAATTAGTAGGTTTCTTTCTATGCAAGTTAAGAGTCAATGTAGGAAGGTTATTTTTTTTTTTTATAAAGTTTGAGAATTGGGAGTGGGATAGGAAATTTTGGCACCTATATAATGGGAGCCTCGCTTGTACTTTAAAAACAATTGAGCGAATAGAATTGAGAAGAAGACTAAGAGGTTTTCTTATTTTAAAGTTGCTGAAATCAGAGATTGAGAGTTGGAGTTTGATCTTATTGATCTTCCTCTTGCTTTTGTTTGAAGCTTGGACTTGAAGAAATCAAATCCTAGGGTTCATAGCTTCTTAAATTATGGCTACATCAAGTAGAACTATTGTTCTATTGCTGCTGACCACCATGATTGAGGTATTCCTTGATTCTTTCATCTTAGATTGACAAGGCTATTGGTTCCTGCTACATCACCCATGAGCAAGGTTGTTACATCGCAGTCAAATCATAAAATTGTTTTAGGACCAATTCAATTCAAATCGGGATTCAAATCGAAAATTGAAAGATTCGATCCGATTTTTTAAAAAATTGTTAAAAAAATACAAGGGTGTTGCTACGAGTACACCAATATTTACTGAGTAGACACCAAATATATAACTTACTAACTGTGAACCATTAAAATGTAATAAATTCTAGGAGCACATCAAGAGGTAAAAAGAAAAAACCTATAAATTTTTAATTATACACCATTCTAAACTTAAAAACATGAAACATGATAATTCATTACCCTTTTGGTGGACCTAAACCCAATTGAAAGTCCAATAAATTGGTATTAAATGAATCATACTCAATTCCTTATATTTTGCACCCCTATTTTGTGTGAGAACTTGCAACTAAAAATCATAGGAAACTCAACGTTAAAAATGGTGTGGAGGAAATTAAACTATTTGAAAATAACTAGTAGGATGTTTCATAGTTGTCGGGAAGCTATGTACAAGGTGGGAAGCTCGCTTCCCAGGAAGTTCATTTCCTTGAACAGACTCTTCTTAGGAAGCTCGCTTCCATCACGTCTCATCTAGTAATCAAAGGGAGCTGTATATGTGAAGTGATGTGGTAGACCACAATCTATAGCCTAGGGTGGAGACTCTAAGCAAGTATCGTCGGTTTGAAACTTAAGGCACCTACTTTTCTACAAAAATCTCATGTAAGATAAAATAAAAGGTATAACTATCCATAAATAACATAATGGAATGAGGAACCTATATCTCATTTCTCGCTTCCTGTTTCTTAAGGTTTTTTTGAGTTTCGCTCTGCTTCTCATTTTCGCTTTTCACTTTGGTAACTATGGGATGTTTATCTCAAAATAAAGAGCATGAACCAACTGCTTATTACTCCAAAGGTATTTCAAAATAAATTAACATCATAAACTCCACTAGAATGGAACAAAGGGGACAAAAAGATACAGATAAATGAAAAAATAATTGGTTTGATAAGCTTACAGTAGTTCGTATTTCTTCAACTTGTCGGCTCTCTGAAGGTAAGTAAAGAGGAGCTTCATGGGTTCATCCTTCGAAGGATAGAAGTTTTTAGAAGTGGGTTTAAGGGTTTGGAGGTATGGGTGCTCATAGACAAGTCATTCTTTTTAAAAATAATAAAGTTGTCGATTTTTTTTAAATGGTGTCCAGCCAGTAAATATTGGTGTGCTCATAGCAGTGCCCAAAAAAAAAACTTAATAAATAATAAAAATTGAATAATCCACTATCCAAAAGACTTCATTCATATCTATTGATAACAACAAGTAATGAGCATTTCATTTATACGCTATACAAAAACGCGAATGAATTTCATAAAACGAAATATAACCCCTAATATCATCAAAGATAAATCAACAAAAGTAAACTAATATAATCATGTTGAATGAGATCAAGTATCAAAAGACTTGTACAAAAAAAAACTAATAAAATAAACTATCAAGTGCTCCAAGAGTCCAACTCCATCCTCTTTCTTCTTTTTTTTCTCCTATTTCTCAATTTATCCCGTTTCAAAGTAATAAGGAGAAAACCCTAATAGGGGTTTTCACATATCCATGATAGGGGTTTTCTCATTTCTTCTCTTCTTAAAAGACAATACATTTAGAAAAATGAAAGAATAAAAAATATTAAAAAAACATTTTTTAAGTATCAATCCATAACAGGGGTTTCATTCTCGAATCACGTGAATCGTAATAGGAATCGGAAATCGAATGAGATTTAACCCAATTACGATTTTCACCTGCGATTTGAATCGTTTTACTTGAGATTTGATTCAAATCGTAGGATTTGAATCGCAAATCACAAAGATTTAACAACCATGCCCATTAGAAGAAAGTAACCCTCAACTATATGTAGTTTACCTTATTATGCCATCTTACAGGTATTTCTCCAAATTAATGGGTCAGAGCTTCATCTCAAAAAAAGAAAAAAAATCAACTCTATTCAATTATTGGAATCATAGGGACCTATAGCTTTTCTCTCATTTTCTTGATCTTAAACTTTTGAATCTTCATTACTCTTTTATCTGAAGCACACAAAGGAATGTAAAACTCATAAATTGTTTTGTTATGTCGTGGTGCGAAGCCCACAAGGACATACTTGCAAGACTAAAGCTTTAACTTGCCTTAACAAACAATTACATAGACCGTAAAGGCAGTCTACAAATGATGCACAATTACACCTGAGCACATGCAGAGAAGTGGAAATGTGGGACCCCACTCAATGGGTCTCACTTGGGAGATCTGTTTGGCAAATATCCCATTGGATTATCTTATGAACCTAACTATAACAGGTTGTCATATTTGTCCTAATCATTCAAAAGAATAGGTTGCACTCTTCAGAGGTAGGATCCAAGTGATTGGGTCTTTGGCATGATACATCTTATAGTTAGGCTGATTGCCATGTTTTTTGCTTAATTGTGGATTAGGATTTGCCTCACAAGGTTTTAAAATTCGATTTTGCTGGAAACTTTGCAGGTATAGGAAAACGAAATTTTGGCCAATATCCAAATTTAGCACTTGAGTAATGGATTTTTTCCATTGAAAAATTCGAAAAATAAAGTAAAAAAAGAGAATAAGAAAACATGGAAATTTCCATCGAACTTCAAGGATGCTAAAGCAAATGTATATACATTCTTAGGGAAAAAAAATGTTAAAATAAACTAAAGAACATAAGACATGCATTTGGAATGAAGGAAATATGTGCTGACAACAGTGTAGTATTTCATGCATGAGTGTAACATATATAAAACATTTTAATTCATTCCAATTCTCAAAATAAAGAAATATAAACTCAAATGGATACCAACACCCAGCAAGTACATGTATATAGTGATAGGGCTATACCTGGTAAGAAAAGCTATTGCATCAGTACTACATTGAGTTGTGGGGAGGCTCAAAGTCATCTCCGTCCTGATTATGATGCAGATAGTATTGGTTTTGCACGTAGTCACAATATTGGGCCCAACTCATAAGGCGTACATGACTGTATACTTTTGAACATAGCGGCACTCATCCGCTTAAACATCTACCTGGATTCCCATCACTAGATAAATGTAATGGTTCGTGGTCACGTGCACCTCCATGTGAGGCTGCAAATATTCACCATAATTATATCCGTATATTTTAAAACAAATAATTACAAAATTATCTAAATTTTATAAAGTTAAAATTTTGGTGAATCGATAAATTGGCAACATATTATCATACTAAAATTATACATAATATAGACTAGTAATCATCAATTTATAATGAAATTAAGATTCAGATTAATTACTTTTTAAAATATTTTTTATTCATAAAAATTAGGAAAAAAAATTTAAAGGTAAAAATTCAAGTATCTTTGAAAAATCTCAATTGGACGAAAACATGGAATGAACTATAATTTCACATGATTTGAACTAATATTATGCGTATTTTAAAAAAACACTATAAAGTTAACTTTTTTTTGTAGCAATTTCTCCTGAAAATATTTTTCTTCACGAACTTTTGGTGTCGATTCTCACTCCCTTTGGGTTGATTTTCATCTAAGCCACACAAATCTCGTTGAAAGTTTTGGGGGGGGATCAAAATGTATTAGTAAAGCTCAAAATCCCGAAGTTTGTTGCCGAAATGTTGAAGTTTGGCAGACTGTTGAAACTTTGACACTTTTGTAGTTTTGTACTTAGAATTAGGGATGCCCAATGGGCCGGGCCAGCCCGGCCTGTAGAAGCCCTATTTGTAAGCCCATGAGACTAGGGCTGGTTTCAAAAAATAAGCCCATTTTTATTAGGGCTATGGATTAGGAATCTTTATGTTGCGCCCCAAAATCCCATCTAGGGTAAAATGGAACTTTGGCCCGTGACACTGTTTATCTTGAACTTATTTTAAAACATATAAGGCATACTAAAATGAGAACTCAAAAATGCTTCAAATTAACATGTCATCAATTCAAATCCATGACTAATAACTGAATCATAATATATAAATCATCCATCAAAATCTTAAACAATAACCTAAGCTTAAATCCATATCCATCTAAAGCGAATCTAAAATCATCCATAATAAAATCTGATGATAACCCTTTTGAAGAATCAAAGTGTAATAAAGTAGGAGATCAGTAATATGGATATCGATCCAAATCCTCCCCCCTCTTCTATGTAGTCACCTTCTTGCTCTTCAATGTACTCCTCTTGCCAAGGTTCAGCTGCAACCTCGAAATCTAAACCTGTCGACACAATATATCGGCTGGGCACATGCAGCTCAGTAGACATAAAATCCTAGCTAACAATATCACAAAACATTATTATAACATATTTATCATGACTTAACTTAACATGACATATATACATAAATCATAGTGTGGAAACATCTTATCTTATTTGTCTTACTTATCTTTCTTGAGTCATTCTTATCTTACTTTCATCGTGAACATCAACATACATATATACATTGTGTAATAACTTAAAATAACTCTTCACCATATACGTGAAGAGGCTACAGTGTATACTTCTTACCGATGTACGAACCATGGCACTTTCTAGTGCGCATGTATTTCCTTATGATTCACTTACTTAGGTACTCATACCCCTACGATCTTAGACTGATGGTACTTGGGCATCGCGAAACTCGAACTGCAATCTTACATACATACTTACTTGAGGCTTTCTTATTATTGTGATCTTGTCTTATGTGTTTAGCATAATCGTGAGTGACAAGTGATAAACCCTCAGTTAAATTGCACCTTAGATTATTAGTCAAGGGCCATCGGAAATTCATCATGGCGTTCCATACCACTATGATAAAAGACCTAAGCGAACAAGACCATAATTCAAGACACTTTCACCTGAAAATAAATCACATGTAAATCATATATCATACATCATAGCATATCGTTCTCATAATTCTTGGGGTTAACGTACATAATCATGGTTCTTAAGATAAAATCATGGTATCATATATTAATTTCACATACAAATTGATAGAGACAATTGTCCTAAAATCCCTAATTGCATAGAGCATCATAATCTTGCTTCAAAACCTTAGATCATTCAGTCAACACCCTGGAATACATCTTTTCCTCCATATTCAATCATACATACATTCGAATCATAATCTTTATATTAATAATCATGATAATAACCATATAGGAGAAGATATCAACATAGACATTCATGCTTGTTCTTATCTTACTTGAAATCTTAATCCTTATTCTTAATTGACATTGATGAATCATGAAATCATTGTCTGGAGAAGTTATATCTACCTTTCTTGATCGCTTCCCTACAAAGTACAATCTCAAGATTGTGAATGTTCTTAATATTGGTTTCCAAGGCATCTCGTCTTCTCCAAGCAAAAGCCTATGCAAAACCCTAGGTTTCCCTCTTTTTGGATCTCTAAAATTCTTAGGATGTTTGTGAAACCCTAAACCCACGAGTATGGGTCTATTTATAAGGTTTAGAGTCCTATCTCTTTTAGAATTCTCGAAAATCCGCACCTTTTAGCAATTTTCCGGTGCCCTTCATTGTTCGACCGGTGAGTGATCCACTCTCAGCCCAAAAACCCCATACATTTATTGCCTTCAATGTGTGCACACCGTTCGACCGGTGGGTACCGCCGATCGACCAATGGGTCACCTATTTCGATACTTTTGCTTATTTTTCGTTCGACCGCTGGGTATCGCCGATCAACCAATGGGTCACCTATTTCGATACTTTTGCTTATTTTTCGTTCGACCGCTGGGTACCGCCGATCAACCAATGGGTCACCTATTTCGATACTTTTGCTTATTTTTCCTTGGTCTTCTTTATTTAAACACTTTAATCATGCTACAAAACATTAATTAACATAAAAACACTCAATGGATTAATCCATGACACGTTTATCAATGTTCTTCACATAAATGACATGAATATCGATAATTGAAAATTCAGGTCTCTACACCTTATCTATCCAAGAAAGTCATTCTATTCCCTCTGTAAGCATCCCCACGTCTTTTGTTTCAACTTTCAACCTTAATGTTGCAGGTTTACCTCAACATGCCCTTCCTTCCCCTATAAGTGTTACATCTTCATGATCAGAGACTTATCCCAAATTCAGTCGCTACTCGCTACACACTCGGGCAGTCATAGTAAGTGATTATTAGGTAGGAAAAGTAGCCTGTATAGAACCCCAATTGTGGCTTTCTGTATTTGTTTTTGCATGTGGAGTGGCTAATCTCAATCTCCACAAGCATTGTGTCCATCTTAGATGAAATTATTTATTTCTACTATAATTGTGATATAAGGACAAATTTTGATTCCTTGTAGGAGTGTGTGGGTGGATATGTTTGTCATTCCTGAATCAAGAAGAAGAATATTTATTTATTGTTTTTATAACAGCCACCCAATATGGGTGGGGGGTTTGTCATAGGTCACCAAGAAGAAGAATATGGATGATTTGAGTTAATGCTTGCTAGAAAGAAAAATCCCCTCTTTCTTCCAAGTTTTAATTCGATTTTTCTGTTACATAAATTGTAAGTGTACGTTTCCAGTACAGATAAATTTCTTCTAATGTTCTCATCTGGGGTGATGATCAGGTACAAGCTTTCTTACTATCGGTTTGGAGAGCTGACAACAGAATATGGCAAACCTCCTGGGTAAGTTACAATTTCATTCTCAGTAATTTCTGAACTTCTACCATAACTTTTTTAAACGTGTCATGGAAGATCATTCAATTTCAGAAGCACCCTACCAATGGGATGTAAAAAAATAAGTAGTTTCTCTTCAAAAGCGGGGCACACTACAATTAACCATAAGAAGCAGAAAGAATAGGGAATAACTTCTTAGCTATTAAATATGAATTGGATTTGCAAAAAAGGGAAAAATACATTTTCCAATTGCACAGCATTGTTCATTATTTACTGTTGATGATAAACAATAATGAAGAACTACACCCTAAAAAGGTTAAAACTGTAACCAGAATATTTTATCTTAAGAATATTAAATTTTGTACAGGAGAGGAATCTATTTAAAAAAAAATCAAAGGTTATAGGAGAACAAAAAGTTACACACATTATTGTATATTTGTTCTATTTTGTTAAAATGTGACGGCATTATGGTGTATAGTCCAGATTGGCCAATTCCCTATCTAGTTTTCTAGAAGAGGATGTGTGGGATGTGCCTGCTAACATTTTTAATTGTTTTAATTAATATAGTAGCTGGTTGGGGTTCTGCCTAACCTAATCTTATGCAAAAAAGAAGCTATACACACCATATATCAAAAAGAAAAAGTAAAAAGCGTCGTAAACTTTAAATAAACTGAACTAAAATTGTTAAAATTTTCAAGGTAAAATTCTTCAATCTTAAACTTTTTATGCCTTGGGGTCCATGCAATTAAAATATTCATTCTTATTCATAAGGTGCTTGCATTGTATATATCATGTATCAATGTTTATTATTTTTCTATACCGATTAATTCGGTGTACTCATGTTGCATTTGCCTAGTGCTGCTAGTGTACTCTGTATGAAAAAATTTCATCCACAGTTACATGCATATATGCATACTTTTATTCTGTATTTCACAGATTCACTCGTACATTTATGCATTTACGCTGTGTGGGATTGCTAAGGCTATGTTGGCTAAGATGAATTTCATGTGTACCATATTTTTTTGGACTTGATATGCTTCATGAACTTCCGGAAAATGCTAGTGCAGGTCAGTAGTGTGCCCAAATGCTTGGGTAGTTTTCAGAACATCACTCATTTACAACCAATGATGTTAGGTGATTTTATGGTCTTGGGTGGCACCAACCTGCTATGGTCCATACATGGTCGTGTCCGGCAAGTGCTGGCAATTGCTAGTTGGGTATTACAATTATCAATGTTCCCTTTGAAATTTTCCTTAAAACAGGTTGCATTTCTTATGGTTAGCAGCCAGTGAAAGTAAATCCTGAGTGTCATTGATGTCTGTAAATGTTTTTTAGTGATAATCCTGTCTCCCAATTGAGTTTTTATTTTCATAGAATTTACCTATCATTTTATTGTCACTACATATTTTGATTATATTTCTCAGTTATATGTTTGTAATATAATGTCTGTCTGCTTGGAGATGCATCTAATATCTGTAGATTGATTGGGTTATAGGCCTTGTGCCTGCTTCTGACGCCATTGCTGGTGTCTGTCCGAGAGATACATTGGCTAATATCATGTATTGCTTTAGGTATGATCGTGCAAGAGGGGTTGAAATTGGAAATAAGGATGTGAAGCTCGAGCACTTGGAAGAGGCATACACAACGACCAACTGGATAGTTCGGATTTACAAAGTCAAACCACCCAGTAATAGGTGGTGATAGTCTCTCTCTCTCTCTCTCTCTCTCTCTCTCTGCGGGACTGGAAAGGGACGTCATACATGAATTGTGAGAGCTTGAATTTTTGAACTATTTATGTGCTAATTATAATTTGGAAATAGAAGTGAACACTGCTTGGATAGGTTATTTTTCATATTTAAGGCTCTGTTTAATTAAAATCCGGTTCAGATTCAGTAATACCCCATATCATCTATCTCAAATGTCTTCTTAGTAGATAAGCCATTTCCTCCCAATGTATACGCTGGTTTATCATTCTGACACTTTTGATCAATGAGGTAAGAACAGGTGATAGTTTGGACTTGTTGGAGTTCAATTTCCATTTCTTATTAGTTAGTGTTCATCTTGCGAGATATTAGTGTTTGTCAGTATAAGGGTGAATTTCAGTAAAAGCACACTGACAGCTGGCAGAACCAATGACTTTGATTAGACTAAAAGATTTGTCCTGATCGTCACATCCGACCCCAATCCGCACACCGGATCCGAGGCAAAGCTAAGGTTGGGATATCCATTTCTGACCTAACCCCCAACTTGGAACGTGTTTGAGGTGAAGACACCTCAACCTCCAAACCATCGAGAGATCAGTTCAATTCAATCTTATTTCAGTTCAATTCAATCTGATTTCGAAGATCTCCTAACATATCATGACAACCTCTTTCTAAATAGGGAACTCTATCTATATCCTCACTGTTAAGGACAAACGTGAATGGAAAGACATCTATTCCAGGAAGGAATTAGAATGGTCAGACTCCTATTGCATGAAGGGATTATAATGGAAAGACATTTGGCCAACCCTAATGTATCTTCTATAAATATAGAGGTGGAATACAGAGAAAAGGATTCGCTTCCTCCTAACTTCAAGCATATTTTCACCTTTCAAAAAACCCAGCATCGCCATCTTCTCATCTTACCTTACCCCTTTATTCTCTCTTTAATTGACTTGATCGTCGGAGTGTATTCGTAGGTCATCCTACCTAATTATTCCGAAGAACAAGAAGTGCAACTGTTACCTAGTGGCATATATGTGCTATCCGAATCAGAGCATTTATTTTCCCACACAAAAATTGGTGTTGTCCATGGGAAAGCATCGGTGTGACAATAAAATTCCTCACCCATAAGTGAAGGACTAATACCCTCAAATGATGTCTCCAGCATGGTATTTCAGCATGTCTTCATTAATCAACTCAAGGAAGAACAACAGGCCCTACACGAGCGACTATATCTGACCGAGAATCAAATCCAAGGAGTGATGCACCCAAACTTGGAGGACCCAAAGCTCAGCCGCCTTCGACAGGTCCTCTTCCTGACTTCAACATCAGGATGTCCCTCCATAGTCCATACAATCTGGATTCTCCAGGAATGATTTAGATCCCATCACCAGTACGACTTCTGAGCGTCGACAACATGAGATCAATGCTGGGAACAAGAGATTACCCACTACTCAAACTGTCGATTAAGAACTCCTGACCAAACGACAACGTCGTGAGTCACGTCTCCTCAAAAGAGAGGGAGGCCCAACATCTTTTAAAATCGGCCCAACAACAATCATGAATAAATTGAAACACAAGCCCGACTTTCGCGGCCAAAAGCCATCACAACATCACCAGTGGACTGAGGGCTTGGGAGTATTGTCACTATCCCGGGGTCCAGGGGCACACGACCAACCATTGCAAGGCATTGAGAAATTATCTAGAAAGCTTAGTCAAGAATGACGACCTCGAGGAATTCATTATCTTGGACAACTGCCCACTTGTGCGCCGCTTTTAGGCCTTTCGGCTCTAGAACCCCTTGTTTCGAACAAGACTTTTGCTGAAGCGGACGAGACAGCCTCTTCATATGCAAAGAGATTGATTGTTGGGCCAAGCATAATTGGTCTAATGTCTGGGAACAGGGCTGCTCAGTAGGTGGTGTATATGATATCCTTCAATTTGATTGAAGATGCTTCCTTCTCAGAAGTCATATTCTTTTTTGACGGCAAGCCAAATTTTGAAGACAATTCGGAGCTATAGAATGAATAACTTTAACTTCCATTTCTATTCCAGTTATGAGCTATTAGAAAGGAGAAAACAGACAAGTAACTATGAGTGAGAATCCCTTTCTAGTTTTTGTAACGACCCCAAAATCCTACAAGGCTAAGATAGGACTTTGGAATCGTCACATTTCCTTAACTTGCTTAAAGAACCATACATACAAGGCTTACTACACAAGTCTCCAAAAATGAGAGTAATAAAATTCTGATATATAAACTATAACCAACCTGCACAAGTCTATGGTCAACATATACAACTCAATATAAACCAAAAGGTATAACTGCACAACTATAAAAATCTAATAAGCAACATCCTCCCAAAGGTCTATTACAAAATCTCTCAATCCAAATAGAATATAAGCTAATAGGGGTAACTATCAAAGCCCCTGGCTCCCTCATTGGAAGGCTCACCTTCACCTCCTTCCTCGACGTAAGCTTCCTCAATCCACGGCTCCGCCGTGTACTCCTGCTCTAAACCTGCCAAGACAAAGTCCGGCTGAGTACAAAGGTACTCAGTGTATATAAAATCCAACCAACAATAATAATATACCTGCACTTAGTTAGAAACATATCCAATAGCATAATAACATAATCAGAGTACGGAAGAACGTGTGCGCATATACATCATATCATCACCTTGACTCGTGTATTTGTGAGAATCCTAGACTTAGAAGACAATACCCTTATGAGCTGCTTATGCTTACGAGACCACGTGCTTGTGAGATGCTTATGCTTATGCACTTATTCAAATCATACAATGATGTGATATGCCGTTCTTGGCGGATACAGACCATGTCTAAGAAATCATATGGTTGGCATGCCGTTCTTGGCGGATACGGACCATGCTTAAGAATCAAATGGTTAACATGCCGTTCTTGTCGGATATGGACCATGTCATGCTTATGCTTATTCAGAATGTCATACGTATGCCATGCTCATGCTTGTGGTCCACATATGTAAATTGTGAGACTCTTTTCTTAACATACACATGCATATGTGCTTAAGTGTCGAAATTAACATTCGAGTTGGTATTTGCTTAGATTCCGATCTCCCACCATAAAAACTCCACTATACTGTCCCATACTAAATAGTTAGAGAATTCCCGGTCTGAGAGATTTTCCTCTAAGTTCTTACCTTCCCGACTATCAATTTCCATGCAAGTAATTAGACATACTTAACAAACAATCACATATACATATCTTATCATAATTCATATCACAATTCATACTCAATTTACCACTATTTCATAAAAGTATAATAGCATTTATCCTCTTAAGCATTTTCACAAACACCTTGAGTATGCATAATATGAATCTCTTACCCTTCTACATTTTCAAGCATTCATCAAACCATAATCCATCCATACAATCCATTCACCATTCACATCCACATATCAATCCCATCCTCCATACATTCTATCCACATTCAAATCCACATTTCCATCCACATTTCCATCAATAATTAGCTTACTTCATAGAAAATTTGGGGAAAAATGCATCTAATCTCTATTCTATCATTCCTATCATATTAATATTCACCAAACATTAAAATAGAGTTGATTAGGATAGTATATCGACCTTCGGAATCCTTCCCTTGGATTCAAAACGCTCCCTAGGTGATTTGGGGGGAAGCTTTGAGGACGATCTCCAAGTTTTCTTCTCAATCTTCTAGCAATCTCCTTCTTCTCCAAGCAACCATTCTCCTAAAACCCTAGGTTTTCTCTCCCTTTTTGCCAAATTAGGTTAGAAATAGGTAGAGTATTTTAATATCTCGAGTAGGACCCCCTATTTATAGCCCCAAGGGTTGGGAACGAAAAGACCTAAAAGTCCTTACTAAAATTCTGTCAAAAACACGAAAGACCGATCGATCGGTGGTTATGACTGTGCGATCGGTCAAAAACACACTTTCTGGAAAATTTTCCCATACAAAATTTTGGACTAGTTGATAGCTACCGATCGATCAGTTTTGGACTGATCGATCGCTACTTCTGACCGAGCGATCGGTGTTCTGCAGATTTTTGACCTACTCTACTATTTTGGCCATAACTTTTGACTCGTTCGTCGGATTTCGACGATTCAACTTGCGTTGGATTCGTCTTTCGAAAACGAATATTTCTGGTGTTTTAGAATTCCAAATTCCACTTTATTTATGGACCAAAAACTCCCCAAAGTTGACTGATCTGCAATTCCATTAGACAAAACCTCGGAAAACCCATTTTTGACTTAGGTTAGACTAAAAATATGGAAAAATATTAAACATGAACCTCAAAGAGGGTTCCAATACCTTTCTAATGGTTCAAGAGTCACTCAATTCCAATAAACGGTGTCAAAACTAGAACTTCCTAAAGTTTAGAGTGTGATATGACATTTCTGAACTAAAAGTTTGATTAAACCTTAATCACACTACACCCATTAGATATACAATACAATAAACATTAAAACATCACAAGGACTATAATACCCCTAATGCAATGCAATAAAAACATGAAAAAAGATTCGGGTCTCTACAGTTTTCCTCTCTTTGAAACAAGGGGCGCGCTATCGCGCCCCTATAGAGTAAGGGGACTCTATCATGATCTATGCTCGACAAATAAAGGTCGAATCGATTGTGGCACGAACGACAGCGTATGAGGAGGGGTTACGTCTTCAGGAGGTAACGTAGGACGAGAATCGGGGCAGACACTGTACTGCCAGATTCTCAGGAGCTTAGAGGTGAGGTCCATCTTTCTCTCCAGTGCCCTTACTAGTCAAGGGGAGCGCCCTTACTATACAAGGAGTTTTCCCCATACTAGTAAAGGGGCAGAGATAAGGAATAGAGGGTTTAGGGCCGGGATAGGAAGTGATCCGCATTACGGAAAGAGAGGGGATAGTGATAGCCCTCGAATCAGACAAACAAGGAGGGGTAAGGTCCCATTGAGTTCTTACTTTTTCATGTCTACAACTCAGTTCATCCGATTACTACAGGGATGAACCCAATCTGGAATATGAACCGTAAAAGAAACGGTTCAGGTCCTTCCAGCCTTTCAAGCTCCATTCTTCTCCAGGAATTTCAATTGCGCTTATATTCATCACTGCAGGAATTGGGTTCAAGCTTTCCCCAGCCCCTTCTCATCAATGGACTCCTGACGTATATGAAGGACGTATATGAAGGAGTGCAGTTCGTTCGAGGCCCGGCCCGCCCCTTTGCTGCTAGGTCCGGGAATTGCGTCAGGCGAGGGCGCCGCTATGGCCCGTTGCTCTGCTGCAGGGGAAACGAAACTCTTGTCTTGGGGAAGTGATCCCGAACTAAAATCAGATTTCAGACATGGTTGTTGAGGATAGCTTTGTGAAGAAGGCTGGAGGAGCTACTTCGGCGGCTGCACTGTCTTGAGAATGAGATAAAGACAAAGACAAAGACGTCAACGGGTGTTGTTCGAATTCTACACCATATACAAAGTTGAGGAGGCCGATCACGAACGCTACAGGTGTGGGAGCAATCCTGGTCAGGGAAGGCTAAGATGGCGCCTCGCATATGGGTAGCAAAAGGGCGCTTATGCCCCGACGGTGGGGCCTTATGGGGTTTAGGTGGATTTCCTATCCCCAACCCCACATAGGTAGCAACACTAGTTGCAGCAGTTGAACCCATGCTTCTCGCGCCCACAAATCATACATAGCATGTTATTTAATGCAATTCACCATTTACTTTGATCGTTTCACTTACAACAAAAATGCATGACTAATATGGACACTCTATCCATTTGTCATGAATTCGAGCTACATTGTCTCAATCAGAGGATTGCAGGGACGAGATACTGACATGGACATTCTATCCCTTCATCGTGAATCCAAATTGTATTGTCACCCTTGAAGGATGTCGCGACCCAAAATACCCCCTAGAAGTTAAGGGTACTTTGGCATGTGAAATGCCTTATCAAACCATACCATCCTGTGAAATACACAAGGCATAATATAGTGGAAACAATTTCAAAGTGGAAGTAAACTTTCTAATAACATAAACCTATATATGGTTACAAGTCTTGAACCAACAAACCAAAATAAGTAAAAGTCTAAAATTTAAAGTGGACATTTCCCACTTTCAAGATATACAGGCCTCAACCTCACAACTCTCAGCAATAGTCTAGATAGGGCCACTTATCTAGAGCTCCATCATCTTCATGATGATCCATGATAGGCTCCGACTCATAGTATTCCTCTTCAACCCAAGGCTCGGGAGCAATGTCGAAAGAACCTGTCAAAGTCAACAATTCGGCTGAGCATGGAATACTCAACATATACATGCTACTAGCTAACAGTGTTATAAAACATTAACATGCACACAGTTCATCAATTCATCCAAAATCATAGAGCATAGAGCGAAAAACCTTACTTCAAAACTTAACTTAGAAAATGTGTAGTTTTCTAAACTTAGTCTTATGAGCATACTTTGAAATCAAATCTTATGAGTCCTTACGAGAAACCAAAACTTAGCTTATGATTTCTTTTGAGAATTAAGGTTCTTATGAGATCTTTGATCATATGAGATTCACTAGTTCTTATGAGATCTTTGCTTATGAGTCTTATGAGTTTCTTATGAGACTTATGAGCCAGACTTTAGCACTTGTAAAAAGACTTAGAGCCGGGTATGTAAATACCCTTCATCGAATACATAGAAGTGGGCTCCCACGATCCTTGACCAACCTTCCCATTGACATTACCAAATATCTTATGAGATTTACTTTGAGCCAGGTGTGACATATCCTTGGATATACCCTACCCTTGACCAACCCTCAGTTTGGCTTTATCAATAATTATGAGCTTTCAAGCTTATGAGGTATGCTTAGAATTTCGGATACCCGTACTTATGAGAAAACTTCGAATCATGTGAGACATAGAGTGCATAGAGTGCTTGTGATCATCATAGTAAACATAGAACATTTAGAAATATGGAATTATATTCATGGAATTTCAATTGTAATAATAGTTTACAATTGCCCAATTTTCATCATCCAATTCACACATAGAACACACTATAAAACATGGTTTTCTTGAAAGAATAGAGCATAGTTAGATAGTAGAGTGTATCTACCTTTCTAAGACCAATTCCCTTTGGTCCAGCGCTTGAGAAACACCGAGGGTCGAGATCCAAGCTTAAAGAAGTCTGATCTTAGCTTGGGAAGCCAAAAACTGAATCTCCTTTGCCAAGAACACAAACCCTGAATTCACCTTGGAGCAATCCAAACTTAAGAATTCCTTTTGGATTCAAAATCTGGACTTCTAAACACCAAGGAAATCAAGAGGGACTCTTCTTCTGGTAGAAAACACAAACTCAAGAACACTTGAATGAACATAGTGAAGAATCGTAGCTTTTCTTTCAAAATTCCTCAATTGATCTTCTCTTAGGGTTTGAGTAAATCAAACTCACGAATTTGAGTTCTATTTATAGGCCAAGGCTTTTCAAAACTCCAAAAGACCAATTTCAAAATATCTCCCAAAATGACCATTTTTTGTGTCTGACTCGTCGACGAGTCAGAAAACCCCAGCTCAATCGTCGATGAGTGAGACTTCTAAACCTTCTATTTCAACACTGTCATTATAGTCGTCGACGAATGAGAAACCTCCAGGTGTAGTTGTCGACGAGTGAACCCTGCTTTTCCCTGTTTTGTTGTTTTCCCATTTTTCTCACTTAGACCCCTTTGCTACTTTGTCTCTAACACCTATAAACATAAAAGAACATTACTCTAACACTCTCACACATTCCAAAACATAGTAAACACTAAAATCAAATGCCAAAACCTTTTTTTCATTGATGATAATCAAGGAAAACACATAAGGCCTCAATGCCTCAAAACACTATTCATAGCACTATGAAGTTGGTTCTAGGGTTCTACATCCTCCCCCCTTACAGAAATTTCGTCCAGAAATTAGGACGATACTGCATACATGAAAAATCATAAAAGCAAACAACCTTACATACCACAACCAAAACACTACTTAAACAGGTAAGGGTATTTCTCCCTAACTTCAGCCTCACGCTCCCAAGTAGCTTCCTCCATAGAATGGTGCTGCCATTTGACAAGGACTAGTGGAACAGTCTTGGTGCGCAGGACTTGATCTCTATAATCTAAAATTTGAGCCGGTTGCTCCACTAGCATAAGATCCTCGTGAATCTCTACAGGATCGAGATCAATCACATGTGTTGGATCTGGTATATATTTCTTGAACATAGAAATACGAAAGACATTGTGGACCGCCGCCATGTGAGGAGGTAGTGCCACTCTGTATGCGACCTCACCAACTCTAGTGATGATCTCAAATGGACCCACATACCTAGGGCTGAGCTTTCCCCTCTTGCAAAACTTCATGATTCCCCGGTTCAGAGAAATCTTCACAAAGACCCGATCTACAACCCGGAATTCCAAGTCTCTGCGACGAGTATCCGTATAACTCTTCTGCCTATCCTGGGCAGTCTTTAACCTCTCCCGGATGATCTTGACTCTCTCGGTAGTCTGCTCAATCAAATTAGGACCCAAAAGCTCGAAGTATGTCCTCTATAATCTGGTTCATCCTCTTAGTCTGCCCATCAGTCTGAGGATGAAAGGCGGTGCTGAAGTCCAAACAGGAACCCATAGCACTCTGAAAGCTCTTCCAAAACTTGAAAGTAACCTAGGATCTCGATTAGAAACAATAAGGACTGACACCCCGTGCAAACGAACCACTTCCTTGACGTACAAGGCTACAAGCTGGCTTGAACTACTCGTAGTTCGATAAGGTAGGAAATGCGCAGACTTTGTCAACCTATCCATTACAACCCATATAGCATCGGAGCCCTTTGCCGTATATGGCAAACCAACAACAAAATCCATAGAGATGTTCTCCCATTTGCATTCTGGAATAGGGAGGGGCTGTAAAAGACATGCTGGCCTCTAATGCTCGGCCTTCACCTACTGGCACACCAAGCAACGAGCCACATACTCTATCACTTCCCTCTTTATGCTCCACCACCATAAATGCCTCTTCAGGTTCTGGTACATCTTCGTACCCCTTTGATGCACTGTGTACTTGGAACGATGGGCCTCATCCAAGATCTCATGCCTCAACTCTACATCGGCGAGAACACACAATCTGCCTTTGAATATGATAGCATCATCACCATTTAAAGCAAAATCCTGACTGCCACTACTCACTGATTTATCTCGGTAAGCAAGTAACTCAGCATTTGAACTCTGCAACTCCTAGATCTGGCCCAACATATACAGCTTGATTGCTAAATTCGCCATCACTGGCCCATAGGTAGCAATACTGAAGCTTGTCGCATTGTTAGACATCTCTTTTAACAACTTCCACTCATGGACCATCATGCGAGCCAAGTGCCCAGAAGACTTGCTGCTCAAAGCAACTGCTACCACATTCGTCTTACCCAGGTGTAGGGCTATCAACGGGTTGGATTCAGACCGAATCTACCTAGATCTGAATCCAATCTGATTAAGAATCCGACATATTCGAATCCGATCCGAGATCTACTGGATCATTAATTAATCAATCTGAATCCGATTATATCTTTAAGATCTGAATCTAATCCAATCTGATCCGATTAAGGTTAATTAAAAAAACTCTATCTTAATAATATAAAATTTAATATTATATTAATCAACTCTAATTGATGTTAATTTTTTTAAAATTAAAACTTTATGCATAAAAAATCTATTTAAAATGATTTTAAAAAGTTAATATAATCGGATCAGATTTTAATCGGATCGGATCACCCTATATCCGGATCCGATCTGATCCGATTGTAATCAGATTCCATCGATCCGATCCGAATTTGATCCAACAGATCACATATAGGGTCCAAAGTCTGGCTAATCGGATCTGGATTATGATCCGATCCATTGATAGCCCTACCCGGGTGGTATTAGATAGAGCAGTTATAATCCTTCAGAAACTCCACCCATTGGTGTTGCCTCAGATTTAGCTTCTTCTAGGAAAAAAAATACTTCAAGCTTTTGTGATCCGTGAACACATCGAACTGTTCCCCATAAAGGTAGTGACGCCAAATATTCAATGCAAAGACAACTGCAGCAAGTTCTAGATCATGCATTGGATAGTTCTTCTCATGATCTTTCAACTGCTGGGAAGCACAGGCTATGACTTTCTCATGCTGCATCAGAACACATCCTAGCCCAGTTTGCAAAGCATTACTGTATACCACGAAACCACCGTTCCCAGATGGAACTATGAGAATAGGGGCCATAGTAAGCTTCTTCTTCAACTCCGTGAAGCTTGCCTCGCACTTCTCGCTCCAAGTAAACTTAGCGTTCTTCCGCATAAGGTAAATTAAGCGGAATCGCTAAGCTAGAAAACCCCTCTACAAAGCGCCGGTAGTACCCTGCTAAGCTGAGAAAACTGTGAATCTCGGTAACGCTCTTTGGCCTCTCCCAGTTTATCACTGTCTCTATCTTCATAGAGTCGACTGAGATACCCTCAGTAGATACCATGTGGCCAAGGAACGCCACCTTCTCTAACCAAAGCTCGCACTTGCTCAACTTAGCATACAGGTTATGCTCTCGAAGAGTCTCAAGTGTAAGATGAAGATCTCTATCATGATCATCCCGTGTCCTAGAGTGCACAAGGATATCATCCACAAAGATGATCACGCAACGGTCTAGAGATGGTCTGAACACCCGGTTCATCAAATCCATGAAAGCCGCCGACACGTTTGTCAGACCAAAAGGCATGACTAGGAACTCGTAGTGCCTATATCGAGTCCTGAAAGCAGTCTTGGGAACATCTTCAGCCTTGATCTCCAACTGATGATAGTCAGATCTCAGATAAATCTTGAAGAAGAACTTTGCTCCCTTTAACTGGTAAAACAAGTCGTCTATCCAAGGCAATGAATATCGATTCTTAATCATGACCTTGTACAACTGCCTATAGTCACTGCACATCCGCATTGACCCATCCTTCTTCTTCACGAAGAGCACTTGAGCTCCCCATGGTGAAACACTTGGCCGGATGAATCCAAGCTTCTGCAATTCCTCCAATTGCTCCTTCAACTCCTTAAGCTCAATGCCATCCTGTACAAAACCCTAGAAATCGGAGCTGTGCCTAGAACAAGCTAAAAGTATGCCTCTTTTTAATTTTGGAAAAACAGTTCTTAGGGGCCATACATCGAATCCCAAGATCTGACTAAGATTCTAATTGATTTTATTCAATGAGAGTAAAAATCACAATTACCTTTGCGACTTAGAAATAGATAAGTCAAATCCACGAGAGAATGATAGATAGAAAAATCCAAGATAGAATAAAAGACTAGCAAAACTTCACAAGCGTCAACTCTCTTTCGCAATCCACACAGACCTTCTTTTTCTTTAAAGCTTTCTCTAATGGAAGCTAATGACCCTTCCAAATTTCCAGCTCTAGGATCTTGAAATAAAGATCCAATATTTATTGATTAAGAACTTTTCTTGATTAACAAGATCCTTAATCTTCTTCTTCTTGATTATTCAAAACTTAGAACTCAAGAGAATAAGAAAGGGGGAGAAGAGGGCTGACTGTACACCTCAAAGGGAGAGGAGTGGGTGTGAGATAATGAGGGAGGAGAGGAATTTCCAAATCTGGAAAATAATGAATAATCCACATGCTTGGATGTCCACCTCTATTTAAAGGGTTTGCTTGGGTTGCTTGCAACCCAAGTCTCCTAATCCTTATCTAATAAGGATTCCTCAATTCTTTCTATTCTTGATTTCTCCTAATCCAATTAGGATTAATCATTAATAGAAAATAACCTTATACATTAGTGTCCAACTAATCTTGTCCTTATCCTAATCCAATTAGGATTCCTTGATTAGCAAGAAATTAATAGAATCTTTGTCCAATAAGGAATCTTTAATTAGTAACTAATTAACTAACCTTATCCAATAAGGAGACTAGTAATTAGAAATTAATTAAATAATAATAACTATTATTATCTCCTTAAAGTGGGCGTCCCACCCTAGGTGGACCCCACTCCACACGCTCCTAGGGTTCCAAACCCTTTCTGGTCACTTCAATTATTCTTTTAAAATAATCTCCAATGGGTCCTACCCATTTGGTTTTTCACATCCAATGTGATTCCACCTTTTAGAGTTTCACTATACCATATAGTGATTAGTTAAAGAAATTAATTATAAATTAAATTAAATACTTTAAGAAAGTTCTTGTGTGTGGGATCTAAAGGGATCTCCTATTTCCGGTTGTAGGACCAAGTACTCAACCTTTTGGTTAAAGCATTGTTACTAGGAAACACCTTTCCTACACTCCATTAAGATTATAGAATTTTATCTATATCCCTTGACTTCCACCAATCACAATAATGTCCATTAACACAGTGTGATTAACCTCCAGAAAATAGAGAATTACTTGTAGGTATTTCTATTTCAAGATTTATTTACAAATAAATCATTTCACATTCTGATATCACTTGTAAGCTTCCGGGATTGGAACAATTCTATTGTCTAGTCCTTAGCTTATGAATAGAACCATTTCTCATGATTACTTTTTCATTGAATTGAACCTCCAAAACACTTTTGAAGAAACATTAGAAAAGAACTGACACATATATATTTATATATACTTTTCCATATTGAAAATATCAACTTCAATAAAGACCATTTTACCGAAAAGCACCAGTACTGGATTTAACAGTTTAGTTCAACAAGTATCACCTTGTGTCATTATCTCCAATTAAGGAGTTGTGGATTCCTTATTGAGTGTTTACACACTTCTCCAAACACTGTGTACATAACCCAACGTACCCGGAGTTAGTCCTGTGTATTGGACATTGCCAATTGGCACATCAAAGCCATATAGACAGACGTCTGAGAAGATGTTAACCTCTCAGGTCTAAGGACAATTTGTCAAATGGATAACCCTAATACAATCTGACAGTGTATTCCATAGGGTATCCACTAGTGATCCCGTTCAGTATTATGTACTTACTACATATACTCACATGTTAGTCAAGAGTCACCACTCTCTGTGAATGTGATTCATCACACTATCTCATAGAACTACACATGTGCAAGCTATGATGAAGTACGATGCCCAACCAGTACTCTAGAGGCTTCGAACAATATTAGGTTTACAAGGAATTGAAAAATCATATCTCCTCGCAACCTTTGCATGATTTTCCTACAATGTTACCTATGGAACTTTATGTCATCATCAAATGAGACAGTAATTAATATAAATACCCTTTATAATTGGTTGTGTGAATATGATGCTTGTTTAATCAACATAGAACAGTCTCTTATTGGCTTTCGAGGGTATATATGTCCAACACAAGCTCGATAGCAAACTCTATCACTCGATCTGGAGGTAACCTAGGTAAGTCCTCGGGAAATACATCCAAGTACTCACTCACTCACAACCGGGATGGCTGAGGAGTCTCGTGCCTCCGGGTTCGATAAACTTAGAGCTGCAAGACGGGCAATGTCTTGCCTCCGTAGCCCTTGGAAGTGAAATGAATTCTCTCCAACTGGTTGGAAGTTCATCATCTTCTCGAAACATGCCACGTGCCCATGGTGAGTCGAAAGCCAATCCATCCTGAGAATTAAAGTCTAAGTCTTGGAACTCGAGGATGATCAGATCGACTGACAATTCTTGCTGTCCGACTTGTACAACACAACTCCTATACACCTTGTCTGCATCAACAGACTTGCCAAGCAAAGTCAAAATGGATAACTCCTGATCTAGCTGACTCGGTGCGGAGAGGAAACCCTTAGCGAAACTCGGCAATACAAAGGAGTGTGTCGATCCAGTATCAATCAAAACTTGAGCTAAGGACTCATTAATCAGTAGGGCACCTGAATATTATAATTAACTATGTCAAGCAATTTATAGAAACATACACATAATATATAGGTAGTATGTTCATTCACTTATAGCAATATACATCACATACTAGTTGTAATCTACAATTTATATAACTTTGACAATTATAACTTGAGCGTACCTTGCACAACATCATCAAATGCATGTGCATCTTGTTCAATCATGGCAAAGACCCTACCCTGATTCGCTAGACGAGGCGGCTGTGTGGGCTGTGGGGACCTGGAAACCTGGAAACCTGTGAAGATCCCTTCTGTGAAGTTTGCCTAACTGGAGCTCTTCCTCCCTAAGGTCGAGTCTGCAACTGCCTCCGTAGACAATCCCTGATCATATGTCCTTGATCTCCGTAATGGAAGCTGTTAGCCTCAAGGATACAACCTTGGGCACCCCTAATAATTTTAATGATAACTCAAATAATAAAATGATCTTTGTAGTACTAATGTCTCCATTGAGTGTTTATGAAAAACATGATATAAGAGCAATAGCCAATCAATCAAGAAAGATAGCATGAAAATACCATTCAAGATTGGAAAATAATAATTCAAGTCACAATGATAAAGCTCAAAGCATCCAAAGTCTAAGAGTAGAAGCAATCTACTTGAAGATCATGACAAATTTTTTTAGAAGATAAAGTCTCATTAAGAAGATCCCTTGGAAGAACTCAAAGCTAATATCATCATGGAAAATCCAATATCAAAGTTGAAGACTCTCAAAGAAGTCTTTTTGGTTCATCTTTTTAGCTTTAAAGGGTGCTTAGGACTTTTGTATGAAGTTCTCAAAGGTTAGTTGTTGAAAAGCTCACAAAACCTAGATTGGCCTTAGGTGCCTTTAGACTATATTGGAAATCTTTCTAAGGACCTAAAATATGGTAATTATCTATAGAACCCTGGAACTTTTGTGCATGGTTGGTGAATAATACTTTCTTGGCCAAAGGGCCTTCCATGTATTTTGGACGTGTGACTAATAAGGAAATGGTTAGTAACAAGCAATGGACAGTATGTGGCTGGGAAAATGCCCTAAGAATGATAGGAGTAAGAATAAAACCATTCCAAATGATTTGTAGGTGAAAAAAAATGAGAAAAAGGGATTTGTGATCGATCATAGATAAGGTAAGATCGATCGCAGTCAGAGGAAATTCTGGGAAACCTTTCGGGTGGTCTTGTGATCGATTGCAGGTGGTGTGCGATCGATTGCATAGAGTGGAAATTGGACAGAAGCTCTCGGGCTCATGTGCGACAGATCATCTCTAAGTGCGATCGTTTGCACTTTGATCTATGATCGATCGCAAGTGGCGTGCGATCGATCGCGCGTGGGAGCCGAGTTACGGAAATTGGGATTTCAGTCCCTTGGGCTATAAATAGGAGGCCATTTGGGGGTTTTGGGCTTAACTTAAAACTAAAGGAGATATTGGAATAGAAATGAGAAGATTAGGGATTTCCAAAGAGGGGTTTTGGATTGAAGAGAAAGTGAAGCTCAAATCAAGGTTTCGGATCTTCCCCATCAAGCTTGGATCATCCTCTTCAAGGAAGGATCTTCCTCCTCAAGGTGGTGTCTTCTCCATCACGCTTGGGGTTCTTAATCAAATGTTTTCTTTAAATTAAGAATTGATCCTTAAGATGTTAGTACACCTTTCTAGTTGGCTTAGTCATAACCTAGGTTTTAAGGAATGATTGTTGGATTAAGTTTGCATGTTCCTTTTTCTTGAATCAATAATGTTCTTCTAAAATGTATAGATAAATTATATGGATATGGATGATGTGGGATGTATGGATTGGTTGAGACGAAATTGGATGCCATGGAGAATGTGGATGGTTGTTGTATGATGGAAAATGGGGAAGGACAATGTACACATAAAACATGCACTCAAGGTGTTTGATGAAATGTATGACTATGAAAATATGAGTTAATGCTTATTGAAATGTTGAATGTCAAGTGTTCGATGAAATGTATGTATGGGATCTAAACCTAAGTCTATGAAAGCATAATTTAAGGTCTTTTCCACAAATGTCAAATGTTATAATGTCTATATATATGCTTCCTTTAAGATATTCCATGACTATAGAAATACTCGTGTCATATATTATTCTATAAATATCTCCATGTCACTTTCATGTTCACCATTCATCATTCACCATTCACTATGCATAAGAACGCATGCATGCATGAACCGAGTTTTTAAGTATTAGTATATGAAAAATATTCAAGAACAAGACAAGTGATCTACAACACGAATAATAAAGCCGAACTTTGGGTCGGTCAAGGATAGGGCATATCCAAGGATATGTCATATCTTGCTTCAAGAAAACAAGACAAGCATGATAATACCAGACATTAGGCCGGTCAAGGATGTTGGTGCGCCTTTTCTATTTTCGTTGAAGGGTATTTACATGCCCGGCTCACAAGTCGTTACAAGGGCACTAACATCTGGCTCACAAGATAAGCAAGACGAGACAAGCACGACATGACACGCATGATTCTCACGAGATAAGCACAAGACAAGAATGAGTTTTTAAATATGATAAACAAGTTTTGGAAACACGAAACGATATTTTTAAGAAGTATGAATTATGAGTACGGGTTTTATATGGAGTTTTCGCATTTAGTCTCATACATATCATGATTATCATGTTTATATAAATTGGAATTGTGAATTGAATTATGTTATTACTATTGTTAGTTAGGAGCTTGTACTCGCTGAGTATTTCATACTCAGTCGTACCTATTGATGTCGGCACGTACACCATATGACATACGTGCTCTGGTTCCTTGGATCGATGAGGACTATGGTGAGGAGGAGCCTCATGTGGAGCCTATAGTAGAGCCTCAGGACCTAGATAGTTGGCCTTACCCGGATGACTATTGAGATAGGGAGTTTTCATGATTTTTAGTATTTTGATAGGTGGGCATGTCCACCTTTACTTGTTATGTTTTGTATGTGAACTTGGAATATAGTCCTAGAATTGTTAAAGGAGAAATTTTTGGTTAAGCTTCCGCACTCTGATTTATATACTTCAGCTATGTTTATGCCTTGTTCAGTTACAGGATGGTTTGTTAGGTTATGTAGTCACACCTAAACTCTCACCTAACTCTTAAGGGGGATTTTGGGGCGCGACATAAGTGGTATCAAAGCTTAGGCATTAGAGTCCTTAGGGTCACTTTGAGTTGATACCATGATTGAAACAAGGCATTAGGCTTTAGAAAGAGAGTCGTATTTCAAGTGTAGACTAAGAAGTTAGTCTTAGTCAAAACCGGTTGGAACCCAACCGAACTTAGTACCCTATGCTAGAAACACGAACTGTATGCCTACAATGTTGTTATGTATACCTTGATGATTATTACATACTGATTTAATATTAAGTGATTGTTGAAATGGTTATTGAACATATATCCAAGTTAGACTCATGAGGTACTGTTGTTCTCAGGATTTAATCATGAGACATGGTTGCTCAGGGTCGTGGATATAATACAAGGGGAAATGAAGGTGATTCTCCCTCGGGTGATGAACAACCCAACTTCGCTCAAGCTTTTGCATCTATAGTCGAGGCTTTGGCTATGCTAGTAGCTAGGCAACCTGCTACACTTCCTCCTGCTGCCACACTTATAGTTGCTCCGCTAAATAGAGCACAAGCGGGGATAGAGGCTTTTCGGAGGATGAGGTCTCTGGTAGTTTGTGGAAGCATTGATCCATTGGTAGCAGAGGCATGGATCAGACAACTAGAGAAGCTATTCTCAGTATTGTTGCCCACTGAGGCAGAGAGGGTCACCCTGGGACGCCTTTATGCTAGAGTGTGAGGCCAACCACTGGTGGAGGTCCGTGGTTAGGACTCAGGATTTGACCCGACTGGGTCAAGAGTGGACTTGGGGAGAATTTCTGAACGTCTTCTATAAGTAGTACTTCCCTGTAGGAATGAAAGAGAAAAAGGAAGTTGAGTTTATCACCTTGGAGCAAGGTAACTTGTCTGTGGCCGCATACAAGGCCAAATTTTTGGAGTTGTCTAGATTCGCTCCTCATATGATAGCTACAGAGGCTAGGAAGGCACATAAATTTGAGAGAGGGTTGAAGGCCTACATCAAGGACAGGGTCTCTATGTTTAGGAATGAGACCTATTCGGAGGTTATTGATAAAGCACAGTTGGCAGAGGTGAATTCTGAGGAATTCTTCAAGAGAAGGGAAATGGTAAGAGGCCAGTCTAGTAGCTCAACGAAGAAGAGGGCTAGGACTGCTCCATACCAGCCTGTAGGGCCAGCACAGTCACAGAGGCTTTACTCTGCACCACAGGCTCCTCCTCGTCCTTTTGCTCTATAGGCTTCACGCCCGGCTACTACACAGGAACCTCGCCCCACACTATCTCAGGCCACGCGATACGCGCCCTCTACATTCTCTCATGAGATCTGTATTTCTTGTGGTAGGAGACATTTGGCTGGAGAATGCTAGAAGATTTCTGGTGGATGCTTTCATTTTGGTGACTAGGGCCACATGATTAGAGATTGTCCCCGCCGTTAGTTGCCATCCCAGTCTCAGGGGAGTAGGCCCCCGGTTAGGCAGCCTTCTCAGTAGGGCTCTTCGTAGGCATCGAGGCCCTCACCGTCTACACGGCCACCTCACCAATCAAACCAGGGTCGAGTCTTTGCCTTGACAGAAAGAGAAGCACGTGCATCTGATGATGTCATGCAAGGTACACTAGAATGCTAAAGTTTTTAAGTTGTGAATGCTTGCTATTATATGATATGATTGCTTATGTGTACAACATGTTACCTATACACTACGTATATTCTTGTTGAAATCCATTGATGTGAATTATTTAATTACACAGGTGCATTATTAGTAAATGAATGTCTAGGCCCGAGTGTTGATCGACACAGGATCCACTCATTCTTTTGTCTCGCCTAGTTTTGCGAAGGGTTTTTCATCCGAGTCTAGTCCATTGGAGCGTGAGTTGTCCATTTCGACTCGACTTGGCAAGTCAGTGGTTACGGATCGGATATACAAGGATTGTGTGGTTCAAGTGGGACAGAATGAGTAATTAGCCGACCTGATCATCCTAGAGTTCTAAGACTTAGACTTCAATGTCATTCTTGGGATGGATTGGCTATCGACTCACCACAAACATGTGCCATGCTTTGAGAAGATGGTGAATTTTAGGTCGGAAGGAGTTAAGCCATTTCACTTTCGAGAGCTACAAAGAAGAGATATTGCTCGCTTCACAGCTCTAAGCTTGAAAACCCAAAGGCACAAAACTCCTCAGTCATTCCGGTTGTGAGTGGGTTCTTAAATGTATTTCCTGAGGAATTGCTTGTATTGCCTCCAGATCGAGAGATTGAGTTCGTGATAGAGCTTGCTCCTGGCACAACTCCGATTTCAAGGGCGCCGTATAGGATGACCCCAATAGAACTTAAGGAGTTGAAAGAGCAAATCGAAGAGTTGCAACAACTTGGTTTCATCCGACCAAGTTTGACACCATGGGGAGCTCTGATACTCTTCATGAAGAAGAAAGAGGGGTCGATGAGAATGTGCATTAATTACAGAAAGTTGAATAAGCTCACTATCAAGAATGTTATCCTTTGCCATGGATAGATGACTTGTTTAACCAACTGAAGGGAGCAAAATTTTTCTCGAAGATTGATCATAGATCGGATTATCATCAGTTGAAAATCAAGGCCAAAGATGTTCCCAAGACTGCTTTCAGGACTTGTTACGAGCACTACGAGTTTCTTGTTATGCCTTTTGGTTTTACGAACGCACCGACGGTGTTTATGGATTTGATGAACCGGGTGTTCAGACCTTGTCTAGATCAATGTGTCGTGGTGTTCATTGATGACATCTTGGTGTATTCCTAGACACGAGAGGATCATGATCAAGACATTCGCCTTACTCTTGAGACGCTTCGAGAGCATTGACTGTACGCCAAGTTGAGTAAGTGCGAATTCTAGTTGGAAAAAGTGGCATTTCTTGGCCACATAGTATCCACGGAGGGTATTTCGATTGATCCGGCAAAGATAGAGGCAGTTATGCAGTGGGAGAGACCCAAGAGTGTTACAGAGATAAGTAGCTTCCTCAGTTTGGTAGGCTACTATCAGAGATTTGTAGAGGGATTCTCCAGTTTAGTGGCACCACTCACGTATCTTACTTAAAAAAATACCAAGTTTGTTTGGAGCAATAAGTGCGAGAATAGCTTCGTGGAGTTGAAGAAGTGGCTCACTACGGCTCCTGTCCTCACAGTGCCATCCGGGAGTGGTGGTTTTACGGAATGTCTCGCACGTTGGGCTAGGATGTGTTCTGATGTAGCTTAGGAATGTAATTACCTATGCTTCAAGGCAATTGAAAGATCATGAAAGGAACTACCTTACGCACGACTTGAAGTTGGCCACAGTAGTTTTTGTACTAAGATTTGGTGGCACTATCTTTATGCGGAACAGTTTGATGTGTTCACGGATCACAAAAGTCTGAAGTAACTATTTTCCCAAAAGGAGTTGAACTTGAGGCAACGACGATGGATGAAGTTCTTAAAGGACTATGAATTCTCCATTCAATACCATCTGGGTAAAGCGAACGTGGTGGTAGATGCTCTTAGTAGAAAGCCTACTAGACTCTTGGCTCATATGATGGTGCAAGAGTGGAAGTTGTTGGAGGATGTGTCTAACCTTGACATCAGTTTCAGCCTTCCTACCTATGGACCGGTGATGGCTAATATCACCGTTAGGCCTTATATCTTAGTCCGGATCCTAGAGTTACAAAGGTCGGATGTCGAGTTGTTTGCTTACCGAGACAAGTTGATTAGAACTGGCAGCAAGGATTTCGCCTTGAAAGGTGATGAGACTATCATATTCAAAGGAAGGATATGTGTTCTAGCTGATGAGGAGCTTAGATGAGAAATCTTGGATGAAGCTCACCGGTCCAAGTATACCGTACATCCTGGGGATACAAAGATGTATCAGAACCTCAATGGTCATTTCTGATGGCGGAACATAAAGAGGGAAGTGGCAAAGTATGTGTCTCGGTACTTGGAGTGTCAGTAGGTCAAGGCTGAGCATATGAGGCCAACAGGTCTTTTGCAATCCCTTCTAATTCCCGAATGGAAATGGGAGAATATTTCTATGGACTTCATTGTGAGGTTGCCACGGTCGGCTAGGAACTCCGATGCCATTTAGGTAGTGGTTGACAGATTGACAAAGTCTGCTCATTTCCTTCCCTATCGAACTACATTCAACTCAAACCAGCTAGTTGCATTATACATCAAGGAAGTAGTTCGGTTGTACGGGGTGCTAGTGAGCATTGTTTTAGATCGGGATCTTAGATTCACTTCCAAGTTCTGGAAGAGCTTTCAGAGCGCCACGGGTTCCCGTTTGGACTTTAGCACGGCCTTTCATCCGCAGACTGATGGACATACTGAGAGGGTGATAGAGGACATGGTCCGAGCGTGCATGCTAGACTTCAAGGGCAGTTGGGAAGAGCATTTGCCGTTGGTTGAGTTCGCCTCCAACAATAATTATCAGGCGAGCATCTAGATGACACTTTTGAGGCATTATATGGGAGAAGTTTCAGATCTCCTTTATACTGGGACGAAGTCGGGGAAAGGAAAGTGTTAGGCCCAGAGTTCATTGAGCAGACTGTAGACAGAGTCAAGATCATCAGGAAAAGGTGGAAGTCTGCCCAGGATCGGCAGAAAAGTTACGTGGACACTCACCGCAGGGACTTGGTGTAAGCATCTAATTTTTACACCTTACCTTAACCATGGTTATCCCTAGCTGAGTCCCAGGTAAAACCCTAGATTAACCCTAGGTATACCCTGGTCTAACCCTAATCATGCCCTAAACCCTAGGCAATCCCAGGTAAAACCCTAGACTAACCCCAGGTAAATCATGATCTAACCCTAGGTGAACCCTGGTCAAACCCTAGTCTAACCCTAGGCCTAACCATAGGTAAACCCTAGTTCCCCTCCAAGGTCCAAAAACCTAAGAATCCAAGGCCCAAAAGGTTTTGTGGGCCCAATCAGGGGCCCACAACCCTTAGGAGCCATTGCAATGGGGCCCACCACCCCAAATTCAAAAAAATCAGGAATGTCGGTAATAAGATTACCCCCATTTCCTTAATTAGGCCCTGCTACAGTGTATCAGCCTAAGTGTGAGAGGGTTTAGCCATTTTGCAAAAACCAATAAATGGCAGTAATAACATTACCGTCATTCCCATTCTGGCCTAATCCAGGAATGGCGGTAATGTTATTACCGCAATTTCAGTTTTTATGCAAAAACTCATAGCTGGCTCCTCCTGCATCATCTAGCTCATATCTCTGGTGTCCCCCACGCTTGATTTAATCTCAGAATTGCCCCCAAGGCCTTCCCCAATCCTATAAATACCCCCTCCATCTTGGGTTCAACCATTCCAAAACCTCTATAGGTAAACTCTATTGAAACTCGGCTAGCCCAAAACCATTTCTCCTTTAACCTTAGCTTCCAGCTGAGAACCCCCTAGACCTCACAGGAGCTTCCCCAAGCCTTCACCAGCACTCCTAGAGGCTCTGCCACCTGCTGTCATCGTGTAACCCCCTTCACGCCACTGTTGAAGACAAACCAAAGGGTAGGATCATCCCTACCCCCTTTACTTTTTGTTTAAAGCATTGTAAACCCCTGGTCCTGTTCTAGGGGTCTTCTTTTTTCATTTGGTAGCATTTAGCACCCAGGGACAGAGGTCCCCCTACCTCACCATAGGTATAGGGGACCCTCTTGAGGGTTGGTAACTCGGGTTCAAGACCCCCATCGTATGGCACATTCCCTTAGCTCCTGAGGAACCTTCAGATCATGAGGGATCCCCTGACAAAGCCTGGTGCAGCCCACAGGGGGGAGATAGTTTTTTTCTAGAAAAACCAATAAGCGGTAGAATAATTACCGCCATTCCTAGGGTTCCTGTTTACAACCCCTATAACCCTCTTTTTAGTGGGTCCTGGTCTATTCCTGGGCCATTGTTGGATTCCCCTAGTCTTTCTCTACCTAGCCTGGTCCTTCCAGGCCTAACCTTTGCAGTTAACCATGGTTAAATGGGCCTTAAACCCAGACTGGCAGGTTGGCGGGAGATCATTTATCGTCATTTCATTTTACCAAGTAGGGGGTGTTCAGCCTACTGTGGGGCCCACTCTAGACCTCCCCTAGGCCTAGAAAAAGCCCAGGGTCTTCCCTGGACTTCCTTCTTCACCCCCGTGGGTTCAGAATCTTGTGGGGTCATCCCTAACTGAAGTTACAGGCTTGCAAACCCTGGTTACAAATGCTTCTGTAATTATGGTAATCCTATTACCGCCACTACTGACTTTCTGATTATTTAGGCTTTGCACAGGGCCTAAACCTGGTAGGAGGTCATTCTAGGCCCTGTCATACCCTCTGGGCCCACCTTGACCTGCCTGAACTCTTAACCATGGTTGACTTAACCCTTGGTTAATATTTAACCATGGTTAAACAACTCTTGACCCTGGAAAAATGCTACAAAAATCCAAAATATTTTGAAATGCCCAAACTGTTACTACTTTGGCCTCTCCACCATGGTTAGCAGCCCTAACCATGGTTACTTCACACATTTAACTCCGGTTAGCAATCCTAACCTCGATTAAATTTGATTGTGGCCGACTGGGCCTAATCTTGCAGCCTACCAGGCTCCCTCTTGGCCTACCGGGCCCAATCTTAGCCTACCGGACTTAACCATACTTTCCTTAACTGTGGTTAGCAATCCTAACCATGTGAGTACGTAGGCAACCCAGCCTAGGTTCGACCCTAGTTAGCTTTTCTTTCTTAGATTAGTATTATCTTAAATACTTAGGTATTTGAACAAACTTTGACTTAAATTGACTTAAATCTAGGGAGTAGGGAACCATTGTAATCAAGCTTCCCCGGACTTAACGGAACCTCTTATCCTAATCTCAATCGTAGACCAAGACCTTATCTAACATCCCGAGGACTTATCCCTTCTGAATGAATAGGTGGTGACTCTAAACCCCGTGTGATTATTTTTAGGGATGCGAAATCTCATGCTCACACTTGGAATTCTAGGTTGGGGATCAAGTCTTTGTGAAGGTTTCTCCGAGCCAAGGAATCATAAGGATCGGCAAAAAAGGGCAAGCTCAGCCCTAGGTATGTGGGTCCGTTCGAGATCATCACCAGAGTTGGTGAGGTTGCTTACTAGATTGTTCACCTAATCATATGACGGTGGTCCACAATGTATTTCACATTTCCATCCTCCGAAAATATATCCCGGATCCGTCCCATGTCATCAAGCTTGATCCATTAGAGATTCGGGAGGATCTCACACTAGTGGAGCAATCAGTTCAGATGTTGGATAGGCAAGATTAAGTCTTATGCAACAAGACCATTCCATTGGTCCTAGTAAGATGGCAGCACCATTCTACAAAAGAGGTTACATAGGAGCGTGAGGCCAAAGTGAAAGAAAAATACCCTCATTTGTTTGTTTAGTTTCCTTTGTTGGTTATATGTATTTTGGTTTTCTTGTATCTCCTTATATTGTCCTAATTTCTAGGATGAAATTTCTGTAAGGAGGGGAGGATGTAGAACCCCGAACCTTTTGTGCATGGTTGGTGAATAATACTTTCTTGGCCAAAGGGCCTTCCATGTATTTTGAACGTGTGATTAATAAGGAAATGGTTAGTAACAAGCTATGGATAGTATGTGGTTGGGCAAATACCCTAAGAATGATAGGAGTAAGAGTAAAATCATTCCAAATGATCTGTAGGTGAAAAAAATGAGAAAAAGGGATTTGCGATCGATCGCTGATAAGGTACAATCGATCGCGGTCAGAGGAAATTCTGGGAAACCTTTCGGGTGGTCTTGCGATCGATCGCAGGTTGTGTGCGATCGATCGCATACAGTGAAAATTGGACAGAAGTTCTCGGGCTCATGTGCGACAGATCATCTCCAGGTGCGATCAATCACACTTCGATCTACGATCAATCGCAGGTGGTGTGTGATCAATCGCACGCGGGGGCCGAGTTACAGAAATTGGGGTTTCAATCTCTTGGGCTATAAATAGGAGGCCATTTGGGGATTTTGGGTTTAACCTAAACTTAAAGGAGATCTTGGAAGAGAAAGGAGAAGACTAGGGATTTCCAAAGAGGGGTTTTGGATTGAAGAGAAAGTGAAGCTCAAATCAAGGTTTGGGATCTTCCCCATCAAACTTGGATCATCCTCTTCAAAGAAGGATCTTCCTCCTCAATGTGGTGTCTTCTCCATCAAGCTTGGGATTCTTAATCAAGGGTTTTCTTCAAATTAGGAATTGATCCTCAAGAGGTTAGTACACCCTTCTAGTTGGCTTAGTCATAACCTAGGTTTTAAGGAATGAATGTTGGATTAAGCTTGCATGTTCCTTTTTCTTGAATCAACAATGTTCTTCTAAAATGTATAGATAAATTATATGGATATGGATGATGTGGGATGTATGGATTGGTTGAGATGAAATTGGATGCCATGGAGAATGTGGATGGTTGTTGTATGATGAAAAATGGAAAAGGACAATGTACACATAAAACATGCACTCAAAGTGTTTGATGAAATGTATGACTATGAAAATATGAGTTAATGCGTATTGAAATGTTGAATGTCAAGTGTTCGATGAAATGCATGTATGAGATCTAAACCTAAGTCTATGAAAGCATGATTTAAGGTCTTTTCCACAAATGTCAAATGTTATAATGTCTATATATATGCTTCCTTTAAAATATTCCATGACAATAGAAATACTCAAATGTCATATGTTATTTTTTAAATATCTCCACGTCACTTTCATGTTCACCATTCACTATGCACAATCATGCATACATGCATAAACTGAGTTTTCGAGTATAAGTATATGAAAAACATTCAAGAACAGGACAAATGATCTACGCACGCATGATAAAGCCGAAATTTGGGTCGGTCAAGGATGGACATATTCAAGGATATGTCATATCTGGCTTTAAGAAAACAAGACAAGCATGATAATGCCGGACATTGGGCCGGTCAAGGATGTTGGTTCGCCTTTTCTATTTTTGTTGAAGGGTATTTACATACCCGGCTCACAAGTTGCTTCCAAGAATTCGATGAAGGGTATTTACATACTCGGCTTACAAGTCATTACAAAGACACTAACATCTGGCTCACAAGATAAGCAAGACAAGGTAAGACAAGACAAGCATGACATGACATGACAAGCAAGACAAGACACGCATGATTCTCACAAGATAAGCACAAGACAAGAATGAGCTTTTAAATACGATAAACAAGTTTTGGAAACACGAAAATATATTTTTAAGAACAAGTATGAATTATGAGTATGGGTTTTATATGGAGTTTTCGCATTTAGTCTCATACATGTCATGATTATCATGTTTATTTAAATTGGAATTGTGAATTGAATTATGTTATTACTATTGTTAGCTAGGAGCTTGTACTTGCTGAGTATTCCGTACTCAGCCGTACCTATTGATGTCTGCAGGTACACCATATGACATATGTGCGCCGATTCCTTGGATCGAGGAGGACTATGGTGAGAAGGAGCTTCACGTGGAGCCTATGGTAGAGCCTTAGGTGGAGACAAGAGAACTAGATAGTTGGCCTTACTCGAATGACTATTGAGATAGGGAGTTTTCATGATTTTTAGTATTTTGATAGGTGGGCATGTCCACCTTTACTTGTCATGTTTTATATGTGAACTTGGAATACAATCCTAGGATTGTTAAAGGAGAAATTTTTGGTTAAGCTTCCACACTCTAATTTATATACTTCCGCTATGTTTATGCCTTGTTCAATTGTAGGATGGTTTGTCAGTTTATGTAGTCATACGTAAAGTCTCACCTAACTCCTAAGGGAGATTTTGGGGCGTGACATTATCATGATTAAAGTAAGGTAGAAGGCCCATGGAATCATTCCAGAAAGAAAAGAATTGAAAAATAAGTTTTTCTGGTGAAAATGGCCATTCAGACGATCGAATGACCCATTCGAACGACCGAATAAAGAGATAAAATCTCAGTAAACTACTGTTTGTCCAATTATATCAATGCGGACGATCGAATGACCCATTCGAACAACCAAATGACGGAACCAATTTTGAGCTAGTTACTGTCATTTGATTAGGACGTCCCAATGGAGCATCCAGATGACCCAATAAAGGGGATTGAATTTTGTCACCAATCGGACGACCGAATGATCCATTCGGACGACCGAATAGCACGAGACTCGAATTAAATGCTCTGCAACAACTAAATTTTAACGGGCATTTTTGCATTTAATGTTCCACCAGCGGCTAAATTTTTCCTTGGGGTACAAATAGAGTTCATTTATGAACAAAATAGAAGCACTGAACTACCATTGATTGAATCATTAACTCACATTTATTCCAATCAATCCAATACTCTGAAAACCAGTTTTTCCCAAATCTTTGTGACTGAGCTGTTCAACTTCTACTTTTGAGAGACTTTGGTATTTTGATATTCAACTTATCTAGCTTAGTTAGAAGCTTGGAAGTCATTCTTATCTAGCTCATTGAGGAGCCTTAGTGTGATTCAAAATCAAACCATTTCATCACTCTGTATATTGAAGCTGAATGCTTTGTAAAGCAATGAGAAGATTGTTCTCTTGCTTTGAAGGTGTAATCTCGGCCTTAACGGAGATTGTAAAGGTTTGATCTTCACCCAGAAGAAGATCGTACGATAGTGGATCATAGTTTAATCCTTGAAGCCAGAGAGCTTAAGGCGAGGAGTAGGCAGGAGAGCCGAACCTCGATAACAATTCTCGGTGTTTGATTCTTTTACTCTTTACCTTATTCTTTACTGTTGAATCATTTAGAATTGTTCATTTAACTTAGTTTAAATTCCGTAAAAGAAACTAAAATAGAAATTTTAGTTTGCCAAGACCTTATTCACCCCCCCCCCCACCTCTAGGGTTAATTCTTGGGTAACAATTGGTATCAAAGCCTAGTACTCTAGCTATTTAGATTTAATCATCTTAGAGTTAAAGATATTAAATGGCAAACATTTTTGCTACTACCTTAGGAGATGGTCAATCGACCACCTAACCATCATTGTTTAATGGAGAGAATTACAACTATTGGAAATCCTAGATGATGTATTACATCCAAGCCTTTGACTATCAATGTTGGAGAGTGATAGTCAATGACCCATTCGTTCCTAACAAAACGGTTAATGAGGTAGAAATAACCAAAGTAGAGGAATAATGGAGTGAAGTCTATATTAAGCTCATTCAATTAAATGTTAAGGCAATAAGCAATCTTTATTGTGCTTTAAGCCCATAAGAGTTTAATAGGGTCTCCAGATGTGATTTAGCCAAAGACATATGGGACAAACTTCAAGTCACATATGAAGGAACAAACCAAGTAAAAGAAAAAAAGATAAGCATGTTAGTTCATAAGTGTGAACTTTTCAAAAATGGAAAAGGATGAATCCATGGTAATATGTTTACTCGGTTTACTAACATTCTTAATGGTTTAAAATCTCTTGGTAAAGTTTACTCTAATGCCAAAAATGTTAGGAAAGTTCTTTGCTCACTCCCAAAGAGTTGGGGTCGCAAAGTCGTGGCAATTCAAGAAGCTAAATATTTAACCAAGCTTCCAATAGACGAGCTTCTTGGATCACTCATGACCTATGAGGTCATAATGAAAGACCAAGATGATGAGCCTAAAGCAAATAAGGGACTTACTTTGAAATCTACTCAAGAGAGTGAGGATGAAGAGAGTGATGAGGATGATGACATTGCTCTAATGGCAAGAAAGTTCAAGAAGTTCTTGAAGCATAAGAAGAACTTTAAGGAGAGGCCTTACAAGAGAGAATTCTCTAAAGAAGTGGCTAAGGGAGAATCAAGCAAGAAAGAGCAAATCATTTGCTATGAATGTAAGAAATCGGGACACATCAAGACAGAGTGTCCTCAACTCAAGAAAGGCCAAAATTTCAATAAGAAAATGGCAATGAAGGCTACATGGGATGATTTCGAGGAAAGTGGATCGAATAGAAGCTCAAGCGATGAAGAAGTCGCCAACTTTTGTCTAATGGCTCATGAGGATGATGAGGTAAACACTTCCCCAAATAAATCTCTTTCCTATGAAGAACTTAGGGAAGCTTTTGATGAGTTATACATTGAATTTCGAAAATTAAGCTCAAAGAACAAATTACTTAGAAAAGATAATCTTTTTCTTTTAAGGTTAAATGAAACTTTGCAAAAAGAAAAAGATAGTTTTCAAAAAAAAAATTGAGATTTTGAAAAAGAAGGAATTGATAGTTGTTCAAAAACCTCAAAATTCCACTAAGGAATGTGATGAGCTTAAAGCTAAGGTTGAGGACTTAACAAAATCCTTGTACACATTTGTAAATGGTGAAAAGAATCTAGAAATGATTTTTGGCCAACAAAGATGTGTGTTTGGAAAAGCCAGACTTGGCTATCAACCCTTTACCAAACAAAAAAGGTATGAGAAATTCTTTAATAAACCACCCAAAACCTTAAACACTCCTTCAAAAGTCTTTTACAAATTTTGTTGTGATGGAAGTAAATGCAAAAATGTAGTTAAGAAAATTTGGGTTCCAAAGGGAACTTCCCTTCTCAAGACTAACCAGAGTGGACCTAAGATGGTTTGGGTACCAAAGAAAGATAAGTAAATATGTCTTGTAAGTATGTTTGAAGACTAGCTCCTCCAAGAGAACATGGTTCTTGGATAGTGGTTGCTCAAAGCATATGACGGGAAATAAAAGTCTATTTATCTCAATGTCTCCTAAAAATAGAGGACATGTGACCTTCGGGGACAATACAAAATAGAAGATAATTGGCATAGGTAATGTTGGTAAGTATGATACTACTTTTATTGAAAATTTTATTTTAGTGGAAGGATTAAAACATAACCTCATTAGTATTAGCCAATTGTGTGATAAAGGATTGAATGTCTCTTTTAAAGCTAATATATGCATAATTAAAGATAAAGACAATGTTAAAACTATGTTTATTGCTTATAGAAATGAAAATGTCTATACTCTTGAATTTGATTAATTAACTTCACAAAATATGATTTATTTCTCTGCTTTAAATGAAGCTAGTTGGCTATTACATAGAAGACTAGGACGTGCTAGTATGGACTTATTGTCAAGACTATCTAAAAATGAACTTGTTAAAGGTTTACCTAAAACAAAGTTTATTAAAGATAAAGTTTGTGATGTATGCCAATTAGAAAAACAAATAAAGACATCTTTTAAAAAGAAGAAAGAAATCTCAACCTCTAGGCCATTAGAACTATTACATATGAATTTATTTGGTTATAATAATATTGTTAGCCTAGAAGGAAAGAAATATGCTTCTATGATTGTTGATGACTATTCTAGATATTCATGCGTATTATTTCTTTCTCACAAAAGTGAAGTACATGTCTTATTTACTAAATTTTGTAAGAGAGTTTGAAATGAAAAAGGTTATGCAATAAATAACATAAGAAGTGATAGAGGTGAAGAATTTAAGAATGAAGAACTTGAACTATTTTGTGAAGAAAATAGATTAATCAAATTTTTTTGCACAAAGAATACCTCAATAAAACGGAGTTGTTGAACGTAAAAATAGATCACTTCAAGAAATGGGAAGAACTATGCTTAATGAACATAACTTACCTAATTACTTTTGGGCCAAAGCTATAAACACTTCTTGCTATGTAATTAATAGGGTTTTAATAAGGAACAAACTTAAAAAGACACCCTATGAAGATACTTTAAAGTGTTTGGATGTAAGTGTTTCATACTCAACAACAAACATCATTTAATTAAATTTGATCCTAAATCAAATAAAGGAATCTTCCTTGGATATTTCATGAATAGTAAAGCTTATAGAATTTTTAATAAATCATCTCTAATGGTGGAAGAATCTATTTATGTTGTATTTGATGAAGCTAATCCTTTTGATAAGGTTAAAGACATTGAAGATGATAAAGATAATGATGTTGAGAAAATAACTAGAGATATCTCTAACATAGAAATTAAGGATAATCAAGATAAAGAAGTTCACAATCAAGATGATCCTATTGAAATTGAAGAAGAAAATAAAAATTCATATCAACTTCCTAAAGCTTGGAAACATGTAAATGATCATCCTAAAGAACTCATCCTTGGTGATATAGAAAAAGGTGTTAGAACAAGAAGAAATCTCTGTAATAACCTTATTTTCCTATCTCAAATTGAACTTAAAAATGCAATAAAAGCTATTGAAGATGAATCATGGGCTATTGCTATGCAAGAGGAACTAAATCAATTTGATAGAAACCAAGTTTGAGATTTAGTACCTAAACCTAAAGATAAATCAACTATTGGTACTAAATGAATCATTAGAAACAAGAAAGATGAAAATGGAAATATAGTTAGAAATAAAGCAAGATTAGTAGCTCAAGGATACAACCAAGAAGAGAGAATTTATTATGAAGAAACTTTTGCCCCGGTTGCTAGACTAGAAGCTATTAAAGTGTTGTTTGCTTTTACTAGTTATAAAGACTTTAAACTATGTCAAATGGATGTCAAAAGTGTTTTTTTAAGTGGATGTATTTTGGAGGAAATGTATGTTGAATAACCTCCATGTTTTGAGGATCATATAAATTCAAATCATGTATTTAAACTAACTAAAGCTTTGTATGGTTTAAAACAAGCTCATAGAGCATGGTATGATAGATTAAGTGGATTCATGCTTGAAAATGAATTTATAAGAGGAAAAATTGACACAACTCTATTTGTGAAATCGAAAAATGATGACATGCTTATTGTTCAAATTTATGTCGATGATATTATTTTTGGGTCTACTAATGAATCTTTGTGTCAAAACTTTTCTAAGATTATGCAAGATGAGTTTGAGATGAGTATGACGAGAGAATTGAACTTGTTACTCGGTCTTCAAATCAAACAAACTAAGGAAGGAACCTTTATCAACCAAACCAAATATACAAGGGAGCTACTCAAAAGTTTGAGATGGAAAATACCAAAGAAAGTGACATTCCAATAAGCCCAACTACAAAGCTTGACAAAGATAAGAAGGGCAAAAATGTAGAAGAAAAGAAATATCGAGGTATGATAGGTAGCATACTTTATTTAACTGCTAGTAAGCCAGATATAATGTTTAGTATATGTGTGTGTGCTAGATTTCAATCATATCCTAAAGAATCTCATATGGTAGCTGTTAAAAGAATTTTTAAATATTTGCTAAGCACCATTGACTTAGGACTATGTTATCCAAAGAACACATCACTTAAACTTATTAGTTATTTTGATACAGACTTTGTTGGGTACAAAATTGATCGGAAAAGCACAAGTGATACTTGCCACTTCCTAGATCACTCCCTTGTTTCATGGTTTAGTAAGAAACAAAACTTTGTGGCATTGTCTATAGCCGATGCTGAATATGTAGCCACCGGGAGTTATTGTGCTCAAACCTTATATATGAAACAACAATTGAAACATTTTAAACTTTTCTATACAAAAATTCTAATTAAATGTGATAATACTAATGCCATTTGCATGACTAAAAATTGCATTCAATACTCAAGAAATAAGTATATTGAATTAAGATATATCACTTTATAAGAGATCATGTTCAACAAGGGGATGTTGTGTTAGAATTTGTTGACACAAATAACCAACTTGCTGATATATTTACAAAACTCCTTCAATATGGTAGGTTTAGTACTTTGAGAAGAGAATTAGGAATGGGCAAGCTTAATGATCTCATATCATGCTATACTGTGCTCTTTGTCAATTGAAACTGGATTGAATGCCTAAATGATCAATATTTGTGAAATGACGTTCAAAATTGTTCAAATTAGTTTAAATGATTGATTAATCATATTCCATGAATAATATGAGTTTATTGAAGTATTTTCATGTTGAATTAATCATAAAGAAAAATGAGATTGAATGAAAAAGAAAAATAATTTTTTTTGAAATTCTATTTGATTAGGACGACCAATGGTTTGCAGACTGTCTAAGACAGTTTTCCTTCATCCGGTCGACCGTTTGAGTTAATCGGACAACCGAATGGTTCAGGCCTATAAATATAAAGCCCAAACCAGAGTTTTTTATTATTCTCCTTTCAAAACCCGTTAGGTTTTTCTTGCGCACGCACGCGTAAAGTAGTACGCACGCTACAGTCGCGTGCGAGAATAGTACTCGCATGGCTGCAGGCGTATGTACGTGAGCGATTTGAGATTGCATACGTATGCCCTTCAAAATTATTTCTTCATTCCAAATCTTTGCAACCCCCTTCCAATCCATCCAAAATCATTCCAATCTATTCTATTCGATTAGAGATGGCAAGAACAAAGAATGCGAATGTTGAATCAAACCCTAAGAAGAGGAAATCGTCCAAAGGAAAGGAAGTTGCAGCTTCATCCACTCCTGATCCAACTCTAGTGAGTTCTTCAAATTTTAAGAGTCCAAAATCAGAGAAGAAGTTGAAGGACATCGTATCCAAACGAATAGTAGTATATGATAAAATCCTAACTGCTGAATTTCTTAATGAATGGGGTTTTGGGCATATTGCAAATCTTTTTGATGCTCTAGAATAGACCTCCTTCCTCAAATCTAATCAGCCCATGTACCTAGAGATAATCAAGCTTTTCTATATCCATTCCGAATTCACCCATGCTACCCATCAAATTACACCCTTTGTCTGTGGTCAAGAAATAGCATTTTCGGTTGGTGAACTCACAACCATGCTAGGCCTTCCTATAGGAGATTTTGAATGTGTAACAGTCAAGGACTAGCCTAGGCATGAAGGTTTCTCTGTCGTGGAATCTCTAAAACTCATTTGTGGTGATCTAGAAATTGCAGAGACCTTCCAACCTCTACTTGACCTCACCCTTCAATCCCATTTTATTCACCATATCATTTCCTACAATTTGCTTCCACGAGAAGGTGGTAGACATCACCTCTCTTATCTTGATATCTTTCTCATGTGGTGCATCCTCACCACTAAAAAATTTGCCTCCCTACTCTCATTGCTCACTCTATGCTTGATGGAGCCCAGAAGAAGGCTGGCTATCTTCCCTTTGGCCAAGCTCTCACTTATATTTTTAAATATTTTAATCTTCCCTTGGACTCCTATCTCAGAGTTGACCTCTCTTTCAATGACTCTTACAGCTCCACATCTATCATAAGGATGGGATATAATTGGTCAAAATCTAGAGAGCAATAGATTCCCAAGCCTCCTCCTGCTCCTGAGTCACCCACATCGGCTCCTGTTATGCGTACCTCTACTCCTACTCCAGTCCCTGTTATTCCTGTCACTCCTTCTAGACCATCTACCTCAGTTGTAGGACCATCAGATGTTCCATCTTCTTCAGCAGCAGCAGCAGCAGAAGAGATTGAGATACTAGAGACTGAGGCTGAACCAGAGAGAGATATTCTAGAGTAGAGAGAGGACTCTCCTAGATATGAGGATGCAGGACATTTTGATTTTTTCCAATCCCCGAGGAGACCTCTTATGTCAGAGGATCGGATGATTTTGATGAGTGGCTAGATAGCCTCCATGGCATCTAGTACAGAGCAGTTTCAGTTGGAGATGAGGGAGAGTCAGCTGAGATTTCAGACTGACATGAGAGAGAGCTTGCTTGCCTTCCAGGTAGAGAGCAGATCGAGCATGCTAGCCATTCAGATAGATACTAGAGATAGACTGACCTCACTAGAGTCCAGGATGGCCAGTATTCAGGATGAAATGCTTAAGAGAGCTGAGTTAGTAGAACCTCATCTATAGGAGATTGAGATAGCTGGAGAGATCATCAAAAACAAAGTTCATTCTATACTTTCTTTGATTGAGAGAAAGATTGTAGATGCCTCAGCTATCAGTGAGAGGTTAAGTGATGATCTCACAAGCATCGGTCAAGTGGTCAATGTCCAAGTTTCATACATTCATCAAATATCTTCCTTAGTGGGTGCTCAAGCTCCAATCATTCATGATACAGCCTCTAAAGTCACTAAGGTAGCTATTGAGATCATGGACATTCGGAACCACATGTCTCACATTCATGTTCCTCTGGATGTAGAGATTCCAACTAGACCTCTAGAGAGGCCCCCAGAGCATGTAATCTCCAGTGATAGCACCTCTTCTGACTCCAAGGATTTGTCCAAGGCTAAAATATCCAAGAAAAGAAAAAGAGAAGAAGATAAATGAAGAATTTTTTCTATTTGGTTATCATTTTTTTACTATGTATGTTTTTTTTTTATGATGCCAAGGGGGAGAAAATGAAATGTACTTCTCTTGATTGCTTTTTGGTTTTAGACATGTCTTGACTTTGATATACTTGTAATTGTCTAACTTTTAATGAATATGAATGAAATCATACACTTCTTGACTTTGATGTATGTGTAATGGCTAAATTGAACTTAGAATTTCTATCTTGAAAATCAAATCATAAACTCTTTAAATGATCTAAAATATGCATGAGCTTAAAAGTTTATTCAAAATGTGACTATGCATATTCTAGGGAGAACTTTCCTCAAATATTTTATTAAAATTATATGTTGAGGGAGAGCAAATCTCCATTTCATTCAATTATTATGTTCTCATAAAAAAAAAAAGGGAGATTGTTAGCCTCAAGGATACAACCTTATGTACCCCTAATAATTTTGATGATAACTCAAATAATGAAATGATCTTTGTAGTACTAATGTCTCCATTGAGTGTTTATAAAAAACAAGATATAAGAGCATTAGCCAATCATTCAAGAAAGATAGCATGAAAATACCATTCAAGATTGAAAAATAATCATTCAAGTCACAATGATAAAGCTCAAAGCATTCAAAGTCTAAGAGAAGAAGCAATCTACTTGAAGATCATGACAAATTTCTTTAGAAGATGAAGTCTCATTAATAAGATCCCTTGAAAGAACTCAAAGCTGATATCATCATGGAAAATCCAAGATCAAAGTTGAAGACTCTCAAAAAAGTCTTTTTGGTTCATTTTTTTAGCTTTAAAGGGTGCTTAGGACTTTTGTATGAAGTTCTCAAAGGTTGGTTGTTGAAAAGCTCACAAAACCTAGATTGACCTTAGGTGCTGTAAAATCCATATTTTGGTATTGGCTAATTTCATTGTCAAAACAGTGAGTCTTGTGTCTTGAGTCCTTGCCTACAAGCTTCCAAGTCAAGTGAAGATGAAGACCAAAGAAGATCAACTGAAGACATTCTGATCATCGCATTCGTTTCACTTTTAGGATGGTAAGTGACCTAGATATCAGGTTACCATAGGTGGAATTTACTTAGAACACCTTAATTATATACCCTAGGTGGTTAGAAATTGACTCATATATTTTCAATAGCCTTTGAATGGTCGTTATAAGGTTTTGGATGATGGATAAGGGGTGACGGTGCAAAATATTGAAAATCTGCACTGGTCGTTCGAACGCCTAGCCTAGCTGTTCAAATGCCCAGCCTGGCCGTTCGAACGCCCAAGAACGGCTGGCTGGCCGTTCTAATGGGCAATAAAAGTTCAAAACAGTAGCTTGTCTAGCCGCCCTTTTTGACCGTTTTCATCCAAATCCAAGGCCGTTCAAACGGACCTCGTATTTTTGGTTTCTAAAACCATCCAAACTCTATTTTGGCAAGTGTTTGAGAGAAAGTTTAGAGAGAGTTTCAAAAGGATTGAGAGAGAGTTTCAAAAGGATTATTAGGGTTCCCCCAACCCATTCTCCTCTCCTCTTCCATCCTAGAGATTGCAAGCCATTGATTGCGTCATTCTTGCTTGCTTGGATATTCCTATTATTTTGAATCCAACTAGGGATTGTTTGATTAACAACCATCAACCCGTTCTTTTAAGAACAATTTGCCGGAGTATTCTGGAGCCTTTGTGAAGGAGATCAATCCGAGGAGGATCGTGGATGTGATATTTATTCAGTGGAATCCAAAGCCATCATTGACGGAGATTGCTCGTGGAGATCGTGGTTGTAGCAAAGAAACAAGAGAAGAACAGGCTAATGCGGTAGATTGCGAGTCTTGCGAGATCGTGATTACTTATTGAGGGGTGTAGGACTAGCCGTGGATCGAGGAATTCGAGTCTTATTTGGGTGACATTCGAAACTGTAAGTATCTGGTACTGTGTCTTAGTGGATTTGATTTTCTGGACTAGGTCCCGTGGCTTTTCCCGGAAGGGTTTCTACATAAAAATTGTTTGTGTTGTGGTTTGCTTGTTTCCCTTATTCCGCACTTTAAGTTCATCATCCCTTAATTAATAATTTGATTGTATAATCTTAAAAATGGTAGATAGATTTGTAGGGAGACCTAACCATCCCATTGGGTTTGTGAGTTCTCAACTCAAACATTAGATTTGAGGTTCACCGGGATTTTTCAGTTGGTATCAGAGTGGGTTCACTAATTTATTAGTGTGATCTTGTCTAAAAGTTTCGGTAAATATGAATTCCATTAGAGAGGGAGGATCCATCTATTGCCTCACATTATTTTATGGGAATAATTATACCTATTGGAAAGCTCGTATAAGAGCCTTTCTAAAATCTTTGGATGAGAGAGTATGGATCTCTATTGAATAAGGTTGGACCCATCCAACAAAGACCATAGATAACCAGACCATCCCTAAACCTTCTTTTGAATGAACCAATATAGCTCTTGAAAGTTGTAGATGAAATAATAAATGTCTTAATGCAATCTTCACTGATGTCATACCTGAAGAATTTTGGCGTATTTCTAAATGTGACATTTCAAATAAGGCATGAAACATTCTTAAACTTACCCATGAAGGGACTACAATTGTCAAGATCTCTAAACTTCAAATGCTTACCTCTAAGTTTGAAAAGTTGATAATGGATGATAATGAAACTTTTGACAGTTTTTATACTAATCTGAGTGACATTGTCAATTCTAGTTTTAATCTAGAGGAAAGAATTCCTGTGTCCAGAATTGTTAGAAAATTTTTGAGATCTCTACCTGAAAGATTTAGATCAAAGGTTACCGCCATCGAAGAGAGCAAAAATATTGATGCTCCAAAATCGAAGAGTTGGTTGATTTTCTCCAAACCTATGAGTTAAATCTAAACCCATCTAAGAAACCAAAATCTATTGCCCTGAAATCTGTCAAGAAATCCATAGAGGGTTCAGATAATGACTCTAAGGATGAAGAAGAAGAGTTAGCTTTATTTGCAAATAAATTCAAAAAATTTCTAAAATTTAATAAGAGATTTAATCCGAAAGGACAAATTTTTTTTGAAAAGCCTAAATCCAAGCACTTTGAAAACAAGAAACATCTTAAAAGTACAGACAAAAAATCCCAAGGTGTTCAATATTACCGCTGAGTGCTATAATAAGAAAAGATTTAAGTGCAAGATAAGGGATGACAGTGAATCTGAATCTGAGGAATCAGATAGTTCTTCTTATAAGAAGACTAGAGGTTATATAGCTTTCATTGCATCCTTATCTGGGGTTGAAGAATCTTCTTCAAAAGCTGTGAGTAACCAACACCATAGTGATGGTGAGGATGATGAAGAGAGTCAGAATGACTCAAAGTCTGAGGGAGACCTCGAGGCAACCTATGATGAGCTGTTTGAGGAATGCCTAAAGCTGAAAAAGGCTCAGTTTTTCATGTCAAATAAGGTAAAATCAATTAGAATGGAAAGAGATGTCTTAGACCAAGAGACTTCAGGGTTGAAAGCTCTTGTGTCGCAGCTTGAGGAAAAGAAGGCTTCCCTCCTTATCAAGGTTCAGCTTCTTGAATCTGATTTGCATGTTTTGTCTTGATCAAAAGACAAGTCTTGAAATCAAGTTGTTGATCTTGAGCAAAATCAGAGGTGTGGAGATGTGAAAGGAACTCCATCTACGTCAAACACTGAGTCTGGTGATAAAAGGCACCCTCCTGAGAATAGGAAAGATCATTGAACTCAGAAATTCATTCCTACATATCATAAATGTGGAGTGAAGGGTCATATTAAGCCTCGATGTCTTAAACTTCGAAGAATACCCAATAATGATTTTGAGAACCAAAACAATCTTAATGAGAATCTTCAAAGGAGAGTTGAGCTCCTAGTGGAGAAGTCTAGGAGTTTGTGTGAAGATGTGATGAAAATTGCTCACAACTCTAGACAGTGGCATGGTCGTGACACTCCTTATGCTAGATATAAAGGAGGTAAAATTATAATGTCCGCCATAATTCTAGGACTCAATCCTAGAAAAGGAAGAACATGAGAAAGAGGCAAACGGTCTTGTTTGAATCTTTATCTGAAATGATAAATGACTAAAGGGTCAATAAAGTTGTTAAAGCCGTTTGGGTAAGAAAGGAAGACCAGAAAGGCTTCACTTAGCCCATGTTTGTTATATCCTAGGATGTGCTTTGTTTGTCATATCTTATCCTAGTGCTATGTTGTTTGTGTATACTAGTAGTTTTTGTTTTGTTATTTGCTTTGGTTTGTATTTCTGTTTTGCTTATTTTGAAAAACTCAAAAACATTGAAAAACTATAAAATCTAAAAATATTTTTGTCATGTTGCCCTTGTTTGACTTGCATGATCTGCATTCCTTGTGTGATCTTTATTTCTATACATGTCCAAGGTTGAACATGAGTTTGTTGCTGATTGAGGATATATCACCTTCATAGTATGCTTTGCAATTTCACATGCACTCTAACTGATTCTGTTGAGAGGTCTATTTTTCAATCTGTAGGTGTATGACTATCCTAAAGCGTGATGACCTAGGATGACCAATCTAGAATGACCATATTTTTAGTCATCCTCATTTTGTGTATCCTCCATGAGCAAAATTTGTTGCAATGAAAAGGGCTACCTATAGGGCTAGTGTGAAAGTCACTATTGGATGCAAACAATATGTAATGGCTACCTATGCGAACAGTAGTTATCTATCTGGGTTGCTAGTATAAAAGTCATCATTGCATGAAAAGAAATTTTCAGAAAAAGAACATCAAAAGAATTCTTACAAAGTTGGGAGGTATTTGACCAATATAAAAGAAAAATATTAAGTCAAATAAAAATGGATAAAGGAGCACTAAAATGTAAAAAATCAGCACATCTGGATCTAACTAGGTTTGACTTCTAAGATTTGAGTCTCCAGGAGTTCCCTTAGTGGTTAATGTCATATCCTTGGAAAGGGAAAGAAACCTTGATTTAGTAACTAGTCAGACCACCACTACACACAAAGCTTCACTTTTGAAGTACTATTCACTGAATGTGATTAAGTGAATTTGTGAGATTTAGTTAGATGTGTATCCTCAGTCGGACTAACTAATCATGTTCCTCATTGGATTTGTAATTTTAAATTACTATTGCTTGGAATGCTTTTAATGCATATTTGTGTGGCACATGATACCTTTTTAGTATTATTATTATTATGTGTTTTCTTATTAGTTGGCATGGACCTTTCTAGCATAGGTGTCCTGATTTTGGTGGTGTCCTTGATCTTAGGGGAAGAAGATCAAGTTGAGTTGTTGAGGGAGATTTTGTGCATTATATTGTTATTTTGTTCCCCGCATTATCTGCATTTGCTTGGTTGTATTGTGGTTGCCTTGATATTACACGTGTTAAATTAGTATATTCTTTGTGATATTGGCTTTATGACTACCTTTGGCAATTGTCCCAAAAAGGGGGAAAATATTTGGTTATTAGTTCCCTAAATTCCCTAGATCAGTACATTCCTTGCAATACCTATGTTTATCTATTTATATATTCCATACATGCTTCACTGGGTGTTTTGTTTATGAGCATGTACAAGTGCATATTTACAGCAGACAGATCTTACATGACAAGAGCTTCAGTGTCTTCATTTTATGAGTTTTTTTTATTGGTGTCATATAATTGTGTTGGAGTCATGTGATGTCTTAATTCACTGTTTGATGTGTTTAGGTGAGTTTGTGTCAAGTCATGTACTTCAGTTTGGTTTTGACACGGAATTGCTAAAGGGGGAGACTATAAAGTCCATATTTTGGTATTGGCTAATTCCGTTGTCAAAATAGTAGGTCTTGTATCTTGAGTCATTGCCTACAAGCTTCCAAGTCAAGTGAAGATGAAGACTGAAGAAGATCAATTGAAGACATTATGATCATTGCCTTCATTTCACTTTTAGGATGGTAAGTGACCTAGATACCTAGTGGTTACCATAGGTGGAATTGACTCAGAACACCTTAATCATATACCCTAGGTGGTTAGAAATTGACCCATATATTTTCAATAGCCTTTGGATGGTCGTTATAAGGTTTTGGATGTTGGATAAGGGGTGACAGTGCAAAATATTGAAAATTTGCACTGGGTCATTCGAACGCTCAGCCTGGCCATTCGAACGCCCAAGAACGGCTGGCTGGCTGTTCGAACGGGCACTAAAAGTTCAAAACAGTAACTTGTCTAACTGCCTGTTTTTTTACCGTTTTCATCCAAATCCAAGGCCGTTCGAACACTCTTTATGGCCGTTTGAATGGACCTCATATTTTTGGTTTCTAAAGCCATCTGAACGCTATTTTGGCAAGTGCTATTGCCTTGACTATATATTGGATTGTTCCCCAGAACGAACTTAAGGATTGAGAGAGAGTTTCAAAAGGATTATTAGGGTTCTCCCAACCCATTCTCCTCTCCTCTTCTATCCTAGATATTGCAAATCATTAATTGCGTCATTCTTGCTTGCTTGGGTATTCCTATTATTTGGAATCCAACTAGAGATTGTTTGATAAACAACCATCAACCTGTTCTATTAAGAACAATTAGCCGGAGTGTTCAGGAGCCTTTGTGAAAGAGATCGATCCGAGAAGGATCGTGGATGTGATATTTGTTCAGTGGAATCCGAAGTCGTCGTTGACGAAGATCGATCATGGAGATCGTGGTTGTGGCGAACACACAAGAAAATAACAGGTTACTGTGGTAGATTACGAGTCTTTCGAGATCATGATTACTTATTGAGCCGTGTAGGACTAGTCATGGATCGAGCAAGTCAAGTCCTGTTTGGGGGATGTTTAAGTCTGTAAGTATCTGGTACTATGTCTTAGTGGATTTGCTTTGCTGGACTAGGTCCCATGGTTTTTCCCAGAAGGGTTTCCACGTAAAAATTGCATGTGTTGTGGTTTACTTATTTCCCTTATCCCGCACTTTAAGTTCATCATCCCTTAATTAATAATTTGATTGCATAATCTTAAAAATGGTAGATAGACTTGTAGGGAGACCTAACAATCCTCTTAGATTTGTAAGTTCTCAACTCAAACATTAGATTTAAGGTTCACTGGGATTTTTCAGGTGCCTTTAGACTATATTGGAAATCATTCTAAGGACCTAGAATATGATAATTATCACGATTAAAGTAAGTTAGAAGACCCATGGAATCATCCCAGAAAGAAAAGAATTGAAAAACAAGTTTTTTTCTGGTGAAAATGGTCATTCGGACGACCAAATGACCCATTCAAACGACCGAATAAAGAGATAAAATCTCAGTAAGCTACTGTTAGTCCAATTATATCCATGCGGACAACCGAATGACCCATTCAGATGACCAAATGATGAAACCAATTTTGACCTGGTTACTGTCATTTGATTAGGACGTCCTAATGGAGCATCTGGACGGCCCAATAAAGGGGATTGGCTTTTGTCACCATTCGGACAACCGAATAGCGTGAGATGCAAATTAAATACTCTACAACGGCCAATTTTTAATGGGCATTTTTGCATTTAATGTTCCACCAACGGGCATATTTTCCCTTGTGGTATAAATAGAGTTCATTTATGAACAAAATAGAAGCATTGAACTACCATTGATTGAATCATTAACTCACATTTATTCTGTAACGCCCCGAATACCCCCTAGGAGTTTAGGGATATTTTAGGTGTCACACTACGTACCTATCAAACCATCCTGTAATGCACAAGATAAAATACAGTACTAACAACGATAATCAGAGCGCGGAAGCTAACATATATGCGGAAGCTTAAACAAATTTTCATTTCTTCTGATGATCCAAAATAGTATTCCAAGTTAACATAAATACAAGACGTGTCTAAGTCTAAGGTGGACAGGCCCACCTATCAACATATCAAAATACATAAGACCCAACACTATCTCGATCAATAGTCACCCCCGTGGGGCCAATGGTCTAAGTCTCTCGTCTCCGCCTGAGGCTCGACTACTAGATCCTCATACGGTTCTTCCTTGCCGTAGTCCTCCTCTATCCAAGGACTCTGATCACATATGTCAAGAAGGGCTCGTGCACCTGCCGACATGAAAGTACGGCTGAGCATGGAATACTCAGCGAGTACACGCTACTAGCAAACCATAAGAAATAATAAAAGCACACCACAGTAATACCATACAAAGCAGTAATAGCATTACCAGAGAAATAGCATAAGGCATGGTAAAATGCAATCATACTAACGTGTGTGCATGAATGCTAAAACTCCGATAAAACTCATGCTTGAAATCCCATGTCATGCCTCGGTATGCCTCGTGGAAATCATGTATGCATGCATGCGTGAATGCATGATCATCATCTTGTAAACTTTCATCTTGTAACTTGTGAGCCAGAGGCTAGCACCCGAATCTCCCTGGGCTCCCAACCTCCTTCATATGCAATGCACATGTGAGCCAGAGGTTAGTACCCGAATGCCCCTGGGCTACCAACCTCCTTGATATGCAATGCACTTGTGAGCCAGAGGTTAGTACCCGAATGTCCCTGGGCTACCAACCTCCTTGATATGCAATGTTTGGTTCTCTTGTGAGCCAGAGGCTAGCACCCGAATCTCCCTGGGCTACCAACCTCCTTGACAATAGGTGATTTTTATTACTTGTTTAGTTTTCTTGTGAGCCAGAGGTTAGCACCCAAATGTCCCTGGGCTACCAACCTCCTTGACAATAGGTGTTTTAGGGGTTATCTTGTGAGCCAAAGGTTAGTACCCGAATCCTCCCTGGGCTACCAACCTCCTTGACATGCAATATTTTCTTGTTGTTTATTATATGTACATGCTCTTGAAATCTCGGTTCATGCTATCATGCGTGCTCGTGTACGTGTCCCTAGTGACAATCATGATAATGGGAATAACCAAATATGACATTACAATTCAATTCATGATATGAACATAGGTAACATAAGTAGTTTGCATAACATTTGATCAATTAATCGTTTATAAGAACGCATGCATAAAACCCATTTCCATATTCTTCCTTTAGATCATTTATTCATATTTTAGGCATTTTGTCAAACACAGCACATGCAATGTTTCTTAATGATTCATCGTGTTCTTTTTTAGCGCATATCTTCCATCCAACATTTCCATCACACAACATACATCTCGGCATCCAATCGCCACATCAACACCCACACACATCCATACCCTTTTCTTATCTTATTTAGGTTCATTGGAGATGATACATTTCATATGGGAGGTAAACATAATAGCATAAATCACATTTCATAAGGAAAACCTAGATTTATTGCTAGGGTAAGTTAGTAGGGTGTACTAACCTTAGATCAAGGCTTGATCTTGAAGAAACCTTGAAATAAAAGCTCTATTTGGAAGGAGGAAACCTTTGCTTGAAGGGGACTTGAGTTGGGGAAGAAACCCCTTTCAAAAACGCCGTAGGATCGCTGCCCTAGCTTGGAGAATGAGTCCCCACACGAGCTTGAGCCTTGAACTTGAAGCAACTCGAGTTGGGGTGAGCTAGGGTTCTTAAACCCCCCTTGATTTCCTTCTCAAAACCAAACCCTAGGTTAGAGCTTCCTTCTCTTCTCTCTCTATCTCTCAAAATCTCTCAAATGTTGTAAATGATCCCTAAGGCTCGGCCAAGCCTTAAGAAAAAAGGGTTTAACCCCCAAAAGACGAAAAAGCCCTTAATGAAATTTCTGCAAAACGCGAAGACCGAGCGATCTGTGTTTAAGACCGATCGATCGGTTGCCTACCGAACGATCGGTTGATTGACCGAGATCTCAGTCAAAAATCAACTCTCTGGAAAATTTTCCCATACACAAGTTTCGACCGTGCGATAGCTACCGATCGATCGGTTTTGGACCAATCGATCGCTGGCTGGACCGAGCGATCGGTGCTCTGTATGTTTGGACTGTTTTGACCATATCTTTTGACTCACTCATCGGATTTCGACGATTCAACTTGCGTTGGGTTCGTCTTTCGAAAACGCACATTTCTGATGTTTCAGAATTTCCAATTTCTCTCTTATTTATTAATTAGACTATGAGGAAGGCTAATTTGCTACGAAAACGATATTCATTAAGTATAGAAAAAGCCGGGGTGCTACATTCTCCCCCCCTTACAAAAATTTCGTCCCCGAAATTTGGACGATGCATACATGCACAAGACCATAAAAATTACAAGGGAGTGCCAAGGCCTTAAACAAATAACTTGGGATACTTTTCCCGCACTTCGGCTTGTCGTTCCCATATAGCTTCCTCCCTTGAATGGTGTTGCCATCTCACTAAGACCAAGGGAATGGTCTTGTTACGCAAGACTTGATCTCTCCTATCCAAGATCTGCACCGGTTGTTCAACTAGGGTGAGGTCCTCTCGAATCTCTATCGGATCCAACTCGATGACATGAGAAGGATCCGGGACATACTTTCGAAGCATAGAGACATGGAATACATTGTGGACCGCCGTCATATGAGCGGGTAAAGCAACACGGTAAGCTACCTCACCGACTCTAGTAATGATCTCGAACGGACCCACATATCTCGGGCTAAGCTTGCCCCTCTTCCCGAATCGCATAACACCCTTGGTTGGTGAAACTCAAACAAATACAAAATCACCCACTCGAAACTCAAGATCTCTCATTCGATTGTCGGCGTAGCTCTTCTGTCTATCTTGTGCGGTCTTCAACCTCTCCCGGATGAGCTTGACTCTATCCGCCGTTTGTTCAATCAACTCGGGACCCAAAATTTTTCTTTCTCTCACTTCATCCCAATACAACGGGGATCTACAACTTCTTCCATACAAAGCCTCAAAAGGAGCCATCTGTATGCTTGCCTGATAGCTATTATTGTAGGCGAATTCCACCAAAGGTAGGTGATCTTCCCAACTTCCTTTAAAATCTAGCATACAAGCTCGGAGCATATCTTCAATAACCTGATTCACTCGCTCGGTTTGCCCATCCATCTGTGGATGGAAAGCCGTGCTAAAGTCTAACCGGGAACCCATGGCGCTCTGAAAGCTTTTCCAAAACCTGGAGGTAAATCTAGGGTCCCGATCCGAGACAATGCTCACTGGCACCCCGTGCAACCGAACTATTTCTTTGATATACAATGCAGCCAACTGATTTGAGTTGAATGTAGTCCGGTACGGTAAGAAATGAGCGGACTTCGTTAGTCTGTCGACCACGACCCATATGGCATCATAGTTTCTAGCCGTCTTCGACAACCCCACAATGAAGTCCATAGAGATATGTTCCCATTTCCACTCGGGAATGGGGAGGGACTGTAAAAGTCCAGCCGGTCTCCTGTGTTCAGCTTTGACTTGTTGGCACACCAAGCATTTAGACACATACTCCGCTATTTCTCGCTTCATGTTCCGCCACCAAAAATGCTTCTTCAAGTCCCTATACATTTTGGTACCCCCAAGGTGAACGGTGTACTTGGACCGGTGAGCCTCGTACAAGATTTCTCGCTTAAGCTTCTCATCGGCTGGGACACATACTCTTCCTTTGAAAGTGATAATTCCATCTTCCCTCGCCATAAAATCCTTACTGCCACTTTTAACTGACTTGTCTCGGCAAGAAAGTAGTTCGGCATCCATTTCCTGCAACTCCTGGATCATGCTCAACATAAATGGCCTAACTGTGATGTTAGCCATTACCGGCCCATAGGTAGGGGACTAAAACTGATGTCGAGGTTGGATGCATCCTCCAGCAACCTCCACTCCTTCAGCATCATATGCGCCAAAAGTCCAGTAGGCTTCCGGCTAAGAGCATCGGCTACTACATTCGCTTTGCCCGGGTGGTATTGAATGGAGCACTCGTAGTCTTTCAAAAATTCTACCCATCTTCTTTGCCTCAGGTTCAGCTCTTTTTGGGAAAACAGATACTTAAGGCTTTTATGATCTGTGAATACCTCAAATTGCTCTCCATAAAGATAATGTCGCCAAATGTTCAATGCAAACACAACCGCGGTGAGTTCTAAGTCGTGAGTGGGGTAATTCTTTTCATGCTCCTTCAATTGTCTTGATGCGTAGGCAATGACTTTCTTATGCTGCATAAGGACACACCCAAGTCCGATATGCGAAGCATCGCTATATACCTCATAACCACCATGTCCGAATGGCACAGTAAGGACGGGGGCCGTGGTGAGGCGCTTCTTCAACTCTTCGAAACTCACTTCACATCGGTCACTCCAACTGAACTTGGCATTTTTCCTTGTCAAGTAAGTGAGAGGTGCGGCCAAACTGAAAAATCCCTCTACAAATCTCCGGTAATAGCCTGCCAACCTGAGGAAACTACGTATCTCCGTGACGCTCTTGGGCCTCTCCCAACTCATGACTGCCTCAACCTTGGCTGGATCTACAAAAATACCCTCGACAGACACTACGTGGCCTAGGAACGCCACTTTCTCTAACAAGAATTCGCACTTGCTCAATTTGGCATATAGCCTATGCTCTCTCAACATCTCTAGAGCAAGGCGGAGGTCTCGTGCGTGATCTTCCCGTGTCTGGGAATACACCAAAATGTCGTCGATGAATACAATCACGCATCGATCCAAGTATGATCGGAACACCCGATTCATCAAATCCATGAACGCCGCCGGTGCATTCGTCAGCCCAAAAGGCATGACAAGGAACTCGTAATGCCCATACAGAGTCCTGAAGGCCGTCTTCGGAACATCCTCTGACTTAATCTTTAGCTGATGATACCCCGATCTAAGATCAATCTTGGAGAAAAATCTCGCTCCCTTCAGTTGGTCGAACAAGTCGTCTATCCTTGGCAAGGGATAACAATTCTTGATAGTTACCTTGTTCAATTGACGGTAGTCTATACACATTCTCATTCACCCGTCTTTCTTCTTCACAAAAAGAACCGGAGCTCCCCACGGCGAGACACTTGGTTGGATGAAACCAAGTTGTTGTAACTCCTCAATCTGTTTCTTCAATTCTTCAAGCTCTATAGGAGCCATTCTATATGATGCCCTTGAAATTGGAGCGGTACTCAGAGCAAGCTCGATAGCGAACTCGATCTCTCTATGAGGAGGTAATCCAGGAATACATCTAAGAACTCACTCACAACCGGAATGGCCAAAGAGTTCGGTGTCTCTGGGTTTGTTATGCTCAAAGCTGCGAGGCGAGCAATGTCCCTCTCTCTTAATCCTCGGAAATGAAAAGGCTTAACCCCTTCCGGCTTGAAGTTCACCCTCTTTTCAAAACACGCAACATGCCCGTGATGGTTTGACAACCAATCCATCCCTAGGATGACGTCAAAATCCAAGTCTTGAAAATCCAGGACGATAAGATCGGCTAACAGTTCATTCTCCCCCACTTGAACCACACTATCCCTGAATATCTTGTCCGTATCAACTGACTTGCCGAGTGGAGTTGCAATGGTCAACTCTCGCTCCAACGGAGTAGCCTCAGTCGAAAAACTCTTTGCAAAACTTGGTGAGACAAAAGAGTGAGTAGATCCTGTGTCTATCAACACTCGAGCAAGACACTCGTTCACTAATAAAGCGCCTGTGCGATTAAGTAACTAATATCAATAGATTTCAAATAGTAACAAGCATCATACATAGGTAACCCTTAGTATAAATAACCGCATAACAAACCATAGAAAATTTATACAACTTAAACTCAAAATTCTCGCGTACCTTGCACGACATCGTCGGATGCACGTGCGTCTCTCTCTGATAGAGCAAAAACTCGACCCTAGGTGGCTGGGTGAAGAGGCCGTGTAGACTATGAGGCCCTCGAAGCCTGAGAAGAGCTAGGCTAAGATGTCTGCCTCATCGGGGGTCTGCTCCCTGAAGACTGAGCTGGCACTTGACGTCGGGGACAATCTCTAACCATGTGGCCATGGTCACCACAATGGAAGCAACTTCCAGTAACCCTTCGGCATTCTCCCGCTGGGTGCCTCCTTCCACAAAGGGTGCATATGTCGTGCAAATAGGTGGGAGGAGCATATCCCGTAGCCTGTGTCACTGCGGGACGAGAAGTCTGGGCAAAAGCCGGGCGAAAAGCCGGTGGAGCAAAAGGGTGGGGAGCCTGTGGTGCCGAGTATATCCTCTGTGACTGAGCCGGCCCTGCGGACTGATACAAAGTAGTCCTCGCTCTTTTCTCCCCCAAACTACTCGACTGTCCTTTCTCTATTCCTCTCCTTTTAAAGAACTCCTCGGAGTTCGACTCGGCCAAAAGTGTCTTATCAACAACTTCGGAATATGTCTCATGTCTAAACATCGAGACTCGGTCCTTGAGGTAAGCCTTCAATCCTCTCTCAAATTTCCAGGCTTTCATAGCCTCGGTCACTATCATGTGTGGAGCAAATCGAGATAGCTCTGAAAATTTGGCTTCATAAGCCGCTACTGACATATTACCTTGCTCCAAGGTAATGAATTCGACTTCCATCTTTTCTTTCATTCCGACCGGAAAGTACTTCTTGTTGAAAACTTCCAAGAATTCTTCCCAAGTCCAGTCTTGACCTCGCCGGGTTAACTCTCGGGTCCGAAGTGCAGACTTCCACCAATGGTCGGCCTCACCTTCAAGCATGAAGGCGGCCCAAGTAACCTTTTCCGCCTCCGTAGGTGCCAATACAGAGAATATCTTTTCTAATTGCCGGATCCATCTTTCGGCAACAAGCGGGTCAATACTCCCACAAAAGGTTGGAGGCCTCATCCTCCGGAAAGCTTCTATCCCGGCTTGGGCTCGGTTAGGAGGAGCCGGTATAAGTGCGGCATTAGGTGGAGTGGCCGGTTGCCTCGCCGCTAGCATAGCCAAGGTCTCGGCTATTGAGGCAAAAGCTTGGGCAAAATCGGGTTGATCATCACCCGATGGAGCATCACCTCCATTGCCCCTTGTGTTGTACCCGCGACCCCGGGTATTGCGTCTCATGATTTCTCCTGAGAACGACAATACAACATGAGTCTAACTTGGATACGCATTTAGTACAAATTTTGCAATTCGCTCAATACATATTCATCAAGCATATTTAATAAGCATAACACAATTAATGCACACATGGTATACAACACAACATCATCCATACAATCCGTGTTCCTAGCGTAGGACTCTAAGTTTGGTTGAGATTCAACCTATTTTGACTAAGACTAACTTGTTAGTCTATACTTGGAATACAACTCTCTAAGGTGATTCTAATACCTTGTTCAATCATCCAAGTGACCCTAGGGACTCTAATGCCTAGAGCTCTGATACCACTCTGTAACGCCCAGAAATACCCCCTAGGAGTTTAGGGATATTTTAGGTGTCACACTACGTACCTATCAAACCATCCTGTAAAGCACAAAATAAAATACAGTACTAACAACGATAATCAGAGCGCGGAAGCTAACACATATGCGGAAGCTTAAACAAATTTTCATTTCTTCTGATGATCCAAAATAGTATTCCAAGTTAACATAAATACAAGACGTGTCTAAGTCTAAGGTGGACAGGCCCACCTATCAACATATCAAAATACATAAGACCCAACACTATCTCGATCAATAGTCACCCCCGTGGGGCCAATGGTCTAAGTCTCTCGTCTCCGCCTGAGGCTCGACTGCTAGATCCTCATACGGTTCTTCCTCGCCGTAGTCCTCCTCTATCCAAGGACTCTGATCACATATGTCAAGAGGGGCTCGTGCACCTGCCGACATGAAAGTACGGCTGAGCATGGAATACTCAGCGAGTACACGCTACTAGCAAACCATAACAATAATAAAAACACACCACAGTAATACCATACAAAGCAGTAATAGCATCACCAGAGAAATAGCATAAGGCATGGTAAAATGCAATCATACTAACGTGTGTGCATGAATGCTAAAACTCCGATAAAACTCATGCTTGAAATCCCATGTCATGCCTCGGTATGCCTCGTGGAAATCATGTATGCATGTATGCGTGAATGCATGATCATCATCTTGTAAACTTTCATCTTGTAACTTGTGAGCCAGAGGCTAGCACCCGAATCTCCCTGGGCTGCCAACCTCCTTCATATGCAATGCACTTGTGAGCCAGAGGTTAGTACCCGAATGTCCCTGGGCTACCAACCTCCTTGATATGCAATGTTTGGTTTTCTTGTGAGCCAGAGGCTAGCACCCGAATCTCCCTGGGCTACCAACCTCCTTGACAATAGGTGATTTTTATTACTTGTTTAGTTTTCTTGTGAGCCAGAGGTTAGCACCCGAATGTCCCTGGGCTACCAACCTCCTTGACAATAGGTGTTTTAGGGGTTATCTTGTGAGCCAGAGGTTAGTACCCGAATCCTCCCTGGGCTACCAACCTCCTTGACATGCAATATTTTCTTGTTGTTTATTATATGTACATGCTCTTGAAATCTCGGTTCATGCTATCATGCGTGCTCGTGTACGTGTCCCTAGTAACAATCATGATAATGGGAATAACCAAGATATGACATTACAATTCAATTCATGATATGAACATAGGTAACATAAGTAGTTTGCATAACATTTGATCAATTTATCGTTTATAAGAACGCATGCATAAAACTCATTTCCATATTCTTCCTTTAGATCATTTATTCATATTTTAGGCATTTTGTCAAACACAGCACATGCAATGTTTCTTAATGATTCATCGTGTTCTTTTTAGCGCATATCTTCCATCCAACATTTCCATCACACACATCACACAACATACATCTCGGCATCCAATCGCCACATCAACACTCACACACATCCATACCCTTTTCTTATCTTATTTAGGTTCATTGGAGATGATACATTTCATATGGGAGGTAAACATAATAGCATAAATCACATTTCATAAGGAAAACCTAGATTTATTGCTAGGGTAAGTTAGTAGGGTGTACTAACCTTAGATCAAGACTTGATCTTGAAGAAACCTTGAAATAAAAGCTCTATTTGGAAGGAGGAAACCTTTGCTTGAAGGGGACTTGAGTTGGGGAAGAAACCCCTTTCAAAAATGCCGTAGGATCGCTGCCCTAGCTTGGAGAATGAGTCCCCACACGAGCTTGAGCCTTGAACTTGAAGCAACTCGAGTTGGGGTGAGCTAGGGTTCTTAAACCCCCCTTGATTTCCTTCTCAAAACCAAACCCTAGGTTAGAGCTTCCTTCTCTTCTCTCTCTATCTCTCAAAATCTCTCAAATGTTGTAAATGATCCCTAAGGCTCGGGCAAGCCTTAAGAAGAAAGGGTTTAACCCCCAAAAGACGAAAAAGCCCTTAATGAAATTTCTGCAAAACTCAAAGACCGAGCGATTGGTGTTTAAGACCGATCGATCGGTTGCCTACCGAGCGATCGATTGATTGACCGAGATCTCGGTCAAAAATCAACTCTCTGGAAAATTTTCCCATACAAAAGTTTCGACCGTGCGATAGCTACCGATCGATCGGTTTTGGACCGATCGATCGCTGGCTGGACCGAGCGATTGGTGCTCTGTATGTTTGGACTGTTTTGCCCATATCTTTTGACTCACTCGTCGGATTTCGACGATTCAACTTGCGTTGGGTTCGTCTTTCGAAAACGCACATTTTTAATGTTTCAGAATTTCCGATTTCTCTCTTATTTATTAATTAGACTATGAGGAAGGCCAATTAGCTACGAAAACGATATTCATTAAGTATAGAAAAATCCGGGGTGCTACATATTCCAATCAATCCAATACTCTGAAAAACCAATTTTCCCCAAATCTCTGTGACCGAGTTATTCAACTCCTACTTTTGAGAGACTTTGGTATTTTGATTTTATCTAGCTTAGTTGAAGCTTGGAAGTCATTCTTGTCCAACTCATTGAGGAGCCTTAGTATGATTCAAAATCAAACCATTTCATCATTCTGTATATTGAAGTTGAATGCTTTGTAAAGCAAGGAGAGGATTGTTCTCTTGCTTTTAAGGTGTAATCTCGACCCAGAATGAAGATTGTAAAGGTTTGATCTTCACCCGGAAGAAGATCGTATGATAGTGGATCGTAATTTAATCCTTGAAGCCAGAGAGCTTAAGGCGGGGAGTAGGCATGAGAGCCGAACCTCGATAACAATTCTCGGTGTTTGATTCCTTTACTCTTTCCTTTATTCTTTACTGTTGAATCATTTAGAATTGGTAGCATCTTATTTCTTGTTCATTTAACTTAGTTTAAATTCCATAAAAGAAACTAAGATAGAAATTTTAGTTTGCCAAGACCCTATTCACCCCCCCTCTAGGGTCAATTCTTGGGCAACAGAAGCAACCACCGGATAGCCTACGACACTCCCCCGTCTTGTGCCTCTTGCCACAAAGAGCACACTCATCAAATGGTGATGATGCTGAGGACATGGGAGGCACATATTTAGTGGCCTGCGTAGCAGCAAGGCGACATGCATGTGAAACAAAAGGAGGCCTCTAAACCTACCTATCAAAATACAAAATCGTAAAACTCTCTCTCTCTCTCTCTCTCTCTCTCAGTAGTCATCAGGGTAAGGCCAGCTATCTAGGTCTCTTGCTTCCACCTGAGGCTCTACCATAGGCACCATGTGAGGCTCCTCCTCACCATAGTCCTCCTCGATCCAAGGAACCAGAGCACAAATATCATACCATGTACCTGCCGACATCAATAAGTACGGCTGAGTATGGAATACTCAGCGAGTACAAGCTACTATCTAACAATAGTAATAACATAAGTTAATTCACAATTACAATTTAAATAAACATGATAACTATGACATGTGTGAGACCAGATGCGAAAACTCCGTATAAAAATCCGTGCTCATAATTCATAACTTGTTCTTGAAAATATCTTTTCGTGTTTTTCAAAACTTGTTTGTCATGTTAAAAACTCATGCTTGTCTTATTCTTGTCTCATGAGAATCATGTCTATCTTGTCTTGCTTGTTATGTCGTGCTTGTCTTGTCTTGTCATGCTTGTTTTGTTTTGTCATGTTTATCTTGTCTTGTTTTCTTATAAGCCAGATGTGACATATCCTTGGATATGCCCCATCCTTGACCAACCCAAAGTTTGGCTTTATCATTCTTGCTTATCTTGTTTTCTTGTGAACTTGTTTTCATGGAAACAGATGATAGTGCCCGTACCTAATTTTAGTACACTAAACATTCTTTCATATTTCTTTATTCTTGCTTGAAGACAGATACTAGTACCCGTACTTGGTCTTCGTATACTAGTATCCTCTCATACTTCTTGGAAACAGATATTAATGCCTGTACCTAGTCTTAGTACATTAATATCTTTTCATACTTATCTTGGAAACATATACTAGTGCCTGTAGCTGGTCTTAGTACACTAGCATACTTTCATATTCTTCATGTCTTGGAAACGAATACTAGTGCTCGTACTTGGTCTTATTACACTAGTATCATTTCATGCTTTTCACTTTACTTGGAGACAGATACTAGTACCCGTACCTGGTCTTAGTATACCAGCATCCTTTTATACTTACTTGGGAACAGATGTTAGTGCCCGTACTTAGTCTTAGTACACTAACATCCTTCCATATTCTTGTGAGCTTCCTCTTGTGAGTATTTTATTCTTTTCTTATGAGTTTTCTTTTCGTATAAACTTTTCTTATAATTCTTCGTATACCCATATTTATGAACTGGACGTAGATACTAGCATCTTGTCTTTCTTATCGTACTTAAAATCTTATTATTGTCTTGATTTAATTTCATATGATTGTACTTAAAAAACTCGGTTCATGCATGCGTACATGCTTGTGCATAGGAAATGGTGAACATCGTAGTGACATGAAACAATTAAAAGAACCTCATATAGCATTTCAAACCTTCCTATAAACATGTGACATTTTAACGAAACATATAGAGCATGTTGGCAAAATTACCAAATTGGGGAAAATCCCTAAATCATGTTTTCGTAGTCTTAGGTTTAAATCTCATACATGCATTTAATCAAACACATGTCATTTAACATTTCTATAGGCATTTAATTCACATTTTCATAGTTAAACATTTCATCAAACACCTTAAGTACGTGTTTTATGTGTACATTTCCTTTCCCCATTTCCATCATACAACAATCATCCACCTACTCCATGGCATCCATATTCGCCTCAAACCATCCATACAACTTACCCTTCTATAATCTTTTACTTTAATATGATCTATACATTTTTAGAATACATGATCGTTTCAAGGAAAGGAACATGCAAGTTCAGATCCAACAAGCATTCTTAAAGAGAAACTTAAGTTATTACTAAGCCAACTAGAAGGGTGTACTAACCTTGCAAAGACTAAGTCTTAGCTTGGAAGGATGCTCGGACACAAACTTGAGCTTGGAAATGGAGATCCACGCTCGAGGAAGAAGATCCAAGCTTGTGGAAGCTTGGGAAGTGAGGATTTAAGCTCCTCCTTGATCTTCAACAAAACCCCCTCTTTGGAACCCTAGGTTTTCTCCCCCTTCCTCTCGTAACTCTTTCTTAGGTGTGTCAGGATCAAGTGCTTACCATTACACCAAAAGACCGGCCTTATGGGGAAGACGCTACTTTATTTCCTTATACTAGCCCATTACGGGTCCCGAGCGGTTGGGTACGCCAGACACCTGTTGAGGTGGGGTTGACACTGTTTGAAGCCATCGCCCAGTGGTAGACTGCTGACACCCATAATGCCAATAATCCCTCCCAGTAGCTACGCTGGGAGCACTCGAACCTGCGACCTCGCTTTGGTACCAATTATCAGGATCAAGCGCTTACCATTACACCAAAAGACCAGTCTTTTGGGGAAGACACTACTTTATTTCCTTATACTAGCCCATTACGAGCCCCGGTCGGTTGGGTATGCCAGACACCTGTCGAGCTGGGGATGACACTGTTTGAAGCCATCGCCCAGTGGTAGACTACTGACATCCATAATTCCAACAAGGTGTTGGTAACCTAAAACCCATGAATTGGGTCCCTATTTATAGGCCAAGAGGGTGGAAACCCTAAAAATCCCGCATTTGGGACTTTTTCGCGGCTTACTAGGCATGACCGTTCAAACGGTTGTTCAATCGTTTGAATGGTTGTTCAATCATTCAAACGGTTATGCCTACTATTTTTGGTTTCCGAAATTCTATTTGAGTGTTTTCTGGCATCGTTCGAACAGTCATAGAACCGTTCTCAGTTTCTTATTTTTTTCCATTTTCTACTTTGGTATTTTGACCATAACTTTTGACTCATTTATTGGATTTTGACGATTCAACTGGTGTTGGACTCTTTATTCAAAGGGGAACAATTTTGTCTCTAATAAACAAATCTAATTTCTAAGTTTTTAATTACCTAAATGGGCTCTAAAGTTGACTGGTCTGGAATGGATTTTAGCAGCCCAGATTTTTAGCAGACCCGATTTCAGAAATCCAATGTTTAACCTATCTTTGACTAAAAATCTGAAAAAATGATAAACATGAACCTCGAAGAGGGTTTCTGTACCTTTCTAATGGTTTAAGAATCATTTGATTCCTATAAGTGGTGACAAAACTAGAGCTTTTTAAAGTTGATGGTATGTTAAGACATAACCCTTTTTGACACCTAAGAGTATTTTACACTCTTACTTCTTCATCCTAAACACCCATAAACTTAAGAAGATATTCTTAAGGCTTTAATATATGCCATAACATATCATCCACCTGAATTATATCAAAGCAAGGTTCTTATTATCATTGATAACCATTCAAGGCATTACAATCGGCTTTAAGCCTTAGACACTATTCATAGCACTATTCACCATGCCATGCCATCAAGATCCGGGGTTCTACAGAGCCAATGGACTATCCTCGAAACATGCCTCTCCCTGGGCCATTGTCTCTCCTCTTGAGAAATTCCTCTGAATTCCTCTCGGCAATCTTTTCCTTTCCCATAATCTCCCTCCAGGTCTCTACCTGGAACATAGAAACCTTGTCATGGATGAAGGACCGTAACCCATCCTTGAACTTTCTGACTTGCATACTCTCAGTAGCAATCAGATGTGGATCAAGTCTCGACAACTTGATGAACTTAGCCTCATACTCGACCACGCTCGTCTCTCCCTGCTCGAGAATCACAAACTCTTTCACCTTCTGCTCCCTGACAAACCTAGGAAAGTACTGCTCATAAAAAACATCTAGAAACTCTCCCCATCTCCAAGGTATCCCTGCCTTGGTGGCATCCGTCTGCCTCTAGGCAGCTCTCCACCGGTGCTTGATTTCACCTTCCATTACGAAGGAAGCTCACTCAATACGCTGCTCATCAGTACTGCGAAGTACCCTGAAAGTTTTCTCCAGCTGCATGATCTCCATGCCTCTGCAGCCATGAGATCGAGCATCCCATAAAAAATAGGAGGCCGTAATCTCTGGAAAGCCTCTAATCCTACGGTGTGATATACCAGAGGAGGTGGGGGTGCAATAGCAGTAGTAGCAGCAGTCTGTCTGGAGGCTGTCAGAAGAGTCACAGCCTCAGCCATCGACCCTAAGGACTGCATAAAGTCGGGTTGTTCATTACCTACTGGAATCTCTCCTTCAAACCTTCTAGTATGATAACCTTTACCTGGAGTGCCACACCTCAGTATCACAGTCCTGAGGGCAATAGCAAAAATCAAGCTCTTGAATACCGTAGTTCAATGAGCATTTAGTGTGTTATATAAGCATTGTATACATCAAAGTATACACATAATAGTATAAGCATACCAATGGTGTCCTAGCTAACTTAGCATTTTCCTAGCAATGCTAAGTTCTTGAACTCGGTTAAGGAGTTAACCAGTTATATGTTAAGACTAGATGACTAGTCTATACTAGGAACATGAACTCCCTAGATTGACCTAATGACTTTGCTTGATACCCAGTATATAATGGTATCAAACCTAAATTCAAAGTTCATCTGAGTTCTAAGTTCAACTCAGAGAACCAAAATAACCTAAACCTAACTTCCGCTTAATCCTGGGAAACTAATCCCGAAGCTTTGACACCAACTCTATCGCGACCCAAAATACCCCCTAGAAGTTAAGGGTACTATGGCTCGTGATGTGTCTTATCAAATCATACCATCATGTGAAATACACAAGGCATAATATAGCGGAAACAATTTCAAAGCGGAAGTAAACTTTCTAATAACATAAACGTTTATATGGTTACAAGTCTTGAACCAACAGACCAAAATAAATAAAAGTCTAAAGTTTAAAGTGGACATTTCTCACTTTCAAAATATACAACCCTCAACCTCACAACTCTCAGCAATAGTCTAGATAGAAATGTGTAGTTTTCTAAACATGGTCTTATGAGCGTACTTTGAAATCAAATCTTATGAGACCTTACGAGAAACCAAAACTTAGCTTATGAGTTCTTTTGAGAATTAAGGTTCTTATTGTTGCCCAGTAAATGGACCCTAGAGGGGGGTGATTAGGGTCAATGACACAATGAGATTTCCCTTTGTCTATTTTGCAGAAATTATAAGTTTAAGGCAATGCAACAAACAATAATACTCAAGAATTAGAGAGAGAGAGAGATAAGGAATACTAACACCCAGATATTGTTCTTGAGGTTCGGCAACTTGCCTACGTCCCCGGATTTAGCTTCTCACTTCAAGGATTCTCCACGATATTATTCGTATAAGCTTCTTCACTGGGTAAAGCTCAAACATTACAATCCCTTGCAGTCTGGGATACCGCCTCTTACAATCTTCTTCACATGTTATAGAAGAACACCTTTCAATGCACGAGAAATACCTTTTATTGAGTTCTTCAAATATAATTTGAAGTGGATTTTTAATCCGAAATAGAACTCCTTGTTGAGCTAGATATGAGTGAAATTACAATCTCTAGAAATCTCTCAAATGATTGGGAGTTTAAAGCTCAAAACAAAAGTAATGGGATTTCTAGGTTTTTGACTGTATGCAATTGATGAGAATTGAATGTGAGTGTTAGAATAATCAATGTAGGATCAAATATTGTTCAAAGGTTGTTGGTAGTTCATAAATGAACTCATTTTATAGAGCTGGGATGATTCTAGCCATTGAGGGTGCATTAAATGCAAAAATGGTCGTTTAAAAACTAGTCGTCACCTTGGACATGATGAGTTATTCATGAAATGTGAACTAATATTCCTTAAATATGAAATTGGCATGCACTTTGAAGAACTATTAGTACCAAAATTTCTTATTGCATTGTTGTGTCATAATCAAAATTATTAGGGGTACATAGGGTTGTGACCTTTAGGCTAACAATCTCCCCTTTTTTGATGATGACACAATAATGATATGACTTTTGAAAGAGCTCCCCCTCAATATATATATTTAATGAAATTTTGAGTTTAGCTCCCCCTAAACACATGCATTCAAAAATGATTTGACAATATTAAACTTATATGCATATTTTTTGGATCATTTATAATCAATTGACAATATTTATGACATTCAATAATTGAACAAAGATATAACAAATGAAGTTTCATTCATATCCAAAAGTTTGACATTCATCATGAGTCATGTTAATTACAGAAATCAAACAAACAAAGTAAGTCATAAGAAAACCAAGAGAAGTTCCATAAAAAAAATTTAAAACTTCTTTCTCATTTTCTCATTACATTATACTCTTCTCCTCCTTGGCATCATCAAAAAAACATAAAAAATAGCAAAAAAAATTCTTCATTTTCATTGTCCTTCTCTCTTTCTCTTCTGAGAGATCTTGTCCTTACCCTTGGGGTCAGAAGGAGTGTTGTCACTAGAGATAGACTGAGCCTGGGGTCCTGGAACCTCTTCATCTAAAGGAACTGGGATGTGTGACATGCAGTTCCAAATATCCATAATCTCAATGGCTACCTGAGTGACTTGAGAAGTCGTATCACTAATGATCGGAGCCTGAGCACCCACTAAAGAAGATATCTGATGAAGGTAGGAGCCTTAAACTGTGACCGCCTGACTGATGCTAGAGACATCATCGCTCAACCTCTCACTGACTACGAAGGCATCCATAACCTTTCTCTTAATCAAGGAGAGAATAGAATCGGCTTGGTTCTTGATCACTTCCCCTGCAATATCAATTTCCTCTAGGCGAGGATCCATGGACTCAACTCTCACACGCATCTCAATCTGAATGCTATCCATCCTGGACTCTAGAGAGGTCAATCTTTTTCTAATCTCGGCCTAGAAGCTCAGCATACTATCCCTGATAGTAGCCATAGGGTTATCTGATCACTCATCAAATGGATCTAATCAACTAATACTGCTGCTCTCCTCGGGGACTCATAGTCAAAGTGCCCTACATCCTAAAACTGAGGTGAGTCTTCTCTCTGGAATGATGGCTTAGAGAAGTCTCTCTCTGGCTCAATCTCTGGCATTTCTATCTCTGCTGTTGCTGAAGTGGATGAAATCTCTAAAGGTCCTGGAGTAAAAGTAGATGGTCCAAGGGCAGGAGTAGTAGGGATGATAGGAATGACAAGAGCTGGAGTCAGAATAGGAGAGGAGACAATAGGAACTGGAGAGGAGGCAACTGGAGTAGGAGTGATCAATGGAGTGGGATCTGGGATAGCTGAAGAGGTGGGTTTTGAGAGCCAAACATGCCGGTCTTGAACCCACACATATCCTATTCTTCTAAAGGTGTCAACTGAGTAGTGATCATGATCTGTGGCATCTTCCTTATCTTTATAAAGATGAAAAGGGGATCTAAAAAACTTGAAAAGACTGGTGAGAGACTGACCAAGGGGTAAATGACCCTTATTTTTCTTTGAGGCTTCAAGCATGACATGAAGAATAATAAATGTTAGGTCTACATGCTTGGTGGTGAGGATGCACCACATCAAAAAGACATCAAAGAAGGAGACATGATCCCTACCACCTCCCTTAGGGATAAGATTATATGAAATAATGTGGTGGATCAGTCGGGCTTCTAAGGTGAGGTCCTTAACTCCAAGCTGAAAAGTTTTGGTTATATTTTTGTTCAAGCTAATGAGCTTCAAAGCACTAATCACATCAAAACCACGGTGGACTACCCATTGGTTAGTGGTGTAAATTTGGAATTCACCACTGGGAATTTTAAAGATTTGTTCAAGGACCTTTTTGGGAAAGGAGATTTCCTTCCCATGAATACGAGATAAAATGACCTTAGATTTTTCATCGTATTTTAGATGAAGATAAAATTGGCACATAAGGTCTGGATACATAGCCTCTTTGGATTATAAGAATGAGGTCCATTAAAGGGGATTGAAACGATCATATATGATACTTAATCCTTTTTCAGAGAAAAAGTTAAAATTTATGACCTTACCGTAGAATGGTTTGATTTGTTAATATAGTTGAATCTAACAGCGTGCTTTTCAGATTCGAAATGAACAAGGGCTGGATATGTTGAAATTGTAGCTTCTTTCCCCTTCGATGTTGTCTTCTTCGCCTTGACATTTCTTGTTGCATGCATCTTCATTCCTGGAGGCATCGTGCTCAAGGGTGGGCGTGAGCTTCAAGGGGGTGTGAGCTTTGGGGAGTTCAAGACTTCTTATTGTATTCCAACTACTTCTCATCTTAATCTTACTTACAATCTAACCATTGAATTTTAATTCCATAATAAATAGAATTATTATTCAATAATTATTCAAGTAACCAAGTCCTAATCCAATTAGGATTACTCAAGTGGGTGCCTCACCCTAGGGTTTAAACCCATGGGCTTGGGCCCATATTAAAGGTCCATATTAATGGGTTTTATGGATATAGGTCAAACTCATTTCCGCTTTAATTAGGTTAATTAAATAATTACTAATATAATCCCTAGATTTAAATTAACAATTAATTTAAACCATAGATTAACTTTTAATCTATTTAATTAATGATTAACATTTAATCAATTTATGAGCTTGTATTTCTTATGTGAGCATCTCCACAGATTGCTCTAGGACATTCTTATCCTGGCTTACCCAATGTTATCCCATTGACCCTAAACAGGAATTACATCGGAATTGCAAGTGACATGAGATATCCATATTGCAATTGAATCCCAGTGTATGAACATTAACTAATATGGATCCCGCCACATGAAAAATTCGGTTTATCCTTCAAAATACATTATCCCTAATGGGCCTTCAAGATTGACATACTATCTAACTCATATCCCATTGCACATTATCCAGGTTTCCAAGACTTCTGATTAAGCCATGATAAACAACTTCTCATGTAAAACATTTTGAGTAAATCCTTTTATAAGTATAATATTTTTTAATAAAAGTATATTTCAAAACTTATTTTGGTTTCAAAATTACCTGCGCAGGATTTATACTTAATCAACTGTCTTACTCGGAACTTGGATAATCTCTCAAATTAATGAGCATGGATTTCTTGTTTAAAATTCATCATGACTCGAACAACTTTCTAACTATCCAACTGTCACTGTATCGTATTCACTAAGGTAAAAAATACTTTGGTGGAATCAAAATAGTCAGATCACTGTTCAGTCATAGATGAACTCATCAGATCTAAGGATCATCGAAACTGTTCAATGTGAATGAGAGACCAACTGTCTGATAGTATGTTTATGCAAGAGGTCTCTCATTGCATGCAATCAGTCAGTGTACATTTAAGCACATATATGCTGATGTGTAGTCTCCATTACAATAGTTCGAGATAGAACTACATCTCAACTATTGAGAACATATTAGCATTGTGGCAGCCATATAAGTGAAGTGCCCAGTTTTACCCATAGCTGCGACTATATAAGGTATAAGGAACTGGAAAGTTATATCTACCTGTGATAATCCAATCACATAACTTTCCTACAATATATCCTAAGGACCTTTATCGATATCTCATATCGTATAAATCATCTCATGATCATGGTCAATTACCCATAATGAATACACAATAGATTAAGAAGAAGTTTTTATTAATCAAATTAATAAGAATCTAACAATCTAAATGACTTTTCTGGGCATCATGTCTAACAAAGGATCCTAGTAGCTTATCCATAGCCAACTTTGTGAGGTCCTTGGCTTCTTGAATAGCCATTACTTTGGGAGCCCAACTCCTTGGTAGTGAGCGAAGCATCTTCCTCACATTTTCTGCATTAGAGTACATTTTCTCAAGAGCTTTCAAGCCATTAATAATATTTATAAATCTAGTAAACATACTACCAATGGATTCATCTTTTTCCATTTTAAAAAGTTCATATTTATGAACTAGCATACTGATTTTTTTCCTCTCTTACTTGGTTTGTACCCTCATAGGTGACTTAGAGTTTATCCCAAATCTCCTTAGTAGTGTCACAACCTAAAACCCTATTAAACTCTTGAGGACTTGAGGCAAAATACGAATTTCTAATTGCTTTAGCATTTTTTAGATGAGTTTAATATCGGCCTCGGTCCATTCTTCTTCTACCTTGGGTATTCTTACCCCATCAATATCTTTGGTAGGAAAAAATGGGTCATTGAATATCACTTTCCAACATTAATAGTTGAGGGCTTGGATGTAATTATTTGCCATTATAGTGATCTTTTTTCTAAGGTTATTAAACCAATTTTATAGAGACAATGCTCTGATACCAATTGTTGCTCAGTAAATGGACCCTAAAGGGGGGTGATTAGGGTCAATGGCATAATAAAATTTGCCTTGGTCTATTTTGCGGAAATTATAAGATTAAGGCAGTGCAACAACCAATAATAATCAAGAATTAGAGAAAGAGAGATAAGGAATACCAACACCCATATATTGTTCTCGAGGTTCGACAACTTGCCTATGTCCCAACCTTTTGGCTTCCTGCTTCAAGGATTCTCCATGATATTATTCATGCAAGCTTTTTCACCGGGTGAAGCTCAAACCTTATAATCCCTTGCAAGCTGGGATACCGCCTCTTACAATCTTCTTTACAGGTTGAAGATCAACACCTTTCAATGCACGAGAAACACCTTCTCTTGAGTTCTTCAAATATAATTTAAAGTGGATTTTCAATCCGAAATAGAGCTCCTTACTGAGCTAGATAAGAGTGAAATTACAATCTCTAGAAATCTCTTAAATGATTGGGAGTTTAAAGGTCAAAACAAAAGTAATGGGATTTCTAGGTTTTTGACCGTATGCAATTGATGAAAATTGAATGTGAGTGTCAGAATAATCAATGTAGGATCAAAGATTGTTCAAAGGTTGTTGGTAGTTCATAAATGAATTCATTTTATAGAGCTGGGATGATTCTAGCCATTGAGGGTGCATTAAATGCAAAAATGACTATTTAAAAACTAGTCGTTAGCTTGTTTCCCGCAGGCAGTCGTCGACATTTAGGTTAACATTGAGTAAAGATCAGACGTCGACGTCTCAGTACAGAGAAATCTGTCTAAGCATTTCTTCATCTAAACATTGACGTTTGAGAATTTCTTATTTTCAGAAGTTGACATATGATGACCAAAACATAATCCTGGCTACTGCCTCATGCAAACATTGACGTGTGAAGGAAGATTTCACCCAGACGTCGACATTTGCTCTGAAATTTATTATTTTCTCATCTTTTTAAGATCTTTATGATAGGGATGAAATCCTAGGTCTTTGGGCTTTCCATTATCATGTTTTTAGCCATATTTTAAGATGTCATAGGGCCTTGGAATATTATCCAATTAAGTTAAAATTTCTTAAGGTCAATTTAGGCTTTTGAGCTTTTGAACGTTCCAACCAATGAGGACTTTTACATAAGTCCTAGACTCTTTGCAATAAAGCAACACTAGACTTTAAACCTTCTTGAGAGTCTTTAATTTTCTAGAATGATTTTCTTCTTTAGCTTCATGATCCGACTTGGACTTTGGTTGAGATCTTGAATCTTCATTGGATCTTCAACTGTGAGATTGGTTGTATTTTCATTGTGAGTTCTCCTTTGACGTTCTCTTGAGTGATCTTTTGACTTTGAATAAGAGTAAGGTTTCTTAGCCTTTTGTCTTGATTTCTCTATTAACATTGAGTTTTGACTTTGGCTTGATGAATCACCTTGGACATGATGAGTCATTCTTGAAATGTGAACTAATATTCCTTAAATCTAAAATTGGCATACACTTTGAAGAACTATTAGTACCAAAATTGTTCATTGCATTATTATGTCATAATCAAAATTATTAGGAGTACACAAGGTTGTAACCTTTAGGCTAACACTTATGAGATCTTTGAGCTTATGAGATTCACTAGTTTTTATGAGATCTTTGCTTATGTGGCTTATGAGCTTCTTATGAGACTTATGAGATTCTTATGAGCTTATGAACTTATGAGCCAGACTTTAGTACCTGTAAAAAGACTTAGAGCCAGGTATGTAAATACCCTTCATCGAATACATAGAAGTGGGCTGCCACGATCCTTGACCAACCTTCCTATTGGCATTACCTAATATCTTATGAGATTTACTTTGAGCCAACTATGACATATCCTTAGATATACCTTACCCTAGACCAACCCTCAGTTTGGCTTTATCAATACTTATAAGCTTTCGAGCTTATGAGTTATGCTTAGAATTTTGGAAACTCGTACTTATGAGAAAACTTGGTGAGACATAGAGTACATAGAGTGCATAGAGTGCTTGTGATCATCATAGTAAACGTAGATCACTTAGAAACATGGAATTATATTCATATAATTTCAATTTAATGATAGTTTACAATTACCCAATTTTCATAATCCAATTCACCCATATAACACACTATATATAAAACATGGGTTTTCTTAAAAGAATAGAGCACAGTTAGACAGTAGAGTGTATCTACCTTTCTAAGACCAATTCCCTTTGGTCCAGTACTTGAGAAACACTGAGGGTCGAGATCCAAGCTTTTGAAAAAGTCTGATCTTAGCTTGGGAAGCCAAAAACCGAATCTCCTTTGCCAAGAACACAAACCCGAATTCACCTAGGAGCAATCCAAGCTTAAGAATTCCCTTTGGATTTGAAATCTAGACTTTAGAACATCAAGGAAATCAAGAGGGACTCTTCTTCTAGTAGAAAACACGAAGTCAAGAACACTTGAATGAACATAGTGAAGAATCGTAGCTTTTATTTCAAAATTCCCCAATTGATGTTCTCTTAGGGTTTGAGTCAATCAAACTCACGAATTTGGGTTCTATTTATAGGCCAAGGCTTTCCAAAATCCCAAAAGACCATTTTCAAAATATCTGCCAAAGGTCAGTTACAACTATCAGATCTAAATGACCATTTTCTGTGTCTGACTCGTTGACAAGTCAGAAAACCCCAGCTCAGTCGTTGACGAGTGAGACTTCTAAACTTTCTGTTTCAACATTGTCATTGTAGTCGTCGACGAGTGAGAAACCTCTAGGTGTAGTCATCGACAAGTGAACCCTGTTTTTCCCCTGTTTTGTTGTTTTCCCATTTTTCTCACTTAGACCTCTTTCCTACCTTATCTTTAACACCGATAAACATAAAAGAACATTACTCTAACACTCTCACACATTCCACAACATAGTAAACACTAAAATCAAATGCCAAAACCTTTTCTTCATTGATGATAATTAAGGAAAACACATAAGGTTTCAATGCCTCACAACATTATGAACTTGGTTCCGGGGTTCTACAAAGGATCATAGTGATGAGATAATGATATGAACTCTCTATCCATTCGTCATGAATCTGAGCCGCATTGTCGCCCTTGGAGGATTGCAGGAATGAGAATTGATATAGACACTATCCCTTCGTCAAGAATCCAAGGTGCATTTTTGCCTTTGAAGGATCGCATGGACGAGATACTGATATGGACACTCTATCCTTTCGTCGTGAATCCGAGCTACATTATCGCCCTCGGAGGATCGCAGGGACGAGATACTAATATGGACACTGTTGCCCAAGGTTTGTATCCTAGGGACACGATCGATTCCTATTGTCCAGACTTGCGATCGATCGTCCTGAAGGCAGCGATCAATTGTCCCTTGATTTTTTCATTTTCTTCTTTCTTTCTTCTGGTTTTCTCTTGGATTAGGTTCTTCTAAGGCTTCGCATCTTGTAAATCTTCAATTGAACATTATTTTCCTCACATGATCCTGAAATAAACAAGAGCAACCAAGTACTGTAACACAATTCAAAAGAGAACTCTAAGGAACTAACAACTGCAATTTGAGGTGCATAAATGTGTAACAATTAGCATCGATCAAATATTCACAAAAGCATCCCATTTCACATGTTGGAAAATTCCCAATCTGAAAGACCTTCCTATAAGTCTTGGCCTACCCAAATTTCAATCACCATACGAGTTACATAATTCATAATTTATTATGATAATCATAAATAATACTTTATCATAAATTCACAATTTACATAACATGATTTATAAGAATTCATCATAACCATTCATCTTTATCAACCTATTCAATCTACCATTTATTCACAACTATCCTTCCTCCATTATATCAAATCATTCTCCATTCACACTCATTCATAAGCCATATACATCCACCATGATTTTTCATCCTCCCTTTCAAACATAAATAGGATTAAAGATTGAATAACACACCATAATACCCAAATCATGCTCATTAGAACCCAATAAACACATGCAAAACCCCATTTCATGCTTCATAATCAACAATCTATACTAATCATGCAAATCACCTAATAATCATTGCTCAATCGTGTTTAAACATGCAAAAACCATAATAGAGTTATGTTAGACAGTATATCGACCTTTCATGTTTCCCTATGATCCTACGCTTGAGAAATAGCTTGTGGGACGATCTCCAAGCTTTTCTCTTCTTTTTTAAGCAATCTTCCTTTAATACCTTAGGTTTTCTCTTCTCCTTTGCCAAATTAGGTTAGAAACTCTTAGAAAATCATAATAGAGTTAGGGTTTTAAACCCTAAAAATATCTCGAAGAAATCATATTTTATAGGTTTCTGCGCGTGGTCTTGCTCGAGCAGGGCTTAATCTCACTCTAATAGGATATTCTGAGCAAATCTCACTCGAGCGGGTTGATTCTTGCTCTAATGAGTTTCCTCCTAGAGAACTCCACTATGTTGTATTTTGCGTACTCAGTCTAGCGAGTTGCATTCCTGACGTTCTCGCTCAAGTGATATTTCTTCTGTTTTATGTTTTCTTGACATTCTAATTGAACTTGCTTGAGCGGGCTGAAATCTCGCTCGACTACAGATTTATTCTGTTATGCCCATTTTTCCTTTGTTTTGTCAACCAAAACCCTTAAACATTTAATGTAACATTGACCAATCAAAATATATAATTTAAAAGATACTATTACCCATGTTAATGACATAAATGACACAATGTAGATTCAGATCTCTACAAAACCCAACTATCCATCCTTTAGGAGAAATTCCCATCAAGGTTCATGAATCAAAATCAGAAATTTCAATTAAATTTTCAGAGGCAGAGAGAGATCTAAGAGTTTGAGTACTTAAGTAATGAAGATTGCTCAACTCTCTAGAAATAGGCATGGTTTGGACACTCTTACATACGTGGGATATGCAGGATGTAACAGGGTGAAAACCAAAATGCCTCTAGGAATATTCCAGGCACTCAGTCAAGGAAGAAGAGGAATATGCAAAAGGTCACACCTCAAACCTCACCCGAAATGGTATGGGACCACAGGGTTACTCCAAATTTAAGAACCATTTGGATGAGGAGGGAAGACCTTCAGGACTTTGTTTAGCCCCTGCTAGTCATAGCCTAGGTTATTTTTTATTGTGACATCTGTTCCTAGGGCTGTGCTAGTTTTGTATATTATTAGGTTTGATTTGTTTTAGTTATTTTATTTCTATTGTCAATAAAAAATATATATTTTTTCTCTTTTGTTTTAGCTAAGTTGTTTTTCTTTTGATATCGAAAAATCCAAAAATCATCAAAATTGAAAAGTCCAAAAAGAACAAAAATTGAAAACTTTTTTAAAAATTGTTTTGTTTTTCATTCTTAGCATATCTTGCATGTTCTGTATTCCTTGTTTATAATTGATTTTAAGGATAATGTACCTACTACACCCTTTAAGTGATTACAATTAGACAATCTCATTTGTCTCAGTTAGAGTTGAGTCATTCATGTATGTCTTGTACCATGTACATACAGTTTGACTGACCTAAGTTAAAGGTCTACATTCCTATTTCTAGGTATTTGTATTATCCCTTCACATATCCCTCCCGTGGGTTTTGAAGAAATTGTAGAAACCTCCTATCTTGTTTCTGAAATAACATTGCCCCCCTTGTCATGCTCGTCAAGTTGACACCGTTAGAGAATGATGATCTTTAGGATTTTACCCCCATTTATTTACTCATGGAAAGCATCATATAATTAAGTTGATTGACTTCAAGAAGAGTAATTCAAGCATTTAAAAATGTTTAAACCATGATATAATCAAAATTCATCTATGTTAGTAATGACATATTAACGAAAGAGAAAATCAGTTACCGACAACTGAAGTAGAGGGGAGGACAACATATTTTCAAAAACAAGGGGGAGATGTCTATAATTTCAAAAAACCTTAGAGGAGGTAAATGTAATTTTAGAAATGAGGGGTTTCTATAATTTCATTAAATCCTAGGGAGAGGTCAGTACAATTTAACCTAAATTATTTTTTTACTTTGAAGGGATAACAAGACACGTGTTGCTCCTACAATGCCAGTCTCTCAAAATTTTGAAATCTGCAATGTGGCTAGCACTACTCTTCTTGAATTATGATCCACTGTTTGTTTATTCCATTACTCTCCCCCCCCCCCCCCCAAAAAAAAAAAAAAAAAAGGAAAGACACTCTTCAAAGGGAGCTCCTTGGGAAGCAACGCAACCACTCCATTGATCCTGGTTCCCATTAATCCGGGTTCCACTCCCGAGAGGGTGTGAGTGTTGTCTCCACCCGCCCTTGATTTAGAAGAGATACTAACCTATTAACTGGGGTTGCGGCCTAACCGCGTATCTCTCACTCAAAAAAAAGAAAAACAGTATCATTCCTGGGGTTCCCATTTTATAACGAAATGGCCTGTCCTCATTAGTCTGTGCCCCAATTTTTAATCACCTAGGATTAAGCAATCCAACCATGATTTCTTAAAACGAAAAAGACAAACCAAAATCTCATTTTTAATTTAGTTAAGCTTAATAAGGGTTAAATGAGTGTTTAAAGGGACATGAGGACACTGGGTAAGATATGAAACTTAATTAGGGTTAAATGAGTGTTAAAAGGGACACGATGACACGGGGTAAGATATGAAACGGACACATGGGTGCGCTAAGCACTGCTATAAAAAAAAAGAAAAAAGAAAATAAGAAAAGAGCTCCTCCAAAAAGGTTTTGGAGCGGATAAATGATATATTTTGGGTTAAGTTTTTGTTTTTCCCCCTTTTTATATTGAGATTGTAGGTTCATTTGGTTCTAAAAATGTAATTTTACAAGAACTAATCCCTAAGAAATCTATTCCTTCTTCTCTCCTCCTTCCCTTCTCTTGGCCTCGTGTTTTTTTGGCAGCGGGTTTCAAGCGGCGTGCAACAGGTAAAATACTATAATTCATCCCGTCGACTCGCTTAATCGGTTCCATCTTCTTCTTCTTCTTACTCTTGTATGGATTATTTAAAAGAGGGCTTTTGAGAGGTTACTAGCGATCGAATCTCAATCATACAAACTGCCCTAAGCGGATTCGAAACTGGAACCTTCATTTTTAAATCCGTTGGATCTGGGACCAAATCTCGATCCAGAGGATTCTTAAACAAACCGAACTCGAATTTCCCTATATATATTTTGTCTCACCATTTCATTACATACAAATTTGATCCTTATCTAGTTTTCTTGCTGCAGTTGAACCAGAATAATGTTTGGATGAAAAGTCTTGGCTTCATATTTGATTCACATTCGTATCTTGATTGTTTCAATTTTAAGTGATTAGAGTATTGGCACTTTTGCAGATATTTTGCTAAATTCTATCAAAATCATGAAAAGATGCTCACATAGCTAAATGGGTTCTCTTTTTTTTTGTTTTTTTTCGTAGAACTTGGTGCTGGGGGGTTATGTTTGTCGAAATTTCATGAGATTGGAGCACACCTGTTGAGATGGCAAGCTATTTAGGAAGAGGGGTCCCTTCAAATGGGTCTGTCTATGTTTGTAACTTGCCCGACGGCACAGACGAAAATATGTTGGCTGAATTTTTTGGCACTATTGGGTTGCTAAAGGTAGGGAGTCTGACCAGGTATTATTTTGAATCCATACTTTTCTAGTCTTTGGTAGGGGTAATTTCTATTTATAAAAGCTAAATTGTTTGTGATGTTTCCTTTTCATATGAAACTTAAATGCTTCACAGAAAGACAAAAGGACAGGTCGACCAAAAATATGGTTATACCGAGACAAAGTCACAAATGAGCCAAAGGGGGATGCGATGGTTACATTCGAGGATCCACATGCAGCAATGGCTGCTGTTGACTGGTTTAACAACAAGGATTTCCATGGAAATGCAATTGGGGTTTTTATTGCAGAGTCAAAGTCCAAAGATGTTCCCTCTAACTCACTGAATCAAATGATACACGTGGGAGATCCAACTGTAGATGGTGATTTTGGTGGACAAGAGGAAGATGTCGGGGATATGAATGGGGATGGAGGAGGCGATGGAGGTCAGGTTGATGCTTCAGGGAAGGCATGGCAACAAGAGGGAGACTGGTTGTGTCCCAATACAAGGTCTGTGATATGACATTGGTGAGCAGCTCTTTCTTGCACTTTTATGCTCTTCCATTATTCCGTTATTTTGGTTTGTTATATGTTATAATGTATGTAACAATGGGTTCCTCATGCTCTATTTTGCTAGCAGTTGTTCCAATGTAAACTTCGCATTTCGTGGTGTGTGTAATCGCTGTGGAAGCGCTCGACCTATTGGCGCCTCTGGCGGCGGTGCAGGCGCTGGTGGTCGAGGGAGGGGCCGTGGTGGAAATGACTCTGGGGGGCGTGGCCGCACAGGTGGTGCTCCTACAGGGCTTTTTGGTCCAAATGATTGGTCTTGTCCAATGTAAGACTATATCACTTGTGCTCAAGATTTATTGTTTGCATGCATCTTATTGGGTTTCTGAAATTTTTTCTAAGATGTAATCTGCATGATTTGGTTCTAATCCAACTTCCTTTCCTCTTTTTTATTTTCTTCCATTTTTTCCCCAAGGGCTACTGCACTTATTGGACTGCGATATTGCATTATTCTTCTCATAGCTTCTTCCAAGTTGCAATCTCTTCTATCTACTTGAGGATTGTGCTAGTTCTTTCCTACAAAGCAAGTTTAAAATTCAGGACTATATTAGATAATAATCAAATTGCATAGGCTGCGAGGCCGATATATGAATTGTTCAGGTTTATGCTGTTAGTCAGTTGATCTTTTCTAGTTTTGGCTCTTAAAATGGAAGAACAGAGGAAAAGAAGGTCCTTAATCACTATAAGAATTCAAGAAAATTGAAGAATAGATTCTTATAGGGGAAAATTGAAGGATAACACCTTACAAGTTACCCAAGGGCTCACTTGGTTAACTGGGAGTGGGTTTGCTGTCATAAGGATTGCGGTGAGTTAGATTTCTTGAGGATTCAATGTATAAACAAGTCTTTTCTAGGAAAATAGTTGTGGAGATTCAACGCGAAAAATATGGTGTTGTGGAGGAGTGTGATTGAGAACATATTCAGGACATCTAGATCCTCGTATGGAGTGGGGGTTTGGAAGTGATTAACGAAGGTGCATGATATATATATATGGAGCAAATAGCTTTTGCTGATGGGAATGTTAGAAGGGTGTGCTTTTAGGAAGGCAATTGGAGCGGGGTGAGCAGATTATGTGACATATGCCTTAGGTTATACAGACTTGCTCATGGTGGAGAAACTATTTGATCATAGAAATGTAGAGGTAGTTTGGAGATTCACTTTAGAAGAAATTTAGAGGATTGTGAGAGAGGAATGTGTTCACCCTCTTGATTTGCTAAGCAAGACTAAAATCAACCCGGAATATGAAGATAGACAAATTTGGGAAAAAAAATGCTTAAGGGGTGTTCACCACTTCTGATTTCTATGATCACCTGTTTGAAAATAAAGGCTGCAGAAGTATTAAAAAGCCCTGATTTAAGAAGATTTGGAAGCTACGCATCCCCCAAAGGCATAAGTGTTTGGATTGTTGGGGACTTTAGACAATATTCTTATGTATAATCCCGAATTGATGTAATATATGTATAAATGCAGAGGAAGATGTTCATCGTCTACTCTTGCATTGCCCTTGGGTGTTGAACTTCTTTTTCTCTATATTTGGAATCTCTTGGGTTTCTCTTTATGAGGTAAAGGAGGTCTTCTTGCTGGCTAAGGAGAGCTTTCGGGGTGTAGGGGAAACATTGTTTGGAGCATGCTGTCCTCGACTATATGTTGGGGGGTCTTTCGAAGGAAAGGAATAGTAGAATCTTTGATAGTGTCAATATTGTCTTCCCAAGCTTTGTTTCGCCATTGGTTTGTGTCTTCATAGTTGTTCTGCTCCTATGCCCAAATTTTCTAATATATGGAATTATGGATCCATGATTGGGTGCACAATTGGAATTCTGTAATTTTGGATGACTCTTGAGTAAGTCACTTTTTTTTAGAACATCCTTGTATACTTTTTCTTTTTTGGTACGTTCCTCGTCATTTAATAAAAAAAGAAGTAATAGTCATCCTTATTGATAAGTAAAACTAATAATAATTGTAGGTTGCTTCTTGTGAATGGATATTTTTTCAAATTTTGCACCAAACTTAGACTGAAAATAATTAATGTTTGAAGTGTCTTATTCTCATTTTTTCGGATCTTACTACCCCTAAGGTTGTTGGTGACTTGATTCTCAGCTGGCCAGACGGATTTTTCACTTGTAGGGGTAACATTCTTTGGGATATGTTGCCCTATGTGATTGTTTGGGGTTTTTGGATAGAGACGAACACAAGGACTTTTGAAGGGTTTGACTCCTCTAAGCCTTGGATTTGTGCTTTGATCGGATCTCTCCTAAGGAGTTAGAGGATTTTAACACTTGATTTTTTGTTTAGATGGAGTCAACATGTTTTCGATGACTCTTGAGTCTTAATAAGTATTTATGGGGGAGTAGTTTCATTGTAAATTCTTTAGCTCTTAACACAGTTCTTTTATTCATAAAAAAAACTACATAAAAAAGAAATCATGAGGCACTAAGTAATAACTAATTCTTCCTCAACGAATACCAGGGAGTTCCAAAAAGTTATTCTTACTAGCAAATTTATCTTAGATTGTGAAGATTTAAGACATCCTTGAAGTATAGTTACATCACCAGAAAATTTTGAACTACGGAAAATTGCGAGGAAGTACATTACAAAATTATGGAGAAATATATCTTCTTATTTTGGATTTCATATAAGTAAGTTCCTGAAAGAGTTCTCTATGTAAACGCGATTGGAAGGTCTTTGGAGGAATCAAAATAATTCAAAAGGTTAATGACTTGAAATCCTCTCAAGTTGTAACCGAACTCCAAGGAGTCCGGTTACATCCCACAAGTTAATACGTGTCCCTTTTAATACCCCTTAACTGTGGTTAAGATTCACTAACCCTTAATGTTCAACTAATCTCACCTTGACTTTTAGAAAAAAATAAAATAAAAAATATTAACTCTAAAGGTTAAAGTTGTTTATCAGAGTTAAAAGAGCAGTTAAAGAGGCTTTTGTGTTGTAATTGGACTCCTTGAGTCTGGTTACAAGTTGAGAGAATCACGAGTCAAAGATAATTCACCAAATTTTATATCGGTCTTTTTGTTTAACTCCTCCCATTTTTTCCCTATTTTTTCCTTCTTCCTTCTTTTAGATTTCCCATTCTCTTCTTCCTCCTTTCTCCTTTTGTCTGCCCCATTCATTTAAAAGTCATTTCATTGTTTAATTAAGTGTTTGAAGTTCATAAATCACATTGAAATTGGATAATATTTTTTCTTTTTCGTTTTTGTACATCCGAGATAGTTCGCTGTAGTTATTGAAGAAGGCAAATAAATATTAAATGGAAAGGTGAGGAAATCACATCAAAATAGTATCAAGAAGGGGACGGATGATAAAAGCCAGTTTCCTGAGTGAAATATTTAAATTGGAGTAGTGGTTCTCTTTAATTTTGAGTTTGGATAAATTTGTTTGGTATTAATCTTAAAATACAATTTCATAATATAAATTTTTTTTTGGGTGTAAATATCATTATTTTTATTTATATCATTTATAGACTTTGAGGTTGCATATTGGTAACGGAAATCAGTTTTATCTCTGACTGGGTGCATTCATGATTGAATAAATATTTTCAATAGATGTAAATAATCTAGTCTACAGTTCTTTTCTACTTTTTGAAGAACTAGTTTTCTTAAATTGTTCTAGTCATGCCATTTTTTCCCCAATTTTGGAGAGTAACAACAAAATAAAGGTTATTTCTGGAGTTTTTTTTGTTAGTTTATACTGGTCATGCTGCTTCTTTCTTTACTTATGCTTCTAATTTGTGTTTTTTCAGGTGTGCCAATATCAATTGGGCAAAGCGCACAAAATGCAATATTTGTAACACCAATAAGCCTGGTCACAATGAGGGAGGTGTGAGGTATTAAGTTGTTGATTACTTGGATTTTCTACTAGAGATTGAATATGGTACATATGACAGAAGGGTATGCATGAAGTTTTAGCTGACATTTACTATGATCTCGATTATTTCAGGCCAAAAATATATCTAGTTACTGTATTGTTTTGTGGGTATTTCCTTTATTTCAGAAGTCTTTAGTTTGGAACATCGGTGGGTGCATATGTCTGCTTCTTTTGGGGGCTTAGAACGAGGATCAATAGATCATCAGGCCTCCTTCTAAGCAATCTCCAACCTTAGGTTCTTTCGAATCTTTAGAACGTTGGCATGGAATTGTGAAAAGCTGAAGCATCATCCTTTCTGCCCTTAAGGATATTGAGTTAACCGAAGTTAACTTTGAATATTGCTTCTCCAGATTTCAAAAAGGGAGTTAACTTCTTTTTTGGGGTTATAGCAAACCATAATTTCTCTCTCATCACTTTAAGATCATATGTTCTAATTTTCTGGGATTCCTTTTAAATGGTCATTTGTCTTGTGGACTTGCACTTGATATTGTTGGATATGAACATGGTTCTTTTGAGATTCTTAGGAATGTAGGCACGTGTAATATTGACAACCTTCCCTAATAGCATCTACATCCTCCAAGGACAGTGCAGCAGTAGGTGATCTACAGACTCTTCCACCACACAGCACATGAAATTATATTTAGCCATCCTTCACCTCAGTTTTTAAGGTGATCACAAGTGATGACTTTGTCCAGGGATGCAAACCAAAGAATGAAAGATACTTTAGATGGAACCTCGGGGCTCCAAACAACCCTAAAAGGGAAAGGGGATTGGGGAGAAACCACACTGCTAGGACAAAGTATCTTACCGAGGACCCAATTTCCTAATCTGAGGACAAAGGACTCCTGATGTAGGATGAAAGAAGAATGATACTGTATTTTAATAAAAGGGCATGGGAGGCTTCATGAGAAATGAAATAAGGGGGAAAGGAGAAGAGAAGTAGAGTCTTACTACTAATATGGATGAGCTAGGGTTGGAATTTCACCAATTTAGGCATCCAAGGATGGAGTTACAAGTTAATAAAGAAGAACTTTTTTCATTTACTTCAACTTTGAATTCCTTACATTGTCATAGGATCCTATATTTATAGCATTCTTAGAACCTTATACATAAATGCTAGATCCTCTATCATAAATGCTAAGACCTAGGTAAAGTAAATGACTTCAACTTCCTAAGATTAATTAATACATAACAACTTCCAATGTCCTAAGACTTTTTTGAACTAATTAATGAAAGCAACTTCCAATAGCATTCTTGGTCTTCTTAAAAGACCTATTAATGATAGCAACTTTTAAAATGTTCTTGGTCTTTCTAGAAAATACCTTTAATATTTCAAAAGAATGCTAGCATCTTGAAGAAGGCGTACTTATCAAATGGAGGAAAATTCACCCTTGTGCCCGAGAACCCCCTCTATCCTCTTGGCTTTCAATGGATTCTATTGCCTCACGCTTAGAGAAAATTGAAGAGAATTTTTTATGGAACTGTAAGGACAATGGAAAGAAGTACCATTTAGATGGTGGTTTTCCGACCTAAAAGAAGGGTCTTGGTATTCTACCTTGGCAAATTATTAACCAGCTGTTGTTGGGAAAGTGGCTATTAAGGCTTTGGGAGAAAACATGCAGAGGGCTTAAAGCAATTATGGTAGAAGGAATTTAGGTTAGGACAAAAATATGGTGAATTTGTTTGTGTGTGCTTGTGTGGAAAGGCATCACATTAATCTATGATGATTAAAGAAGTTTGTTTCAAGGATGGACCAAGAGATAAGAGTGAAGTTTTAGGATGCTCCTCTTCATCTTGCTTTGCTTTCCCAATTGTTTATAAGCTAGCAAGAAGGGGTGGTTTTGTTAATGGTTTCTATAAGTGTATTGGTGGAAGTATTGTTTGGAATCTTCCTTTCAAACACCTTTTCAACATTCAAAATCTCAATCCATTTGCTTATCTCCTCTCCCTTTTATAGGGGATATCACCATAGTTACCAAGTACGGGTACAAGTATAATACGACAATGATCCGTTCAAGAAATACGGGTGTTATACGACAAAAATATGGGAAAATTAAAAATAATTAATAATTATAAAAAATAAAAATTATGATATCAAGTTATTAACTAATAACAATCATTTAATACGGAATATGCGTTTAACATAGTAAAAGTACGACAAAAATACGCATTTTGTATGTGTTTAATACGTAATTCGTTTATTATTCGGCGATACGCGTATAATATATAATATGGCAAAAGTACTCAGTTTTAAACGACGACCCTCCGAAAAGTATTATATGGGTACTATACGGGTGTTTGGTAACTATGGATACCACTAGACTCTTCTGTGGACATTTGATTTGGAAATGCGATGGAAAAGGTACCTTCAAGGTCCGATCCTTTGTTTTAGCCTTTTTGAGAAGCCCAGTGATGTAAGAGCAGTTAGAGAGGACCACTAGCGTGCTTCTAACTCTCCTAGTCCCATACACACAGCTTGAAGGGGCTCACCGACACACTCTCAATGATTGTACGGTCAACCTCACAAGAGGAGACTGCTAGGTCCATAATGGTCTAGAAAGGGATTTGTTTTAGATTTGGCTTCCTGTTTTGATTAGGACTCAGTTATAAGGGGGGTTTTATTTTTATTTATTTATTTTTGGTTTAAAGGGGGCTTTATTTAGAAGAATTGTTTCTTTAGTTATTTCTTCCTTAGAATTTGAGTATGTTTAGGAAACTAATTTCTAGCTGGATTATGATTGGGATTTGGCAAAGTCTATATGAACATAGTAACAAGGTTCTCCGATTTTTTTCAAAAAGTCCCGAATGATACACGACTTTTTGGTTGAACGATTAATTCTTGAACTAAAAATCATGACTTTTTTTAAAAAACTTGTGAATCTCACGAATATTTCACGACTTATGAAAAAATCCCGAATAAATATCTAATATATGAAGTACGTGTGTAGAATTTTTACAATTAATACTTATTTAATAAATTTTCATATCTTGTCCCATTTTTTATCGATTTTATTTTTGAATTTTGCCAATTTTGTCATTTTTTTATCAAACTTTTTCTTAGATGAATAATCTCGAGTTCGGACTTGATAACTATGGTTGGTATCATGTTACTTTCTCTTTATGATTATTAGTTTCTTTTTATTGTTTCCGTTTTTTTCCCGAAGTATTCCTGACTTTGCCAATTTTTTAAAACTAGACCCCCGCCGAATTATTCCCGTACCCCAACTTTGTTACTATGTATATGAAGACTTGTAACCTCCATTCTACATAGATTTTGATTTGAGATATTGAATGAAGTGTTTCTTTATTGAGTTTGTGTATGATTGATTGCTGGAATTTATTCCTTTAAAGTCATGCTTTTTATAATAACTTGCTACCCTCAAAGGAAGAAACCTTCTAGCTTGACCGGACAACTAGCGAAGGGGAAATTATCATCTCCTAGGGTACAAACACTATAGAGAGCTGCTCCAAGGTTGCCACTGTTGCGTCCCAAAATCTCATCTAGGCTAAAATGGAACTCTGGTCCGTGGCACTTCATATCCTGAACTTATCTTAAAACATATAAGGCATACTGAAATTGTATATATCTGAATTAATTATCATAATTCACTACCATAAATGTAACCTAAGTCATCCAAAATAAAATCTGATATTGACTTCCGAGTATCTTTTTACAGCCACTTTGTCAAATTTAAGTCTAATAAAAGTTTTCAACTAAGAGTTCAGTAATATGCATATCGATCCAAATCTGACTCCTCGAGGTAATCACCTTCTTTCTCTTCAATGTACGCCTCTGCTATCCAATGCTTCGCTACCATCTTAGAACCTGAACCTGTCGACACAAAAACATATCGGCTGAGCAACAAGCGGCTTAGTAGATATTAAATTCTAGCTAACAATATCACAACATAAACATAAACATATTTATCATGACTTAATTTAACATGCATACCTACATAAATCAGAGTGTGGAACATGAGAGCTTCGTATTTTACTTATTACCATCCTTATCTCACTTAAGACCTTCTTATCTTACTTTCATCATGAATGGCATCAACTCACATACAAGGTACAATAACTTAAAATAACTCTTCACCATATACATGAAGAGATTACCTATACATTACTTACCTAGTACCAACCTTAGCACTCGCCAGTGTGCGTCTATTTCTTTATGATTCACTTTCTTAGGTACGCATACCCTTATGATCTTAGGCTGATGGTACTCCGGCCTTGTGAAACTCAAACATGCAATTTTACAAGCATCTTTACTTACTTTTGGGTTGCTTGCGATTGTGATCTTATCATGATTGTGCATATATCATAGTCGTGAATGAAAAATGATAAACCCTTGGTCAAATGATACCTTAGATTACTAATCAAGTACCATAGGAAATTCATCATTGCGTTCCATTCCACTATGATAAAAGACCTAGGTAACAAGACCGTAATTCAAGGCTCATTTACCCGAAAATAGATCACCGCATGCAAAACCAAACATCATACAACATTCATCATAGTTACCAAGTATGGATACAGGTATAATACAACAATGATCTGTTTAGTAAGTACATGTGTTATATGGCAAAAACATGGCAAAAGTACAGAAAAATTAAAAAATTATTCTGAATAAATAAAATTATGATATTAACAAATAATAATTATTTAATACGGAATGTGTTTAACACGGTAAAAATACGTGTATAGTATGCGCTTAGTACGTAATTTGCGTATTAAACAAGTATTATACTGTGATATGTGTATAAACATAACATGGCAAAAGTACGTAGTTTTAAACGCTTCCCTCCCCCTAAAAGTATTATACGAGTATGATACAGGTGCTTGGTAACAATGGCTGTTTGGAACCCCTATTTTAGTCCTCACTCATTTTTGAACCTAAAATCACTTCCGTCTTAATTTCTACGCCCTTCCTAGATCTCTTACAACCTCTGGACAGTAATAGATTGTTGTCTTTTTTTGGAAAATTATGATTTTACCCTTATTGTCTAGGATTTAGAATTACATGTTTTATTCAATTGGTCTGATCCTCTAGTTTCTAAGGCCATTTCTTACGTGGCTACATCACCCAGTTTCTTGGTTCCATTCCAAGTTAGTGTAGAATACTCCTATTCCTTCTAAGGCGACATTTTCTTATTTGGGCTGATGTTCTCGATAAAATACTCATAGTCAGCCATCTGATATATAGGAAGCAAGGTTTTATTATTGATATTGCAGATTGAAAATGGGATATATCGCAAGATAATTTCAATATGGTGGATTTTGTGACGTTTGAGAATTGAAAAATGTAGAAATTAGAAAAAAAAAATGGAATATTTTGGTGAAACTTTAGGAAATGTTAAAAAATGCATAAATGCGCATTTTGTATTAAAAAATACAAAAAAAGTCACATTCATACAATATTCGTGCATCTAATATTCTCAATAAATAGAAATTTAAACTCAAATTACATAGGGAATCCCCTCAACACCAAGAGCTACTATCAGATCCACATGGATTTACGCAAAGGTTGTAAGTCTTCGTCTCTACCCGACTAGAAGGGTGATAATACTAGTTCTCTACATGATTACAATATTGTGCCCAACCCATGAGATGATGATACTATGTTGTATACTCACAAACATAAAGGCAGTACACGTCCTCTTCAAGTTGCACCAACACTCCCTTCGATGAATAATGTGGGTAATGATTCGTCACTATCAGCATCATGTGAGGCTGGACCTATTAAGCTTGAACAATTACAAATACACTTTTGGAAGCCATGGATATATGACTATAAATCCCAATTTCAAAATACAAACCTAGGTTGCCACGTGTCACTCCATGGTTGATTAAAATAATTTTCCTTTTTGGAAGCCATTTTAATTCTAAAAAAGACTCAATTTTATCCAAAAGAATATTTTTGTTGTAAAGGGGATAAAAAGACTTATTTTGAAAAAGACTTGGGGTGTTTTGGTATTTTCCATCTCAGTGGCTTTTCATAATTCTTACAATTGTTAGGCCTATTATGGCAACTTTTTAGGGATTCTTGGGGAACTATCTGGTAGGTCATAGGGAATCTTGTAGTCCCTATAGTGCAAAATTGTGTTCTTACAAAATGGATATATAATTATATAGAAGTAATTATACAAATAAGATGTGTTGTGATATTTTTGGTAGTGGGGGAGTATGAGATAAAAAATAAATCCACTTGGTTCCGGACTTGGTACAACCCAAGATCATCATTCCCTTTGGTTTGTACAACCAAATGGTCATTCCGAGGGTCTCTAGGAATATAAAAAAATGTACGGGATTGGATAAAGAACTATGTTAAAAAATATGAGAATATACAAATGACTAAAGGCATAGTTGGGAGAAAGTGGGAGAGAACCAGGTGCAGAAACTTAAGACAAAATCTGTCAAGTAGTATACACACAGGTAGATATATGTTATTTTTCATTTTTATTTTACATAAAATCTAACATTATGTGGGTCTGTCACTAGCGATTCAGTGACCAGGAGACGAGGCATAGGTTCCATTGTGCGACCTCGTCTTAGAGATTGCCTGCATAGACCCTGATTAGGTGATAGGGATCTTTGTTGGGTGAGGCGATGGCCCAGTCATTGCCCATGCGACATTTTGACTACACAGTATCAATGAATGTTTCATGCATGATATGCCTCTTTATGGGATTGTTTCCATTAAGCGCAATTCACTGTCATCTTCTTCAAGCAATTAGACTTGGGAGTTTTGCCTTCAACATACCAGTTTCTATTATACTTATTAGTATGCTTTCAGACGGATTCGTGACCAAGAAAAACACAGTAAATTGGCTCAGAGATATCATTTGAAATATACTATGTTACCATGTGTAAATCTTCATTTTCTGCATGTTAGTGATTAATGTAATTCTAGGTTAGGAAAGTCTTTATATATTACTGAGCAGAATTTATTTGTTACATTTTGCATGTGTAGCTTGTGATCCTTAATCTAGTATGTGAATTCATTTTTTTACTTTGCTTCCCCTGTTTGTGAATATGTCTCTAATGAGGAATAACAGTTCTAAAAATCCTCTGAGAAAATAAACATTTGAAAGAGTTATCTTTTACTCTTTTCCTTTTTTTCTCCCGGTAAGACTTCTGTCTATGCCTTGGGAGTTGGGAAAACCCATCTTCCTCATCCAACCAGCCACCATCTTACACATCCCAACTCCCAACTGTAATTGGCAACCTCATGGACTGGAATAGACCAAGAATGGCATTTATGTAATGATCAGTGTAGTCAAGGCGCCGCCTGAGCGTTTTTGGACTGTCACCACCTAGGCACCTCTCTAGGCGGGCAATTGTCACCTGGACCCTTTAACAGTTAGCCTGCTTTACAGTTTTACAACTTAATTACATATAAATACCATTTAAGTAAATGGTTTTACACTTTACTTTCATTTACTTAAGATATTTTTATGTAAATAAGGTTATGACCCCTATTTGAATTCAATAAAAATCATTAAAGATCCAAATTCCTTAAGAATAAAAAGTCAACTTTTTAGTTCAAGAACAAAATCTACTTTTGTAGCGCCTTTGTCAAATTTCAACTTGCAAATGCTAAGGTATTTCTCAAAATTTAAAATATCATAAATTTTACTATAACAAAATATTACTAAAACCCAAAAGTCCGGTAAAAGAAGTTATATTTTAGTCTTTAAAAATATTTTCATCTACAACCTCAAAAAGTCAACTAATAGTTTAGTTGAAAAAGACTTACATTCAAGCATTGCAACATTAAATGTTAATTTGCCTAGATTATTGTCAACCTTAGGAGGTTTGAATTGTTGTGTATTTACTAATATTATATATATATAAGTATAGTATAATTATTTTTATTGATTGGGCGTTGTCTAGGCAGCGCCTCGCCTACCAGGCCTAATCGCTTAGGATCGCCTAGACTCCTTGACTATGCTGGTACTGATTCCAAAATATCAATAGTTAATTGAGCAGTATTTTGGGCAGTCAAGAAAGGTAATTTACCATATAGCTCGGCTTATTTGCATGGTGTATAATTTAGGCTCCGGCTATCTATTAGTGCTTACCATTTGGATGTTTTGATTGGTGAGATGGCCCACTGATGTAGGACTATGCAATGGCCTAAAGTCTAATTAGCTGAGATCAAGCTTGAATTAACAGTAATAATGAAAATCATAGATAGCAATCTTAGCATAAATGATTATCCAGAAAAATTCAAGGAAGCAATTTTATTAGGATTTGAGGCCGTGTCACAGAACTACAAATACGACCCTTAGTTATTTCTGCGAGGGTTGTATGGAATCTATGTTTCCACAAGCTTAGGGATTAGCTCTCAATACAATGTAAGTTTTTAAACCTTCTTTAGGGTTTCAAATTTGAATTAGGGTTTAGGTATGGCTGTTTTAGGGTTTTGCAATTTGTAGAATTTTGTAACAGCAGTAGGAAACATGGTAGTCTTTGCAATTGGGGATGAAGTAGGGGGCTGTTACATCAATACCAAGAATGGTAGGAATCTGCCACAGCAAGAGGAATATATCTAGGGTTGCTGTAATAGCAAAAGATAGGGTAATATGGTTGTTACAATCATAGTGACAAAGTCGGTGTTGGGGGATAATTCGGCAAGGGTCAAGTTCAAAAAAACACGGAAATATTCGAGAACAATTCAAGAATAAAATAATAATTATAAAAAGATATCGAACAATTTGATTTGAAATATACAAAATAAACAGTTTACTTTGTTGAACTAAATGAATTATTGCAAAATTCGTGAATAAATTGGTAATAATTCGTGAAATTCGGGAATAATTCACAAAATCCACGAATAATTCGAGAATAATTCAGCAACCTAAAATTCGTGAATAATTTGGTACACCTAAAATTCGTGAATAATTCGAAAATTTTTCAAAAATTCGGAGAATTTTGTTGCTATGGTTACATTCACAAGAGGGGACTGTATAGGCTTACGACATGTTGAAGGGATGAGCTGTAGGATGAAGGGACAACAAGATAAAGGACGCAGGGATGGTGTGGCAGCAATAGGAAGGCCTATAAGAAGGTTGGACAGCAAGAGTAATGGAGTACCGATCAAGAATAGGGATTTGGGGGGCAGCAGAAATCAAGAGCAGTTGGAAAAGGTTGTGGCAGCAAGGTAGGGGTTGAGGATAGGCTAGGGTTTGGTTGGAAATGGTTCTTGCAAGGGAATCAGGATTTAGGGTTTCATAAATTAGGGTTTCAATGAGAAAACAAAAAATCAAAGAGAATCAATTGATAATAAGATCAATAATATACCTTAGATCTTTGAGAATCACTCCTATGACATCACATCAAGAATCCTTTGAGAATCACTTCCATGGTTATCACACCCACTGTTACAAATCTCCCGATAAATACCAAATTTCTGTCGATAAAAACATTTAAAGTTTAAAACTCCATTTTTATCGTGGTATTTAAAAAATCTCGTGAGAAATATAGTTTTCTCTTTTTATCCTAGAAATATTATGAGATTTAGCCGAGATTTAATCAAGATTTTAAAAATATTATGAGAAATATACAATGTTGGTTTTATGAATTTATAACTTGGTAACATTTATTACTATTTTTGTAATTTTGATATATCTTTTAATCATTATCGAGATTTAGAGGAGAAATACCTGAAAAAATTCAGATTTGAAAATCTCCCAAGAAAAACTTTGGTCGATAAAAACCCGAGAACGAGATTTGTAACACTAATCACACACCAAATCCAATAATTGGAGAATGGTCAAAAATATTTTCTTTCATTCACTAAAATTTGTAGTAGAAAATAGGTTTAAATAGATATAAACCCTGCTTTTTTAAAGACTAAAATATCAAAACTAATAGAAAGACAAATAACCCAATACTAATAAATTGTTTCGTTCCTAACTAAAAGTTCGGCCCATTGGGCTTTAAAAATCCATGCTAAGCCAGCCCATATGCACACCTTCCCAATATGGGGTCTTCCTAATTATCAATGTGTGCATATGAGGTCTTCTATACCCCAAATCATTTATCCATAGTGACATCAGGGCCTTTGTGATGCTCGATGTCCGTATCAACTCTTTTTGACTGAAAATGATTCATCCCCGATGAATCATAACTATGTCAATGATCCAAGATGTCAGGATCATTCCGTTGTAGCTCGTCTTTAGTAATCCATGTGTAATCATCTGCGGTTGACCTTTCCATTTGACAAGATACTTTTGGTACCCACCATGTTTTGGTAGAAACCACTTGCTCATCTAAGATATGATTAATCTCTTCCTTTCTATGAGGTACAGGTGGTGGAGGAGGTGGTAGTGGTAGAGACTGGTCAGGTAGAGTATCATGGTTGGAGAATAGGTTCAAGGGTGGGACTACGAACCTTAAAAGGGCACAAGATTTCCACATTGAATATTGGGCTAACCCATGTCCTATGGAGGTCTAGAATATACTCATTAGAACCAACATGTTTTAATACTTTGAATGGACCAACCCTGAGAGCTTGTAGCTTTTTTGCAACCCCTTACAGGAATTGCTTAGGCCTAACTTGAATAATCACAAAATCACGCACCTGAAATTGCTGGTAATTATGATGTGAATCTATAACAAATTTATATTTATAATTATTTAATTTGTTTCTTAATCTCAGCATGCAATTCATGAATATGATATGCAAATGTGTCTGCAGACTCAGATGACCTGTGTAGCTAACATTAGAATGACAGCCATGCACTACCTCAAATGGACTCGTGCCTAGGGTCCTCTTGACAAAATTATTACATGCAAGCTTAGCTACATACAACACTAGATCCTACGTCCTAATGTGATCACCAACTAGGCATCCTAACAAGTTATTCAAACTCCTTATGACAACTTCAGTTTGATCATCTGTCTGCGGGTGGTAGGTAAATGAAAACTAAGTTTGATGCCCATCATGTGCCAAAGTGTCTTCCAGAAATAACTCATGAACTTTACATCACTTTCAGACACTATGAGGTTCGATATAGGCAACAGGGTAATTACGTGTTGGATGTCACACGTGGGTGGGAGCCTATTTGGTAACTCTTTAGGAAATATATCATAATACTCTCTCAACACGGGTCCACCTCTTGTGAGTACTCATCACCAGGCTTAGATGAAGTTTCTTTATTAATAAGTGCAAAAATCATAGCATCTTCTTTAGCCTCATTTTCAAACACTTTAGGATTGATGATGTGAATGACTTGTTTTGGGTTCATTACTGTTCTCACTTCTCACGGTCCTCATCACTAGCTCCAATGTCAGGCTCATGGCCTTCTTCCTCGAGAAGGAGGTTTTTGGTACAGTCTTTTATGGGGCTCTAATATGCATAATGCCCGAAGCCTTGACATTTGGAGCACTTGGTTTGATTACTCCCCTTGTTCTCACCAACTGCTCCTTTATCTTTATTGAATCTAGCATTGGATGGAGCATTCGGTTGACCCTGAGGTGGTTGACTCACAAAAATGGGTTTTACCTCTGAAGTAATTCGACACTTGAGTCCACAGGAGTCACAACACCTAATGACTTGCGGCTTTGGATACCACTCTGTTTTTTGCACCTAAGCGTGCTCAAGGGTGTTCACAATGTGGGGAATCAACTCCTTTTGGAGCTCTGGACAGAGACTTGTTCTAAATCTAGAAAGGGTCACGAGCATAGTTATCAAGTCGGGGTTTGGGAATAATTTGTCTAGGAAAAAGGTCAAAAAAATTCGGAAATAAATTGGGAAAATGTCGGGTAAGAAATTTTAATAAATAAGACTAGTAATTATGAAAGTTATAAATAAATATATTTCATACATTAGATATTTATTTGGGGCTTTTTCAAAAAATTGTGAATAATTCGTGTTTAGTTCAAAAAATTCGCTATTTGTTCAAAACTCGTGATTACTTAGTGAATTATTCGTTTGATGAAAAAGTTGGGTATTATACGAAATTTTTTGAAAAAATAGGAGAACTTGATAACTATAATCACAAGAGGGTCCTCTCTACATTGCACCTCATCATATAGTCATCAAATTTTGCAATGTAATTAGTGGTTGACATGCTCCCTTGGTGAAGGGACTGCCAATCTTCCATTGGTTCATTAACCTTTGTTGATAGGAGATGAGAATATATTTTTTCCTAAGTTTCTCCTTCATCTCATCCCATTGAGTAATGGGATACTTGTCCGCTCTCTTAATCTGGTGCTCTACATTGGTCCAATACAGTTGGCTTGGCCCACCAATTTTATTTTTGCAAACAGCAAACTTAACTCGTCGACCCTTAGATATGTCATACCAATTAAAATAATGGTCCATATCCAATAACCAGTCAAGAAAGGTCTTTGGTTCAAATTGACCATCAAAGCTTGAGGCCTCAATCTTCACTGTTTTCATCAATTGATTATCGAGATCATATGGATCCTGATGGACCTCATGAAGCTGTGGATACCCAAGTTGATGAAGGACTATGCAATGACATAAAATCTAATGGGCTAAGATCAAGATTTGGATTAAAAATAATAATGAAAATCATAAAATAGCAATCTTATCACAAATAATTATCCAAAAAATTCAAGAAAGCAATTTTATAAGGATTCGAGGCCACGTCACAAACCTACAAATACGACCCTCAATTATTTATGTGAGGGTTGTATGGAATCTATGTTTCCACAAGCTTAGGGATTAGCTCTTGATTCAGTGTAGGTTTTCAAACCTTTTCTAGGGTTTCAAAATTGAACTAGGGTTCAGTGTTTTAAAAGGCGTGTGAGGCTTACGCCTTGAGGCTCGCCTTTGGGCAAGGCTTAAGGAAAACGCCTTGAGGCTTAACCATGAGGCTTAAATCTCAAAAGGCTCATGCCTCAAAGTATGAAGCTTACATGAGGAACATGCCTCATGCCTTAAGGCTAGCTTTATGTCTATAGCGTACGCCTCATAAATTAACTAAAATTAGAATTCTAGCCACATAATTGAGACTTAAACATTTTTCATTATTTGTTTCAATTAATAACAAATAACACTCTATTTATTTCAGATAAGACATTGAAATGATGATGATGATGATAATGATATTGGTTTCAACTAACACTTATTTTATTATGTTTTACGTATTTAGGCTTTTAAAACCTTTTGAATCTAATTCACATTGATTTCCCTACTAGACATTGCAAAAATTTGGAGTCACTTGTTTAAAATGTAGTTCATTACTTCTGTACAATTATTTAACATCTTAAATATATATAGATATATATACACTATAATCTTTCATTAAATTCTTAAATAATTTTGTAATTTCTCTTATATTTTATTTATTTGTTCAAATGAGAGAGAATGAGGCTTTCTTGTGAGGCTTAAGCCTCACGCCTTGAGGCTTACGCCTCACGCATCTTGAGGTCCTAACGCCTCGCCTCATGCCTTCGTGTTTTAAAACATTGCTAGGGTTTAGGTATGGCTGTTTTTAGGGTTTTCCAATTTGTAGAATTCTGTAACAGCAGTAGTGAACAGGGTAGGAAGGTTGTCTTTGCAATTGGGGATGAAGTAGGGGCTGTTACATCAATACCAAGAGCTGTAGGAATCTGCCACAGCAAGAGGAATATATCTAGGGTTGCTGTAATAGCAATAGATAGGGTAATAAGGCTGTTACAATCACAAGTGGGGGTTGGGACAGGATATAGGAGGGTTGTAGGATGAAGGGACAGGCTGTAGGAGGGCTGTAGGATGAAGGGACATCAAGATAAAGGGGGCTGGGATGGTGCGGCAGCAATAGGATGGCCTGTAGGAAGGTTGGACATAGGGGTGTATTCGGACCGGGCTTTGCCCTGCTTGGCTCAGCTTGAAAGGGTTCACTCTAGGCTCGAAGCCTGGCTCGGCACAAAATCAAGCTTGAAAATTTGGCCTGAATTCAAAAAGCATGGCTTGAAGCTCGGCTCGGCCCGAATTGATTCAAACTCGAGCCGGGCTTGGCTCGGCTCGAGCTCGGCTTGAATATTTTTTTTTAAAGTAAATAAAATAATAATATTTTATATTATTTATATATATAATAATGATATATAAATAATATTTTCAATTTTTTAATAATATTCAAGCCGAGCCGAGCTCAGCTCAGGCCGAATCGAGCCGGGCCGAATCAAATAGGGGTTGGCCCGAGCTCGGCTTGATTGACTTTTCAAGCTTTTTTTAGGCTCGGCTTCGCCCGATCGAGCCTAAAAATCAGGCCAGGCCGAGCCGGCCGATTGGGCTATGTGCAGCCCTAGTTGGACAGCAAGGGTAATGGAGTACCGATCAAGAATAGGGATTTGGGGGGCAGCGGAAATCAAGAACAGTTGGAAAAGTTGGAAAAGACTGTAGCAACAAGGTGGGGTTGATGATCGGCTAGGGTTTGGTTGGATATGGGTTCTTGGAAGGAAAAATGATTTAGGGTTTCATAAATTAGGGTTTCAATGAGAAAACAGAAAATCAAAGAGAATCAATTGAAAATAAGATCAATAATATACTTTACATCTTTGGGAATCTCTCAAGGCATCACACCAAGAATCATTTGGGAATCAGTCCCATGGCATCACACCAAATCTAATCATTGGAGAATGCTCAAAAGTACTTTCTTTCATTCAAAAAATTCATTCATTAAAATTTACAGCAGAAAATATGTTTAAATAGATGTAAACCCTACTTGTTTAAAGACTAAAATATCCAAATTAATAAAATGACTAAAATAACCCAATAATAATAAATTGTTTTCTCCCTTACTAAATGTTCAGCCCATTGGGCTTTAAAAATAATGCTAAGTCAGCCCATATGCACACCTTTCCAATGTGGGGTCTTCCTAATGTCCAATGTGTGCATATGAGATTTTCAATACCCAAAAAAAAATGTGTGCATATGAGGTCTTCAATACCCCAAATCATCTATCCATAGTGACATGGAGGCTTTCTTCTTATTCTTCATCCGCCTATGGTAAATCTGAAACTCTTTATGATGCTCGATGTCCGCATCACCCACCTATTGAATGATGATTGAGATCCGGGGAGGAAAAAGTCTCAATAAGGAAGCAACAAATTATATAATAATGCATCATGTCAATATTGAATCTGTGAGGGATTGATGGCCGAATCTTACGATTTTCTTTGTCGTTCATCAGAGGAGGACGGGGTGGAGGTTACAAGGAACTTGATGAAAGAGAGATAGAGGAAACTAGAAGACGACGACGGGAGGCTGAAGAAGTAAGTTCCCCATGCACCAACTATTAAAATTTCAAATTTTATTCTTGCTTGAATAATTTGTGTGCTTAATTTCAGGACGATGGAGAGTTGTATGATGAATTTGGCAATCTCAAGAAGAAATTTCGTGTCAAAACACAGCAAGCTGAAGCTGTACAGGTACTTCCAGGTGCTGGGCGTGCGGGTTGGGAGGTTGAGGAGCTAGGTATTGTTGCCATTATCTCAATAAGCTTGTGTTTTCTTCATTAGGTTTAGGAACTATCTTCTAATAAAGGAAAACAAAGATGCCTTAATTATATGCAATATTGAAAAAGGTTCTCATCTATGCAAAAAAGGCAATTTTCTCTTTTCATTAAGAGTGTCCGTGTACAAAAATAAGAGGCACCCCGATCAGAATTAATTGCCATTTTAAAATTTGTTATCTGTTTTTATTGTATATTCATCGAGGTAGGACACCTTGTGATCTGATACAATGTATGTTTGCTAGTAGACATTTAGTATGTTGATTTTTGAATACTAGCATGTGGGGAACTGTTTTCCAAACGTGCCCTTTACACAGCAGTTGATGGTATACTAAGCCAAAATCAGCCCAATCTGATTGTAATACTATCGTATATTTATTTGGAATGCCTGGAAGAAATATACCAAGTGGTCCAGAAAATGGTCTTTCTGATTGCCTGGCCTGGGTTTGGGTATTTGGAGTAGGAGATATGCACAGCAAACTCCATGTCCCCCATTTGTTTCCTCAATGGATATATGGGGAGAGTTGTGGACGCTCAATATGTCATAGGCCACATGGACCTATGAGCTTCACAATGAGGGGTAGCCCTGTCTCTCCCATAAACCCCCCCAACCCTGATGTAGGTGGGATTCCATCACAGGTCTTTCGAATGACGCCATGAGACTCTACCAACTAAACTAGTTGGCACCTACAAAATATTATTGTTTTCATTTGCCTATTGTTTGATGAATTTGGCTTATATATATATATATATATATATATATATATACTTGAACGATATTATTGCATTTGCAGGAAGGACTGACAGAGATGGTAGGGAGAGCGGCAAAGACAGAGGAAGGGATCGTGACGAAAGGGAGAGCAGCAAGAGCCGGGAACGAGATGGGTACAGCCATGAGAGGAGGGATAGACACCGGAGCCGAAGCCGGGACCGTGAGAGGGAGAGGGGGAAAGACCGTGATAGGGACAGAGACCGTGATTACGATTACAATCGAGGCAGAGAACATGGGCGGTACCGGGACTATAACCAAGAATGGTAGTAAAGAAGAACCAAGTTTCCCTTCTCCCGTGCAGCTTTATCTGGCATCTCCCTTCTGCCTGTTTTTTGTGAGGGATCCACAATTAGAAACTCATGGAGGCGTTCCTTTTTATTATTATTTTTATTTTTATCAGTGTTAGCCATTGAAAAACCTGATTTTTTGCTCATGCAAGTTTACTTACATTAAACTATTAATTTGTTGGGTTGTGTGTATTGCTTGGAAACGAGGTTCTAACAGACTCCGTTTGTTGTTTGAGGTTGCAATATTTGAACTCAATCGCTCCACCAACCTGGAAAGTTGCCCAACATTCAAAGGGAATGATTTTGGACTTACCAGACTTCTGCTCAAGAGTCTATGGTGGAGGTGGTCCAAACTACTTTGTGGTTTTGATTGGAAAACTTAGTGTTATTGATCCCCTACTTGGTGGATACTTCCTCCCACTAGGCCTGTCAAACCGGCCTTTTTGATGAGGGTATCTGGCCCGGCCTGGCCCTCCAAGGCCTTCAAAATGTATGGCTCTTTTTTTCGCTGGACCCAGGCCTTCTTACATGAGTGCTAGGGCCAGGGAAATACCTTTTGTAGAGCATGGCCCGGCCCTTTTATGGTGTCTTGAGGTTTTGGTTTACAGGATTTACAAGATGTGATATGCAAATATTAAGCTTTGTTTGGTTGCACTTTTATTTTATTTTTTTAAAATTTAGAAATTTTTGTATAAACATGTTTGATAAGTTTGCTTTTATTTCTATTTTTAAAATCTAATATCAAAATTTTCGAAAATCAAGGTAACAAAAATTTTTGTTACCTTTGCTTTTAGAAATAAAAATCATAAGTAGAAAACATGGAGTGCTCCATCTTTGTCAACGACTCTGGTCCACCACCAGGGCATCACCATTACCACCACAATTTGTTTATGGTTTTTCATTGTGAATCCTTTAGTGGGACTAATGGCCTAATGAGTAGTGGACTAATGGGTGAGACCCTTAACTTTTTAGAGATTAAAGTCTTTCTATAATAATTTTTATGTTTTCAATTTTTTAAAACAAGTAGTAGTTAGTAATGCCAAATGTCTTTTCTGCTTAAATTTTTTTTGGAGAAATTCGTTTCAGTTTTTAAAAACAGAAAAATGAATGCATCCAAATGGCCCCTCAGTAATTGTACTATAATATTGGAGTTAGAATGTGGTGAATTTAATGGAATTAATAGAATATGATCACCTTCTCAGTCGGTGACATGAGGAGGGGCATCTTGGCTCTGATTTTCTTGCCACGTGTCTTTCTTTGAACTCTCTTTAACTGTGGTTGAGATTCACTCACCTCTAGGGTTCACCCATCTATCCTTGGTTTTAAAAAATATAAAATTAATTAAATTTAACCATAGGGTTAAAAAAAAATTAACCCGAGTTCATGGCGGTTGAAGGGGCAGCTTTGTGAGAGCGAGGAGCAATATTTCTCTAGTTCGCCCGAGGAGCAAACTATTGGGCGACGAGCGAATTATTGCTCATAATTTATATGGTTTTATAGAGAGTATGTTGGTGTTGAAGTCATATAATAATAAATAAACTATTGGGCGACGAGCGAATTATTGCTCATAATTTATATGGTTTTATAGAGAGTATGTTGGTGTTGAAGTCATATAATAATAAACAAAATAAAAATTAACTCTGCTCTTTGGGATACATTGCTAGTCCCAAGCCCGAATAAAGGAAGAGGGATGACATCATGTTGGCAATAGAGGGTAGTTTACAAAAAATAATTAAGTTAAATACTATGACAAATTTTTTTATTTTTGATCTTCTTTTAGGCACTGGCCTTGACCGTTAAGATTTGGGCTAGGGCCTAGCCTATTCAGGCTCTTTGAGGGCTTGGTTCCGTCTTGGGCCTTTGTTGGAAATCATGACCTGACAAAGTCATTTATCAAGTAAGACTTCTATTGTTTTTTTTGGTTGAAGGTAACAACACCACAAGGTGAAGCTACAGGCATTAGAAGGAAGACTACACACACTAACAAACGCACACATTCCACAAACACCCTCAACCCATATAAGAAGTAAGACTTCTATTGAATTGCTTAATAAAGATGTTTTTTTACTTCTCTTATAGCATACATTATAACCAAGATCATGAGATGATCAATATGGTATGAGGCACTAAATAAGGTCCTTGGACATATTGTAGGGACCTAAGTGATTAGTTATAGACTTGACACAAATAGATTTAGCTCTTCGGTTCCTAATGCCTAATATCGTCACAACTGGTGAAGCTAGGCACACTTCACTTATATGACTAAAATAATGTTTAAATGCTCTCAAAGGTTAAGATGTAGCTTTGTCTCGAGCTCTTGTAGTAGTGACTATACATTGACATATGAGTTCTTAAATGTATATTGACCGATCACAAAATTTGAGAGGGGTTTTTGCATATAAGCTGTTGTGTTTTACCAGCTTTACAAATTCACTGTTATGATCAGTAACAGCTGCAAATTAACTCATGGTTTTGCAACCTTTAGACAAACAACCTCAATCTCTAATTTTGTCATGCTTTCGTTTGTTATTGTTAGTAAAATGACTATTATGCCCTCGTGATATTTCATAACCTCACAAAGCCTTTAACTATACTTGAACTATGGTTAATAGGTTTTAACCCTTGTGATTGAGATTCACACCCTTGGGGATAAAACATCTAACCCTAGTTTTTGTTAAAAAAATTAATGTGTCCCCTTTTATCTCCCTTTAACTTAGGTTAAGATACACTAACATCTAACCTTGGTTTTAAATGAAAAAAGTTAACGTGTCCCCTTTTAACTCCATTTAATTGTGATTAAGAGTCATTAACCCTTAGGGTTAAAGCATCTAACCTTGAGCATGATAGCAAGCTTTTGGCTAGGGTTTCATGTCCAGCCCTAGGGTTGACGGCGGTGGGGAAGGAGATCCCCCTCCCAAGGCGCCAGATCCCCCTTCCTATGCAGCCATAGTTGGAAGACATTCTTCTCATCAAGCCAACCAAACTTAGATCTCACTTCCAATCAAAAAACCAGGGATCCTTAAGGAAGAACCAACAATCTACTTTTCAGAAGAAGAATCATGTCTCCTTGCAACTCCCCATCAGTTTTCCCTCATTGCTAAGTGTTCTTATGGACGTCCCCCTTTGGATATTATTAAAGCTCATATGAAAAAATCTGAAGGTCTTAGATTAGCTTTTTCGGTTGGAATCCTTGATTCAATACACCTTCTTTTCCGATTCTCTTCCAAAGAAGATTTCCTCATGATATGGCTTAAAGAAGTTGTATACATCAAGGGTTATCTCTTTCGTTTCTTCAAGTGGACTCCATCGTTCGTATCAGGGTTGGAACCTTCAATCGTTCCGATTTGGGTGAGTTTTCCGAATCTACCTATTCATCTTTTTAATAACTCACCCTTGAATCCATTGGCAGCATCTTAGGAAAGGTTTTAAAGATCGATGGAGCTACGAAAATCTTCACTAGACCTAGTGTTGCTCGTGTGTGTATAGAGATGGATATTCTGAAAAAAAAAACCCAGATTGATTTTGGCTTGGGATAGGAGATCAAGGTCGATGGCAGCACATTGAGTATGAAAAGAAATATAAATTTTGTATGAAATGTAAGAAGTTAGGGCATGATGATACCACTTGTTCGGTTGGGAAACCCAGAGAAAGAAAAACAAATAATCGTGAAGAGCACCCAAATCTCCCTAAGAATCCAAAACAATAGTGGGTAATGAAGTCTGTGGACTTGAACGAGAGAAGGGAAGCTACTGAAATGGGAGAAGCAGAAGATACTAATTCTTCTTTGTCAGAAGAAGGAAAGAAAAAGGATCATACCCAAATCGTAGATCCTATTTCAGAAACATCCAAAACCAAAATCAATGAAGACGCTGGATCAAACAATAACCAAACGAAACAATGGATTCTTCAGGCTTTTCATACAGCAATTCCAAGCTCTAAGGAGTCTCCAGTCCAGATCGAAGACACTGAAGATCCTTTTGATCCTCATATGGTCTAGGTAATTGGTAAAAATGATGCTAATGTTTCTTCCTTTTTGACAGAAACAAATAATGCTAACCGGGTGGAATTGCTCAACGGAAAAAAATCTCAGCAAGAGTTGGAAGGTATGATCTCTCCTATTATTTCTGTTGATAACAACATTGAACATCATGAGGAATTTCATGCTGAAGAATTGATAATGAATGGCAAATCTCTCCAAGATTCAATAAGACAAAATCAAAGCTTGGATTTGAATAAGGGAAGCAACCGGTTTTTGCCTATAGATATGACCTATAACTCTGGTAACTCTGATAAGTTTTTTAACTGATCCAATAGAGACCTGGACAAGATTGCTATTCTATCTAACTCTGAGCTAAATGGTCTTAGAATGATAGAAAATATATACTTTCGAAATAAATCTCAAAACTCTAATCGTTATTGTATGTGGAACAAACTAGTGGAGGCTATAGAAAATCATGATTTTCCCTTTCATAATCCAAATATGGAAAAAAAGTTTAAGGAACAATCTCAAACTATGGAATTTTATTCCAATTTTGAATCTTGTTCCTTAGTTAATATAGAAGAATTTTTTCTCCAAAAAACTCCTTAATTCGGAATTATTTAGATATCAGACTTTGGAAAATCAAAAACGGAAAAATAATTTCAATAAAGTTAGTGCTACTACGGACAGAGTTACTCGATCTAGAACTGTGATTCTTCATAAAGATACAAAATCCACAAATATTATTAATGAATAATTATCTAATCTAGAATATAAGAGGTATTGGTAATTTGGCTTCTAAAGCTAGAATAAAAAATTTAATTTCTTCTAATCTAGTTTCTTTAGCGGCTATTATTGAACAACAACAAAAATAATTTGAATTTGTTCATGAAATATGTTCTTTTATGATATGGATAATCATTTAAATTCTAACCTTAATCATGACAAGATATGGTTGTTTTGGAAAAATAATATTAAAGCATCATATATATCTGCTAATGATCAAATGATAGTTGTAGATGTTAGTGATAACTCAATGGGTCAGATTAGATGTGCTTTCATCTATGCCAAATGTACTAGATGGGAGAGATTATCCCTTTGGGCAGATCTTATTGTTGCTTTTAATACTTTTTCTGGTCCTTTTTTCATTGGTGGGGATTTTAACGCTATTCCAGATTCTAATGAAAAAATGGGAGGTAGGGATGTACACTATGATTCTATGGAAGATTTTAAAAATATGATTAATGATTTGGGTCTCATGGATTCTGGTTTTTCTGGTAACAGATTTACCTGGTGTAACAATCAACAGGGTGTTCATCGTATTTACGACCGCCTTGATCGTATCTTGATTAACCCTGAGTGGACTCATATCTTTCATATCTCGACGATCACTCATCTATCTAGAATTGCATCAAACCATTCTCCTCTTTTGTTCGTCTTTGGTGAAGCTCCCATTAATCGTCCCTCATCTTTCAAATTTCAGCAAATGTGGATTTCTCATTCAGACTTCTATAAAGTTGTGACTGATTCTTGGAGTTCCCCTATTTCAGCTAATCCTCTTATGTCTTTCTTCCTAAAACTTAAAAGATTAAAAGTAACTCTACAGAGAAGTTTTGGTAATATTTTCATAAAACTAAAAGACATAGAGAATCACTTAGGTCTTCTAGAAGAAGAGATTCAAAATTCCTGGGATGAGGAAAAAAATGATAGATTATCTAAACTTAAAATGGATTTGCAGTCTGTTCTCCTCCAAGAAGAAATTTATTGGAGACAAAAATTTAGAATCCAATGGCTGAAAGAGGGAGATAATAATACAAAATTTTTCCACATGGTCACTAATTCTAGAAGATGTCGGAATGGCATTCATAGAATCCAAGATGCTCAAGGAAATTGGTTGGATAATTAGGAGGATATTGGTAAGGAAGCAGTCTCCTTTTTTCAAAATTTGCTTACTTCTGAAAATTCTCTAATTGATAATAACTTATTAAGCTTCATTCCTAGTCTTATTACTGAGGAGAATAATAATACTATTTCTATTTCTCCCACTATCGAAGAGATTAAAAAGGTCGTTTTTAGTATGTCGGCTGATAGTGCTCTTGGTCCAGATGGTTACTCTGGGCATTTTTTTCAATCTTGTTGGAATATTATTAAAGATGATCTTTTCCATGCTATTACATATTTTTTCTTGACTGCTGAAATGCCTAGAGCTATAAATGCAACTGCTATTGCCCTAATTCCAAAATGTATTTCTCCTACTTCTTCTCGGAATTTAAACCTATTAGTTTATGTAATTTCCTTTATAAAATCATATTGCTTATCTTGTCTGACAGAATTGGTTTATTGCTTCCTAACATTATTTCCAATGAGCAGAGTACATTTTTTAAAGGTAGAAATATCTTAGAAAATGTTAGTATTGCTCAGGAAACTGTGCAAGATATTGATAGGAAAACTATTGGAGGTACGCCATCTTTAAACTTGATATGTTAAAAGCATATGATCGAATGGAGTTGAATTTTATCTTTGCAGTCTTGGGTAAAATGGGTTTTAATGAAGAGGTTATAAGATTAATTTGTGGCTGCCTTTTTAATCAATCATTTTCTATTCTTATTAATGGATGTCTTCAAGGTTTCTTTCAGAGCTCGCGTGGTCTCCGGCAAGGTGATCCTATTTATCTGGCTCTTTTTATTCTAGCGGAAGAAGTTCTTAGTCGGGATATCAAAAATATCTCTGTGAGTCTTTCTTCCACTTATAAATTAGGGAGATTTGGTAATCTGGTTACCCAACTTCTCTTTGCGGATGATACTCTTTTATTTTGCAATGGTAAGAAGAATAATAGTAAGAAACTTTTTGATTTTATTTCATCTTATGAAAATTCGGTAGGTCAATTGATTAATAGAGAAAAAAGTGCTTTCTATTGTTCTGATAACATGTCTAGAAAAAGATCTAATTCTATATCTCATTGGGTGGGGATTTCTCGGAAAAATTTTCCATTTCGTTATTTAGGGGTTCCCATTTATAAAGGTCGTCTTAAAAAGGTTTATTTTAACTCTCTTATTGAATCTATTACTTCTAAGGTGGAAGGTTGGAAAACCAAATTTCTATCTTCGGGTGGGGGATTAATTCTGATTAAGCATGTTTTATCTTCCATTCCCACTTATTTACTAGCTGATATTCATGTTCCTAAAGCCATAACTAAGCAAATTGATTGCATTTTGGCTAGATTTTTTTGGAATAATACTAATGAAGCTAAAAAGAGACACTGGATAAATTGGAAAATCTATTCCCTTCCCCATTTGGAAGGTGGCTTAGGAATTCGGAAAATGAATGACTTTGCTTTAGCCCTTAGAGTTAAATAAGCTTGGACCCTTTATCAATCCTCTAATCTTTGGTCTAAATTTTTTAGAGATAAATATCAATTTAATCATATTTGGAATGCTTCTTACCGGGCGGGCTCTTCCAAAACTTGGATCAAAATTAGCCTTCTATGTAAGGATGTGATTTATAACTCGACTTCTCTTATTGGTGACGGCTCTAAGATAAATTTTTGGCTAGATAGATGGTTTGGAGAGGTTCCTCTCATTGATTATGTTATTTCTACTCACAATTCTTTTCCAGTTATTTTTAATATGCTCGATAATAATGCTAATTGGGATTTCTCTATGGTTAATGAATTTTTGCCTGATAATCTTCAAATAGCTATTAGAAATGCTGAATTTTTCCTTTCTGAGTCTGAGGATGTTTTCATATGGAACCCCAGTTCTACTGGTAAATTTTCGGTTAAGTCTGCTTGGGAGAACATCAGAAATCCTTATCATTAGAAAGAATGGAGTGAGTATATTTGGAATTCCATTGTCCCCAAGAAAATCCAAATTTTTGGATGAAAGGTAATGTATGGTGCAGTATCAACTAATAATAAGATCTAATCTCCTGGTATTCTTTTTGTTAGTTGTTGCTCTTGTTGCACCAATGGCCACATTGAAAACTTATCTTATCTTCTTTTTCATAGTCATATTGCAGCTTGTATATGGAGGTATTTTGCAGGTTATTGTTCTATCATATTCAGTCCAGTGATACCATCCAATGTTTTTTGATGAGAAGGTTTAGAGTTTATGACAGCACCCAGAATGAGCTCTTCATATTGCTTCCTCTTCTCATAATATGGGAAATTTGGAAATAAAGGTGTTCTTGCAGATTCAAAGGAGCTAAAAAATCTTGTGATAGTATTATAGCCCAAATTAAGCTTGGAATGAAGGCCATGGGAAGCATTCCAAGAAAGAAGAGATTGGATTTCTCTATATTAAACATTGGTACCTCTCCTCACAAGCAACGAGAGTTAATTTCTATTGTCAAAGAATTAAGCTTAATGTGGGTGAGGCTTCAAGAGGTAATCCAGGCTTAGCAGGAGGAGGGGGTATCATTCGAAACCATAATGGAGATATATTAACTTGCTTCTTTGCTTACTATGATCACTGTTCCTGTTATGTGGCTGAATGTAGAGCCTTACTTGATGGTATCTTGCTTTGTCAATTTAGAGGGTATTCGCAGATTGATATTGAATCTAACTCTAAATCTCTGGTTGAAGCTTGGAATGAGAATTCCTCGCACCCATGGACTTATTGGAATAAACAGATCAATAAAGTTTTCAGCTTAGTTTCTAACATATATCACATTTACAGGGAAGCTAATCAGGTGGCTGATTTTTTAATCAATTATGGATGTAATACTCAACATAATGGTACTTTTCTTTCTAGACTGGAGTGCCCTCCTAGGCTCCAATCTCTTATTTTCCTTGATAAATTGGGTATAGGGAATATCAAAAGATCTAAATGTTTTTTCTTAGTTTTGTTTCTTTGTGTCTCTGTATAAGGCTGGGGGTTTTTAATTCCCTTGGCCTTTTGTTTACCTTAAGGGGTTTGGTTTTATGTCCCCCCCCCCCTGTAGTGTCTTATCAGGGGTAAGGTTTTATGCCCCCCCCCCTGGTTGTGTCTTTGTAGGGGGTAAGGTTTTATGTCCTCCCCATTTTATCTTATTTAATAAACAGGTAGGGGTCTGCCAAACCCCCCAATCCTCTTGAGTGGCTTTTCCAAAAAATAAATAAAAAATTAACCTATCCCTTTATAACTCTCCCTTTAACTGTGGTTAAAATTCACTCACCCTAATAAAAATTTTAATCATGTCTTTTAACTGTGGTTAAGGTTCACTAAGCCTTAGCATTAAAGCATCTAACTTTGGATTAAAAAAATTAAAATTTTACGTTGTCCCCTTTTAATTCCCTTTAATTGTGGTTAAGATCAACTAACCATTAGGGTTAAAAGTCCTTAGTATTTTAAAAAAAATTAACGTGTCCTCTTCCATAAGGGTTAGTGAACCCTAACCATAGTTAAAGGGAGTTGAAAGAAATGTTTAATTTCTTTTAATTTTTTTTCTAAAAACAAAGGTTAGATGCTTTAACCCTAAGGGTTAGCTGATCTTAACCACAGTTAAAGGGAGCTCAAAGAGGACACCTTACATTTTTATTTTTTATTTTCTAAAAAACAAAGTTAGATGTTTTAACCCTAAGGATGAGTGAATCTTAACTACCGTTAAAGGTACACGTTAATTTTTTCTATTTTGTTTTCTAAAAATCAAGGTTAGATGTGTTAACCCTAAGGGTTAATAAATTTTAACCATAGTTAAAGGGAGTTCAAAGGGGTCACGTTAATTTTTTTTTATTTTTAAACCAAGGTTAGATGATTTCAATCTAAGGGTTAGTGTATCTTAACCTAAGTTAAACATAATTAAAAGGAGACATATTAAATTTTTTTTAAAAAATCAGGGTTAGATGCTTTATCTCTAAGGATGAGAATCTTAATCACAAGGGTTAAAACTTATTAACTTTAGTTCAAAGTAGTTAAAGGCTTTGTGAGGTTATGAAATATCATAAGGTTTTCCTCACAATAACAACCGGAAGCCTAATGAAAGTAGGAATTGAGGTTATTTGTCTAATTGTTGCAAAATCATGAGTTAATTTGCAAAACTGTTACTCATAATAGTTGGTAGAATGCAAAACCCTAATTTGAGAAACATCTTAAATAAACCTACTATTAGATGAATCTCATTCACAATAAACACGATTTGAGAATCCTTAGATATGAGGACTTCATTGCTTATTGAGCAGCACTCTGATTGTTAAGATTCATTGGGTGCTTACTTTTGAGCTTTAGGGAGATATTGAGGACAGCATCATATCCGAGAAGCGCTCCTTCATAAGTATTGTTATTCCCTAGGTCTCCCATTCAATGAATCCGCAAGGTGATAAATCTAGACTTGGATTTAAAGGCTTGCAAGAAAAGGAAAACACAATAAAAATGGAAGATGAAGCGAAGAAGACAGACCCTTGGGCAGTAGTGGCTTATGCCAAAGCTAGGGCTTTCTTCTGAGCAACGTTCTGTTGCTAAGAAGCAATGAGCTGCAATGGGTCGTTGTTGGCATAAGCTCCCAAAAGGTGTACCACATTAGAACGTTAGGTTAAAAATGCCTTAATCACTAGGGTTCTCTCGTCTCTCCATCCATTATGTGGTCTGACAAGCACTCATTCAAGTCTGCAACCCTCTTCTGTGTCCACCAAACCACGCTCCCTAATCAAATCCCCACAAGTGTCTACGCCAGGATCAAAGACCTTGAATCATGAAGCTAATGGCTCTATCACAATTAACTGATAACGTGGGTGATGTAGATTTGACTGCTGCCGATAGACAAGAATAGTCTAAATTAGTATATTAGAATTAATATACCAACATGGCATGGAGTAGCTAATAAAGCAAAAGGGATTCATGGTGTACCTAATGGGCGATGAAGTGGGGTTAAGGTATCAATGAGATCAAGGCCAGCCGTCCGTTAAGTCATCAAAGCCCGTGCTTTAGGCCCAAAAAAAATGGCTTTATGAACTTGATTTCGTGAAAAAAAACCCTTAAAAAATGTTTCATTTTTTTTTAAAAAAGCACCATTTTATAGCGAGTCCAAATTTTTTTAAAAAAACCTATTTAAAATTCTCGTTTTAAGCCTCCAAATAACTTGGCCTGAATTTAATGATGCATACATGGCAGTATCTAAATGCGATCATCACAACTATTTGTGGCTTAATTTCATGTAAATAGATATGTAAGCAGTCCCAAGCGAGTCAGCTACCCAAGATAGAAACCATATGTTAGTGTTTTTTTATTTGTTGTAATTTTGTAATATTTACAAGTAACGTTAGTTTCATTTTTCGAAATTGGCATGTCACTATTTAGGGTGAATAGATTCTCACCACGTTTTATTTTGGGTCGGTTTATACTATTTAGCATGATATTTTAATTTGCATGTCATTTAATTAGGATTTATAAATTGGTTTTTGATAGTCTAATATGGATTTATAAAGTAGAAAAAAAAAATCATTGTGGGTGTGTAAGGGTGCATAACACATTCTCTTAGCTCAATCAATTCTTTTATTTTAACTCGACCATTACCCTCGGATAGTTTAGTGTTCCTACTCTCTCCCATAATTACAAAAAAGGGGCGGGGGTGGTTTTAATACACTAAATCCTAGTTAGTACCTGTTCTAAATGCCTAGCACGTTAGCTGGGCTGTCAGTGGGCATTAACATCCACCAACCACCACACCCATGGGACTCAATGCCGGACCTACAAGTGAGAATAGACGTTCCTGCCGGCAAATCAAAGGACAGGGGTAGAAATGGGAGTTGGAAATTTAGTGGTTTAGAAGTGGACTGTATGATCAAAGTGAAAAGATAAAATTAGGTTTTATGTGTTACTTTTATTATTTGGATGCGTACCCCCCCCCCCCCAACAATTTCTTACCATACACCAAAATTTTAAAAAAAAATTTATTTTAAGAGGCTAGTCTCTATGCCTGCCCACCTAAAACCCAAAACTAAAATTGGCTTTGGTTGGGACTGCCGTTGGGTGCCGGCCCATCCATTAGGCCATCAAAGCCGTTGCTTTAGGCCCCATTAAAAAAAATAAAAAAATAATATTAAAAAGGTCCCATTTAGAATATTAAAAAAAATAATAATAGACCCATTTAGAATATTAAAAAGGCCCCATTTATAGTTAATTTTTTTTAATAATATTAAAATAAAAAAAATTTAAAAAGCCGTATTTAAAATTTTCGCTTTAGGCCTCCAAATAGCTTGGGCCGGCCCTACGTTGGGACACTTGTAGAAGATTGAGAAAACAACATCGACGTTGATGTTAAGGACGGTAGGGATGAGTGAAGGGTTCACAAGTTCAACAGCTTGATAAGTAGTGAAGTTCTAGAATTGGTGGGTGGGGACTTGGTAGAAGGTGTCACCTGCCTTGATTGTATAGGTGAGCTTGGCATAGGAGACACTGTAGTTAGGCACAAGGGCGACAAAGAGGTTCTGGTTAGGGAGGAGAGAAGAGGTTGGGGATGATATCGCTGGGTTGTGCTATCATGAGTCGGCTTATACCAAAGAGTTCAGCAATGTTAGCCAGGTCAAGGAGGCCCAGAGCCATGGCTCGATAGAAAGCATAGGTCTTGCATGGATATATGGATTCGTTGGCCGAGCAAGTGTAGCCTATGGTGTTTGGTTGGGCTTGCAAACGGTATAGAACAACTTGGGATGAGAAGTTGGCATGAAGAGAAGCGGATGTATAATCTTCCCATTTTCTCCATCATCTTTTTCTCAAACCTATGTGTGAAGGCTTTTTGCTTTCCTTAATTTAAAGCTGTTTTGTTGTATAGCCAGAAATTTATGGATAATTTTTTTGTTTTTAGTGTGCTCGTAGAATATACAAGAATTAATGGTATATAGTCAGTAAATTATAAGTTTAGTGTCTAGTAAGAAAATGTTGGTACGCTCAGGGTTACCAACTTCGCTACATGCTATAGCGAACTGTGAATCGAGTGAACCCAAACTAGTTCGTGGTTCGGTTCGGATTGGTTCGTCAAATTGGGCGAACCACAAAGTGGTTTAAAAACAATCTTAGTTTGCCAAATTTTTAATTCAAATTCACTAATATTTTTCTTTAGGTTCGGCAAATTTATACTTTGAATTCATAAACTATTCATAAAAATGTATTTTTTTTAATAAAAAAATCATTTTTCAAATAAGTATTTGTTGCGGTTTTGGGTAGTTTTGTGATTCAAAACAAAAGGGAAAAAACTTATCTATTGTGTTTGGGTACTTCTTTTAGTCCTACATTGGAAAAGTATAAAAGATTTTATCTCTTTATAAGGGGAGTTGGAAGAAGGTTTGGGCCTTCAAGGGCCTTTGAATTTATTGTCTACCCACTTATTGCATATTGTCACAATGTTATGCTACAACTCACACACACATGCGGTTGGGTTTAGTCTTTGATTATATTTTTATACAAAGGCTTATTAGTATTTTCAATTATACTAAACAAGCTTACCGTTTGACATACCACTAATTCTTATGATTGTTTTATTCCCGTTAGTGGTAATTGATTGAGATTAATTTCGGTATTAAAGTGTTAGTTTTGGAAATCAACGATTTCTTCCTTACTCTATATTCCTATACTGATTTTATACACACAATTTCTGAGTTTCTGTTATATTTTACTTTCCAGAGTTTGTCTCTATTTTGGCTTCGGGATTTTATCTTTATATTTTCGAGTTTGCTGGGTTAAGAATACAGAGTGGTGTACGACAGTAGAATATGCATTTTCTACTGCCAGGGATAGATTTTGTGGAGTTGTTGTATCTTGAAGGCATCGTAACCGATAACCCATTGCGTCTGTGAGGGCGCGAATTGTCTTAAAGAGAGCGATATGATCCGCGCCTCATTTCACAAGAACTATCAAAATTTCTGATCAAATTTCAAGTGCCGGATTTTCTGAGTTCGAGGTTGCTAAACTGTTCGTGATTTTTCGAGTCTGCATTTTCTGGTAGCATTTATAGGTGTTGATGATGGAAAATGATGCGTTGACACGTGTAAAACATTTCCTAGTCAGACCAGATTCTAAACCAGTCAGAAGCCACGTGGATAAAATATTATGATAATTTAAAAGGTTTCATTACCTTAAAATATGTTTTTCTTAAGAATAGACCTTGAGTCAATAGCGTATCAGATGCTCATTTATACTGTTTTTATGGTTTAACACTTTTAAGTGTGATAAGCTTTCAGATACCTTGAAGTATACCATGTTCGAGGATAAGATCCGAACTCCGAGCATGCTGATCAACTCACTACACCTTCACGGCTTGAAGTAGTTCGAGTGTTTTCACAGATGATATGATCAAATGAGCAGATTTTGATCAACTGATAAACTTTCAGAAATCTGATGGAAAGCTCCAAGGCGGTATACTCCGTCATAACTAAATTCGTCCTTGGCAAGATTTCAGTAGAATCAGATTACTGAATCTTTTCTAACGCCATTATGATATCTTATTTTTCAAGACAGGTCTTAAATCAATGGCGTTGTGAGCTTATACTGATCAGAAGCTCGAATGAGTCATATTTTGTTGAGACGAAAAAGACGATTACCAGTTCAGCCTCATCTTTATAGAGATTCGGTGGAATCAGATCACCATGTACCCTATTGCCTTGTCAGGAGGTAAAGGTACCGATTACCTTCCTCGTGAGAATGAGCGTGTGTGTTCCCCCCATCTCCTATTCCAGCAAAGTATGAATTACTTCCTGGGTTGACATTCAGGAGAGAATTCTAGGATGTATCTTGCACCATTTTCCTGTGGGCTATTGGAGGAAAACGTGGTCTCCATAGTCTCATTCTCTCATACTAGATGATTGAGGCCTGATGGTGGATATCGCATCCACCCTGAGAATAGTGCCTTCATCCAGTACTTATGATTTCTCTAGGTAAGGTATCCCAAAGGCGTATGACTCACCATTGGTGTACGATTATTTAAATATATATGTATCTAGGGAAGGATTATGAGATGTGGTTTGGAGGGTTAGGAGGGAATCTGTTAAAATAGATAAACGCTTTGAAAAGCGGTTTACTCTTTTAACCTTTGAAGAATACATCTGGAAAGTCGTTTAGGTTATAACATCCCAAAGAAGTTAGTTACAATCATAAGTTGATTATGGCAGTTTGATGAGTTGATAGCTCTTTCTTAATAAAACATGTGGTACTTAACAAATAGGCTCCCTTTAACGGATGTAAGTTACTTTTAACAGAATACATCAATTTGTTAACAGATATGCTCTACTTAACTGATTTTATCTACATTTTAACAAAAATGCTCATTTTAACAAAAAATAGTTGACATGTGTCAGAATTGGTTAGTTGTCACATTAGAGAATATTTTGATTATTAAAATAAATTTTTCTCTATAAATAGAGAAAGATTCGTAGGATTAACAAGGAGATTTTGAGAGTGAGATTGGGACTGATACTTTTAGAACCTTTCGGAGTAGAAAACTTGAGAGAGAAGTTTCCATTTCAAACACTTCGTGTTCTTGAGTTTTTCTTAAGAAGGAAAGCTACCAATTCATTTGATGTTCTTCATTGTTCCCTCTCTTCTCCCTTTGATCAATCTTATGATTTCTTCATATTTCTCGTTTTATTCACTCTTTCAGGGACCTGAAGTAGTACGAATATAGCTAAACTGTTTCAAGCTTACAAAATAACCCAGAGATACAAAAATAAGAGGTTGCTGACGATGATTAATGGATCATATTCAACAAATCTATAGTTCCAGATGAAGATCTAAAGTTGCAAACCCATAATTGGCGGATCTACGTCAGCAATCCAAATCCTCTATTTCAACAACAGGTAACCTTGGAACAACAATATTTGTAATATATTATCCTCCTGCTAAAAAGATATATATTTTTATAATATAATATGAAATATATATTTGTTTTCCATGCTTAAGTAGCGAACCAAATAAAGAACCTAACCGAACTGAAAAACGAATTATCCCATTCTACTCCTAGTGAACCGGGTATACTCTAACCGCAAACCCAAATTCGAACCAACGAACCAGGTAACATTGGGTACGCTCGTAGCAGCACCCTGTTATTTCGACAAGGTAAGGTAATGGCAAATGACACAAATTCTGCCACAATTTGGAATTACTCCAACCCGACCGAGTTCACTGCGCTAACCGTTTTATCATGAATAATAATCTAGCAAAAACTCACCACCTTAAATGCCTTCAACAACACCTAGAAAGCTCACCACCTCATCCATCGGCTATCTTTCCTCATTACGAAAATGCAGAAGCATGGACCATCTCAAGCAGATTCACTCTATCTTCATCGCAACAGGCCTTTCCAAGGACGCCTTCTTCAGAAGCAAGCTCCTTTTCCATTTCATTGCAGTCTCTCACTCTGGAGATCTCGCCTATGCTTCCCTCCTTTTTCATCAAATCCAAACACCCAACACTTTCATTTGGAATTCCATGATCAGAGGATTTTCTCTTGGTTCCCAACCTCTAATGTCTTTCCTTTTCTTTGCTAAAATGCGCAGGGAAGGCGTAATTCCAGACAGGCACACCTACCCTTTACTTCTCAAGGCCTTCTCAAAGTCCAAAAACCAAAACCCGAATCAGATTCATACAGACGTTGTGAAATTCGGACTGGGTTTCGATTCCTTTGTGAAGAACTCGCTGATTAGTGCCTATGCCAACTGTGGCTACTTGGACTTCGCGTGCCAAGTGTTTGACGAGATTTCTCACAGGGATTCGATAGCTTGGACGGCTATGATTGATGGGTATGTTAGGAATAATCTAGCAAAGGAAGGATTGGATTGTTTCTTGAAGATGAGATTTATGGGTGTCAGGGTCGATGAGGTAACTGTTGTTAGTGTTCTCTCTGCGGTGGGAATGGTTGGAGATGCCTGGTTTGGAAGGTGGATTCATGGATTCTATGTAGAGTCCGGGAGGGTACATTGGGACGTTTATGTGGGTACTGCTCTCGTGGACATGTATTCTAAATGCGGCTTTTGTGATGATGCGCGTAATGTGTTCGATGAAATGCCAAAGAGAAATGTGGTTTGTTGGAGTGCGCTGATAGCAGGTTATGTGCAATGCAGTAGATATAAGGATGCGCTGTTTGTCTTTCAAGATATGCTTTTGGAGGAGGTTGAGCCCAATCAAGCTACACTCACGAGTGTTCTTACAGCGTGCGCCCAACTAGGGGCACTTGATCAAGGACGATGGGTCCATGCGTATATCGATAAGAACAAGTTAGGAGTGAATTTAATGCTTGGAACATCGTTGATAGACATGTATTCCAAGTGTGGGTGTGTAGAAGAGGCATTCTTTCTTTTTGAGAAGTTGACTTTCAAGGATGTCTACCCTTGGAGCGCCATGATTAATGGGTTTGCAATGCATGGACATGCTATTACTTCCTTGAATCTATTCGCTCGTATGATAACAAATGGGGTTCCACCCAATGCAGTAACCTTTATCGGCATTCTTTGTGCATGTTCTCATGGAGGTCTTATAGATGAGGGGCATGTGTACTTTGATTCCATGAGCCGAATTTACGGTTTAAAACCTAGTGTAGATCACTACGGTTGCATGGTTGATCTCCTTGGTCGGGCGGGGCATTTAGTGGAAGCAGTGAAGTTGATTGAAGACATGCCAATGGAGCCTACTCCAGGTGTTTGGGGAGCTCTCTTTGGTGCCTGTATGATTTATAAGGATTTTGAGCTAGCTGAAAGTATAGGGAAACATCTAATTGAGCTGCAACCCCATCATAGTGGTAGATATGTGCTTCTAGCTAATTCATACTCCGTATGCCAAAAGTGGCAAGCAACGGCTCGCGTAAGGAAGCTAATGAAGGGGAATGGGGTGAAAAAAATACCAGGGTGTAGCTGGATAGAGGTGAGTGGTGTTATTCATGATTTCATCGCATTGGATAAGTCGCATTTCCGATCTAATGATATATATGTGATGTTGGATGAAATTAGCATGCAATTGAGGCTTGCTGGATACGCCCCAAACGCTACCCTATTGGCATTAGATACAAATGTTGACTGAGAAACACAAGCTGGAAATATTTAAGTATTCGGCTATAAATAGATGTGATATTTGGAGGTAAGAGGCTCTCAAGCATTTCCTACTCTCACCCTAAGCCAATCACCTACCCTTTCTGACTGTTACAGCATTGCAATCAGTTAAAAAGTGTGTACTTTAACGGTGAGAATGGACAAGTGAATGGCTCATGCTGAGAGTATGACAGGCCTGAGAGTAGGGCGCTAGCACTCCTTGCTGAGAGCTAATTGACTAAGATGTATGAAACGCTTAGCCTCCCAGGCATCAAACTGGTCCCTGCCGCTTGGATTGCATGTCAGTGACTTCATATTGCCCTATGAAATCTGAACTTAACTGGGTGAGTATGATGGAGTTGCTACTAGTTATATAGGGAGCAGGCTCGGATTAGTATTGGTGGATAATCCTTTGTGCATATGATATTCAAATGCCGTTGTCTTGGTTGATGAGGCTAGAAAGAGAATGTAAAGCTAGAACTATGAAGGATAGTAGGATGCCCTTAGAACCATTGTGCATTTTGTTTTATGGAATTGATGGACAGAATTTTAATTTTGTTCCTAGAAGATATGTATTATAAAAAATGAAGAATTGGAATTGTCAATTTCGCACAAAATTGAAACATCGAACTCATAAGCTAAATGACTATAATTGAAATTATTATCGAGAAGTTATTTGACAATTTCACACTGTTGCAGAATATGGGGAAAGACTCAATCCGTATGAAAATCTCTCTCGACGCTTTAATTCTATCAACTTCAACTTGTCGTTGTCATAATTGGACGTTAACTAAGGATAGCAATGGGTTGGGTTATTTTCGGTTTGAGTAAATATATCTTACTCAATCCAACTCATTACTAAATGGGTTAAAAAGCCAAACTCGAATCCCACCCAACAAGAGAACCCTCAAAGTAAATTAGTGCCTAACTTGTGATTTAAATGAATAATAATTTAAATGTTGAACTATGGGATGTAACCGGACTACAAGGAGTCCAATTATAACCGTAGAGAATTTCACGTCTCGAAAAAAATTAACCAAACCCAACTTGTGAATACAAATTTCCACCCCCACTCTACATAAAAACCATATATCGGAAAGAATGTATTTGACATTAACATCGTGTCTTTGCAAATCTACACTACGGATCCCCTGAAAGGACAGTAAAATGATTTTTGTTTTTTAACAGCTTAGGAAATTGAAGCTAAACTTCCTTTTGGTTCTCCCTAAAAATGACTTTCTCTTGTTTAAACCGTTTGTAAAGAACTCAATTTTCTATTATTTTTTTTTAAAATGGAAAAGAAATATATTTCTAGTTCTAAAGTTTTGAAAGAAGAACAAATTTATTTTTAAGGGTCACAAAAAAAATAAGATGATGGGTTATCAAAATAGTTCGATGTATAAAAAGAATAATGAATGAACTTGTAAAACCAATCATTTATATAATTTGGATTTAGGTAAGTAAATGAATTAAGTGAATATAAAAATAAGATTATACAATAAACAATCAGATGATTCATAAATCATTCATTCAGATTAGTTCCATGGATTGGACAAAGTATTCACTAATAGAAAAAAATGAATATGTTTATTTTTCTCATGTTTCATATATTATTATTATTGAGAGATCTTATATGCTTTTTTTGCCTAATTTCTCAAGTAATTCTTAAGTTTTGATCTTAGTTCTTTGTTAATTATTTATTTTCTCTGTCATTATTTTTTCTTTGATGCACTTTACAAGGTTGAGACTACGTGTTTCAAGTATTTTTGATGAGAGGTCTTGTATGTTTTATTTAACCTTGAACTTTGTGAGTTTTCATGTATTTTTCTTAATCTTCGTTGATTATTCCTCTTTTTTCTTTTAGTGCTTCTCTTATTAATATCTCTGTTTTGGCTTCTCTCGTCTTAGGTTTGAACTGTCTTTTTCGTGGATCTCAAGATTTACTTGTCTACAAAATTTTCATTCATTCTTTTGCTATTATTTTTCGCAATAGGATTTTTAAGTTGATTTATTTTACACTTATGTTATTTCTATTGTATGTTGTAAGCACTCCATTTTGGGGAAAGTACGGAATTAGGCTCGAGTTTATGAAAAATTACGGAAACCAGCTCCCTTTTGAGGGAGTTATTTTTTCCAGCCTCCACGCGTGTGTAACGCTGAAGCGTGCGGGAGGACTTGTTACAATGTCCAAAATACCCCTGTAAAACTGAACAGTTTATGGCTAACTCTCCCCATTCCATCGAATACCTTACTTACCCATTTCGAACGCAGAGGAAGAAGTAGGAAGAGGAAGAAGGAAGAGGAAGAACGAAGAAGGAAGAAGAAGGAAATTTCGGTTAAGAGGTATGGATTGAAACCCTGATCAAAACAGATGAAAATTTCGGTCACGCTTTTGTTGAAATTTTTCGCATTTCGAACTCATTATGGATTGAACTCGTTAGTTTAAGAGGAAGATAAACCCTAAGGAAATAAAACTGTAACGAAGATGAACCCTTAAACCCTGAAAGAAAAATCCCAAAAATCGGGAAATCGGTAAAGATTTACAGTCTCAAATTCGAGATAACCATCCTGAATTCGAGATGGTTATCTCGAAGTCGAGATGGTTATCTCGAATGCGAGATGGTTATGTCGAATTTGAGACTGTTATCTCGAATTCGAGATAACCATCTTGAATTCGAGATGGTTATCTCGAATTCGAGATGGTTATCTCGAATTCAGGCTTTTTTATTTTTTTCAAAGTAATTCTCAAACTGTATTACTAATATTAAGGAAGCCACACCCTAAAACCCCTGTAGGAAAAATCCAACGGTTGAATTCGAGGTTACAGTCTCGGATTCGAGATGGGTATCTCGAATTCGAGATAACCATCTCGAATCCGAGACTGTTATCTCGAATTCAGGACTGCTAATTTTTGAATTCCATCTTCCACTAATCAATTTTATTAATACTTGCAGAGTCAAGATGTCCACCCTTTGCTTTCATTGTTGAGTCTGTATTGTAAAGCATTGACATTGTTGAGTTTTTGCGTTGTTTTTTCTTGATGTTGCAGATAATGAATGTTTCAGTGATTTGTTGTTATGACGGAGAATGGAAGATTCTCCCTGACAGGTCCCACGTATATGAGGGTGGAAAATCGAAACTGATACAGTTGTATAGTGGAATGAGACATGAGCAACTTTTAAGCAGAGTTTATCGATTGACTAAATCCCGGTGGGAAGAAACTGAGATTAGACTGAGGTCTATGTTCCCTACACACCCGACAATTCCTCCTACTGATATTGAAGATGATGAAGACTTGTTGGTATTTATTTCAGAATGTGAGCGAGCACAAACTCATAATGTACTTTTGCCAATATATGTAACTGAAGTTGCAAAGGGAGTACAACAGTGTGGTCCAACCTCTTTGAGTTACGAAGGTTTTCCTGATCATGAGACTGCCATTCCCCATGCGAACGAGGGTGATACTTGTCATGTCCTTCAGCCTTCTACGGTCTATGTTCCCGACCCTGTCCTCCCAACCGTGCCTTGGCCCTTTGAAGACTTGACAACAGGACCAACTCAATATACTTGTTTTGTGCCTAACACATATGTAGATTATGGTGATACCAGCAGGGGCGACAACTACCATAGTGAAGATTGTGGTGTTCAAGATAATGAATGTGCTAATGTTGGTGAATGTGCTGAAGATGATGATGATGAAGAAGATGATGCTGATGATGATTATTCAGTAGAGGTAGATGAAGATGTTGTCAGAAACGATGTTGATGAGGGTCCTATCCGTGCAAATATCCGTAGCTCATCTCGGTCTGCTTTTCGGCAAGTCAGTCAAGGCCCTTCATCAAATGTGATTGAGAATGATGACTATGTGAATTTCGATCCTTCAGGGTTTGCGGCTGCACTCGACAATACGGATGATATTTCACTTGGGCAAATGTTTAAGGATAAGAGGTGCCTACAGAATGTGTTGGCAAAGTATGCAATGATAAAAAACTTCCAATACAGGGTTGTGGATTCGAATAAATCAAAGTTTGTAGTTAAGTACCTTGGGGGTAATTGTACTTGGAGGCTACGTGCATCAAGGGTGAATGAGTCGGGTGTCTTCAAGATAAAGACTTATAATTCACATCACTCCTGTGGGTTTGTCATAACTGGGCCCGATCATCGACAAGCATCTAGTTTGGTTATTAGTGACATGGTCGTGGGACGAATCGAGGGTCACGTGGCATCTAGGCCCAAAGAGATTATTCATGATGTTTGGAAACAATATGGAGTGCAAATGAGTTACCGGAAAGCGTGGAGATCTAGAGAGATTGCAATAGAACATGTTAGAGGATCATACGACGATTCGTACGCTGACCTCCCCGCTTATTTGTACGAGTTACGCAGGACCAACCCGGGAACAATAACTGCAGTATTGAGTGACCCAGATACTGGTGCATTTGAAAGGTGTTTCGTGGCTCTTGGACCTTGTATAAGAAGTTTTCAGCTCAGTTTACGAAGAGTATTAGCCGTTGACGGGACGCATCTAAAGGGTAAGTACAAGGGGATCTTAATCATAGCAACATCACTTGATGGTGACAACCACATATGTCCAGTTGCTTATGGAATAGCTGAATCAGAGAACAATGACAGTTACAAGTGGTTTTTCAAACAATTAGCTGACTCAGTTGGGTACATGGAAGGGTTAGTCATTATAACTGATCGACACGCCAGTTTGATAAGCCAAGTCCCCATTGCATTCCCACATGCAATTCATAGTTATTGCTCATATCATATTAGCCAGAATATGCATGCAGCATTCAAGGATGAGGGACTGAAACCATTATTTTGGTCGGCCGTAAAGACATGCATGTTCAACAAGTTCCAAGAGCTTATGTCACGTCTTGCAGGAGCAAACCCCGAGGCACATGAATGGTTAGCTGCAATTCCAAGAGAAAAATGGGCATCTGCATACTTTCCTGGGCTAAGGTATAACATTGTAACTACTAATATAGCTGAATCGATCAATAGTTTGCTGAAGGAAGCGAGAGAATATCCAGTTACAATGCTTTTAGAGGATGTGCGTCTTAAGATCCAACGAATGTTCTTTAACCGACAAAACAAAGCGATGGAAATGAATGGAAGCCTAACAACATGGGCTGAGGGTAAACTACAGAGGAGACTTTCTAAAGCACGTTATTTGGAATGTGATGGAATCGTTCGATATGAGTATTATGTGAGGGGAGAATTTAACGCTACAGTGAAGCTTCTTGAACGTACTTGCACCTGTAGGAAATTTGATGTACAGGGGTTGCCTTGTATACATGTTTTGGCTGCCTGTAATAAGTATCGACATGATCCGTATGCGTACTTTTCTCCCTACTATACATCTGATATGTATCGAGCCACCTATGAAGAGTCAATATATCCGGTACATGACAAAAAGCATTGGGATCTCCCAGATGAAGTAATAGCCGAGACCAAGCGGATGAAACCCCCTGTACAAAAAAGAAGCACGGGGAGACCGAAGAAAAACAGAATTCCTTCACAAGGCGAAGAAAGGCCTACTGTAAGATGTGGTAGATGCAAACAAAGTGGTCATAATAGACAAACATGTACTAATGTAATCCCACAAGTATGATCATTTCATAATAACAATTGAAAGTGTTTTTGTATCGAATTGTTGATTTTGTATATTCGAATATTGTTAAAATTCATCCAACCATGTACTTGAGTGGTATATAAAGGGAGACAAATGGAAACAACAGTCTCAAGACAGAACCTGTAATCTGGAACTGGAGCCTGAATTCGAGATAACCATCTAGAATTCGAGATGATTTGGATGATTTCGAGATGGTTATCTCGAATTCAGGACCTGGACCTGTATAATCTGGAACAGAATGACAAATAATGAAAGCAACAGTCTCGAATTCGAGATAACCATTTCCAATTCGAGATGATTTCGATGATGTCGAGATGGTTATCTCGAATTTAGGACCTGGACCTGTATAATCTGAAACAGAATGAAAAATAATGAAAGCAGCAGTCTCGAATTCGAGATAACCATCTCGAATTCGAGATAACCATTTCCAATTCGAGATGATTTGGATGATTTCGAGATGGTTATCTCGAATTTAGGACCTGGACCTGTATAATCTGAAACAGAAAGAAAAATAATGGAAGCAACAGTCCCTAGTTTACGAGATGGTTATCTCGAATTCGTGATTTTGTTAGTCTGAATTCGGGACATTCACTGTAAATGAACAGTTAATTAGCTACCTTGAGGGAATCCTTTACATCCATAATAAATCCATTACAAATCCAATACATACATCCATGTCAGGTTTGAAAACTTAAACATCCTTTCATAAAAAAATTAGTACATCCAAACAGTGAGCCCCCCTTGACATAAAGTACACATAAGACACTCCCACCCCTTGACCATGTCCCCTAAGGATTGGCAACCCCATCCATTATCTCGCAGGCTATCCGCTTCCGGAACTTCAAAACATCAACCTACAAATTTAAAATACGATGAGCATAAATAGTGAGTCAAATAAATAAAAAACCTTCAAGAGCATAAATAGTAAGTTAGAGGAAAATAAGGAATAATACCTGCTCAAACTGAATCTCCAAATCAGCACATAAGAAATCAACATATTTCATCAGGAATATTCCACAATCGCGCCTGATACACAAACAACACATTTCATTAGTATTTTATAGTATAGGAAAAAAAAGTGAGCTAAATTATAAATAAATTGCTTATTTTCATATAGACTTACGTATTTCTCTGTTTTGGTAAGTGGGTGACCTCCCGTACCACCCAGTCCTTGCCTAGAGCCTCCACGTCGCCAAACATATGGAAGAAGGCGGGGATGCATTCTTTGATGGTACATAGTTCTGATGCATACATGTCTATGACATCGGTGAAGTATGAGTCCAGAATTAGGACTTGGTTTCTCGGGGGTTCCAATACCGCTAACACCCAGTGCTGGCCATGGAGAAACGGGAGGTACACTCTCTCAGCCGACCACATGGCTGGTCGCCCACTTGACCCCTCAACAATGGGTCTAAGGTTAGGGTTTATTTGGTCCTTTAACATCACTCGTGTCACAGAGTCATTTGCATTCATATATAATCTGCACACGTCTAGTTCTTGAAGTAGAAATTCCTGTGAAGACACTAAATCATTAGAATACCTTAAAGATTGAGTTACCGGTAATGAAATAATAAGAAGAGACCTTACCATGAACCAAGTAGGTCCAAAGACACATGACTGAGTGTAAAGCGCGGGATGTCTCTCACGACGTTGTGCCAACAACTCCATCCATACGTCAATATGCTATATATATAAAAGGATTAGTGTTAGATTATTAGAATTACAAAAGAGATACACAATATAACGTTAAAGATGGGAAGAGTGTTACCGTGGAATCGATCAAGCTTTTGCTAGTTGACACAACAGCGAGCATCTCCGGAGTTATTCTAACGTTATATATCGTCTGCCTACATTTCAAAAACTTTCTAAAGTAGAGAAATATGATAATTTATGCATCTACTTTTCAATTCAAAATTAGAAAAATTACCTAAAATTATTCGAATCTGCCTCCGTATTCAAAAAGGTTCGTAGGGCCTTTTTTTCAGCTATCGTAGCTTCCCTCATTGGGTCTTTAGCGGATGAAACCCCCTCGGTCATTTTTTTCTTCACTCTAGTATTCAAGTAAGGGGAGCGGAGATGCTTCGAAATGATTGTGGCTCTTAGTGGCCTTCCCTCAACTCTTGTAAGGGTTTCATCATCATCACCTTCAAAAGCCGTTATTTCAGCATCACCCACCTCCCCCCTTGAACAGGCTGTTCTTACTTCATCCCCCACCTCCCCCCCTGAACAGGTTGCCCTTATTTCATCACCCACCTCCCCCCTTGAACAGGTAGGCCTTCCCTCATCACCCACCTGCCCCCCTGAAAAGATAGTTCTTTCTTCATCTGTAGGGGGTGCATACTTTCTGCATTCTCTTTCTCTTTGTCTTTCTCTTTCTTTTCTTCTTCTTTTTCTTTCTCTTTCTCTATCTCTTTTTCTTTCCCTTTTTCTCATAGCCCTCATTTCTGATGCATAATTATCAAATCTGTCAGCCAAGCAATCCATTTTCGTGGCTAAGGCATCAAACCGTCGGCCAAAATAACGTTTCAGACGCTTGTACAAAGATGGGTGTGATTTCGCTTGTACATCGTGTACCTGAAAAAATGCTAGATATTAGGACACAATAAAAACTAAATATATGGAATAAATGGGCCTGAAGTCCAAATTACAGTCATGAATTCGAGATTACAGCCTCGGATTCGAGATGGTTATCTCGAATTCGAGATAACCATCTCGAATTCGAGATAACCATCTCGAATTCGAAGCTGTAATCTCGAATCCGAGACTGTAATCTCGATTTGAGGATAAAATTTTACAACTGTTTCGATACAATCATCTTTATTTTGGGTTTCAATTTTGTTACTTACAGTTTTTGACCTTCGCTCATGTACCGGGGGGGGACTACCCTCCTCCTCGTCATCATCACCATCATCATTCCCTCCCTCCACCTCAGCCTGCTCATCACCATCCCCCTCAAGAGTATCCTCCTCCTCACCACCCTCCTCATCTCCATCCTCCTCCTCATCGTCAGCCTCATCATCATCATCATCATCATCATCATCCTCCTCAGATCCCATTCGTGCAAGGACACCCCTAACAACTTCTTGCTCCTTCTCACGATCAGTGACATTCAACTTCAGAACCTCAAGCTGTGAACACAAAATTATGTTAAACTAAGCAAACAAAAAATATATAACTAAATACTAACTTTCACTTTCGTACCTCTTCTACATTAAATATCTTTTCTTCCAATGTCTTGTAGATTTTATACGTAGTATCTTTCCAACGTAAAACACGAGGGAAAATCTCAATAGTAGGCGGAGATCCGCGAGAACATAATCTCCCAAGTGCAGGAATGCACTCAAACATCCAAACCTGTCATCATTACAATTTGAAATGAAAATACAAACAGGAGTGTAATTACAACTTAAACTTATATGAAGGATATAATATACCTGAAAGGCAATACAACATCCGTTAATGTTGTATTGTGGGGTATCTATATGTGCCATTTCAATACTCTTCTTAAATATCGAGTACCCTACAGTGCCCCAAGGGTATTTGTTAAAGGCATCGAGGTCCTCTACAAGATCCAAGTAGTCAATCTCGATGTTCGAGTGTGTCTCTTTTGCAATGATCAATAACTCCACATATAGGACCAATGCAATCTTGATTGCGTCCATATCATTGTTACACGACTCCAACACCCTAAGCAGGTCGAATTTTTTTATAAGTTGTACTTCACCAAACTTACGAACCTTTAGGGAGGTAGGAGAATTGGCGGGTACTATGGCGGGAGGGACACCTATGCTAGCATTTAAACCCATTATCAGGGTGAAGTCTAACAACCTAAACCGCATAACACTACCAGCTAAATCAAAAGTAAGTGCATCCCTACGCCTCTGAAGTAGGTGGTGCAATGCCTGACCACATTGGGGATTTCTGGGCAAATCATAAAGATGCCCAAAGCAAGTCTGCTTCCATAAAGACTTTCTCTCAGGATGGGCCTCCAAGTGCGGCTTTATTTTTTCAAACCATTCTTTCATGGTACATTTCACGGAAGGTTGGGCCTTTTCCACCTCTTTCCCCTTCCCTTTGTCTTTCCCTTTGCCTTTGTCATCCCCTTTTCCTCTGTTTTTTGGCATCTTCACTCTGCAAGTATTAATAAAATTGATTAGTGGAAGATGGCATTCAAAAATTAGCAGTCCTGAATTCGAGATGGTTATCCTGAATTCGAGATAACAGTCTCGGATTCGAGATGGTTATCTCGAATTCGAGATACCCATCTCGAATCCGAGACTGTAACCTCGAATTCAGCCGTTGGATTTTTCCTACAGGGGTTTTAGGGTGTGGCTTCCTTAATATTAGTAATACAGTTTAAGAATTACTTTGAAAAAAAAAAAGAGCCTGAATTCGAGACTGTTATCTCGAATTCGAGATAACCATCCTGAATTCGAGATGGTTGTCCTGAATTCGAGATGGTTATCTCGAATTCCAGATAACAGTCTCGAATTCGAGATAACCATCTCGAATTCGAGACTGTTATCTCGAATTTGAGACTGTAAATCTCTACCGATTTCCCGATTTTTGGGATTTTTCTTACACGGTTTAAGGGTTCATCTTCGTTACGGTTTTATTTCCTTAGGGCTTATCTTCCTCTTAAACTAACGAGTTCAATCCATAATGAGTTCGAAATGCGAAAAAATCAACAAAAGCGTTACCGAAATTTTCATCTGTTTTGATCAGGGTTTCAATCCATACCTCTTAACCGAAATTTCCTTCTTCTTCCTTCTTCGTTCTTCCTCTTCCTTCTTCCTCTTCGTTCTTCCTCTTCCTTCTTCCTCTGCGTTCGAAATGGGTAAGTTCGAAATGGGTAAATTCGAAATGGGTAAGTAAGGTATTCGATGGAATGGGGAGAGTTAGCCATAAACTGTTCAGTTTTACAGGGGTATTTTGGACATTGTAACAAGTCCTCCCGCACGCTTCAGCGTTACACACGCGTGGAGGCTGGAAAAAATAACTCCCTCAAAAGAGAGCTTGTTTCCGTAATTGTTCAAAAAATCGAGCCTAATTCCGTACTTTCCCCCTCCATTTTTACCTCTCCTACTTTTCTCTTTCCTCTTCAAAGCTTCGAGGCATCAACCAAAGCCCACCATCCTCAACCGTCATCCGAGCCCAGAACTTGTTTGCACCTAACCCAAAAGTTTTGTGCTATAATCGTAGTCATGGGTCAAACTACGCGGTTAGCTCGCTAGGGGGTTAAGGGGGATAGTGCGTCACCTCAACCGAGGGCTCGGGGGTAGAGTCCCGAGCAAAATTTTTTACGTGGCTCAAATAAGTAAAAGTCTTTTTCTATGAAGATACCTTGATCGTTCGAACCAATCTGGTTTTATTCAAACGACCTCATGTCATTTGAGTGAAATTATGTTTGTTCGAATGAAATAGTTTTTGTTCCTGAGCAATTGACTTGTTTCTCAACAGTTATCTCGTTCAAACCAACTTGGGTTTTGTTCAAATAACTGGTTGTCGTTTGAATGGATTAAGCTACTGTTTCTATCTAAGCAATACATTTGTTTCCCAATATCAAATCTGTTCGAACGGGCACTTACGTCGTTCGAACGGACCCCGCAAAAACCAAATATTCTGGAATCCGAACCCTAATTTGCCCCCCCGCCCCTCCCCCCACCATTCTCACTCCTAAACATCCCAAATAATTATCAAACTACCCTAACCCTTAGAAAATCTATAAACACCCCTCATTCAAGGCTGAAACTACCCTAATCCCGAATCTTTAAGACCAAAACCCTAATCTCTTCCTCTTTCTACCTACCCTAGAATTTTTTTCAAGAGGAAGCCTCCTTCAACCCTAAGCCCTACCAATCCAAACCGTGTAGTGCCCCAAAATCTCATCTTTGTCAAATGAGACTTTGGACCCGTGACACTCATGTACAGTCTTATCTTAACAGCATACAAGGCATACCAAAATATGAGTCTCAAAATTTCTCATTAACATTAATAATAAAACCAATATGTAATCAATATAAATTATCATCCATCATGATCTCATATCTTTAAATTTTAAACCGAAGCAACATTAATCTTAAAATCATTTTATTACAACCCTTAAAAAAATAAACCAGTAATGGATCAATAATTAGGATATCTAAAATATCCTAGATCGATGATCCCTTGGACCTAGAGGGGGTGAATAGGTCTCCCTAACAATATCTACCAATTTTAATTTGCTTTTTAACACACGATATTTTTACGTGAAAACCCTTCCGGGAAAAACCACAGGACCTAGTCCAACACAAAATCCACTATGAGAAAGTTATAAGTACAAAACTCGCATCTTACCCAATCGGACTCGACACACTGTTCCTTGGTACAAATTCTTCACCATGATTGGTTCAATCTCTGCCACAGCAGCTCTGGTTCTTCACTAGCCAACTCTTCTTGTGAATCCAAACCACGATTTACAAAGATTGATCTCCTTCCTTGAAGGCTCCGGATCACACCGGTCAATCACACTCCACGAGTGTTGAGGTATGTTGAATCAATTAAGACAAACTAGTCTCTAGAGGATTCTCAATAGCATTAAGATCACACAATGCAAGATCAAAGAATAGAAAGTATTTTTGCATTCTCTAGAGAGATTGTGAGAGGAGTGATCAAAGATGATCAACCAATAACAAAGGAAAACCCTAGATAGAGTTCTCTAGCCTCTAGTTTTCACAAAACAATTCAATTTTTATGGAATTAGGTTTTTAAGAAGTATATTTATATTCCCAAGACAGTTATAAGAAGTCTTTAAATACGAATAGGGGTCGACCAGTGCACCAGTGGTCAACCACAGTAAAGGGGCGGTCGACCGGCCAATAACTCACTCTCTGGAAAAAAATCCCCATAGTAAATTTGCATGGGTGGTCAACGGGTCAAAATGAGCATTCAATCGTTAGGCAAGGGTCTACCACTGAAACAGGGTGGTTCGACCAATGGTCACAGATTTTGCATTAATACTTGATTTTTATTGTGCATAAGATTCATAAGGAACTCATAAGATATCGAAATACGTCACGATTCAATGTATGCACCTGTTAATTCATTATGGTTTCCATACTTTGATTTTGCATGTATTCTGATGAATTGTATACTGCATGACATGTTAATATTTTTATAACATTGTTAGTTAGTAGTTTGTATACGTTTAGTATTCTATGCACAGCCGAACTGTTACTTCGGCAGGTACAAAGGTAGATACACATGCTCTGGAACCATGGGTCGAAGAGGTATATGTTGAGGAGCCGCTGGGCAATCATCTTGTGGACGATACGGTCCTTGATAGGTGGCCCTACTGAGGAGTTGATTAGAGAGAGAGCGAGAGAGATGTATTTTTGTGTTTTCATTTTGGGGTTTTTGTATCGGTTTGAGTTGGTGACTCAAGCAAGGAATCTTATGTACATGTTTTAGATTATATTTCAGTTGTTGTAACTAGTGGTACTTGGAAGACTGTATATAAGAAAGAAATTTTCAGCTTCGCTATTTGTTATGCCTTGTATGCTCTCTCACAGGATGGTTTGTATGTAAGTCACCACGCCAGAGTCTCATAACTTCTAGGTGGGATTTTGGGTCATGACAGAGTTGGTATCAGAGCCTAGGTATGAAGTTCTCTAGGATCGTTTAAAGTTCGATACCACAATTAAAACAAGGCATTAGGTTCATCTAGGGAGTCGTATTCCAAGTATAGTCCTAGTCCATAACGGGTTGAAACTCAACCGATCTTGTGTCTTAGCTTCGCTAGGAACCTCAGAGTGTATTATTATACTATGGTGTGTATATTTTGATGTATATCCTATACTTAGATAAATACTTGATGCTATAGAATTTCAATGTTGGTGTAATTATGGATTCCGAGTTAGACTTATGTTTTGTTATTGTTATCAGGATTAAATCATGAGACACGGCAATCGAGGTCGTGGATACCATACTAGGAGAAATGGAGCATCTCCTGCTCCATCGGGTGATGAGCAGCTTGACCTGACCCATGTCTTGGGCTCAATAGCAAAGACATTAGCTATGCTTGTAGCCAGGTAGCCCTCTACCCCTACTGCTGCTGTTGTACTGGTACCTGCTCCTCCACATAGAGCACAGGCAGGGATCGAGGCATTCTGTAGAACCCCGAATCTTCATTTCACTAAGTAGTGAATGGTGTGTGAATAGTGCTCAAAGTGGAGCCTTGTACACTAATGAGTTTTATGTTAATAAAAATGTTTGGATATATGGTGCGCATGTGTTGATAGGTATATATAGCCTAAGGGAATGTGTTTTGAGTGTACAAGGTGTTAGAGTTGGAATGGAGAAGGTCCAAGTAGTGGAAAAAAGGGTTTTGCAGCAAAAACAGGGGAGCACCGATCACTCGGTGATAACATCGATCGCTCGGTCAGCTAGCGATCGATCGGTATCTATTGAATGGTCAAAGGTTTTGTATGGGGAAAAACTCCAGAGAGGGTGTTTTCAACCGATCTCTCGATCAAAACACCAATCGCTCGATATGCCACCGATCGCTCGGTCCTGACCACCGATCGATCGGTTATACGCAGTTTTACTTCATTAAGGGTGTTTAAGTCTTTTAACCACCTCTCTTGCCCATAAAAGTCCCCAGCTCCTGCCTTAGGGTTTTAGAAACCATTAGGGCATATTTTTGAGAGGAGAAGAAGGAGAAAAAGCTAGGGTGTGCTCAAGTTTGAAGAGAAGATCAAGATCTTCCCTTCTTTGGTGTTCTTCAACTAAGAACTCGAGGTTCTCATGTGTTCCAAGCCATTGGAATCGAATTCATCGATTTCACCGAGGTAGATATATTCTACTACCAAACTTGTGATAATACTAGTTCACCATATGATGTTCTTCTCATTCTATGATAAAATCTTAGGTTGATATGGTATGTGATGTTGCTTTTATACTTGAATGTAAACTAACATTATTAGACACTCTATGTGTTTGGTTTAACGCCTCTAAGGACTTTTATGTTGAGTATGCTATTATTCTCATGTACTTCACATGTCTCGCATGAATCGGGGTTTTCATGGATTTGTCAAAGTTATAAAAAGGGTTTTTAAGTAAGGGACTCACATGATGATTTTAAGAAACCTCATGATATTGTCTAAGATCGGTTCACAAGCTCCAAGGATCATACTAAACTTACAAGGAACTCTATGATAAGGTCTAACATTGATGTACAAGCTCCAAGGATCATAAATGTAAATGTTCTAAGATCTCTATGGTTTTGCTCTATGGTTTTGCTCTACGGTATTGCTTTAAGGCTCTATGGATCATAAATGACTCTAAGGAACTCTATGAACTTAATACGACTCAAAGAATTCACAAGGCTCTGATTATTGCAAGACTTACACGGTTTTGGTGTTCGGATGTCATTACACGTGCTATTTCACGGTTTTTACGCTTCGATATATTTTAAGGATTTCAGTCTCCATGTCTCGCATGCTTCTATGATATTATTGCTTTGTTGTTAGTAGTATGTATACGCTGAGTATTCCACGCTCAGCCGATATTTGTTATCATCGGCAGGTGCACGGGTTCCTTTCGACTTGTGTGGTTCGGAGCCTTGGGTAGAGGAAGAATACCACGACCCGGAGCCTTCTATGGACCACTACCAGGATGATGGATCGCTAGATAAGCGGCCCGACTTTGAATTCTGCTGACTATATTAGGAAGAGAAGATTTTTGTGTATGTTGAGAGTGAGACTTGTCCACTCCATATTTTGGAAATATATTTTGTTGGTTCAGACTTGAACCGAACGATAGGAGTATTTGATTATAAATTTTTTCCGCTATGTAGAACTTGTGTACTCTAACAGGTTGATATACGTGCCTTATGTTTCATATGGGATGGTATGATACGACGGTCACGAGCTAAAGTATCCCTAACACCTAGGGGGTATTTTGGGTCGCGACAGACTTGGTATCAGAGCTCTTGGGATTAGTTTCCCTTGGGCTAAGCGGAAGTGAGTTCTCTGAGTTGAACTTAGAACTCAGATGTAATTGTTTGTATTAAGTTTGCTATGGCGATATAACCGGTATCAAGCGAATCCTTAGGTCAATCTAGAATCCTAGTTTAGATGCCAGGTTTAGACTATGTCCTTAGTCTTATTCCAAAAGGGTTGATGCTCAACAAAAGGATCTTAGCTACGCTAGAAAACTCTAAGTTATATTTGTATGATTATGTGTACACCTTTATGTATACTATATGTATACTATATGCGGGTATTAGCATTTCATGCTCATTGAATTGTTATATGTTGTGTGAAGATTGGTATCCAAGTTAGACTCATGTTTTGCCATTGATCTCAGGATTTTACATCATAAGACGTGGCAATCGGGGTCATGGTTACCATACTCGGAGATCCGAGGGTGAGGTTCCGAGAGAGGAGGAGCCGCTTTACTTCACAAATGCTATGCATTCCATAGTAGAGACATTGGCTTTATTGGCAGCCAGACCTGCAGTGGTTATTCCTACCCCACCGACTACTTCTGTGCCTCCGTCGGTGCATCACACCGCGGGACTTGAGGCTTTCCAGAGATTGCGGCCTCCTACATTCTATGGGACTCTGGACTCAATGGTGGCAGAGACATGGATTATGCAGTTAGAGCAGACCTTTCGGGCTCTCCGCTGTACTGAGGAGCAGCGGGTTGAGTGAGCTTCCTTCGTGATGGAAGGTGAAGCAGAGCATTGGTGGAGAGCTGCCCAAAAGTAGAGGGATGTTGCGAAGGTAGGGGAACCCTAGACATAAGGGGAGTTCCTTGACACCTTCTATGAGCAGTATTTTCCCAGATTTATCTGAGAACAAAAGGCAAAGGAATTCATGCTCTTAGAGTAGGGAGCGATGAACGTAGCCGAGTATGAGGCTAAGTTCACCGAGTTGTCAAGATTTGCTCCACATCTGATCGCGACTGAAGATCTGCAAGTCAGAAAATTTGAGATGGGGTTGAAGGCGTTCATCCGTGATAGGGTATCCATCCTCCAAATAGAATCCTGGAGGGAGATAGTGGGAAAGGCAAAGATCCCCAAGAAGAATGCAGAGGAGTTTATCAGGATGAGGGATAGTGGCTTCAAGAGGAGCATATCCTGGGGACAGTCTAGTGGTTCGGCACTACCCGAGAAGAGAACCAGGACTGCTCCATATCAGTTCTCTCAGCCAATGTCAGCTCAAAGGCCTCCTTTTGTGCCTCTGGCACCGCGCCCTATGACGTCACAGGCTACGAGGGTTACGCCTCCAGTTTCCTCCACATCGCAGGCATTTAAGGAGTGCGTCGTATGTGATCGTCGGCACAAGACTAGAGATTGCTGAAGACTATCGGGTGGATGCTTCCACTGTGGTGAGGTTGGTCACGTGATACGGGATTGCCCACGTAGGCAGTCACAGAGTAGGCCACAGGGAGTCCAACCTCCAGGCAGGCAGACTTCACTTCAGGGGTCTTCATCACAGGCCTCCAGATCCTTGTCGGCCACCCAGCAGCCTCGTTAGGCAAATTAGGGCAGGGAATTTGTCATAACTGACCAAGACGCACAGGCATTTGATGATGTTGTGCAAGGTACGCACGACTTTAAGATTGTTAAGGTTCTAGTGTTTCCATGATGTATTGTATGTATATATGCTATGTAGTGTTTTGCTATGCGTGTATCAACATGTATTAGGTATGTAGTTCATTTTATAACTTGGGTAGTTATAATTCTTAGGTGCGTTGCTAGTGAATGAGTGATTAGCACGGGTGTTGATCGACATGGGATCCACTCATTCATTCGTCTCACTCAGTTTTGCCGAAGGCTTTACGTCCGAGCCAAGTAAGATACCTCGGGAGTTGTCCATTTCGACTCAACTGGGCAAGTCTATTGAGGCAGATAAAGTGTATCTAGACAGTGTTGTGCAAGTCATGCAGCATGAGTTACCAGTCGACCTGATCATTCTGGGATTTCAAGATTGGGATTTTGAAGTTATCCTAGGTATGGATTGGCTCTCAGCTCACCATGGACACGTGGCGTGTTTCAAGAAGGTGGTGAACTTTAAGCCCACTGGGATGAAGCCGTTTCATTTCAAGGGACTTTAGAGGAGAGACATTGCTCGTTTTACAGCTCCCAGTCTTGCGAGTGTAGAAGTACGAGACTCCACATCCACTCCGGTTGTGTGCGAGTATGTGGATGTGTTTCCCGACGAATTACCGGGTCTACCTCTAGATCGGGTGATAGAGTTCGCTATCGAGCTTGCTCTAGGCATGGATCCAATTTCTAAGGCTCCATACAGGATGGCCCCCTATTGAGCTTAAAGAGTTAAAGGAGCAATTGGAGGAATTACAAAAGCTTAGATTCATCCGATCGAGTGTCTCACCTTGGGGAGCTCCAGTGCTCTTCATGAAAAAGAAAGATGGGTCGATGCGGATATGCATTAACTATAGGCAGCTAAACAAGGTCACTATCAAGAATCGTTATCCATTGCCTCAGATAGACGACTTGTTTGACCAGTTGAAGGGTGCAAAGTTCTTCTCGAAGATCGATCTCTGATCTGGGTATCATCAATTGAAGATCAAGGCAGAAGACATTCTGAAGACAGCATTCAGAACTCGATACGGTCACTACGAGTTTCTGGTCATGCCTTTTGGTCTGACTAATGTGCCGGCTGCATTCATCGATCTGATGAACCGGGTGTTCAGATCGTCTCTCGATCAGTGTGTGATCATATTCGTAGATGATGTCCTTGTGTATTCATAGACACAAGATGATCACACGAGAGATTTCCGCCTGGCATTGCAGACTCTTCGAGAGCATAGCCTGTATGCTAAGTTGAGCAAGTGGGAGTTCTGGCTGGAAAGGGTATCGTTCCTTGGCCATGTGGTGTCTGCCGAAGGTATCTCAGTCGATCCTGTGAAGATCAAGGCACTGATGAACAGGAGAGACCGTAGAGTGTTACCGAGATTCACAGTTTTCTCAGCTTGGCAGGATACCACAGGAGGTTCGTGGAGGGGTTCTCTAGCTTAGCAACTCCGCATACCTATCTCACGTGGAAGAATGCTAAGTTCACTTGGAGTGACAAGTGTGAGGCAAAATTCCTGGAGTTGAAGAAGAAGCATACCACGGCCCTTGTGTCACAATTCCGTCTGGGAGCGATGGCTTTGAAGTCTACAGTGATGCATCCCTTATCGGGTTTGGATATGTTCTTATGTAGCATAAGCAGGTGGTTGCCTATGCTTCTCGCCAATTGAAGGAGCATGAGCAGAACTACCCCACGCACGATCTAGAGCTTGCCGCAGTCGTCTTTGCGCTGAAGATTTGGCATCACTACCTCTATGGGGAAGAGTTCATTGTGTTCACGGTTCACAAAAGCTTGAAATATCTCTTCTTCCAGAAGGAGTTGAACATGAGGCAATGTCGATGGATGGAGTTCATGAAGGACTATGATTTTTCCATTCAGTACCATCCAGGTAAGGCGAACGTGGTAGCTGATGCTCTTAGCAGAAAGCCTTACAAGGTTACGGCTCACATGAGGGTCCAAGAGTGGAAGTTATTAAATGATATGTGTAATCTTGACACTACCCTCAGACTTGCTACCTATGGGCCGGTGATGTCAAACATCTCAGTTATGCCGCATATCTTGGATCGGATCAAGGAGTTGCAGGATTCTGATGATGAGTTGCTTGCTTACTGAGACAAATCGGTGAGTAGTGGTAGTCAGGATTTCGCCACAAGTAGTGGTGGTACTATCAAATTCAAGGGCAGGTGGTGTGTTCCAACCGACCCAAAGTTGAGACTTGAGATCATGGACGAGGCTCATCGATCCAAGTACTCTGTGCATCCAGGGGTACAAAGATGTACCAAAACTTGAAAAGGCACTTCTGGTGGCGTAATATGAAGAGGGACATGGCCGAGTACGTTCTAGATATTTGGTGTGCTAGCAGGTGAAGGCCGAGCATCAAAGGCTAGCAGATCTTTTACAGTCCCTCCCTATTCCGGAATGGAAATGGGAGAATATCTCGATGGATTTCATCGTTGGTTTGCCACGGACGGTGAAGGGCTCCGATGCCATCTGGGTGATAGTGGACAGATTAACGAAGTCTGCACATTTTCTTCCTTATCAGACTACATTCAGTTCAAATCAGTTGGTAGCCTTGTATGTCAAGGAGGTGGTCCGTCTGCATGGGGTGCTGGTTTTCATCGTGTCTGATCGAGACCCTAGGTTTACTTCGAGGTTCTGGAAAAATTTTCAGAGCGCTATGGATTCTCGGTTAGATTTCAGCACCACCTTTTATCCTCAAACCGATGGGCAGACTGAGTGGGTGAACCAGGTTGTAGAGGATATGCTCCGAGCTTGTATGTTAGACTTTCAGGGTAGTTGGGAGGAACACATGCCGTTGGTTGAGTTCGCCTACAACAACAATTACCAGGCGAGCATCCAAATGGCACCTTTCGAAGCTCTGTATGGTCGAAGTTGTAGATCTCCTCCATACTGGGATGAAGTTGGTGAAAGGAAGATACTGGGTCCTGAATTGATCGAGCAAACCGCAAAAAGGGTCAAGGTCATCAGGGAGCGATTGAAAACTTCTCAGGATAGGCAGAAGAGCTATGCGGACACTCACCGTAGAGATTTGGAATTTCAAGTTGTGGATCGGGTCTTTGTGAAGATTTCGCCGAGCTGGGGAATCATGAGGTTCGGGAAGAAAGGGAAGCTCAGCCCTAGGTACGTGGGGCCATTCGAGATCATCACTCAGGTTGGTGAGGTTGCTTACCAGGTTCGCCCTACCGCCTCACATGGCAATGGTCCATAATGTATTTCACATTTCCATGCTCAGGAAATACATTCTGAATCCTTCCCACGTCATTTCTCTTGATCCTGTGGAGATTCGAGAGGATCTCACTCTGGTTGAACAACCGGCTCAGATCTTGGATCGTTGAGATCAAGTCTTGTGCACCAAGACTATCCCATTAGTCCTCGTGAAATGGCAGCACCATTCTGCAAAAGAGGCTACGTGGGAGCGTGAAGCTGAAGTGAGGGAAAAGTAACCTCATTTGTTTTCTTGATGTTCTTTTCATGTAAATTTTTTCTTCTTGTTCTTTTGGTATCGTTCCAATTTCGGGGATGAAATTCTTGTAAGGGGGGAGGATGTAGAACCCCGAATCTTCATTTCACTAAGTAGTGAATGGTGTGTGAATAATGCTCAAAGTGGAGTTTTGTACGCTAATGGGTTTTATGTTAATGAAAATGTATGGATATATGGTGTGCATGTGTTGATAGGTATACATAGCCTAAGGGAGTGTGTTTTGAGTGTACAATGTGTTAGAGTTGGAATGGAGAAGGTCTAAGTAGTGGAAAAAAGGGTTTTGCAGCAAAAACAAGGGAGCACCGATCGCTCGCTGATAACATCGATCGCTCAGTCAGCTAGCAATCGATCGGTATTTATCGACTAGTCAAAGATTTTGTATGGGAAAAAATTCTAGAGAGGGTGTTTTCAATCGATCTCTCAGTCAAAACACTGATCGCTCGGTATGCCACCAATCGCTCGATCCTGACCACCGATCGATCGGTTATACGCAGTTTTGCTTCATTAAGGGTGTTTAAGTCTTTTAACCACGTCTCTTGCCTATAAAAGCCCCAGCTCGTGCCTTAGGGTTTCAGAAACCCTTAGGGCATATTTTTGAGAGGAGAAGAAGGAGAAAAAGCTAGGGTGTGCTCAAGCTTGAAGAGAAGATCAAGATCTTCCCTTCTTTGGTGTTCTTCAACTAAGAAGTCGAGGTTCTCATGTGTTCCAAGCCTTTGGAATCGAATTCATCGATTTCACCAAGGTAGATACATTCTACTACCAAACTTGTGATAATTCTAGTTCACTATATGATATTCTTCTCATTCTATGCTAAAATCTTAGGTTGATATGGTATGTGATGTTGCTTTTATACTTGAATGTAAACTACCATTATTAGACACTCTATGTGTTTGATTTAATGCCTCTAAGGACTTTTATGTTGAGTATGCTATTATTCTCATGTGCTTCGCATGTCTCGCATGAAATCGAGGTTTTCATGGATTTGTCAAAGTTATAAAAAGGGTTTTCAAGTAAGGGACTCACATGATGATTTTAAGAAACCCCGTGATATTGTCTAAGATCGGTTCACAAGCTCCAAGGATCATACTAAACTTACAAGGAACTCTATGTTAAGGTCTAAGATCGATGTACAAGCTCCAAGGATCATAAATGTAAATGTTCTAAGATCTCTATGGTTTTGCTCTATGGTAGTGCTTTAAGGCTTTATGGATCATAAATGACTCTAAGGAACTCTATGAACTTAATAAGACTCAAAGAATTCACAAGGCTATGATTATCACAAGACTTACATGGTTTTGGTTTTCGGATGTCATTACATGTGCTCTTTCACGGTTTCTACTCTTCGATATGTTTTAAGGATTTCAGTCTCTATGTCTTGCATGCTTCTATGATATTATTGCTTTGTTGTTAGTAGTATGTATAAGCTAAGTATTCCATGCTCAGCCGATATTTGTTATCATCGGCAGGTGCACGGTCCTTTCGACTTGTATGGTTCAGAGCCTTGGGTAGAGGAAGAATACTACGACTCGGAGCCTTCTATGGACCACTACTAGGATGATGGATCGCTAGATAGGCGGCCCGACTTTGACTTCTGCTAACTATGTTAGGAAGAGAAGATATTTTGTGTATGTTGAGATTGGGATTTGTCCAGTCCATATTTTGGATATATATTTTGTTGGTTCAAACTTGAACCGAAAGACAGGAGTATTTGATTATAAATTGTTTCCGCTATGTATAACTTGTGTACTCTGATAAGTTGATATGCATGCCTTATGTATCATACGGGATAGTATGATACGACAGTCATGAGCTAAAGTATCCATAACTCCTAGGGGTATTTTGGGTCACGACAATTTCGAAGGATGAGGCCCCCGATATTTTATGGTGGCATTGATCTATTGTTTGCTGATGGTGGCATTGATCTATTGTTTGCTGAAGCATAGATCAGGCAGCTGGAGAACTGTTGCCAGTGTTGTTGCCTACTGAGGCAGAGAGAGTCACCTAGGCCGCCTTCATGTTGGAGGGTAAGGCCGATCACTGGTGGAGATTCGCCATTAAAACGAGGGACTTAACTCGATAGGGTTAGGAATGGTCTTGGGAGGAGTTCCTTGACGTGTTCTATAAGAAATATTTCCCAGTTGGAATCAAATCGAACAAGGAGGTCGAGTTCATTACCTTAGGTAATTTGTCGGTGGCTGAGTAAGAGGCCAAGTTTTCGGAGTTATCTAGGTTCGCTCCACATATAATAGCCATAGAGGCTATGAAGTCCAGGAAATTCGAGAGGGGATTGAAGGCCTATATCAGAGATAAGGTCTCTAAGTTTAGGCATGAGACCTATGCATAAGTTGTGGATAAGGCCCAACTGGTAGAGACGAATTCTGAGGAATTCCTCAAGAGGAGGGAGATGGTTAGAGGCCAGTCTAGTGGGCCTGTACCACCTTAGAGGGGCATCAGGACTACCCTATATCAAATTGTCAGGCCTACGCAAGCGTAGAGGCCTCCTTTTGCATCATAGGCCCCTCGCCCTACTACTATACAGGTCACTCGATATGTGCAACCCACATCTTCTGCACCTATGTTTGAGGCATGTGCATATTGTGGGAGGAAGCATGGAGTTGGGGAGTGTCGAGCACGCACGGGTGCTTGTTTCAATTGTGGTGACTATGGACACCAGATTAGAGATTGTCCTCACCGTCCGTCGCCGACTCAATCTCGGAGGAACTAACTTCCAGCTCGGTTGTCCACGTAGTAGGAGTCTTTTCAGGCCCCCAATAGCTCACGCAGCCACCTCGCCAGGCTAACCAAAGCAGAGCCTTCGCCATATCAAGACGAGATACCCAGGCATCTGCTGATGTGGTTCAAGGTACATTGAATAGTGATTTTTGCATGATATAATGTGTGGGCCAAATATAAAAAATGTATGAAAACATGTTATTTATATTCTAGGAATTTTTTCTTGCATTTGATTTTTGTTTAGTTGCGTATAAAACTGGGGTGCTTTGCCGCTAAGTAGGTGCCCAGCCCATTTATTGATTGAAGATGGATTGACACATCCTTTTTTCATTACTGGTTTTGCTAATACCGGTGTGCTTACTTGAGCAAGGTAAAGTGTGGGAAAATTATTCCCGCTTTATTTCGTACAATCCTAATTTCGAGGACGAAATTCTTGTAAGGGGGGGGGGGAGGATGTAGAACCCCGAAATCCTATTCACTATTCTGGTGAATAGTGCCTTACACAGTGTATGTAAAGGCCAAGGTCTTCCATGTGACCTTGGTGTTGGTTTAAATGAGAATGAGGTATCTCATTTTAGAGTGAGTGTTATGGTATTAATTGTGTAGAACCTGAAACTTCGTAGTACTGTAGTGTGAATAGTGTCTGTGAATAGTGCCATTGGCACCAATCTTGTAAAGGCCTAAAGGCCTTGTTGTAATTATGATTTAGTGTGGGGAGATGAAATGAAGGTTCTTGAATGACCCTAGTGTGTTAGGATACATGTTCAAGGTCCTAAGAAACTTTATGAATAGCTTCAGGGTGTTAAAACAAGAGTGTGCAACACGCTAAGTGATCAAAGTATGATCAAAGTTGAAAAATGAGGGATGTCGTGACATAACCTCAACTTTAGGGAACTCTAGTTTTGTCACCGATGATCAGAATTCAATGATTCTTAAGCCATTAGAAAGATATTGAAACCCTCTTCGATGTTCATATTTATCATTTTTCTAGATTTTTAGTCAAATTTAGGTTAAATGTTGGATTTACGAAGAATGGTTTGCTGAAATTTTGGTCTGCTGTAATCCATCCCAAGACCAATCATCTTTAGAGCCCTTTTATATCATTAAGAACTCAGAATTAGGATTTTCCATTAAACACAAAATTGTTCCCCTTTGAATGACGAGTCCAACGCAAGTTGAATCATCAAAATCTAATAATCGAGTTAAAATTTTATGGTCGAAATACCAAAGTGGGGAAAAACTCAAGCCCAGTCAAAGCACCTAGACGTCAACGTGTGCACCAAAGGGCCATGAAGACGTCGACGTTTGGGATGAACAGAATGCTCAAAAATCCCAAACGTCGATGACTGAAACCCACTCATCAATGTCTAGAACCCACTCGTCGACGTCTGGAATCCACACGTCGACGAGTACATGCGTAGAGATCGCGAAAAATGGGATTTTTAGAGGATACAAGTGTGATTTTGACAACCCTAACCCTATAAATACCCAATTTTCGTGAGAGTAAGGGTTCTAATACTTTGAGAGATATTATTTGGGAGGAAAATAAAGAGATCTAGGGTTTCAAAATGGAGTTTTTCATTGTGAGATCAAAGTGGAGCTCAATCCTGCCATAGAAGCTTAGATCTTCATCTCCAAGCTAGGATCTTCCTTTCATTGCACCATTGAAGCTTAGAGTTAGTTTCTATAAGCATCCTCAAGCTTCCTCAAGGCTTGGATCTTCTTCCTCAAGTCTTCTTGTAGAGCCCCGGACTTTTCATGCTTAATACATGGCACTTTCGTAGCCAATTTGCCTTTAATGTAGTACAATTAATAAATAAGAAAGAAATTAAAAATTCTGAAATGTTAGAAATGTTCATTTTTGAAGTACGAACCCAACGCAAGTGGAATCGTCAAAATCCGACGAACGAGTCAAAAGATATGGCCAAAACAGTTTGGACCTATAGACCACCGATCGCTCGGTCCATGGAGCGATCGATTGGTCCAAAACCGATCGATCAGAGGCTACCGACTGGTCGAAGAATTTGTATGGGAAAATTTTTCAGAGAGTTGATTTTTGGTCGAGAGCTCGATCAACACACCGATCGCTCGGTAGGCAACCGATCGATTGGTCATAACCACCGATCGCCCGGTCTTCGTGTTTTGCAGAAATTTCATTAAGGGTGTTTTCGTCTTTTGGGCGTTTCACTCTTTCCTCTTAAGGGTTGCCTGAGCCTTTAGGGCTCATTCTCAACACTTAGAGACATTTGAGAGTTAGAGAAAGAGGAGAGGGTTTTCCTAACCTAGGGTTTTCTTTTGGGGAGAAATCAAAGGGGTTTCAAGACCCACAATCACCTCAAGCTTGGATTGCTTCAAGATTCCGATTCAAGCACGCGAGGAGGAGTTTCTCCAAGCTAGGGCAGTGTCTCACGAACGTTTTTGGAGGAGTTTTCTTCCTCATTGATCAAGGTCGGTACCTTTTGCTACCCTCCTAGTTATAGTTCTTTATTTTCTTCCCTCATTCCAATTATCCTTTATTTTCCTTCATCTATATATGTGTTATGAGATGGGTTGTGTGGATGGTGAAAGGAGATGGATGTTGGCGAATGGATGCCGTGTGGATGACGTGATGAATGAAAGGGGAAAGGGCATTGCACCAATAATAAACATACAAGCATGTTGTGAATATGAACCCACCTAGAAGAGCATGTGATAGGCTTAACAAATAATGTACTCACCATGTTTGATGAAATGCCAAGGTGAAATAAATGAATTGTAAATTAAGGAAATGTATGTTTAATTAATTGTGGAAATTGCTAGGACCTATGATAGTGTGCCTTCTTGTTTTCCCTAAATTACATGAATATTGAATTGCTCAAATGATTGATGTTCTATGTATTGTTAACTCTCCAAATGTCATATTTAAATTTAAATGCAAGTATGTACACGCTTCCATGAGCACGACATGCATGACATGAATTTACCGAGGTTTTCAAGAACGAGGTTTAGAGGTGGGACATATCCTAGGATATGTTTCACCTCGCTTTTCACAAGAAAACAAGAACAAACATTCCACGAGGGGTCTCCCCTCACTCACAAGTGCATAGCATAAAGAAGGGCCTCCCTTCCCTCGCAAGTACATACATATCATGAAGAAGGGTCTCCCTTCCCTCTCAAGTGCATTGCATAAAGAAGGGTCTCCCTTCCCTCTCAAGGCATCTCACAAGCGCATCTCACAAGTACATCTTACAAGTGTATCTCACAAGTTACATGATCACAAGTAAGCACGCATGACATGCATGACATGACACGATCTACAAGAATCAAGCAAGATAGACAAGACGAGTTTTCAAGCATGAAAATGGTACTTTAAGTCAAGTCAAGTGCACGGTGTTTTCAAGGGTTTTATCGGCTTTTATGAATGCAAGCATGATTATATACTGCTTTACTTTGTTGTTATGATATGAATTATTCCTGTTTTATATGTGTGAATTGTTTCCTGCTCTATGTATCACTATCTGTATGCTATGACTGTTGGTTAGTATTTGGTACACGCTGAGTATTTCATGCTCAGCCGTACGTTTATGTCGGCAGGTTCTGAGGGAGCCGCTACTCCATTCGATGTCTGTGCTCCGAGCCCTTGGGTGGAGGAGTACGTTGAGGAACCTTTTGAGGAACCTCCGGTCGAGGGTTACTATTAGGTGGTTGTAGATTCTAAGTGATGTAGCTGTGGGTGAGTTGAGAGAGATATATCCATGTATTTTGGCGGGCATGTCCGCACTTTCTTTTGTGTATCTTTTTGTATAACTTGGATCACATGTATATACATAGAGGCTTTGTTTAAGTCTTCCGCTGTGCTATGTTAGTGTATGTTTCCACCATTTATGTCCTCTATCGTATATGCTCTGTGGGTTTTGCAGGTTGGTTTGTTAAGTAAGTCATGTAAGTCATGATTAGTCGTCCAAAGTTCACTCTAACTCCTAGGGTGGGTTTTGGGTCGCGACAAGAAGTGGTATCAGAGCTTAGGCTTTAGGTCTTTAGGGTCACTTAGAATCTATACCACGGCTTGACAAGAGCATATGTTGGGAAACAAGTTAGGAAGGAATTAAGTCAGAAGCGAGTCGTGGTTCCAAGTGTAAGACTAAACTTTAGTCTTAGTCAAAATGGTTGCTTCAACCAAGTACGAGTCTTAGGAACGCTAGAACACCAAGGTATAATATTATAAATACACCGATGGTTGTGATGCGATGTATATTAGTATTATACAAGTAATACAAATTGGAATTTCTGTGAAATAGAACAGTGATAAATTGTGGTTTCAAGTGAGACTCATATGGTGCTACTATTCTCAAAGCTTTAGTCATGAGGCGGGGCACACGGGGTTCGTGGACTACACACCAGAGCTTCATCTTCTTCTAGAGATGAGGATGAGCAGCCGGACCTCTCTCAGGTCTTAGGCTCTATTGCTGAGACACTCACCATACTGGCAGCTCGGCAGACTATACCTTCTTCAGCGGCACCTACTCCACCGCCTGCAGCTCCAGTACATCGTACAGCTGGGGTTGAGGCATTCAAGAGATTGAGGCCTCCATCATTCCATGGGAGTGTGGAATCTCTTGCTGCGGAGGCATGGATCCTCCAGTTGGAAAAGATATTTGCAGTCCTATCACCAACAGAGGAAGAGAACGTAGCATGGGCTGTTTTCATGCTTGAGGCTAAGGCACACCATTAGTGGTTGTCTGCCTTAAGGACGCGAGACTTGACCATGCAAGGTCAACCCTGGACTTGGGAGGAGTTCAAGGATACTTTTTATAAGAAGTACTTCCTGGTTGGAGCAAGGGAAAAGAAAGAAAGAGAGTTCATTAACCTACAGCAAGGTTCGATGACTGTAGCCGCTTATGAGGCTAAGTTCTCGGAGCTATCACGCTTCACGACTCACATGGTTGCTACCGAGGCAATGAAGGCGAGAAGGTTTGAGGAAGGGCTCAAAGATGTTATCAAGGAGAAGGTTTCGGTTTTCAGACATGCTACCTACCCTGAGGTAGTAGACAAAGCCTTATTGGTCGAGGCGAATTCCGAGATCGTGTCCAAGAAGAGGGAGTTGGCAAGAGGCCAAGCCAGTAGTTCAGCACCTCCAGAGAGGCGGGCTCGTACCGGCCCTTATCAGTATGCGTGGCCAGCACCACCGATGAGGCCATCTTATGCGCCTCCAGTTCCACGGCCGTACATGCCTCAGGCACCGCGACCTCAGGCTCTTCCAGCTCCACGGCCAGTTGCACCTCAGACGGTGATGTATACTCCACCTCCGGCCCCTCCGACCTATGCACACGAAGTCTGCACTTCGTGCAGCCGAAGGCACCCGGCAAGAGATTGCTGAAGGGCATCGGGTGGATGTTTTCATCGTGGTTGTCAGGGCCATGTGATCAGGGATTGCCTCAATCAGCATTTACCAGGCCAGTCTCAGGGGATTAGGCTCCCAGCATGCCCAGCAGGATCATACCAGGCATCATCCCAGACTACCCGGTCTACACCTCAGCCTCATCAGGCGAACCAGGGGCAAGTTTTTGCCTTGACAGAGGGTGATGCACTTGCATCTGATGATGTAGTGCAAGGTACGCGCCTAGAGTCATTCTTTTAGCCGCGATGGTCATGTTATGCTTTACTCCTTGTGTACGTATGTGGCGTGCTATATATCTATCTACCTATATACATATGATGTGATGCATGGATTGACGTAACTAGTTGAAATTTCAGGAACCCTACTAGTCAACGAATGTTTGGCTAAAGTGTTGATTGATACCGGGTTTACTCATTCGTTTGTCTCGCCGAGCTTTTCAGAAGGCTTTTCTGTGGAGCCTAGTCAGCTAGAACCGGAGTTAGCCATTTCGACTCCTCTCAGCAAAATAGTGTTGACAAACAAAGTGTGTCAAAATAGTGTGGTTCTAGTGGGAAGCCATGAGTTGGCGGTTGATCTAATAGTTCTTGGATTCCAACACTTTGACGTGATATTGGGAATGGATTGGTTAGCTGCACATCACGGGCATGTAGCTTGCTTTGAGAAAATTGTACTCTTCAAGCCAGTAGAAGGAAAACCATTCCACTTTCGCGGGTTGAAAAGTAGAGATATTGCTCTTCTAGTCACTGACTGGACCATGGATAGACTTATAGAGTCTATTCGTAAAGCTTAAGTGGGGGTCTGTCCGCAAGGGCAAACTATAGCCACGTGTCAGTCCCCTAAGGACTGACATACATGGGTATTCGCGGGACTGACTTTTGAAGTTTGTCCGTGGACTAACTCATGGAGTCAGTCCGCAAGGGCTCAATTAAAGACTGGTTGTTTGGCCGGTCCGCAGAGGTTTGTTTAACCACGTCTATCTACGAGGGTAGACTAAAGGTACATGAAGGCTTAGGCTTGATGTGGTGTACACACTCCATCTTCTTTTGCCGCTCAATCCAATCTGGTGTCACAATTTCACTACCCACAAATGCTCCTTCAAGATTCATGCAACGAGATTTAATTGAGTCACACGAAACTCGATACTAACAGTGTTGGAGCACTTGTCGCTTTAGCTTCCGATTTGATCTTCCCTTGGGAATTTGATCCATCGAGCATTTTTCTTCTTTTCCCTCTTTGTCAGTTGCAGTTGAAGGAGGGTGTGGATAGTTTCCGTTCATATCCAGGAAGGTTCATTTTGGTGAACGACTTTGACCTATGTCAAGGAGCCCTCGAGGGCATGCTAAACATTTTTAGCTCGTGTTTAGGAGCCTGTCAATTTTGCTCTAACTTTTGCCTGGACCTTGATCCAGCGAGCATCTTTTTATTATTCAAGTCACCCAATATTGGAAGGTGACAATGATAATTTCATATCCCAGGGGGATGATTTTCTTTTAGAATAACTGACTGAGCCCAAGTTAATTTTCTCAGACTGCCTACGTACCTATAATAGGATCAAGTCAAACGTAGTTCCAAACATGGGCGATTTTAGACTCGTAATTTAAGAGTAGATAATTTCCGTTCATATCTAGAAAGGTTTAGACTTGTAATTTGAGAACAAGTAAGTAGTTTCTGTTCGTACCTAAGAAGGTTTAGACTTGTAATTTAGGGGCAAGCCTTTGAGATATGATGAATCTTTTTAGCTCATATTTAGGAGCCTGTCAAATTGCACTAATTTTTGCCTAAACTATCTCTTGGAGTGTTAGTTTAGCGAGCTTTTTGTTACCCTAATTTTTGCCTAGATCTTCTTCTTGAAGTTTTGGTCTAGTGGGCCTTCTGTTTTGACTCATTTTTTTTGTCTAAGCCATCCTTTCAGATTTTCAACTTAGCGAGCCATATTACCCTAACTTTTGCCTAAGCCGTCCTTTTTGATTTTCAACATAGCGGGTATTTTGATGCCCTAATTTTTGTCTAGACAATCTTATGAGATTTTGGACTAGCGGTCTTTGAGAATCTTACATTGGTCGGGGGAGATATTCCGTTGTCCGTCCATTATAATCAGCAAATATGCTTCTGATGGTGAGAAGTCCTTCCTTAGAATTGTGGTTTCTTCTTCATGCATCAGATAGCAGTTTTCTGTTTTACCCATATTGAGGGGTAATAACAATGATTTTATATTCCAGGAGGATGGTGTTCTTTTAGAAGAACTGACTGAACCCAAGTTAATTTTCTCAGGCTACCTACGTACCCATGATAGGATCAAGTCAAACGTAATTCAGAATGGGCGTTTAGATTCACATTTTGAGAGCGAATAAGTAGTTTCCGTTCATACCTAGGAAGGTTTTGACTTTGGCCTTGTATTTGGGAGCTTTTGAATTTTGATTCGCAATTTGATAGCGAATAGGCAGTTTTCGTTCATGCCTAGGAGGGTTTTGACTTCGCCCTTGTATTTGGGGGACTTTTGAAGCTTTGATTGGTATTTTGAAAGCGAATAGGCAGTTTCTATTCATACCTAGGAGGGTTTAGACTTCAGCCTTGTATTTGGGGGGCTTTTGAAGCTTTGATTCGCATTTTGATAGCGAATAGGTAGTTTCCGTTCATACCTAGGAGGGTTTGGACTTCGGTCTTGTATTCTAGAGACTTTTGAAGCACCGTGAACTTTTTTAGCTCGTATTCAGGACTCTGACAAGTCGTTCTAATTTTTGCCTAGACTGACTCTTGGAGTGTTAGTCTAGCGAGCTATTTGTTACCCTAATTTTTGCTTAGACCTTCTTCTTGAAGTTTTGGTCTAGAGGGCCTTTTGTTTTGACTCAAATTTTTTGACTAAGCCGCTCCTTAGAGTTTTCAACTTAGTGAGTCATTGTCGATCTAATTTTTGCCTAAGCCGCCCCTTAAGTTTTTCAACTTAGCGAGTCATTGTGTGCTCCAGATTTTGCCTAAACCGTCTTTTAAAGTTTTGGTCTAGCAAGTGTTTTGATTCCTAAGAGTAGTATCGCTTGAGGTATTTTGCATTGGTTGAAGGGATAATTCGCTCTCCATCCATTGAAGTCAACAGGTACGCTCCGTTGGAATATACCTTCTCGAAGATGTAAGACCCTTCTCACTTTGGTTCGAGCTTCCCCTTGGTTCTCCGAGTGACGATGATTGGAGTTCAAACCATTAAGACCAAATCTCCTATTTTGAAAGACCTTGGTCTTATTCTTTTGTTAAAGGCATTAGTAAGCCTTTGTCTATACATCTCTAAACTCTGTTGGGCTTGGAGACGATGTTCATCAAGAGTTTCGAGCTCTGCAAGACGAACTTTAGCTGAGTCTTCTTTTGTGATAGACTACTGAATTGCCACTCATAGGGAGGAAATTTGAATTTCTAAGGGGAGAACTGCTTCACCACCGAAGACCAGGGAATACGGCATGGCCTGTGTCAGAGTCTGGTGAGTAGTTCTATATGCCTATAGGGCTTTGGGTAGGCGTTCGTGCTAATCCCGTTTCCTTTTGTCCATAACTTTCTTGAAGATTTTGCACAAAGTCTTGTTGAAGGCTTCGGCGAGATCATTCGCAGCTGCATAGTACCAGGTGGAATGATTCTCACGGATACCAAATTTGGCATACAACTTATGTATAGGGGCGCTTCGAAAAGGTTGCCCATTATCCGTGATAATTCTTTCTAGAATCCCGAACCATAATATGATGGTCCGGATGAAGTCCGCCATTGAGTGGTGTTTGACCTCTTTCAGAGTGATGGCTTCGGCCCATTTTGAGAAGTAGTCCCTCGCAGCTAGGATGTATTGATGCCCAGCAAATGATGGTGGGGTGAATGGTCCTATGACATCCATTCTCCATGCCGCGAACGGCCATAAACAAGTTGTCATGTAAAGAGGCTCAGGAGCTTGATGTATAAAATCAGATAGAGCTGACAAACTTTGCATTTTCTTGCATAGTTGAGACAATCAGTGACCATCATAAGCCAGTAGTAGCCCAATTTTTTTAGCTGCATTTAAAGCTTAGGTCCAGCTTGGTGAGCACCACAGATCCTGCTATGAGTTTCTTCCATGGCTTGATCTATTTCATTTCTTGAGAGGCACCTCATTAAGATACCATCCAAGGACCTTTTATATAGAGTTTCTTCTAACATCAAAAATTTTGTGACTCGTCGACGGACTTCAGCGTGTTTGGCACGGTATCCAGGCAATCGACCATGTTGGAGATAATCGATGAAGGGTTGTCACCAGTCTTCATCTTTTTCTTTGATTATCATAGAACAAACTGTTTCCAGGAGATCTATCCCTGGAAGGGGTTTGAGAGTTCTTCTTTCTCCCACTGTAATAGTTAGCACCCTGTCTGTTGGTAGAGTTAGAGCTGCAACAAGACCGGCCAAAGCATCAACTTGATTATTGAGTCCTCTATAGACATGGAAGAGGTTGCTTCTTGGAATTTGAGCAAGTAGCTCGTCCACTCTCTTCTGATAAGGAAGGAGGTTGACTCTTCATACGGCATATTCACCTCGAACTTGTTTGATGACGAGTTTTAAATCCCCATAGATGGTTAGTTCATCCACCAGGATTTCAAGAGCCAATTCAAGACCTGCTATCAGGGCTTCATATTCAGCTTCATTGTTTGAACATCCTTCTATTAGGGCGAAGGAATAGGGTAGGATTGCATTGTCTAGTATGACAAAAAGGATACCAACACCTGATTTGTTCTCCTTCAAGTTGATGCGTTTGATTCCATAAGAGCTTCTTGAAGCTCCATCAAAGTACATCTTTCAGCCTGGTTTAACTCGTACCTGCACAACTTCTTCATCAGGGAGAACGGTGACCAAAGGCGAGTCCGCAGGAACCGGATGTACTGTAAGGAAGTCAGCAAAGGCTTACTCTTTCATTGCCTTTTCGGGCACAAATTCGATTTCAAATTCGGATAGGAGTACTGCCCATTTTTCCATTCTACCCGAGAGAGTGGGGTGGGACATTAAGTATTTGAGAGGATCGGCTCTGGATATCAATTTCACCGAATGCTTGAGCATATAATGCTTTAATTTCTTCAAAGCAAAGATGAAGGACAGACAAACATTTTCTATTGGCGTATATCTACATTCTGCTCCAACCAGAGTCTTACTTAGGTAGTACAGGCCTTTTCTTTTCCTTGGTCATTATATTGAGCAAGGAGAGCTCCAAGAGATCTTTCGATCGTTGCTATGTAGAGGATAAGTGGTTTTCCTCTAATAGGACCTATTAGGACTGGTGGGTTGGTGAGATAAGTTTTGATGCTATCAAGGGCATCTTGACAAGCTTGATCCGACTTGATTGGAATTCCCTTCTTCATCAGCTCGGAAAACGGTTGATACCTTTCGGCCAAATTGAATATGAATCTCCGGATATAAGAGAGTCGACCTTGAAGTCCTTTTAACTCGCATAAATTTCTTGGAGTGGGCATTCCGCGAATGGCCTTTATCTTAGTATGGTCAATCTCGATTCCTCTATGGCATACCACAAACTCTAGGAATTTTCCATATGTAACTTGAAACGCGCATTTGAGGGGGTTCATTTTGAGCTGATGTGGCCGTAATTTATCGAAGATTTCTTCGAAGATCATCCAGATGATTGATTCGTTGCCTTGTTTTGACAACCAAGTCATCGACATAGCATTCAACTTTGTCATGCAGAATATCCCCAAATATGATAGTAATGGCCCTCTGATAGGTTGCTCTGGCATTTTAAGGCTGAATAGCATGACTTTGTAGTAGAACACTCCCTTAGAGGTTCGGAAGGCTGTCAGTTCTTCATCTTTTGGAGCCATCTTGATTTGGTTATAGCCAGAATATCCATCCTTGAATGACAGGGCTTCGAAGTCGGTTGTGGCATCAACCATCATTTCTGTGATGGCAAAGGGAAGTCGTCCTTGGAACAGGCTTCATTCAAATCCCGGAAGTCTATGCAAACCTGGATCTGTCCATTCTTCTTCTTTACGGGAACAACATTGGCAAACTAAGTAGGGTATTGAACCTCTCTTATGAACCCAGCTTTGAGGAGTTTATCTAATCAAGCAGGCACAAAGCAGCGATCGAGTAGGCTAATCAAGCAGGCACTAAGCCTGGGCGAGTTTGTCTTTGTGCCTGCTTGATTAGCCTGACATCCTCTCGAGTTGTGAGATGATGGACTGTAATTTTTGAATCTAAGCCAGATAGTTCTATATAGTTTCAGGCAAAGACATCATTGTATTCCTTTAGGAGACAAAGATATTCCTCTTTTTTTGTTTCAGAGAGGGAAGCACTAACGAATGTTAGCCTTGGACGGACTTTCATTTCTTCTGGTGGTTCTTCCATGATCATTTCTTCTCCTGAAGAGGAGTCTTCCTCTACCGTAATAGTATTTATGGTCAAGATCAGATCTTCACTTGGTGAAGGATAAAAATTTCCTAACTTAGATTTTCCCAAGTTGGAACTAACCTGCTTATAGGTAGCCGAAGTCCTGAGTGCTGGCATAATTTCGTGCTCAGCCTGCTTTTCTTCAGTATTAAATCCATGTTTCTCAAAAAATTTCTTGATTGCTGGATTAAACACGAACTTCCTTTGAAAAGGGTTCATTCTTCAGTCTCTTCTGTTATTTCGGAAGGTGGCTTTACTTGCTTGCCCTGCGAAATGGAAAACAATTGGCTTTTCCCATGTTCCTCTAGATGGGATAATGACATTGGGAATGACTTCCGTTGTCGGCCATTTTCGCCATGCCCCGAGACTGACCTTAGCCAGGCCATCAATCATATCTTGATGTGCCCTCTCAACCCATGGGAAAGCTTGTAAGGACTCCACTTCTTCTGGAAGCTATTCGATGGAGACTTCTTCTGATATGGGCTCCTCCCTAACCATGACCATATTTACAGTCTAGTTGTGATTTCTCCCAAATACAAAGACTGGGGATTATACCCAAATCCTGGTGTATCTGTATCAACATAGTTACCAGTATCCACGGCCTTATGTTGCTCCATTTTGAGCATGGCTTCATAAGCAGGTAGGAGAGTTCCTTTGACTTGCTGTCCTTCCTCAAGATTGAACCCTTGGTCTTTGAGGAGCTTGGTAATTTTTTTACCAAAGCTTATCTTCTTCCTGTAAGGATTGGCGACCCTACTGATTTCATCGGTCCATGAGGAGTTTATCCTGTCATATGCACCTAAGGAACTAAATAGCATCGGCTTATGTCCTCTTTTCTTGATCAAGACAGTAAGACTGGAGGTAGTTTCTACCATTGTATAGTCCATCTTCCTCAAAGGTTCAGAGCTTGAAAATGGTCAACTTGTTCAACCTCGCAAATCTAGAAGGGGTCGGCTAGCTTGTATTTCTCGAGCTTCTGGGGAGATTCAACTAAAGCCAAGGTTGGTTGTCTTTCTTTTCTTTAGGACTTTGGGGTATATTTGAATACCCTTTTCAGAACTGCAGTTTGGACATGTCCATGATTGCTTTTCATATCACTTTCAACATTTTTCCCTTTGGGCTTCTGTTGAATACTTCTTTGGGCACTCTTGGCATAGAAACACGCATCTGCGTAATATGCCTCTGCATCATTAAATGAATCATCATCAGCATCGATCCTTGCTTGCCTGTCCCCCTGAGGGTATTTGAGGTATTGGTGATAGGTAGATGGCACAACTAGGTGGTTATGCATCCACTGACGTCCCAACAAGGCGTTATACGACGTATCAACATCGATCACCAGAAACATTATAGTTTCAGCAATATCCCTAAACCTGGTTTTGAGGTTGATCATACCCATGGGCTTTTGCTCATTTTGGTTGAAGCCTTAGATGATCAGGTTGCTTTAATGTAGCCGACTAATTTGTACACAAAGCTTGGACAGCATCCTTCTTGGGAGGATGTTGACGGTCGAACCTCCATCAATCATTACTCTGGAGATGCTAGTTTCAATAACTAGACCTGTAATAAAAAGTGGTCAATTGTGCTGGAGAGTCTCAGCTTGCATGTCTTCTCATCAAAAGTGATTGTGAAGAGGCAAGAAGTCTCTGTTTCAGGAGGCTACGGTGGCTGACTTGTAACTTCTTCAAAGAAGTCTTCCGGATTGGAGAGGGCATATATGAGAGACCTTCTCAATTCAGGGGACATCTTGAGAGATCATAGACGCTTATCAAGGAATGAATTTTCCTTAGATGGACCAGAATATCGTACTTGACCCTCTCATTACCGAGAGCTGTTTGGGCTGTGACCAATTGAGCTCTAGTCCAATTTTCATGTTAGACTGGCACAAACCTCGGTTGTCGCTTTCTACCTGACTGGAGGTTGAGTTGATAGACTTTATTAATCGTCTGATCTATTGTTTCAGACGACTCTCCTTTCAGGGGTTGGATCATGTTCACGGAATTGAAGTCCAGCTTCCTTTTCTTACTTTAAAAGGGCAACTGCCTTCTTCTTTCACATTGCCCTATCGGACTTCCAGGCTGGGCTGAAATTTGTTCGGATGCTAGTGAACTATCAACTGGCCTTGATTTAGGATTGCTTCTTTCGTTGGAGGGTCCTTGTTCAAATGACCGCAGCAGGTGAATATTGATTCTCGGGTTGAGTTGGATTTGCACTGATCGTCGTATCTTATGATGGTTTTGATTTGGGGTCTTAGGTGTATTTAGCCTTTCTTGAGGGAATCAGATTGCACTTGTTCATCTTTCGCATCTCATTCTCCTCCAGATGAAAATTCTTCAGAAAGATCCGAAAGTCCCGTAGGTGTCCGTCCTGGTGTGGATGGTCTCCTTTCTGTGAGTTCAATATCTTCAGATTGATTTAGCCAATCCTGAAATGTCCGATGTCTTTCTAGATTGCAGGCTACCACCTGTCTTGGTACATTCAACCTTGAAGGGTCTTCATTTGGGACCAAATCGATGACATAGCAAGAGAAGATGTTGAATTCATCTCCTAAGTCTGTCGACTAGAGGCTATCATAGTCACAGTCGGAACAGAAGCCCGGAGGGATGAAATCCATCAAAGTAATTGTCATTAATGGCTTTCGTTCTAGAAGAGTATCTTGGGTGGGACCATTTTTCTTATCTTTCCTTACTCTTTTCCTTTTTTTTTCTTTTCGGTTTTAGCTATGTGCTTCCCTACTTTTCTTCAAGCTTGAACCTGTTTTGTAGCCTGAGCTTGCTTTTTAGCATTGACATTTTGGGACAACTGCTTTTTCTTCTTGACTCATTTGCTTTCAAAGAGAGTCCAATCTTCTTCATTTGGCAGTTTATCGCCAGGAAGGTTACCACTTGAATATGCTTTATCTTTTCCAAATGGTTCTGAAGCCACCACTGTATTGGATGTAGCTGCCTGTTGGAAATCTTGACCAATGACAATCTCTTTATTGTCCACAAGTCTTCGAATGATGTCCTTTAATACAAAGCAGTCACCTATTTTGTGACTGATTATATGATGACAAGGGCAATATTTAGGATCATCTTTCATTCCGATCTTTTGAGGTCTCCTGCTGTTAGGAGAGTGATGAGTTCATTGGCGAGAAGGTATTCAAACAGATCTTCGACAATGTCTTCAGAGAATGAATAAGTTTTATTCATTCCTTCCTCAATGGTGATCTTCTTTAGTGGGTTCCGTTTAATTTTCCATTGCTGTAGCGACCCAACACGCCTCTTAGGAGTTAGGAATACTTTAGCTCATGACCGTCATGTCAAACCATCCCGTATGACACATAAGGCACACACACATACCTGTCAGAGTACAGAAGGTATATATAGCAGAAATGAATTGAAATCAATTACTCCTATCATTCGGTTCAAGTCTGAACCAACAAAATATATATCCAAAATGTGGAGTAGACAAGTCCCACTCTCAACATAAACAAAACATCTCCTCTTCCTAACATAGTCAGTACAAGTCAAAGTCGGGCCGCCTATCCAGCGATCCATCATCCTGGTAGTGGTCCATAGAAGGCTCTGGGTTGTCATATTCTTCCTCTACCCAAGGTGCCGAACCAAACAAGTTGAAAGGAACTCATGCACCTGCTGATGATAACAAATATCGGCTAAGCGTGGAATACTCAGCGTATACATACTACTAACAACAAAGCAATAATATCATGGAAGCATGCGAGACATGAAGATTGAAATCCTTAAAACATATCGAAGCGTAGAAACCATAAAATAGCATATGTGATGACATCCGAAAACCAAAATCATGTAAGTCTTGTGATAATCATAGCCTTGTGAATTCTTTGAGTCGTGTTAAGTTCATAGAGTTCCTTAGAGTCAATTATGATCCATAGAGCCTTAGAGCAATACGGTAGAGCAAAACCATAGAGATCTTAGAATATTTACATTTATGATCCTTAGAGCTTGTACATCGATCTTAGACCTTATCATAGAGTTCCTTGTGAGTTCAATATGATCCTTAGAGCTTGTGAACCGATCTTAGACAATATCATGGTGTTTCTTAAATCATCATGTGAGTTCCTTACTTAAAAACCTTTTTTTATAACTTTGAGAAATCCATGAAAACCCCGATTCATGCGAGACATGCGAAGCACATGAAAATATAGCATACTCAACATAAAAGTCCTTAGAGGCATTCAACCAAACACATAGAGTGCCTAATAATGGTAGTTTACATCCAAGTATAAAAGCAACATCACATACTATATCAACCTAAGACTTTAGCATAGAATGAGAAGAACATCATATGTTGAACTAGTATTATCACAAGTTTGGTAGTAGAATATATCTACCTCGGTGAAATCGATGAATTCGATTCCAAAGGTTTGGAACAAGTGAGAACTTCGAGTTCTTAGTTGAAGAACACTAAAGAAGGGAAGATTTTGATCTTCTCTTCAAGCTTGAGCAAACCTAGCTATTCTCCTTCTTCTCCTCTCAAACTTCTCTCAAAAATATGCCCTAAGGGTTTCTGAAACCCTTAGGGCATATTTTAGGCAAGGGTGGCGGTTAAAGACTTAAAAATCCTTAATGAAGAAAATCTACATATAACTGATCGATCGGTGGTCAGGACCGAGCGATCAATGCTATACCAAGCAATCGGTGTTTTCGACCGAGCGATCGGTTGAAAAACACCTCTCTGAAATTTTTCCCCATACAAATTTTTGGATCACTCGATAGATACCGTGCGATCGCTAGTTGACCGAGCGATCGGAATTATCACCGAGCGATCGGTGATCCCTGTTTTTTCTGCAAAACCCCTTTTCTATTACTTGAACCTTCTCCATTCCAACTCTAATACCTTGTACACTCAAAAAACACTCACTTAGGCTATATATACCTATCAACACATGCACACCATATATTCAAACATTTTCATTAGCGTAAAACCCATTAGTGTACAAGACTCCATTTGAACACTATTCACTACTTAGTGAAATGAAGATTTAGGGTTCTACATCCTCCCCCCTTCACAAGAATTTCGTCCCCGAAATTGAAACGATACAAAAAAAAAACCAGAAGAAACAAATTACATGAGAAGAACATCAAGAAAACAAATGAGGGTACTTTTCCCTCACTTCAGCTTCACGCTCCCACGTAGCCACTTCTGCAGAATGGTGCGACCATTACACAAGGACTAACGGGATAGTCTTGGTGCGCAAGACTTGATCTCAACGATCCAAGATCTAAGCCGGTAGCTTAACCAAAGTGAGATCCTCTCGAATCACCATGGGATCAAGAGCAATGACGTGGGACTGATCCGAAATGTATTTCCTAATCATGGAAATGTGAAATACATTATGAACCGCTGCCATGTGAGGCGGTAGGGCTACCCTGTAAGCAACCTCACCAACCCTAGTGATGATCTCAAATGGCTCCATGTACCTAGGGCTGAGCTTTCCTTTCATCCCAAACCTCAAGATTCCCCGACTAGGTGAAATTTTTACCCGATCCCCAACTTGGAATTCCAAATCTCGGCGGCGAGTATCCGCATAGCTCTTCTGCCTATCCTGAGCAGTTTTCAACCACTCCCTGATGAACTTGACCCTTTCTATGGTCTGCTCGATCAATTCAGGACCCAGTATCTTCCTCTCACCAACTTCATCCCAGTATAGAGGAGATCTACAACTTCAACCATACAAAACTTCAAAATTCACCATTTGGATGCTTGCCTGGTAACTGTTGTTGTAGGCGAACTCAACCAACGGCAAGTGTTCCTCCCAACTACCCTGAAAGTCCAACATACAAGCTCGGAGCATATCCTCTACAACCTGGTTCACCCACTCAGTCTGCCCATTGGTTTGAGAATGAAAGGCGATGCTAAAATCTAACCGAGAACCTATAGCGCTTTGAAAACTTTTCCAAAACCTGGAAGTAAACCTAGGATCTCGATCAGACACGATGGAAACCGACACACCATGCAGATGGACCACCTCCTTAACATACAAGGCTACCAACTGATTCGAACTGAACGTAGTCCGATAAAGAAGAAAATGTGCAGACTTCGTCAATCTGTCCACTATCACCCAGATAGCATCGGAGCCCTTCGCCGTCCGCGACAAGCCAACGATGAAATCCATCAAGTTATTCTCTCATTTCCATTCCGGAATAAGGAGGGACTGTAAAAGACCTACTAGCCTCTGATACTCGGCCTTCACCTGCTGGCATACCAAACATCTAGAAACGTACTCTGTAACTTCCCTCATCATGTTTCACCACCAGTAGTGCCTCTTGAAATTCTGGTACATCTTAGTACCTCCAGGATGTACCGTGTACTTGGATCGATGAGCCTCGTCCAAGATCTCACCCCTCAACATCGCGTCAGCGGGAACACACAACCTGCCTTTAAATGTGATAGTACCACCACCACTCACGACAAAATCATGACTACCTCTACTCACCGACTTGTCTCGGTAAGCAAGCATTAACTCATCATCAGAATCCTGCAACTCCTTGATCTGATCCAAGATATGCGGCATAACTAAGATGTTTGATATCACCGACCCATAGGTAGTCAGTCTGAGGGTAGTGTCGAGATTACACATATCATTCAATAACTTCCACTCTTGGACCCTCATGTGAGCCATAACCCTGTAAGGCTTTCTGCTAAGAGCATCGGCTACCACGTTCGCCTTACCCAGATGGTACTAATTGGAACAATCATAGTCCTTCATGAACCCCATCCATCGATGTTGCCTCATGTTTAACTCCTTCTGGAAGAAGAGATATTTCAAGCTCTTGTGATCCGTGAACACAATGAACTCTTCCCCATAGAGGTAGTGACGCCAAATCTTCAGCGCAAAGACGACTACGGCAAGCTCTAGATCGTGGTAGGGTAGTTCTGCTCATACTCCTTCAACTGGCGAGAAGCATAGGCAACCACCAGCTTATGTTGCATAAGAACACACCCAAGCTCGACAAGTGATACATCACTGTAGACTTCGAAGCCACCATTCTCAGACGGAACTATGAGAACGGGGCCGTGATAAGCTTCTTCTTCAACTCCAGGAAGTTTGCCTCACACTTCTCACTCCAAGTGAACTTAGCGTTCTTCTGTGTGAGATAGGTAGGTGGAGCCGCTAAGCTGGAGAACCCTTCCATGAACCTCCTGTAGTATCCTGCCAGGCTGAGAAAACTGCGAATCTCGGTAACACTCTTCGGCCTCTCCCAGTTCATCACTGCCTCGATCTTCGTAAAGTCAACTGAGATACCCTCGACAGACACCACACGACCAAGAAACGACACCTTGTCTAGCCAGAACTCGCACTTGCTAAACTTAGCATACAGGCTATGCTCTCGAAGAGTTTGCAATGCCAGGCAGAGATCTCTCATGTGATCATCCTGTGTCAGTGAATACACAAGGATATCATCTACGAATACGATCATACACTGATCGAGAGACGATTTGAACACCCGATTCATCAAATCCATGAATGCAGCCGACGCGTTAGTCAGACCAAAAGACATAACCAGAAACTCTTAGTGACCGTATCGGGTTCTGAATGCCGTCTTCAGAATGTCTTTTGCCTTGATCTTCAATTGATGATACCCAGATCGAAGATCAATCTTTGAGAAGAACTTCGCGCCCTTCAACTGGTCATACAAGTCATCTATCTAAGGCAATGGATAACGATTCTTGATAGTGACCTTGTTTAACTGCCTGTAGTCAATGCACATCCGCATCGACATATCTTTCTTCTTCACGAAGAGCACCGGAGCTCCCTAAGGTGAGACACTTGGCCAGATGAAGCCAACGCCTTGCAATTCTTCCAACTGGTCCTTCAACTCCTTAAGCTCGATGGGGGTCATCTTATACGGAGCCCTAGAAATCGGAGTCGTGCCTGGAACAAGCTCGATCGCAAACTCGACTGCCCGATCTGGAGGTAATCCCGATAAAATCTCCGAAAAAACATCTGTATACTCACACATAACCGGAATGGATGCGGAGTCTCTCATACTTCTACACTCGCGAGACTGAGAGCTACAAAACGAGCAATGTCCCTCCTCTGAAGTCCCCTAAAATGAAACGACTTCACCCCAGCAAGCTTAAAGTTTACCACCTTCTCGAAACACGCCACTTGTCCATGGTGAGCTGAGAGCAATCAATACCTAGGATAACATCGAAATCCCAATCTTGAAATCTCATAATGATCAGGTCGACTGGCAACTCATGTTGCATGACTTGAACAACACTGCCCAGATACACTTTATCTGTCTCAACAGACTTGCCCAATGCAGTCGAAATGGACAACTCCTGAGGTAGCTTACTTGGCTCGGACATAAAGCCTTCGACAAAACTGGGCGAGAAGAATGAATGAGTGGATCCCATGTCGATCAACACCCATGCTAAACACTCATTTAGTATCAATGAACCTGAGAATTATAACTACCCAAGTTATAACATAAACTATATACCTAATACATGTTGATACACGTATAGCAAAACACTACATAGCATATATACATACAATACATCATGGTAACACTAGAACCTTAACAATCTCAAACTTGCGCGTACCTTACACAACATCATCAGATGCCTGTGCGTGTCGATCGGTCATGGTAAATGCCCTGCCCTGATTTGCCTGACGAGGCTGCTGGGTGAGCAGCAAGGATTTGGAGGCCTGAGATGAAGACCCCTGAAGTGAAGTCTACCTGCCTGGAGGTCGGAGTCCTTGTGGCCCAGTCTGTGATTGCTTGCGTGGGCAAACTTTGTATCACGTGACCAACCTCACCATAGTGGAAGCATCCACCCGATAGTCTTCGGTAATCCCCAGTCTTGTGCCGACGATCGCATACTGCGCACTCCTCAAATGTCTGCCATGTGGAGGACGCCGGAGGCGTAACCCTCGTAGCTTGTGACGTCGTAGGGCACGGTGCCTGAGGCACAAAAGGAGGCCTCTGAGCTGACATCGGCTGAGAGAAAGATATAGAGCAGTCCTAGTCCTCTTCTCAGACTATGCCGAACCACTAGACTGATCCCGGAATATGCTTCTCCCGAAGCCACTATCCCTCCTCGTGATAAACTCCTCTGCATTCTTCTCGGCGATCTTCGCCTTTTCCACTATCTCCCTCTAAGACTCTACTTGGAGGATGGACACCCTATCATGGATGAATGCCTTCAACCCCATCTCAAATTTTCTGACCCGTAGATCTTCAGTCGCGATCAGATGTGGAGCAAATCTTGAAAAATTGGTGAACTTAGCCTTATACTGGGCTACGTTCATTGCTTCCTGCTCTAAGAGCATGAATTCCCTTGCCTTCTGTTCCTGGATAAATCTAGGAATATACTGCTCATAGAAGGTGTCCAGGAACTCCCCCATGTCCAAGGTTCCCCAACCTCCACAAAATCCCTTTGCCTTTGGGTAGCTCTCCACCAATGCTCAGCTTCACCTTCTATCACGAAAGAAGTCCACTCAACCCGCTGCTCCTCAGTACATTGGAGAGCTCGAAAGGTCTTCTCCAACTGCATAATCCATGCCTCTGCCACCATCGCGTCCAGAGTCTCATAGAATGTTGAAGGCCGTAGTCTCCGGAAAGCCTCAACTCCTGCGGTGTGATGCACCGGCGGAGGCACAGGAGTAGTCGGTGAGGTAGGAATAGTCACAGTGGGTCTGGCTGCCAATAAAGCCAATATCTCTGCTATGGAATCCATAGCATTTATGAAATAAAGTGGCTCCTCCTCTCTCGGAACCTCATTCTCGGATCTCCGAGAATGGTAACCACGACCCCGATTGCCGCGTCTCATGATGTAAAATCCTGCGATTAATGGCAAAACATGAGTCTAACTTAGATACCATTCTTCACACAACATATAGTAATTCAATGAACATGAAATGCTAATACCCGCATATAGTATACATCGAAGTATACACATAATCATACAATTATAACTTAGAGTTTTCTAGTGTAGCTAAAATCCTTTTGTTGTGCATCTACCCTTTTTGGAATAAGTCTAAGGACATTCTAACCTGATATCTAAACTAGGATCCTAGACTGACCTAAGGATTTGCTTGATACCGGTCAAACGTAAGACAACAATTCCATCTGAGTTCTAAGTTCAACTCAGAGGACTCACTTCCACTTAGCCCAATGGAAACTAATCCCTAGGGCTCTGATACCAAATCTGTCGCGACCCAAAATACCCCCTAGGAGTTAGGGATACTTTAGCTCATGACCACCGTGTTGTACCATCCCGTATGACACATAAGGCACACACACCAACCTGTCAGAGTACACAAGTTATACATAGCGGAAACGATTTAAAATCAATTACTCCTATCCTTCAGTTCAAGTCTGAATCAACAAAATATATATCCAAAATGTGGAGTAGACAAGTCCCACTCTCAACATAAACATCTCCTCTTCCTAACATAGTTAGTAGAAGTCAAATTCGGGCCACCTATTGTAGCACCCCCGGACTTTTCCAACTTTAATGAATAGCATTTTCGTTACCAATTGGCCTTCCTTATAGTATAATTAATAAATAAGGGAGAAATCGGAAATTCCAAAACATCATAAATGTCCGTTTTCGAAAGAAGAATCCAACGCAAGTTGAATCGTCAAAATCGGACGAACGAGTCAAAAGATATGGTCAAAATAGTGGAACCTGCAGAGCACCGATCGATCGGTCCTCATCAGAGATCGATCGGTCCAAAACCGATCGATCGGTGGCTATCGACTGGTCAGAAATTTTATATGGGGAAATTTTTCAGAGAGCATGTTTTTGACCGGTCGATCGGTCAATAACACCGATCGCTCGGTCGGCAACCGATCGATCGGTCATAAGCACCGATCGCTCGGTCTATCGAGTTTTGCAGAATTTTTAGTAAGGGCGTTTTCGTCTTTTGGGTGTTAACCCTTACCCATAAGGGCTTGCCCGAGCCTTTAGGGCTTCATTCACCTCACTTAGAAGGTTTTGAGAGAGAAGAAGAGAAGAGAAGGGGGATTTACATCTAGGGTTTTCCACTTGAGAGAATCAAGGGTTTTAGAACCCTAGAACCGTTCTAAAGGCTTGGATTCTCCAAATCCAACCTCAAGCTCGTGTGGAGTACCTCTTCCAAGCTAGGGCAGCGTTTCTACATCATCCTCAAGGATTTTTTTTTTCCCTTTTCAAGGTTAGTACACTCTTCCTAGTTACTTTGGTAATAACCTAGGATTTTCCTAAGTAAATATGTGTTGGATCTTCCCCATTGCTCCCTTGTGTTGGTATATGCTAAATCCCTAAAACATAAACAAGATAATACAAACAAATGGTGGAATGTATGAATGGATGAGGAGTGGAGGCGATTGGATGTCATGTTGTGATGTATTGAATGATGGAAAAATGGTGGAAGGGCATATTACGCATAATGAACACACCCCAAGTGTTTGATGAAATGTTCGAATGAGAAAATACGAAATAACTAAAGGTAAAAAAGTTGAATACCACATGTTTGATAGAATGCATGAATAAACTAAGATTTGAAAGCATGAGTCACATAAATGTTCCACATTTGGTAAGTTGTATACATGTGTTTATTTCGCTTCTTAAATTCTCATGTGAGTTGGGAATTGTTAAAATGCTATATGTCATCATGATTTCACGATTGCTATGCACGAGCACATATGTAGATGGAGGATATTGTCAAGGAGGTTGGTAGCCCCGGTTAAGGGTGCTAACCTCTGGCTCATAAGAAAAGAAAAGGATATTGTCAAGGAGGTTGGTAGCCCCGGTTAAGGGTGCTAACCTCTGGCTCATAAGAAAAGAAAAGGATATTGTCAAGGAGGTTGGTAGCCCAGGGATTATACGGGTGCTAACCTCTGGCTCATAAGAAAGGTATTGTACTGTCAAGGGGGTTGGTAGCCCAGGGATTATACGGGTGCTAGCCCCTGGCTCATAAGAAATATATTGTACTGTCAAGGGGGTTGGTAGCCCAGGGATTTTACGGGTGCTAACCTCTAGCTCATAAGAAAGGTATTGTACTGTCAAGGGGGTTGGTAGCCCAGGGATTATACGGGTATTAGCCCCTGGCTCATAAGAAATATATTGTACTGTCAAGGGGGTTGGTAGCCTAGGGATTATACGGGTACTAACCTCTGGCTCATAAGAAAGGTATTGTATTGTCAAAGGGGTTGGTAGCCCAGGGATTATACGGGTACTAACCTCTGGCTCATAAGAAAGGTATTGTACTATCAAGGGGGTTGGTAGCCTAGGGATTATACGGGTGCTAGCCCCTGGCTCATAAGAAATATATTGTACTGTCAAGGAGGTTGGTAGCCCAGGGATATGCGGGTGCTAACCTCTAGCTCATAAGAAATATTGAAAGGATAACTCAAAGAGGTTATGTATGATTCATAGACGTGTTTTGGTTTCATAACAATTATACTTGATAAAACGTTTATGTATGATGTCGTTAGAAATTGATTATGAATTGTACTCCTTCTATTACTTGTATATGATGTTGTTCGTTATTACCATCGTTGGTTAGGAGTTTGTACTCGCTGAGTATTCCATGCTCAGCCATACTTTCATGTCGGCAGGTACACGAGCTCCTCTTGACATATGTGATCTGGGTCCTTGGATAGAGGAGGACTACGGCGAGGAGGAACCTTATGAGGATCTGGTAGTCGAGCCTCAGGCTGAGGCTAGAGACTTAGACCACTGGCCCCACGGGGGTGACTATTGAGCGAGATAGAGTCGTATTTTGTCTTTTGTATTTGATAGGTGGGCCTGTCCACCTTAGACTTAGACATGTTTTGTATATAACTATGTCCACTTGGAATACTATAGTTTGGATCATTATAAAGAAAGAAAAAATTTGTTTGCGCTTCCGCATTTATATTTAGCTTCTGCGCTCTGATTATCATTTTTTTGTACTGTATTCTCTTGTTAATTACAGGAGGGTTTGGCAGGTGCGAAGTATCACACCTAAAGTATCCCTTAACTCCTAGGGGGTATTTTGGGGCGTGACACCTATCCAGCGATCCATCATCCTGGTAGTGGTCCATAGAAGGCTTTGGATCGTAGTATCTTCCTCTTCCTAAGGTTCCGAACCACACAAGTCGAATGGAACCCGTGCATTTGCCAATGATAACAAATATCCGCTGAGCATGGAATACTCAGCATATACATACTACTAAAACAAAGCAATAATATCATGGAAGCATGCGAGACATGGAAACTGAAATCCTTAAAACATATCGAAGCGTAGAAACCATGAAATAGCATGTGTGATAATATCCGAAAACCAAAACCATGAATGTCTTGCGATAATCATAGCCTTGTTAATTCTTTGAGTCGTGTTACGTTCATAGAGTTCCTTAGAGTCATTTATGATCCATAGAGCCTTAGAGCAATACGGTAGAGCAAAACCATAGTGCAAAACTATAGAGATCTTAGAACATTTACATTTTATGATCCTTAGAGCTTCTACATCGATCTTAGACCTTATCATAAAGTTCCTTGTGAGTTCAATATGATCCTTGGAGCTTGTGAACCGATCTTAGACAATACCATGGTGTTTCTTAAATCATCATGTGAGTTTCTTACTTAAAAATCCTTTTTATAACTTTGAGAAATCCATGAAAACCCCGATTCATATGAGACATGTGAAGCACATGAGAATATAGCATACTCAACATAAAAGTCCTTAGAGACAATAAATCAAACACATAGACTGCCTAATAATGGTAGTTTACATCCAAGTATAAAAGCAACATCACATACCATATCAACCTAAGACTTTAGCATAGAATGAGAAGAACATCATATGTTGAACTAGTATTATCACAAGTTTGGTAGTAGAATGTATCTACCTTGGTGAAATCGATGAATTCGATTCCAAAGGCTTGGAACAAGTGAGAACTTCAAGTTCTTAGTTGAAGAACACTAAAGAATGGAAGATCTTGATCTTCTCTTCAAGCTTGAGCAAACCTAGCCTTTCTCCTTTTTCTCCTCTCAAACTTCTCTCAAAAATATGCCCTAAGGGTTTCTGAAACCCTTAGGCATGAGCTGGGGCCGTTTATAGGCAATGGTGGCGATTAAAGACTTAAAAACCCTTAATGAAGAAAATCTGCGTATAACCGATCGATCGGTGGTCAGAACCGAGCGATCGGTGTTTTCGACCGAGCGATCAGTTGAAAAACACCTCTCTGGAATTTTTCCCCATAAAAATTTTTGGACCAGTCGATAGATACCGAGCGATCGGAATTATCACCGAGCGATCGGTGATCCCTGTTTTTTCTACAAAACCCCTTTTCTACTTCTTGAACCTTCTCCATTCCAACTCTAACACCTTCTACACTCAAAACACACGTTCTTATGCTATATATACCTATCAACACATGCACACCAATAATCCAAACATTTTCATTAACATAAAACTCATTAGTGTACAAGACTCCATTTGAACACTATTCACACACTATTCACTACTTAGTGAAATGAAGATTTAGGATTTTAAAATTACGGCCTTCTGGCTCCACCTTGAGCTGGTTTAGTACCAATCTTGACTAGTGTTTTACCATTGTTTGAACAACTGATCGGTCTACCAGCACTTGGTGCTGGTTGCGCAGTTTTTTTTATTTTAACTACTGTGGCTGTTGAGGATTCAAGGCGATCAATGCCTCTACCTCGCCTTCTTTTTCCAATGTGGCTCTCTATGTCGTGTGTTTTGTACACAAATCTTTGAAACCAACAAATGTTTGGGCCATAAGGGCAGTTGACAGATCATGCCTGAAGTTGTTAAGGCACATCCAGATCAGTTCCAGTTGAGTAAACTTTTGAGTACAGGAAAAGGTCAAGGCTATCCATCGGGAAATGAATTCTGTTACAGACTCATTGTCTCTCTGTCGGGTTTCGATCAATTCTGGAAAACCCACTCTTCTTTGAGTGTTATAGAATTGCTTGCTGAATTCATTCACCATCGTACTTCAATCAAGGATCGATGCCTCAGGGAGGTTGGTATACCATGTGAAAGCAGCACCTTATAGGGATTGGACGAAGATTTCGAGATAGAGAGATCCCGTCTTGGTTGCTAATCCACACCTCGAAAGAAAATGAGACAAATGTTACTTCGGATCTCTGGTACCATCAAATATTTTGAATGTTGGTTGAACGAAGCCTGACGGGAATGGAACCGCATCCATGATAGTTGGATAAGGCTTCACAATCATCTGAACATCCTCTTCTTCTTTTTTGGCCTGCCGCATTTGATTGCGAACAATCTCTTCAATTACAGGAAGAAGAGACCGCGGAATTCCTCCTATGAGGGTGGCCTGATTTAGAATGGGACTTATTCCGGGTACCCTTAGATGATTTGGAGGTGCAGGGGTTGTGCCTTAATTGTTGCTATCTCTTTGGTATGGAAAACGGGGTCCAGGTGCCAATGCAGATTTGAGAACTAACAATTGAGTAGCCAACTCTTGTATTTGAGACATCATAGCCGTGATCTCATCATCCTTGTACTGGAGTTGAGCCGGTAAGGCCGCTGTTTGATCATTTGATGGTGGAGGTGCCGAAGTTGAAGAGTTATTCCCTTTACCTGCATTCTCGTCCAAATTTGTCATCATGACCGCTGCCGGTCGTTTTGACACTGGTCCCTGTAGCTGGAACGGATTCGGAAATTCTTCTTCCATGAAATAAGTGTCAGGCATCCCGTATAGAGGATTAGGTGCATTAAAAACTATTTGAGGTATTTCTAATACTGCCTCCAGCATTGCTAACTGGACCACTGGTTTGTTAGAGTCATAACCTTCGATTGGAAGGATTCTTCCCAATTCTTTTGGAGAGGTTATTAAGGTTTCTTCTTGCTCTGATCCCTCTTGGTATCCACTAGCATCAGGTTTTAGGGTGATTGAACTAGGCCTTGGGCAGTTTCTTTGCCTTTGGCTTGATTTTTACGGCTCCTCCTCCTTCTCAGAATTGTTTAACCGGGAGTTATTGTTTCAACAGCTCTATAAGATTCTGCCTCATCCAAAGCAACTAGAATGGCAGCAGCTGAGTTCTAAGAATGTTGCCTTTCGAAGAAATTTTGCTCGAGCGATGTACTGGTTCCTTAGAACAACAAAGTTATAAACTACTCTGGATCGGGGTTGTTCCTTGTACCAACCACATTTACGGACACCCTTTTATAATGGGGGTACGATGTTTTGGCCCTTGGTTCTTCCCGAACACGATGGGTATGAGATGGCCTTTGCTTTCTAGACCTTCTTGACTTTGACTGGTAATTGTATGCCCTCCTTGGCGGAGCCAAAGGGTATTTTTAGTTTTTGAGCCGGAGGATTTCCTCCAGAGTCTTCTTCCTTAGCATTTCGAGAAGAACTTATATTCAGCACTTGGACCTGAGGGTCATACGGTGCTCTGGTTCTTCTTTTTGGTTCCGTATTTGTTCCGCCCCAAAATAAGCTAACATATCTGGGCAGAGGCCATTGATGTTGATGATGAACGGTTGCTTTCAGTGCTGTGAAGGTCGTCGGATTAACGCCTCTGAATGCATTTGGACCTAGCCTGAACAACAAGTTCCTATCAACTAGTGCTGAGTCCGGGTTTGTATTTGTATCAAGAGCCGGGAGACTTTGATAACGGCTGTTAATGCCCCTTGCGTAGTTTGAAGAAACTTACAAGTTCGCATTTTCACTTATTGATCTGATAACATCATTGATGATGTCATCAGGTGTTGAGTGTTGTCCCAGGGGGGCCATGTTCCTGTTGGCCTTCAACTGCCAATTTTTCTCTTTCTTGGAAGGGGAACTGTCTGTGGATGGTGTTGAATTTGTCCACAGGTCCCTCCTTCTATTAAGAGGGGCTTGTCCATGGACTCTTCTGTCCACGAACTCAGGTCTGCTTCTAAACCTATCAGCAGAGTTGCTTGTAACTCTGCCCCCGGGATAAGCCTGGGCTAGACTCTTAGGTCTGGCTGGGCTTTGGGCCAGTGGATCTTGATTAGTGTCCGCGGATGGGCATCGCCCCTTTCCCGTGGAGTAGCCTTGGCCACTTCTTCTTTTGTCCGTAAGGTTAGCTTGCGGACCAGTCTTCTGATCCGGGACTCGGGTCCACGGATTGGTTTCCTGAACTTGGTTTCTTAACCATTTTTGCTGGAGAAGTTTCTATAAAGTCCTTCAGGCCAATGGTCTTGTTCTTTTGCCCTGAGATAATTTGGACAGCATCTCCCTTCTGTTGATAAACTATTGAAGGGTGAGTCCCAACAACCAACTTGAGCTGGGGGACCTCAACAGTCTGTCTTAAGATCAACCCATATGACTTTTCTTGTTTAGACCTTGACTGGATTATGGTTTGGGCTCAAAACAAGCTTGCTCAATTAGTTGACCACGAAGGGTTAACAAATTTGGAATCTCCTTTCAAGGTTTCTGGTGACATAGGTCTGCCTTTTGGAATGACCTATCATGAAAGCTGAGCCACTTTACCTTGTGTTCACCCAGTTGGGTGCACCCTCCTTAGTGTCTGCGGGCAGATATGCTTGTGGAAAGGCACTTTTTGAGGTACCCGCGGGCTGACTGGCATCCTCTGGGATGCCACGAGTTGGCGACCTGTTATTGGTAGGCAGCCTGATGTGGGCGTGCTACCGGCCTTTGATTTAGGCAAGCAGATTGCCTTTCCACCCCTGAGTTGATGGGATGGGTTCTGTTCCTGCTGTGGATTGGGGTGTCTTCAACAGAGGCCTGGTTTGTTGGCCGCGGCTTTTTTTACAGAGGTCTAGCCAGTTGGTCGGACCTGCCTAGCTGGAGCTGCTGAAACCTAGGCCCAGGTGAGTGGATGAGTCACCGGGATCCGGATCGGGGGTACATACACCCGTCGGTTGATGGTCAGGATGTAGGCCCGATAATTGCATATGGTCTCGATGATCCTGATCAACAACAATAAAAAAAAAGAGGAAATAATCACTCATTTTTTCTTTTTTGTTCTTTTTATTTTTTTATCTTTCTTCAATGATGAGAGGAGAAGAAAGTCCCACCGGGCGTGCCATTAATTTGTAAGCGGTAAAATTTTTTCTTTGCATATCAAATTTCCTCTATTTTTTTATGGAGTTTATTATTTGTTTGGGGGACTAGCCTTCCAATCTGAGTAAACTCAGATTGTTAATTACCTTCCCTATTTGAGGAAGAGCCTCTGATTAAGAAGAAAGATTAAAGAAGAACAAGATATTGAATAAAATATTTTATTTATTCAATGGGGTTGCCTAGATCCCATGTAGGCGTTACAAGATACCTCATAGAGATTTTAGCATCAAAGAAAGAGAGGTGGTCATATTGAGGGTTCAACTGGTATTCTCCATATGGGGAGATCCTCATTCTTCCTCCTTGATTGTTGTTGTTCCTCCAAAATAAAAGCTTTTTCTTTCTTCCCTACTACGTACGTGGGTTTGTTTGCATTCTTGGGGGTTTCTTGTGAGAAACTCTCTCTTTTATATCTTTTAGATAGTCCTCTTTGAACTCCTCTTTGACTTCCTCTTTCTTAAAAAATCAAAAGAGACCAACTCTCCTTAGAGAAGGTCATCTGTGTAAGACAGTTGGTTTCTCTTATCTTAGAGAAACCACAAGGATGAGAATCATTTTTGAAAAACTCTAAATTGGTTTCCTTTTCTGGAAAACCTAGAATGATCAAACTTTCCCCCCCAAAAGGGGAAAGATTCTTATCTTTCCAAAAAATGGAAGGGATTACTTCCCCTTTCGGATAAGGTGCTATATGACACTCTCCAATTAGAGAAAGAGATGAGATCTCTATCTCGGGATCCCCCAAAGCTGACAGAGAGTCCTTTTTGTTAAGGATTCTCTGTCACATGGTGGTTAGATACTGGCTGCCATCTGAGAAAGGACTGACCTTGGTCAGTCAGCAAATTAAAGAGGTGAGACCATAGGTCTCACCCGCGATCTAAGTTATGTCCAAAGCCAATTTGAGCTGCAGACTAGGGTCTAACCTTAGTCAGTCCGCGGACCAATGCAAGGTGGGACCATGGGTCCAACCCTTGGTCTGGGTTAGGTCCATGGTCTTTTATGGTCATGGACTGGGTTAGTCATTGATTGGCACACGGATCGACTTATCGAGTCTGTCCACAAAGCTTAAGTGGAGGTCTGTCCGCGAGGGCAAACTCTAACCATGTGTCAGTCCCCTAAGGACTAACATACAGGGGCATTCGTGGGACTGACTTTTGAAGTCTGTCCATGGACTAACTCATGGAGTCAGTCCGCAAGGGCTCAATTAAGGACTGGCTGTTTGGCCGGTCCGCAGAGATTTGTTTGACCAGGTCTATCTGCGGGGGTAGACTAAAGCTACATAAGGGCCGAGATTGATGTGGTGTACACACTCCATCTTCTTTTGCCACTCAATCCAATCTGGTATCACAATTTTGCTGCCCACAATCGTGCATGCAAGGCAATTCTCAAGCTTCAACCAAAGTGGGTTTTTTGTCTTAGAAGGTAACTACACTCTACGAACTAGCTTGTTGTAATTTCATAAATAAATACACCTATTCTCTGATCTTGCTAGGATTCAACCTAGAAATAAGGGTTTTAAATTGGGGAATTTCTACAGGTTAATGATAAATCTATTTTTGGATTATTATCTTTAAAGAAAATGTGATGTGGGTGATGTTGATGAAATAGGCTTAATGGTCAAGATTATTGTGATGTAATGCCATGAATGAAGATGTTCCATGTTTTTAGGATTTTTTCAAGTATACTATCATGCTAATATGTCTTGTATGAACATGTATGAGATGTTTAAGGTTTCCTAAGTATATTGTGATGCTCACAAGCACTCCAAGCACTCTATGTTTTACATGATCGTTGTTTTCTCATAAGCATGGTATTTCAAGAATCATAAGAAAGGTTTTTCAAAGGAAAATTCATAAGAAGCTAGTATGTCCATCCATTTCATAGTTCGGGTACTAGTTAAGAAAAGTCAATATGCTAGTATGTCCGTCCATTTCATAGTTCGGGTATTAGTTAAGAAAAGTAAAGATGCTATTATGTCCGTCTGTTTCATAGTTCGGGTACTAGTTAATAAAAATGAAGAAGCTAGTATATTTGTCAATTTCATAGTTCGGGTACTAGTTAATGAAAGTAAAGATGCTAGTATATCCGTCCATTTCATAGTTCGGGTACTAGTTAATGAAAATGAAGAATGTTAGGCATGTTTGTCCATTTCATAGTTCGGGTGTAGAACCCCGGAAATTCAAGTTCACTATACTATGAATAGTGCCAGTGAAAGGTGCCCTTGTATGATATGTGTGAAGGCCTAAGGCCTCCCATTGTGTTCTTGATATTATGATTAGTCAATTGAGAGTTTTAGGTACATGGTTTGAGTTGTAAAAAGAGAGTGTAAAGATACTCTAAGTGGGTGAAATCAAGGGTACAAATACCCTAAGTGTTTCAATGGGTTGTTGGTGAATAGTGCTAGTGCATGAGGCATCGAGAGGCCGGAGTCTCTCATGCATGTCGGTGTGAATTTAATGATCATTGAGGTGGGTTAAATACTTATGGATAATGATTTATGAGGTATCAGCAGGGTGTTGGACACAAGAGAAAAGAGTGTGAAAACACTCAAGGTGTTCTAGGTGTTGAAAAGGTATGTCTCGGCATTTGCTTCAACTTTAAAGGGCTCTAGTTTAGTCATTGTTGTTCAGAATCGAGTGATTACTGAATTTTTGGAAAGGTATTAGAACCCTCTTCAAGGTTCATGTTGATCACTTTCCCTGATTTTGAGTCGGAGTCGAGTCAAAAGTGGGGTTCCCAAGATCGGGTTGGCTGCAAATCTGGGCTGTCGCAACCCATTGCAGACCAGTCAGCTTTAGGGGCATTTTGGTCTATGAATAAAGAATAATTAGAATTTCTTCAAAACATGAAAGTTGTTCATCTTCGAAAGAAAAATCCAACACAAGTTGAATCGTCAAAATTAGAGAACCGAGTCAAAAGTTATGAGCAAAATACTGAAGTGCGTTTTGCAGCACCAGTCAATACCGAGAGCTCGGTCCACTACCGAGAAATCGGTCAAAAGCACGGATCGATCGGTCCACTACCGGTAGATCGGTTGTCTATCGGTCATCTATCGGTCCTACGCGATTTTCAGAATTTTTTTAGGGGTTTTTTGGTCTTTTTGCTACTCCACCCTTATTTTTAAGGGTTGGCTCGAGCCAAGGGTGTTCATAAACACCCTTAGCCATATTTTGAGAGGGAGTGAGAGAGGAGAGAAGGGGTTTTCTCCTAGGGCATCAAGTGGAGAAAGATCAAGGGTTTTGAAACCCTAGAGCATCCCAAAAGCTTGGATCTCTCAATTTACGGCTCAAGCACATGAGGAGCACGTTCTCCAAGCTCGGCAGCATCTTCCATGGTATTTTTCAAGGGTTTTCTTCCCCTTATCAAGGTTAGTACACCCTTCCTAGTTAAGCTTAGTGATAACCTAGGTTTTCCTTTAAGCATGCTTGTGTGTGATCTTGTATATATTCCCTCTTCTTAATAATGTATAAAATGCCCTAAATGAACAAGATGAATTAAATGGTTGTGGATGTATGGGATGTGGATGGTAGAGGTGCTTGGATGCCATGTAGAGGTGATGATTATTGTGTGATGAAAAGGGTGGAAGGGCAATGTATCCATAATGCACATACACTACATGTTTGATGAAATGCTTGATTTAAATATACAAGTTAAAGGTTAAAAGAATTATTGCATATCACATATTTGATGAAATGCATGAATGATGACTAAATTAAGACAATGAAAATATGATTTAGGGGTTTCTCCCCAATTGGGAAACTTGAATGAAATGTTATACATGTTCCTCGAAAACTCACATGCTTATTGGGATTATAGTAATACTATATGATGTTTATCATTATATCACCATGATATCACCAATTGTTATGCATGCATGAATATGTCACTATGATTTCCACAACTTGCTACACACAAGCACGGATATGTGAATGAACTAAGGTTTTTAAATGAGCATTAAGAAGTGAAACGAGTACAGCTAAATGCAAGGAAAGTAAGTAAGACCTCACATGCATAAGTTTGATAAATGAAATGTCAAGGAGGTTGGTAGCCCCGGTTAAGGGTGCTAACCTCTGGCTCATAAGTAAAGTATTGGACTGTCAAGGAGGCTGGTAGCCCAGGGATGTGCGGGTGCTAGCCTCTGGCTCATAAGAAATATGTTGAACTGTTAAGGGGGTTGGTAGCCCAGGATTGTGCGGGTGCTAACCCCTGGCTCATAAGAAAGATATGGAACTATCAAGGAGGTTGGTAGCCCAGGATTATGCGGGTGCTAACCTCTGGCTCATAAGAAAGGTATTGTATTGTCAAGGGGGTTAGTAGCCCAAGGATGTGCGGGTGCTAACCCCTAGCTCATAAGAAATATATTGTACTGTCAATGAGGTTGGTAGCCCAGGGATATGCGGGTGCTAACCTCTGGCTCATAAGAAAAGAATTGAATTGTCAAGGAGGTTGATTAACCTCTGGCTCATAAGAAAAGTAATGGAATTGTCAAGGGGGTTGGTAGCCCAGGGTTGTGCGGGTGCTAACCCCTGGCTCATAAGAAAGATATGGAACTATTAAGGAGGTTGGTAGCCCAGGGATGTGCGGGTGCTAACCTCTGGCTCATAAGAAAAGAAATGAATTGTCAAGGAGGTCGAGTAACCTCTGGCTCATAAGAAAAGTAACGAATTGTCAAGGAAGTCGAGGAACCTCTGGCTCATAAGAAATATGGAAATGAAAACTCATAAGGACTCACATGATTCATAGACAATGGTTTGGACTTCATGAAAATTATGATTTGGTAAATGTTTATGTATTATGTTGCTTTAAATAATTATGATGTGTACTATTCCATCACTTGTATATGTTATTTACTCGTTATTACTATGGTTAGCTAGGAGCTTGTACTCGCTGAGTATTCCATGCTCAGCCGTACTTTTATGTCGGCAGGTACAATATATGTTGTATGCATTCTGGGTCCGTGGATCGAGGTTATCAGAGAGAGTAAGAACTTGTTTGGAATTATCACCAGACATTGGGGGCTTGGATATGTGGTACTATGGTGGGGTTGAGTGAGAGAGACATGTATTTTGGGATTTACTCTTGGGGGGATTTTCATGTAGGCTTGAATTGTTAATTCAAGCATTTGTACATCTGTATTATTGTATTTTATTCAGTCGTTCGTTTATGTAAACACTTGAAATTACCTTTATGTTAAAGAAAATTTTAGTTCACTGTTTAGCTTGTCTTGTATACTCTTTGCAGGTTTGATTTCAGGTTAAGTCACGTCGCCAAAGTAACCTAACTCCTAGGGGGTATTTTGGGGCGTTACATCGGGTGCTAGCCAAATGAGATAAGTGAAGCCTGTATTTCATAAGGAACTTTTAAGACTCATAAGACTAATAAGATTAATAAGAAACTCATAAGTATCAATTGAGTCAAAAGATGCACAGAAGACAGAATCTCATTAGATGTTCCTAAGTAACTCATAAGGCGTATAATGAACTCACAAGACTCATAAGATTCATAAGGAACTCATAAGATATCGAAATACTTCATGATTCAATGTATGCACTTGTTAATTCAATATGGTTTCCATACTCTGATTTTGCATGTATTTTGATGAATTGTATACTGCATGACAAGTTAATGTTTTTATAACATTGTTAGTTAGTAGTTTGTATACATTGAGTATTTCATGCTCGGCCGAACTGTTACTTCCGCAGGTACAAAGGTAGATACACGAGCTCTAGAACTATGGGTCGAAGAGGTATATATTGAGGAGCCCTAGGCAATCATCTTGTAGATGATAGGGTCCTTGATAGGTGGCCCTACTGAAGAATTGATTAGAGAGAGATGTATTTTTGGGTTTTCATTTTGGGGTTTTTACATCAGTTTGAGTTGGTGACTCAAGCGAGAAATCTTATGTACATGTTTTAGATTATATTTCAGTTGTTGTAACTAGTGGTACTTGGAAGACTATATATAAGAAAGAAATTTTCAAGTTCGCTATTTATAATGCCTTGTATGTTCGCTCACAGGAGGGTTTGTATGTAAGTCACGATGCCAGAGTCTCATAACTTCTAGATGGGATTTTGGGTCGTTACATCAGGTATGGGAGTTAGTACCTAGACCAAAGAATAAATCAACCATTGGTACTATATGAGTATTAATAATAAAAATGATGATTCTGAAAATATAATCAAGAATAAGGCAAGATTGGTAGCTTAAGGTTACAACCAAGAAGAGAGAATAGATTATGAGAAAACATTTGCCCCGGTTGCTAGACTTGAAGTCATAAGAATGTTGCTTGCTTCTGCAAATCATAAAGACTTCAAGCTTTTCCAAATGGATGTAAAGAATGCCTTCTTAAATGGTTATATTTCATAATAAGTTTATGTAGAACAACCCCTATGTTTTGAAGATCATTTATTGTCAAATCATGTGTTCAAACTCACTAAAGTATTATATCTAGATGATATGCTATATGCTAATAATTCAAATATATGTAGATGACATCATATTTAGGTCAACAAATGAATCCATTTATCAAGAACTTACTAAGTGTATGTAAGATGAGTTTGAAATGAGCATGATAGAAGAGTTAAATTTCTTTTTTAGTCTCTAAATTAAACAAACTAAATATGGAACATTCATAAATCAAGCTAAGTATACAAGAGAACTACTTAAGAAATTTGGGATGAAAATTCCAAGGAAATAAATACTCCACTGAGTCCATCAACTAAGCTTGATAAAGATGGAAAAGGTAAAAATATTAAGGAAAATAAATATAGAGGCATGATATGTAGTCTTCTATATTTAACTACAAGTAGACCTAATATTATGTTCAGTGTGTGCATGTGTGCAAGATTCCAATCATATCCAAAAGAATCACATATGATGCCTATAAAAAGGATTTTAGGTACCTACTAGGCACAATTAATTTGGGTTTATGGTGTCCAAATAACACATCACTAGGCCTAGTTAATTACTCAGATGCTGACTTTGCTGGATGCAAAGTTGATAGAAAAAACACAAGTGACACTTGTCACTTCTTAGGACACTCACTTGTTTCATAATTTAGTAAGAAACAAAATTCGGTTGCTCTATTTACAACTGAGGCTGAGTATGTAGTAGCTGGAAGTTATTGTGCTCTATAACGACCCCAAATCCTACAACGCTAAAATAGGACTTTGGAATCGTCACATTACTTAAACTTGCTTAAAATCCATGCATACAAGGCATACTACATCAGTTTCCAAAAATGAGAGTAATAAAATTCTGATTTTATAAAACTAAACCATCCTGTACAACGGTCATCTGCCCAACATAATAAAATCCAACATAAACAAAATAGTCTAGTACCATCTGCAAAGTAGTCTAATAAGCAATATTATTTAAATGTCTATTACAATTCCTTCAACTAAAACAAAACATAAACTAGTAGGGGTAACCATTCCAACCCCCGGCTCCCTCTTCGAAAGGCTCACCTTCTTCTCCTTCTACGTAAGCCTCTTCAATCCACGGTTCTACCGTATGCTCCTGCTCTAAACCTGCCAAGACAAAGTCTGGCTGAGTACAAAAGTACTCGGTGTATATCAAATCTAACCAACAACATAGTATACCTGCACTTAGTTAGAACCATATCCAATAGCATAATAACATAATTAGAGTGCGGAATAACATGTGCTCATATACATCATATCATCACCTTGACTCGTGTACTTGTGAGAACCTTAGACTTAGAGGACAACATACTTATGAGATGCTTATACTTATGAGACCACGTGCTTCTGAGATGCTTATGCTTATGCACTTATTCAGATCATACACTTAAGTGACATACCGCTCTTAGAGGATATGAACCATGCCTATGCAATTACTTAACTGACATGCCGCTCTTGGAGGATACGGACCATGCCCAAGCCATGCTTATTCAAAATGTCATACGTATGTCATGTTTATGCTTATGAGTCATTCAGATCATACACTTAACTAACATGCGGCTCTTGGAGGATACGGACCATACCCATGCAATTACTTAATTGACATGCCGCTCTTGGAGGATACGGACCATGCCGGGCTTATTCAGGATGACAGGCGTATGCAATGCTTATGTTTGTGGTCCACACGTGTAACTTGTAAAACTCTTATCTTAACATACACGTGTGTTGTGCATAAGTGTCATAATTAACATTCGAGTAGGTAATTGCTTAGATTCTGATCTCCCACCATGGAAACTCCACTATGCTGTCCCATACCATATAGTTAGAAAATTCCCGGTTTGAGAGATTTTCCTCCAAGTTCTTACCTTCCTGAATATCAATTACCATGCAAATAATTAAGCATAACTTGACAAGTACTCACGTATAAATATATCTTATCATGATTCTTAGCAAAATTCAAAGTCAATTCTCAACAATTTCATAGTGATATATTAGTATTTATCCTCTCAAGCATTTTCACAAACACCTTGGGTACGTAGATTATGAATCTATTGCTCTTTCACATTTCTAATATTTCATCAAACCATAATTCATCCATACAACTCAAATACAATCCACATCCTCCATGGTATTTCCCATTCTCCATACATTTCATCCACATTATTAAATCATATTTCCATCCATAATAGCTTACTTCATACAAAATTAGGGAAAAATACATCTAATCTCTATTTCTATCATATTAACATTCACAAAACATTATAATAGGGTTGATTTGGGTAGTATATCAACCTTAGGGATCCTTCCTTTAGATCCAAATCGCTCACAAGAAGCTTTGAGGAAGATCTTCAAGCTCTCCTTGCAATCTCCTAGCAATGTCCTTCTCCAAGCAATCTCTCCTTCAAAACCCTAGGTTTCCTCTTTTCCTTTGCCAAATTAGGCTAGAAATAATTTAGAACCCTAAAAATCTCAAAATAGAACCCCTATTTATAGCCCCAAGGGTTAAAAACAAAAAACAAAATAGTTTTTTTAAGAAAATCTGGGTCCTCGTGCGATCGATCGTACCTTTGGTGCGATTTATCGCACTTAGACCCGAAAGCCAAACAAAAAAGCTCACCTGAATGCGATCAATTGTAGAAATTTGCGATAGATCGCACTATTTTTCGATTGATCGCACCTTATTTGCGATAGATTGCACCTCCCTTTTCTTGATTCCGATAGATTTTACCTTGCTTTGGTATTTTGATTATAACTTTTGACTCGCTCATTGGATTTTGACAATTCAACTTACGTTGGACTCGTCTTTGAAAGGAGAACAACTTTTTTGTTTTACAAAAATCTTAATTTTGAGTTTTAAATGGTTTAAATGGACCTATAAGTGAACTGATCTGTAATTTCATCAGACAAAACATTGGAAAACCCACTTTTGACTTAGCTTAGACTAAAAATATGGAAAAACGTTAAACACGAATCTCGAAGAGTGTTCTAATACCTTTCTAATGATTTAATAATCACTCAATTCCAATAATCACCCTAGATTCCAACTCCTACTCTCATCTCATGATTCTACTCACATATGTTCTAACCCACCTAAGTGATCATTGAACACACACTAACATGCATGAGAGGTCCCAAATTCTTTATGCCTTGCGTGCTAACACTAACCACATGACTCCCGGAGTTCTACATACACACTTAGGGTATTTTATACTCTATGATCTTAGATATTTAGAGTACTCGAATCCTCTCTATTTAGACTCAACATACACTTACATCAAACCATCATTTTACTAAGAAACACCCAAGACTATAAATAGAGGCCTTGACCTCTATAAGCCTCATTCACTTAACACATAGAGTATGTTTCATACACTTTTCTTACTTTCCCAAAACACCTCACACCCCTTGACTCATACACTAAATTCACAACAAACTCGGGCCATGAGAAAAAACCCTCAAGATAACCAGTTATGCAAGAAAGCACGCATGAAGACGCATTAAAGACTAAAATACCCCTGATAAACTAGGCAATGACCTGAAAAAGATTCGGATCTCTACATGCTCAAACTTTATACATGAAACAACAATTGAAAAAGACTTTAAATTTTCCTATACAAAAATCTCAATTAAATGTGATAACACTAATGCTATTTGCAAGACCAAAAATCTCATTTAACACTCAAGAACAAAATACATTGAAATTAGTTATCACTTCATAAGAGATCATGTACAAAATTAGGATGTTATATTGTAGTTTGTAGATACAAACAATGACATATTTACAAAACCCCTACAATATGAAAGATTTAATTCACTAAGAAGATAATTGGGAATGACTAGTCAAAATGAATTTAAATGATCACTCTCATGCTGAAGTTGCTTGTTAATGAAATTCTATGTCTTGATATTTCGAAATGAATTAAAATTGTTTGATTATGGGATTTGAATGTTTTGGATGATTTGTACAATTTTTGGATGCTATAATTAATCAATGAATAAGAGAAAAATAGTTTTTAAAAATGAAACAAAAAATTTTATCAGTATTTACACTGATTTCAGCGATCAAATTAAATTTACTATTCAATTTTGGCGACGAAGTCATTTCTTCCAGAAATAAGTTCTCATCTCCATTTCGGCAATGAAATTGATGGGCCCAACCCATTTCAGCTACGAAATTGATCGAGGGTATAAATAAACCCCCCAAAATCCAATTTTTTTAAATCATTTCCCATAAAACCCAAATTAGGTTTCCTCCCTCCTTTTCATTATTCCATTGATTTCTATTCCAAAATCCATTCCATTGAGCTTCCATTCAATCCCCAATCATTTCATGACCTAACTCTCATTACTTCACTGGATCAAAATGTCTCCTCGAATAAAGACTGCAAATATGAAACCTCCGAAGAAGAAAGCTCGCACCTCCAAAAGAAAAGAAGTCGCTTCATCGTCCACGTCAACAATTCATAAGTTCAAAGCAACCAAATATGCGACGAGATACAAAGAGAAATTCCTATCCCGCTCTCCACTCTACGGTAAGGTTGTTAACTTTGCCCAATTAGAGCTATAAGGTTTATGAGTCATTCAAACTCTGTTTAAAGCCCATAAATGGATTCCTTTGTCTCTTCAAATGAAGTTATGTATCCCACACTTGTTCGGATATTTTACACTCACTTCAACTTTGACAAATCTTCTCAAACCATTTCTTCCTTCCTACATGGAAGAGAAATCTCATTTTATAGAGATGAACTTCAAGCCATTTTTAAAATTCCTCAAGGGTCTATTTAATCTTTTGTAAATGGACAATGGACCAAGCATGATGGGTTTGATGTCGTTGAAGCACTCAAAATCATATGCACAAATCAAGACATCTCTCAACCTTTTCAACCTAAGATCAAAGAACTAACCCTTACTTCTAGACTTCTCCATCACATCATCACTTATAACATTGTACTTAGAGCAGGTGGTAGGGAATACCTAACGTATTTTGATGTCTTCTTAATATGGTGCATACTCACTTCCCAACCCCTTGACCTTTCTTTCATTATTGTGCACTGTCTTCCCTATGGTCTAGCACTGACCACTCTCTTTAAATTTTTTTAAAATTCTTTTCTCTTCCTACCATGAAAAAGTAAATACAGATTATTTCACCATATACAGCAAGGCTACCATTTTAAGAATGGACTATGTATGGTACAATGTCTTGAAGGAATTGATTCCCAAGCCTTCCACTTAGTCATCTTTTGCTCCTTCTATCATTGACACAGCTCCATCCAGTGACCCTTCTTTCCCTATCCTTACTCCAGCTACTCCAGGTCCTTCTGAGATTCCAGCTCCAGAGCATCACTCTCCTCCTTCTCCTATGCCTTCACCTCAGAGAGAGGAGTCCTCACCAGAGAGAGAGGACTTTCACCCTCTAGTTGAGGCTAGACCATCTTCTGTGACTCCCCAAAGATTAGCAGTGGATGAGGATTTTATGAGTTTGCTCATGGGGAAGATCTATTCTATGAGCTCCAGTATGATTAGTTTCTAGACTGAGACCAGAGAGAACTTGATGAGATTAGAGTCTGAGACTAGAGAGAGATTGGATACTCTAGAGGCTCGAGTAAGCACCATACAGTCAAAGATGCAGCAGAGATTTAAGGGAGTTGATTCTAGACTAGAGGAGATCTGTATAGCAGGGGATGTGGTGAAGAACAGGGTAGACTCTATTCTTTCATTAATAGAAAGAAAAGCAGTAGATACTTTAGAGCAGGGCTTCAAGCTTAGTGATGACATCTCACATGTAAAAGGAAGAACTGATTCAGCTGATCAACAGCTCAAAACTCAAGGTACAGTTCTTCAGCAGGTAGCTTCATTAGTGGGAAGTCAGGCCCCCATCATTCACCAAATGGCTACTCAGGTGATAAATTTGGCTCTTAAAGTAGTGAAGATTAAAACTCAGCATGTGCTAGAAATCAAGAAGTCGAGAATACCAAAGCCATCATCCAAGATTTTTGAAGAGCCTACAAACCAAAAAGCATATGGATCAAAAGCTTCCATAATTACTTCCCTAGACTCCAGTGATTCTAGTGACTCTAGTGACTCTAGTGATAGTGAGGTCAAAAAAGTTAGAGTTCTTCTACAAAAGCTAAAGAAGAAGCAAGACAAGGAGATGTAGTACTTCATTTTTTTTTTTATGTAATTTCTTTTTTATGATGCCAAGGAGGAGAAGAATGAGACAATGAAATGTTAAAAAAAAAATTATAAATGACATACCTGTCCATGTCATATGATATATTTTTTTGATGGATGATATAAATGAAATATGATTGGATCCTCCTTTTATGAAACCGTTTTTATTGGTTGAAATTGGCTTAAATAATTTAAATACTTGAAAGATATCCAAAATTGCTACAATTTGACTTCATATACCTTAAAATACTTTGCATTAATAATTCTAAATATTTTTGGTATCATGACCACGAAATAATATGTCTAAACAATGCAAAATAAAATAAACATGCTATATCATATTTTAGTACATATGTTTAGGGGGAGCTACCTCAAAATCTTATTGAAAATACATATTGAGGGAGATCTTAATCCTATTTCATTACATTATTATGTCATCATCAACTGAAATTGTAGCTTCGAAGAAGTCAAGAGAGGGTTGTGCTCTTGCAAGAAAAGGTTTGGTCTCGACCTATAAGAGAGATTGTAAAGGTTTGGTCTCGACTTGTAAGCGGTTTGGGCTTCACCCGGGAAGAAATCTGTACGAGTAAAATCGTAGTGAATCCTTGAAGCTGGAAGCTGAAAGGTGGGGACAAAGGCAGGTTACTGAACCTCAAGAAAAACATATTGGTGTTTATTCTCTATAACTCTTTACCTTACTATATTCATTGCATATATTTTAGAACTGCTAAGTTGCATTCTCTTTGATATTTTAATTCCCCATAAAAAAGGGGAAATTATTTTGAATTTGCTAAGACCCTAATCACCCCCCCCCCCCCCCTCTAAGGTCAACATCTAGGCAACACTTCTTGCTTCTAAATTTTTCTCAAGCTCTAGACTAAAGGGAATTAGTCTGTGAAAGGTAGATACACTCTACTATCTACCCTTGTGATATTCTTTTTAAGCAAAACTATGTTCACAGTGTGTTCTTGAATGTATTGGATGGATGAATTCTACATGGGTTGTAAGCTATCACAATTATTGAATTTCTATGATTATGATTCAATGTTTCTAAGTTTTCTACGTATAGTATGATGTCCACAAGCACTTTATGCACTCTATGTCTTACATGTCTCGCATGACTATGTTTCTTATACGAACAAATTTATCAAAGCATTCATAAAATTTCTAAGAACTCATAAGGTACCAAGCTCAAAAGCATTGATAAAGTCAAACTATGGGTTGGTCAAGGATAGGGTGTATCCAATGGATATGTCACATCCAACTCTAAGAAAAGGCTCCATGTTCAAAGATTGTTTTACAAGCCCCACGGATCATAAATGCTCTAAGTCTCTAAGTGCTCTAAGTCTCTACAGATCATTATGGCTCACATGACTCATAAGAACTCTAAGGAACTTAAATTGACTCAAAGAACTCATAAGACCCTGATTCTCATATGACTCAAATGGTTTTGATTTCAAATGGAAACTCATACAAATTTGGTTTTGGAAACTAGTACGAGCTTTCATGGTTTTCTACGCTCTATGTCTTTGCATGTGAATAATATTATTACATTGTTAGTTAAATAGTTTGTATACACTGAGTATTCCATGCTCAGTCAAATTATTGACTTCGACAGGTTCTGTGGATGCTAGCGCTCCTTAGCTATGGATAGAGGAGGAGTACTATGAGCAGGAGCCCACCATGGATCATCATCAGAGGAGCTCTAAATAGGTGGCCTTATCTAGATTATTGATGAGAGAGTGAGGGAGAGTTATACTTTATATTTTGAGAGTATTTGAGAGTGGGGCTTGTCCACTTCATACTTATACTTTTGTTTAGAACTGTTGGTTCGAACTTGAAGTCCATGATGCAGGTTTATGTTTTAAGTTACTTCCGCTATGTTAATCACTTGTTTTGCTATATTATACCTTACGTATTTTCACAGGATGTTTTGATATGTGATAAGTCAAGAGCTAAAGTGTCCCTAACTCCTAAGGGGTATTTTGGGTCGCGACAGGCACCACCTCCGGTACCGAGAGCACAAGCAGGAATAGAGGAATTTCAGAGGATGAGGCCTCTGGTATTCGATGGTGGCATAGATCCATTGATTGTAAAAGCATGGATCATGCAGCTGGAGAAGTTGTTCTCGGTCAGGCCAATCACTGGTGGAGATCCACCTCATAATGAGGGACTTGACTCGACAGGGACATGAATGGTCTACGGGGGAGTTTCTTGATGTGTTTTACAAGAAATACTTCCCAGTGGACATGAGAGAGAAGAAGGAAGTGGAGTTCCTTACCTTGGAACAAGGGAACATGACAGTAGCTGAGTACGATGCCAAGTTCTCCGAGTTGTCGAGGTTCGCTCCACAACTGATAGCCACAGAGGCAATGAAGACCAAGAAGTTCGAGAGGGGCCTAAAGGACTATATCAGAGACAAGGTCTCTATGTTTAGGCATGAGACCTATGCGGAGGTCAATAAAAAACCTCAGCTAGTAGAGACGAATATTGAAGAATTCTTGAAGATGAGAAAAATTGTGAGAGGCCAGTCCAGTGGCTCAGCACAACCAAAGAAGAAGGCTAGAACACTTCGTACCAGTCCTCTGTACCTATGCAGGTGCAGATTCCTCCTATTGCACCCTAGGCTCCTCGCTCTATTGCTGCGTAAGTCACTCGACAGGTATAACCCACATCTTCTGCATCTACGTTTAAGTTTTGCGGCTACTGCAGGAGGAAGCACTTGGCTGGGGATTACTGAGCTCTCACAGGTGCATGTTACCATTACAGTGACACGGGACACCGGATTAGAGATTTTCCACGTCGTCGACCACATGCCCAAACCTTGGGAAGCAGGCTACCAGTTCATCTGGCCACGCAGCAAGAGTTTTTTCAGGCTTCTAGGTCTCAGCAATCCACACAGCCGCCTCGCCAAGTGAACTAGGGCCAGGTCTTCACAATGTCAGGGCATGATGCACATGCATCTGCCAATGTAGTACAGGGTACACTTAATTCAGAAGTTTCAAGTTGTGATTTTATTTGATTCGTAATGTGCTATGTGTTTGTTAATGTAAGCACCCAATTTTTACACCTTGCCCTAACTATGGTTAAACCTATTAACCATGGTTATCCTCAGCTGAGTCCAGTCAAACCCTAGGTAAACCCTAGTCAAACCCTAGGACTAATCGTAGGACAAACCCTAACTCTAGGTAAACCTTAGCCACCCTAGGTAAACCCTGGTTCAAAACCCTAACAACAGGACCCAAACCATAGGCCTAACCCTAGGTAAGTCCTAAGTTAAACCCTAGGCTAACCCTAGGTAAACCATCGTTAAACCCTAGCTCTAACCCTAGGTCCACCCAGGGCCCATTTCAGGCCCAAAAAACCTCAAAACCGTAACCAAACTCTCCTGTGGGCCCAAACATGGGCCCACAAGCCTTTAGAGCCCAGTATAGTGGCGCCCACCTACCTTTTTTAAAAATTTGAATAATGGCGGTAATAACATTACCGCCATTATAAAAAATGGAAAATGCTACAGTGTTTTCGGCTCAAGTATGCAAGGGCTAGGCCTTTTATGGAAAAAACTCTAAATGGCGGTAATAGTATTACCACCATTCCCATTTGGCCTTCTTCAGGAATTGCGGTAATATTATTACCGTTATTCCCAGTTCTCTGCAAATTCGAGTATTGCACCCCTCCTGGCCATCCTTGCTTGCTTCTAGCTGGTTCCCCATGCCAAGTCTAATGCCCAGAATACCCCAAGCCTTCCCTCCAACTACTATTTAAACTCCCATCCTCTACAGTTCAATGGATTCCAAAATTCTCATAGAAGAACCCTACAGGATTTCGGCCAGCCTAAGCCAGACTCTCTCTCCACCTTGCTTGCACCTCAGGAGGATCCCAGACCTCCCCAAAAGCTGTCTCAGGCCACCGTCTGCCTCCCACAAACTGTGCACCAGTCCACCACCTCCACCACCGTGTGTTCTCATCCAAGGGTAGGGTCTTCCCCACCTCTCTTTTGTTCTGCTGTGATAACAATGTAAGACCCCCTGGTCCTACTCTAGGGGGGTCCTTTATTTCTATTTTCATTCAGTTATCCACTGCACAGACCAAGGATAGGGTCCCCCTACCTTCCTCATAGGTATGGAAGAACCCCTTGAGGTTTCGAGCACCACCCCATACCATTCATAGACTCCCCTCTAGGTTCTAGGGGTCCCTCAGGCCATGAGGGAACCCCTGGAACCCAATTGGTGCAGCCCCCCAGTAGGAAAATCGTACTTCTGGAAAATCTAGGAATTGCAGTAGAATAATTACCATCATTCCGGGGGGCCCTAGTCCATTCCAGGGCCATATTTGGACTCCCCTGATCTTACTCTACCTAGCCTGGTCTTTCCAGGCTCACCCTTTAGGTTTAGCTATGGTTAACAGGCCTCAAATTTCAGGTTAGCATAATGGCGATAGACTATCTACCGCCATTACAGTCAACCATCTACAGTGCCTTTGACCCATTATGGGGCCCACTCCAGAGCAATTCCAGGCCCCACCAAAGGCCCAGGATCTTCAGGGCACTTCCCTCTTCACCCCTATGGGTTCAGAACCCCATGGGGTCATTCCTAACTCGAGTTACAGCCTTGTAAACCCTGGTTAAAACTGATTCTGTAATGGCGGTAATTCCATTACTGGTTTCAATTTTAATGTGCTTTTGCACAGGGCCCAGACCTGATAGGAGGCCATTCAAGGCCCTGTCATACCCTTTGGGCCCACCTTAACCCTTCTGGATCCTTAACCATTGTTAAGCAACCCTTGACTTTGACAAAATCTGGAAAAATGCCACAAAATTATAAATATTCTAGAATGCCCAAAAGTGTCCTATTTTGGTCATTTTATCATGGTTAGCAACCCTAAATATGATGACTTATCCATTTAACCATGGTTAAGCACCCCTTAACCCATTAAAAATCTGGAAAAATCTCAAAAATATTCAAAAAATATGAAAAGACCAAAAATACTGTTTCTGGACCTTTTTACCATGGTTAGTACCCCTAATCATGGTTAACCGTATCTTTAACCCCGGTTAGCAATCCTAACCCTTAGCTAACATCCCCTGGACTACCGGGCCTAACCCTTTGGCCTACCGGGACCAATCTCAGCCTACTGGGCTTGACCATACAATCCTTAACTATGGTTAGCAACTCTAACCATGTTTAGTTTGACCTAACCCCAATTAGTAACCCTAACCTTGGTCAAACTTTGCCTTAGCCTATCGAGTTTTTCTCTTAACCTACCGGGCCCAAACCCTAGTCTATCGGACAAACCATTGGCTTACCGGACTAAAACCATGCACTTAACCAACCTGGTCAACCAAACCCTAGTCTATCAGACTAGTCTATTAGCCACCCTTGGTGCACACACACACACCCTAGCCTTGGCACGGGTCATATGCTAAAACTACGCTCGGTCTGATCTCAGCCCAATGTGAGTACATAGGCAACCCAACCCAGATTCGACCCTAGTTTAGATTTTCTTTCTTAGATTGGTGTTAATTTAAACACTTAGGCATTTTAACAAATTTTGATCTAAATTGGCTTAAACCTAGGGAGTAGGAAATCGTTGTAAAACGGAAGCCTCAGGTGCCTAACACCTTCCCCAGACTTAACCGAACCTCTTACCCTAATCTCAAATCATAAATTAATACCTTATCTAAATCCTAGTAACTTATCCCTTCTGAATGAATAGGTGGCGACTCTAAACCTGTGAGACTTAATCAGGGTTCCAAAACCAGTGCTCATAGTTAATATGTGCATAAACATGCTACGTATAAATTATTGGTGTTTTCTGCATTTTGTTGATGCTTCTTAATTAGAGAACTCGGACACTAAATATCTTTTCGTATTTCTTGGAAACAGATACTAGTGCCTGTACCTGGTCTTAGTATACCAATATCCTTTCATATTCTTCATTTTTACTTGGAGACAGATACTAGTACCCATACCTGGTCGTAGTATACTAGTATCCTCTCATGCTTTTAACCTCTTTGAAATAGATGTTAGTACCCGTACCTAATCTTAGTACACTAACATCCTTTCATATTTCTTGGAAACAGATATTAGTGATTGTGCACTAGTATCCTTTCGTATTCTTGTTAACTTGTGAACTTTCTTGTGTTTTTTCTTCATTTCTTATGAGTTTTCTTTTCTTTTCTTATGAATATTTTTATGAGCTTTTTACTTATGAAACTTATGAACTTTTTCTTACGATCTTTTACTTAATTATGAGTTTTGCTTATAATTTTCCGGCTACTCGCACTTATGAGAACCTCAATCATACAAGATATATACGTGCATAGAGTTCTTGTGAACATTACAAGGCACTTATGAGCATCATTGTATACTTAAAAAACCCTTAAACTTAATCATAAGATACATATGAGTATATGGCAGCCATAGAAAGCCTTTAAACATTGAGTTTATAACTAGAGAGTATCACAATATACTTAACAAGCTTCAAGATTCAATACATGTTTAAATAAAACTTATAAGCATCATAGGAGACTTAGAAAGCCTTTAAACATGTAAACAAACTCATGGATTTCCATTCATCAAGGTGACATAGCAAGAACATGGGTACTTACCCTATTTCATCAAGAACATGATTAAAATCATAGTTTCTTTAAATAAATCATAGTAAAACAAATTAGTAGAATGTATCTACTCTCTTTCCTTCAAAACTCATCCCTTTACCCTTACTTAACATAAAGGAATCCTAACAAAATCATCTAGGAGAGTGCATTCACACACTCTTTTATCAAAACCCATCACTTTTTATCTTTCTTAAGAAAAATCATACATCAAAACATACTTTGCATGAATGAATCATAACAAAGCTAGCTAGTAGAGTGTATCTATATTCTTTCATCCAAACTCATCCCTTTAATCTTCCTTTTTCATTACTTAATTTTAACATAGAGAACTAGTAGAGAGTATCTACTCTTTTAATAAAAAACCATACATTAAACCACACTACATATTAAGGAGTTATAGCAAAGCAATTTAGTAGCATGTCTCTACCTTTGAGAGTGAATCCTCGTGGCTTTGCGCGTGAGAAGCACCTTGGCTTGCAAGATCCTTGCTTCCCTTTTTGATCTTGAGAAGCTTTGGAGGTGAAACTTGGATTTCACCTTTGATCTTGAGGAAACTTTGTTAGCCTTTAGGTTTTCAACCTAAGGTAACATCATTAATTTTGATGATTACACAATAATGTAATGTCATTTATGTCACTAATGCTTCTATTGAGTTTAAATGTAATTAATTCTATGAAGAACATTAACAAGCCATTCAAATGAAAAACCATGAAAATGACACCGTACTTTATGGAAATTCAACATCAAGTTAAGCAAGTCAAAATTGGATCAGATTGAAGATCATATCAAAGACCAAGAAATGAAGATGAAGATTGAAGAAGGAGAAGTTGATCTTCAAGCAAAAGAAGAAAAATCAAGTCAATATCAAGATCAAGAAGAATGGACAACTGTCAAGAAGGTTTAGAGTCTTAGTTTTTATTTTGAGAGTGCCTAGGATTTATGTAAAAGTCCTCAAAGTTTGGTTGATTGAAAGCTCAAAGCCTAGAATAACAATAGGAGCCTATGTACTAAATTGATTAATATTATAAGGCTCTAGGACATCATTTAGAATGATAACAAACATGATAAAAATGAGTCAAGCAACCTTACAAACCATTCACATCTCTTAGACAAGGTAAAGATGAGTTTTCAGAGAAAAACTAGAGAACTCGTCGATGAATTTATGGAAACATTGAAGACTCGTCAACAAATTCAGCCGCAGAGGCTACTATCTCTTTTCTGACCTTGATCTCGTTGACGAATGCAAAGAGTATCCTCATACTCGTCGACGAATTCATGCAGGAAGCAGAAAATGCTGTAACGGCTAGTTTTTAACGACTAGTTTAGTTCTCAATGCTCTTCAAACGGCCATAAAACCTTTTGAGTTATAAATAAGGATGATTTATGAACTAAAAGAACAACTTCTATCAATCCAATCACTCTATTTGTTACTCTATCATTCATTGATAAATCTTTTGAGTAGAAAACCTAGAAACCCAAAAGAGTCCGAAATTAAGTTATTCAACTTAATTCTTTGAGAGAATCTTATAAAGCATTAAAGTAATCATCCAACTCGTGTAAATGAGCAAATTGTGATTATAAAACACTTCTCAACAAGTATGTGTGAAAATCAAGAATCGGTGGATTCTTATCCTTGAAGCGGAGAACTTTATAAAGATTTGGTCTCTACTCGTAAAGTATACTGAAGTCAAGGGAGGGGATTCTCTTACATTGTAAAGGTTTGATCTTCACCCGTAAGAAGATTGGTGATTGAGTAAATCATGGGAAATCCTCTAGTGGGTATAGCTTGAGGCGGGGACATAGGCGGAATTACCGAACCTCGTGAATAATATCGTTGTGTTTGCATTCTCTTACTCTTCTCTTTACTTTATTGTTTTGCATTGATTGTAGAATTGCATAAATTCTATTTCCTTTTAATTTGTTAGAATTGAAAATTCTCTTAAGGGAATAGGGTAAAACTTGAATTTGCCATTGACCATATTCACCCCCCTCTAGGGCCGAATCATTAGGCAACAAACTCCTCCAAAACCCTAGCTTTTCTTCACTTTCCCTTCTAAAAACTCCCCTTAGGTTTTAGTAACCCAAAACCCATGAAATGGGTGAGTATTTATAGGCCAAGGGTGTTAAAAAACCCTAGTTTGCCCTTAGGATTTGCGCACAAGGGAAAAAACCCCAAATCATTAAAGGTCGGTCGACTGACCAGGCCGTAGATGCTGTTGTGGCCCTGTTTTTGGCCAAAATCCATACACTCGATCGACCGGCCAGGAGGGGCGGTCAACCAGCCACGAACAAAACCCTATTGTGGCCCATTTTGGGCCACATTCAAGATAGTCGGTCGACTGGCTAGGAGGGGCGGTCGACCAGCCACCTACAGAACTTGGCCATTTTCCCATTTTCTAATGCATTTTGCACCCTTAGAGTGTTTCCACTCTTCCCTTAGCTCACTTAGAGTGTCTCCACTCTTTTACCTTGACTTTAACACCCACACAACATACATAGTTTGATCTCAAACTCTTTCATTCATAAATCATACGCCAAAATACCTAGAAGGCCTTTAAGCCTTAAAATCACTATTCACTAACACTATTCACCGACTATGCAATGAGTTCTGGGGTTCTACATCCTCCCCCCCTTATAGAAATTTCATCATCGAAATTAAAACGAACCACAAATCATAAGACCAACCTAGGAGAAGAGGTGGGGATATTTCTCCCGCACTTCGGCTTCCCTTTCCCATGTAGCTTCCTCCCTAAAGTGATGCTCCCATTGCATGAGCACTAGGGGAATAACCTTGGTGTGTAATACTTGCTCCTTGTGGTCCAAGATTCGAGCCGGTTGCTCCACCAATGTGAAATCATCCAGGATTTCCAAAGAATCCACATCAATGACATGTGACGGGTCTAGGATGTAATTCTGGAACATGGAAACATGAAACACATTGGGAGCCACTACCAAGATACCAAGGGCATCACCCTAAACTAGGACATACTCTCACTCAAAGGAGAATGCCCAACTTGAAAGAAACTCGATGTCTTGAACCCGGAGTAATGTAACCCTAACTTTAACTTTGGAAACGACTTAACCAAAGGGTACTATGTCGCCATGATACTAAGACTGTTGTCATACGAGGAGGCAAGACGACCCGGCAAGCTATCTCACCAATTCTGGTGACGATCTCAGTAACTCCACCTGCCTTGATAAAAATTTCGCCTATCCAATACAGTGGATAACGATTATTGATCATGACCCTTTGTACAAAGGGCACTCGTGCTCTCCATGGTGACACCCTTAGTCGGATGAAACCTTCATTTTCCCTGGGGCCATCCTGTATGGCACCTAAAAGATCGAAGTAGTGGCTGGAGCAAGCTCCATCACAACTCAATCACCTGACTCTAGAGGCAACTTGGCCAATCCTTGGAAACAATGATTTTCCTCACCTAGTTTCGCGACCACTGAACTGCTGATTAGAGTCGAAATTGACAACTCACAGCTCAGAAAGAAAACCTTTGGTCGAGATAAGGATTGAGTCGACCCCGTGTCGATTAACGCCTGACTAAGCATTCGCCTTACAACGCACTAAGACTCCATAATGTAAAGACAACTGGCAAACCCTAATGCATTCTCTATAAATACAGAAGTGGAGGACAGAGAAAAGGATCCGCATCCTCCCAACCTCAAGCATACTTTGAGTCTTCACCCTTCTAAAAACCCTGCATTGTTGTAGAATCCCGAAACCGGATAGCATAGTACGGTGAATAGTATTGTGAATAGTGTTTTGAGACATTGAAGTCTTTATGTGTTTAATTGAATATTATTAATGGAGATGAGAGTTTTGATTTTTAATTAAAAACATTATATATGTTATGAATGTTTTAAAGTCCTAAGGAGTTTTTATTTGAGGTTTATGGGTGTAGCAAAATAAGTGGGAAAAAGTCAAAGTGTGGAAAAATGGGAAAAACAACAAAATAGTCCAAGTACAGAGCATACCAGTTGACTGGCTTTGCTACCGGTCGATTGAACAGCAACTGGTCCACCGAATGCCACTACCGGTCGACCGAACCACTATCGGTCAACCGATACTCCTTACCGATCCACCGAATGGGTAGAATTTTGTATGAGAAAATTTTCCAGAGAGGGGTTTATTCCACCGGTCGACCAAGCCCCCGCACTTTTGCCTTATTTAGTCTTTTTAAGCCAAGTCATTAAGGGTAGGTTGGTCTTTTACCACCCCTTTGCCTATATAAGGCCAATTTCGTGGCCTTAGGGTATCACAAATCCTCTAAGACAAAAGTTTGGGGATTTTGAAGGAGAAAAAAAGGAGAGCTAGGGTTTGACTCTAAGATTAAGGGTGGAGCTTGTTTTGCTTCGCAAAGTCCCATTTCACTTCTTCAAGTCTCCTAAATCTTTCTCAAGCTCCAAATTTAAGGGATTCAAGCTTTACAAGGTAAATACCTTCTACTACCTAGCTTTACTACGATACAAACATTGAAAAATAAGATTCTATGAGTGATTTTGAATAGATGTTGTAAGTACACCCTTCTAATGAACTTAGTGATAATCTAGATCTCAAACCTAGGTTTTCAAGAATGTGATGTTGAACTTAGTGATAATCTAGATCTCAAACCTAGGTTTTCAAGAATGTGATGTTGAAATTGCTCATGTGTGTTTTTAAATTCCTAATCTACTAAGATTTCCTTAAATTGTATAATGCCTGTTGTCAAAATATCTATGTTTCAAGTTTTCCATGAATACGAAGATGTTTTAAAGTTTTCCCATGACTATAGAAATGTTTTAAATGCCACATGTGATTTCCTAAGTATTTCTATGCTACTATGATGCTCATTATTCTTTATGCATAAGTATGTATACATAACCGAGTTTTCCAAGATTTTGCAGGATGGTTTGCCAGGTCATGATAGTCACATCTAAAGTCTCACCTAATTCTTAGGGGGGATTTTGGACGCGACAATTGTCATCTTTTTCTCCTTCTATCCCTCTTAATCCTTCTTTAACTAACTTGATCGTCGGGGCGTATTCACACGTCATCCTGCCCAATTATCCCAAAGAACAAGAAGTGTAGTGGCTACTCATATGTATAATGTGGTATTAGAATCAACAGAGCAGATATTTTCCCCCACAATTGTGGTTAAATTTTTTTTTTAACCTAAGGTTAAATGCTTTAACCCTAAGGGTTAGGTAAATCTTAACCACTGTTAGAGGGAGTAAATAGGGACACATGAAACCAAAAAGGGACAAGATGGTAAATCGAGATCGATTCACATCCAATCACGATAGAATTGGAGGAGAGTTCAATCGCACCCACAGGCTGACACCTGCCCCTTTTAACCCCTATTAACTATGGTTAAGATTCATTAACCCTTGGGTTGAAATAATATAACATTAGTTTTTTAAAAGAAATATTAACTCCAAGGGTTAAAATTTCTAACTAGAATTAAATGTTTTTTATAAAAACCAAGGTAAGGTTATATTGTTGAACCCAAGGATTAGTGAATCTTAACCCATGGTTAATAAGGGTTAAAAAGAGACACGTGTCAACCTGTGGGTGCGATTGAACTCTCCCCCATCCAATCACGATTGGCTGTGATTCGATCTCTGCTAAATCACCTCCTCGGCCCGAGGAGGTGATTATTTTCCTTGAAGAAAATCCCCAGTTGTTTCAAGGTGAGGTCTCAAACCTAAGGGCCATAGAGCGCGCACTGCTAGGAAAGCTCCTAAGAAAAGTTGAGTCCCGGGAACATATGAAACTTTTGTAATGGCGGAAACTCATTCGGGGCTTCGAATTCTGCTTCATCAGCATCATCAGAAAGAGCGTACGCCAGTTCACATTTCTAGCCATGCTGATAGAGACCGAGTTCTGGTAACCAAATTTCTTCCCTCCCTCTAAAGTCTCTAAACTAATAAAGAGAAAGAAAACGACGCACTTTTGCGAACCGAACCCTATATTCTGGTGCAAGGGTAATCTTTTGCTACTTTGGATTTTCTTCTGGATGATTTGCATATTCTATTTCTAAGTGGAATTGGACATTCATAGTGCATGATTAACTGTTTTGTGGGAATGAATTGAGTTTTGGTACCCCATAGAATGGCTTTGCAAATCATGGAGCTGCAGATACAAAGATCTCATTGAAGTAATCTCAATATCCATTTTAATTAATCCTCGACAATCCCAAATCTATATTTCTTTTTTTCTTCTAAAAAACAATTGCTTTTCTTCATTTGGTCACTTCTCTGGTCATGTGGCTTAGCCATCTTAGTCTAGTGCATTGTTACTAGGTCGAGAGAAGCGAAAGTGAGACTCAGGAAGAGAGGCTTGAAAAATCATTGGAAAACAAGAAGCGAAGTAGGCTTAGAATATCTCATGCATACTGAGATATTTTGAATCCTACTCCGTTGTCGAAAAGAAAGAGCCAGCCGTGGATATGACCGGAAGCCAAAGGCCGATGAAGTACAAAATGATGTCAAACCTTTTCCCCGCCAATTAGTGATAACAATTTCAGTGAGGTCTCAGTTATTCAGTCAACCAGTGATAATGATTCCTCGAGGTAGCCTCTTATAATTGATTGTCATCTACTAGTTTCAGAGAGGATAATGATATTCTTAAGGTCCGGCCCCCATAGCTACACCTACTAGAAGGTCGCTTCTCATAAGCACTTCCCAACAGTAAGTAATTTTCAGGTTCTTGGAAAACGGGGAAGCCGAATCAAACTTGCTTCCCAAATGCACTTCTTGAGATGCCAGCTTCCCACCATGTACATAGCTTCCCTAGTCAGAGGACTTGTATTCAGTCTTCATTTAGTAACTTTTGAAAATATTCTCTCTTTTTCTTCTTAATCTCTTCATTGTTAACCAGGATTTTCTGATTGTCTCCATTAATGAATCTAACATGAGGGAGGCCGTATCTAGTTTTTTGGTCCTTAATTCTTGTAAGCTTAAAGACTTTTTTCTCATCCTCTTTTTTGTCTTGCTTATCGGAGAGGTCATCGGATGCCTAATATTTTGATTCACCTATTACTTTCTTAGCTTCTCTTTTAGCGTTCTTTTTCCAATTATAGATCCTTCCAAGTAGTAGGACACATTTTCTCTTAACGGCCTTTTAAACCTCATACTTCACCATATTTCTTTAGGAGATTTATTTCTTCCTTTTATATTCCCTCAAACCCCCTTTTCCCAACGTTTTAAATATTATTTTTATATACAAGTGGGATCAAAATTTTTATTTAGATTTGTTAGTGAACAAACTTTAAATAGTTTCATATAGGTAGGGCACGAACCTGATAAATATCGTCCAAAATTGTGCGACATGACTCGAAATTTGAAATCATGTTTAGGGCAAGGTTCAAAATGTCGCTGGTGTCAGACATCATGTCATATCCTTCATAAGTGGAAAGTGTCCTTAGTAACATATGGAAACATTGTAATTTTTTTTTGCAAAACTGTAGAAACATTGTTGAAATCATTGGCCATGTTTTAAATTTGGACACTTTTTGGCAAATGTTGTCAAACATGTGTTGAAAGCATAGTTACCAAAGCGAGAAGCGATGTGAAAACGAGAAGCGATGTGAACGCGAGAAGTGGGAAACAACTCAAAAAATCGTTAGGAAATGGGAAACGAGAAATGAGATATATGTGCCTCATTCCGATTATATGAGGAGGATGACCAGTCATACCTTTGATTTTTATCTTACGTGAGATATTTGTCGAGATTAAGTGCCTTAGGTTTCAATTCAACAATACTTGCTTAGGATCTACATTGTACGATTTAGACTCGGGTCTATCTAATCACTTCCTACATAACCCTCTTTATCACTAAATGAGACATGATGGAAGTGAGCAAGAAGCGAATCTGGCGAGCTTCCCACCTTGTACATGGCTTCCCCGCAACTATGGTTGAAAGTCTAGGTCATTTTTTGGTACAAAAAGTCTGCGTATACAAAAGAAAGGAAAGATATTGACCGACTTTATAGGCGATATTGTATATTCGTTGCATAATGGATATTTCAGCCATTTGATTTAGCCAGATTACAGCTTTTCAGGAATATTTTTGTATATGTTGTATCATGTTGATTGCAATATCACGATTCCAGTGACAAAAGTACAAGGCATCATTATTCACAGTTAATATATGTTGATATGATTTATTTTTCTGTATTCTTTTATTTGAACTACACTTTTAGAGGACTTCGGTAGCACAAAGCTACTGATCATTTTTAAATTCTGAAGATCAAATTTAATGCAATTTGTTAGACCATCAGATCCAACTCAAATTGATGTCTTTTCCTTAAATGTAAATTTTCACTTTCTTCAGGTCATTATTGGTTTTTATAAGTAGGTTTCGATAGATCTAGTGTTACTCATTAATATGTGGATCTATGATGCATTTACCCTGGACTTAAATGGTTTATTATGGTGTAAAAAAGAAAAAAATGGATCTTTTAGTTTATACATTTACTTTTTTTTTTTTTCATTTCAATCTCCATGAAAATCTATGAGTTAATTAATTATTGCCACGGGGTGGTGATCTATTCTTGGTCAGGTAAATTTTTTTATTCAAAATAATATAGTTAATATTTTTAATTTTTTTGATCGATGCCATTGTTGGTTTTAATACTTATATAAATGGAAAAAAATTAATACTATGTCAGTAAAAGTTACATTTGTGCTGATGGGGTATGTTGGTCAAAATGTATATTGATTTCAAAGCCCTTGGGTTTAATAGATTTTTCATTTTGAATTTTTTTCTATTAATTTTTAATGGAAGAAATAATATAATAATTGAAACAAAGTAGAATTATTAAAATATAGAATTACATTAGCGACCATGTAGAACAATAAATGTAGTTCCAACACATTTTTAAATAGAAATGTTAATGGTAAGTGTTGACATGTACTGTTATGATCGACATATATAACCGTGGTTTAGGCTTTCTTTCCTTCATATATTTGTTGTTTTATCGTACGTAGATTCTTGGATTTCTACAGGTTGCTGGAAGAATTACAGGGTATTGACTATTGAGTATTTGATCTTCAGCATCAGATTCCTAGCGGCAGATTTAACTGCTATAATTTAGTAGTAGAGTACTGATATGATCCTTGTCGGGTTAACCATAAGGACTGCCTACTATCGAAAGTAATGGTATATGTGGCTCAAATGCAGTCGAATGGAACACACCCGTATAGGAGATCTCATAGGAAAAATGTCAACTGGGTTCAGATGATCCAACATCCAACACAATGGCCTTCACTTGGACAATCAGAAAAGATAAAAGACAATGTGCTAGAAGAATTGTCCGATTTGGATGGAAGATGGCTTAGATTGTCCAATCAAGTTGATTTTGGCCTCGGAGATCTCCCGTGTAGGACCCTTTGGATAATGGGCTCCCCCCCTGTTGGTAGACTGTCCTAATTGTCTATCAAACTCGTTTGCCACATACATGTTCTCTTATACTGATTTAAAACTTACTTCCTTGATACATAAAGTCGAATTGTCGTGTTTCTGAATTTTGTGGAATTCCACTTTAATACAAATCTCGTTGATACCAAACCTAATATGATGTTTTATTTGCCTGGATTCATTTGTCTGGCCTTTTACTTGAACCGAATTTGATATCTTTTTACTCACCATCATGTATTGCATGTAGTTCTTTATCTTTTATGTCTTTTCTTTATTTTTTCTGTTTTTCTTTGGAATAATGTCAGTCTAATTTTATTCATTTTCATTAGGAAATATTCAGGAGTGCTATATTCCAATCTGGATCACCTGAAAATTTTGCTCTCCAGACAGTGCAAGATGCTATAAAACCTCAGGTCCTTGCCATCCTGATTACATTATTTTCATTTGGTGTGAAAATTTTCATCTTTTACTCTTTGTAATGGTTCAGAATTGGATGAGTTTAGGTCCTGTATAAGTCCTCGTCTCTCTCTTCCCTCCTCTCCATCTCTCTCTCTCTATATATGTACATTTAGTGTATATACGCATATATACACACATACATTTAAGTTCAGATTCTCTACTACATTGAAAACTTTCCCATGTTAGCCTCTATAGTTTCCATGCAGTACTTACACGAGTTCATCAGGATGGACATACTTTTCTGCCCTTTCTATATGACTGCCGTCTCTGCAGGAGCAGCAGGACCAGCGTAGTCAAGTCACCAGGCGATGGAGGTTTGAGGCGAGGTGGCTCATAGAAAAAAAAATCCCAGGCGATCAAATTTTATTTTTGATATATAAAATTTATAAAGCTAAAACATATTCATTTTGAAAATAATGATTAAAAATTGGAAATAAAGCATACATAATACTAGAATGTCAATGCAAAAAAAAAAGAAAAAAGAATAGTTTACTATCAATTAGTGAATGGAAAATAAGCAATACAAATAGTTTAGTTGCTTGGTGCAGTATAAAAGGGAAAGCCAAAGAGAGAGGAAGGGAGGGTGGCCTTTTTCCCCTCCAATTTTTCTCTATTAAGAATATCATTTATACCCCGTATGAAATCTTTTATTACCCTGCATGTGTGAGGAGGGGTCATGGCTAGGCGAATCGGTTGAGGCAGGGAGGGAGGCGATAATGTTATTATCATTATTTTTGATAATAACTGGATATTTGTCTTAAGGTATCAAATAAATATAAAGTAAGAGGAAGAGAGTTCCCTGAGAAGGAAAAAAGAGCATGAAAGCAAGTACAAACAAAAATTACAGCTCTACATCATTGTGAAATATAACAACTTTCATTACCTCTCGAAATTCACCCTATTGCTTGACCGGGTTTCTTTTAAAATGATATATATGCGTGATGTATATTTTTCTATGTAATTGGTTCATTACCTTTAGTTATGTGTTTCTGTATATGCTAGAAAAAGTATGCAAAGTCATTTTTGATTTTCTTTAATTATATTATAGTTCCTTAATTTACGATTTTCTTATTCTTTTTTTTTGGATGAGTTGGTGAGTTTTGTTCTTTTTGGTTTGATGAGTTGGAGTGTTGAACATGCATCAGACACTAGCCCCTAAGATGAGTTGTTTCGTGACTGATAATGACCTACTAAGGAAGTTTTAGACTTTAGTCCCAACACTTTCTTATGGTACTGTCGGTCTCTTGTTTAGTTTGATAATACTGGCTAATTGGGGTTTCTTGACAGAGGCAAACAGTATTAGTCCAAGATGAAAATCAATCATTGGAAAATGCTCTCCGGGCGTTACTTCAGGAACTGGTGGTAAGTTACTGGCTTTGTTACTATTCTGGTTCGCCCATTTTGTTTGGTTACCCTTATGCATTTAAACTGTATTCATGTTTTTTTTTTCATTACCATGGAAGGAGGGTTAAAGTTATTGGATCTCCTTGGAAACTACATTTCTCCTCTTTTCTTTTTATATGGAAGAAAATGAAAATCAAGATTCTGTTTTCTGAGTGTGCATCGTCTAAATCAAAATTGTTCTGCCCCCCCTTCATTTTTTGCATTAGCTGAAATTATCTTCCAGTCCTTTTTCCTTTAGAGTCCGTTTATGAAATATTCTCAGTAAGTCCACTCATGTTGTTTTCGTCCTTTTGCTCACCAGCCTCACCTTTTAGATCCTTCTACTTGCACACTCGCTCCTTACTTGTTCCGTCATTGGTCTTCGTTAAATGAGTCCAAACCATCTCAATTGGATCCCCAATTTTATCAACTTTCAGAAAAAGTTACTCCCGAATGAGTTCATTGGGTTATCCATCATTGAAATGTGTGATGTGTATGGAAGTGGAAGATACACCGTCTGACCCAATATAAAAAAGTATGAATGAGGAAGAAGAAGGTGGAGGAGCGGTAGGAGAAGAGAAAAGTGGTGAAAAGAGAAAAAGCATATCCACTTAGAAGTTTTATATATTAAATAAAAATATCAGAATGTCAAGCTTACCCTTAAAGGAATGCAGAGCTTATTAAATAACATAATTAAAGTGATGTCACGAAACTACTCCATCTTATAAATATAACTCATAAAATATTCCCTCAAAATGCTGTCAATGGTGTCAAAATCATAGTTTCAATTGACGAATTTCGGCGGCTCGGCCAAAATGTTTTGATTTCATGTGTCCCGAAAGGCCAAAACGAAATCAGCATGGAGTTATAGAACTACATTGTTTCAGGAAGTATTTTGGTAAACTTTGACAGAAATTTACTTCCTTAGTACAAGAAATGCTAAACTTCGGTCGAAACAAAAGTTACTTAGGAAAAACTAATTTTAAAAAATTTATGGATTTATTTAAAAAGTATAGTTTTCATTAAGTTAGACACACACACATATATATATGTATGTATATATTGGTTTATTAACCTATTTTCGTGCTTAAAATTTTCATATATATATATATCAATGTTTTAAAAAGCGTGTGAGGCTCGCCTTGAGGCGAGACTTAAATAAAACGCCTTGAGGCTCAACAATGAGGCTTAAACCCCATGAGGTACACACCTTATGCCTTGAAGCTCGCTTTATGTATATGGCGTACATCTTATACATTAACTAAAATTAGGTTTCTAGTCACAACTGAGAATTAAATGTCGTTTTTTTAATTTGTTATTTGTTTCAACTAATTTATATAGTATTTCATATGTGTACGCTTGTGCCCATATGAACACAAACAATGTAATCGAATACAACTATATATATATATAAATGTCTCTCTCTCTAAATATGTATATATATACTATAATCTTTCATTAACTTTTTGAATCTCTTTGCAATTTTTTTATATTTTATTTATTTGTTAATATGAGAGAGCATGAAACTTTCTTGTGAGGCGTACGTCTCACGCATCTTGAGGTCCTAATGCCTCGCTTCACGCCTTAACATTTTAGAACATTGATATATATATAAGATGAGAACTACCCATAAGCAGTGTTGCCTATGTGTCATGCAATTTGGTGCTATGTGGCATGTTTTTATGCCTACAATAAAAAAAACCAATGTTCGGTGGGGCCATGTGCATTACATGGCCAAAAAGGCAAAAGTAGGCTGATTAGACTACACTGGGCAATCCGACCAGACTTATTTTTGGCCACATATTGTGCATGACTTTATGGGCTCAAAAATATGCCACATGACACCCAAAAACATGACGCATAGTCAACAGTCAACATTAACTATGCACCATATGCATGTTATTTGTCCCCTCTCTCTCTCTCTATTTATATATAAATATAATAAAATATTATTTCAATCCATAACAAAAATTCCAAAAGATTTTAAAATGTAGGGAGCATTAGATCAACCAATGCACATTTCTTTTTAATGAATATGGAATATAATTTTCTAAGAAAAAAAATTAAGTTTATAATTTAAAAATGAGATTTTATATAAAGATGTAGAAACTATATAAAATAATATATTAAGAAATATAATATGAACAAAAATGCGTGTATGATATATATATATATATATATATATATATATATATAGTGGTGAATTAATATTAGATAATATTTTTTTCTTTTTATGAAAGTTTGAGTTAAAAGTATATTTTAGATAGGAAATGAAAAAAATTAGAAATGCGTGTATATAGATATCCTAGCTGTTGAATTAGTATTAGATAGTATTTTTTTTTTTTGTTTTTACTTAAAGTTTTGAGTTAAAAATAATATTCATATAGAAAATTATAAATTAGAAACTAAACAAATATGTGGAAAGCACAATGTGAAGGGAAGAGATGTAATAAATAACAAAAATTAACATCTCTAATCTAGATCTTTTGCACTATAAAGATAATATAATATGAGAATAATCAAGGAATTTTGAATAAAACATTATTCTCTTATCTCAATTGATTTTATCCAACAATAGAAATCCTTGAGACTTTTCTAAGCTCCAAGCAATGCTCTTTAGGTTGAAGAAGGAGCAGCTAATCTCCAATACCCCTTCAGAGAATCGGCGACCACTTTCTCCTCTCTTAGTTAAATTTCAGATTTTCTTCTAGGGTTTAGAGAGAGATTTCTTTTCCTAAAGCTCTAAATCTATCTTATATAAATTTAGTATGAGAGAGACCTAAATAGAATTAGAAAGATCTTAATAATATCTAGTAGACCAAGAGTTCTAATCTCATTAGAACTTTATAAAGAAGATTCCGTAAATTAAAGACTTTCTATCAAAGTCAAAGTGTCAAACTTAAACCGCCAATAGTGTGGGTGGCCCCTTTATGGGAAATTAATTGGGCCAATTTTCGGTCCAGTAATAGTGGAGTTACGGCCACTCATATGGGTATGGGTAAAATCCATTTTATTCATTGAAAGCTTTCTCAAGAATATTGCCAAATAATTTGGCCCATTATCCTAAGATTAAAAAGCCTAATAGATAATTTTAAGATATTCCATACTCTATTATAGTATTATGTTACGTACTTGATTATCTCATAAGAGTGCTTTGACAGATTGCTCTGGGATATTCTTATCTGTGGCTAACCTATTGAACTAGTAAGAGGGCAACCTTGGAACTGTAAGTGACGTGGGATATCCATATTACAGTTGAATCGCATGAATAAAATATTATTTGTTTAATGGATCCTTCCACAAACATATATGGTCTAGTAAATCCGACCAATCACAATATCCAACATTAGCCTTAGAGAACAGTTTACTATCAAACCCATAGCACATGAAAATACTTTGTGCTCTTTATACACAATGCAACAATTAGGCATGGATGGCCTTTTGCACAAGAGATGATCAATAATGATGATTTAATAGAAGACCATCGCTTAAGCTCAAGCAATGAGGAACCGATTTTCACCAAATCTCTTCCAAATGAAGGTTTTTATTGAGATATGTCGGAGAAAATATTGTAGAAAAAACTTTTGAACTCCTTTTGGATATTATTTCCAAAACACAGTCATTTGATCTCGAGGGGCCTAGCAACAAGTGATCACTGTATTATTTATTACATAGCAACATATTGATCAGAAAGCACAATATCTCTTTCACTCTTCGTTACATCTAAGGTTGTTTTGCTAGATGAATTTTTATCGGAATAGGTGATGCGATTGCTTGTTAAATTAAACATGTAAAAGAATAGGTTGATTCATGTGCATTTTCCATTGAACTAACATGCAAAAGTTAAGGGGAATTTCTTTCTTCGATTTGGATATTGGAGACATACCAATCGCCATACTTTAAGAATCAATGTGAAAGTGTCGGATGATGACTGAACCACCTTTTACATTAACAAATATGTTGTGAATCAAAGTAGGCAGTGGACAACTTTTCTATACCTGGGTAATATGTTGTTTTTCGGACATCAATTACTTTGGGATTTTCTCTTCCATACCTGTTTATTCCATTGAGTTTTATTTTCTTCTATCCATACAGTCATCTGCAGTTAAGTCGGGAGAACGGATCATGCAGTATGGACAATCAATTGATGACAGGGAAACAACCCAAGGTCAAATACCACGCCTTCTCGGTCAGTGCATGCCAGCTTTTACTAGTTGGAAAATTGTTCTCTTGTTAGGTAGTCTTATATTCTGAATATCATAGACGAAAATTACGCCATCTATTAGTAAATCAGGGAAAATGTTCCCAGTCCATGGAGAGGTCACCATACAATGTTTCCACCTTTGGAAATCTCCTAGATAAAAATTAATCTGATCAGATTATACAATCGAATTAGTAGAATTCTTTTGTGGGCTTTCACCGCTGGCATATTGCCCAAACAAGCAAACCAAATTCAATGTTTTATATCATCCTTTTTCAATGATATTACTCAAGATATCTCCTAAGTGGAACCCATCAAATACTTGGTGCAATCCTTGATGTAACGCCACATGTCCTGATATTTTGTTATAGTCGGTAAATATAATCAAAATGCTCAGACTTGACTAATGTTTTTATTCTTCTTCTTGTGGAAGGTAAGAGATAGTTATGAACTGTCTCACAAGATTCATTATGTTCGGCTTTAATAACTCTTTTTCTTGTACTCCATTTCCTCAAACACTGTTTTTCCTCTTCTGATGCAGCCTGTTTTATCATGATATCCTTTTTGTTTCTCTTCTAGATGTTGTGCTGTATCTTTGTGAGAGAGGCCATGTTGAGGGTGGTATGATATTCCAGCTGTTGGAAGATTTGACAGAAATGTCTACAATGAGAGACTGTAAAGAAGTCTTTGGTTATATAGAGAGTAAACAAGATATCTTGGGGAAGGTTTGCAAACTTTTGACTATCCCAGTGCTACTATATACCTACAGTTTTGCTGGATCATCTTGCATGACAAATATTTTCTCTGCCATACTTGACCATGACTAATATTTGCAATTAATCAATGTGGTTGTCTTGCATGCAGCAAGAGCTGTTTGGGCGGGGGAAGCTTGTGATGCTGAGGACATGCAATCAGCTTCTTCGCCGTCTTTCGAAGGTTGAATGACATACCTATAGTGGTTTTTTAATACATTAAATGACTCTTCTCAAGATTGCATGTGGTTACCTTTTAGCTTTAAATATCTCAATAGAGGAACATTAAATGACTCTTCACAATTTAGTTCTTCCATCAAACAATATTATATATAAGCCTTTAGGGAATGGACTTAGAATATCAAGTCCCTGACTTATATATCTAATTTATCAATGGTATTTCTTATTCAATCCGGACTCCCAAACACTTTTGAAAAACTCTTTGCAAAGAAAAAAACATATAATAAAAAATACATTTTGATAATCAATATATAATTTTCGATAAAACTCTTTTTATCAAAACACTGGGATATATTTCTCTGAGTCCGAATCAAATGAAAATCATCTTAATATTCTTCTCCTTTATAGGGTGGATTCCTTCTCGAGCATTTACACACTCCTTCAAACATTATGCATGCAGGGAAAATACATGATTTGATACCCTCCGAGACATGTGCTTGCTCCTGATTGGATGCAATACTCTTCCTTCTTTGGACATGGTGGTTGTCCGACTTGTGAAGATTGAAGAGTAAGACACTCCGACAATCAAGTTAGCACAAGGGATACAAGAACGGGGTGACTGAAGAAAGGAGTGGTTGTTCTTGATCTCTCAAGAGTTCGTGATTCAGAGTTTCATTGAAGTCCCCCTTTTCTTTCTAAACCAGCCTTATTATTTATAGATTTTACCTTAGGGTTGAGTTGTGCTTCTATTTTTACTCCTTATCGAAGTAGGAATCTTTCCCATGCACGTTTGTTTACGAGGCAGTGGAAATAGAGCATGTTTCTGATTTGAGGTCAACAACCAATACTTCCTATTTTGTAGGAAAGCATCGTGATCTCGCACGAGATCTATGGGATTAGATGCAACCCCTTATTGTTTGGGAACTCTCTAAAATGGCTCGAGCACATGGTTTAAAATAATCGATACGTATCGACCGATACGTATCCTGTTTGGAGCTACCCGATACATTGGTACGCTAAAAAAAAACTCCCCTGTATCATACTGATATAGGTCCGATATGAGGGATTTTTCAATTAATTTTGCTCCTCCTTCCATTTATACTAGGATCCTCAGCACAGACCTGATACGCACTGAAAGTATGCCTCTTTTTAATTTTAGAAAAACAGTTCTTGGGAGACATACATTGATTCCCAAGATCTGACTATAGTTCTAATTGATTTTATTCAATGAAGGATAAAACAACAATCACCTTTGCGACTTTGAAATTGATAAGTCTATTCCACGATTTGAAGGATAGAATGGTACCCGCAAAACTTCATAAGTGAAAAGTCTCCTTCACGATTCACACGAACCTTCTTTAATCCTCTAAAAATTTTCTCTAATGGAAGTTAATGACTCTTCCAATTCAAGCTGTATGATCTTTTATTCTTTTCTTGAATGCAAGATCCTTTCTTGATTAACAAGATTGGTTATGATTTTATTCAAGATCTAAACTAAAACCAAGAGAATAGAATGAGAGAGATGACCTTACAACTACCAAAGGAGGGAGAGGGGGGCGTGAAAGAGAGAGAGAAAAAACGTTGGAGTGTTATATATGGCCAAGGGGTGGACGGCCCACCCTATATATAGGCCTTCTTGGATTGCCTACTTGCAATCCAAGACTCCTCTCTCTTATCTTAATCCAATTAAAATTCTCTCAAAAAGATTCCTTAATGATAATTCCTAATTAATTAGGATTTATCTAAATAAGAAACCAACCTTATCCATTCTTATTTATTAGGAAAAACAATTAGTAACCTTATCGGCGGAGTTCTTTCCGCCAGGGCTTACTGCCTCTACCTTTAGATTTGGGGCACGGGGTTGGTCGCAGGCCTACCCAGCGGAAGGAGCATGGGGTCATGTCAGCTTGGGGAAACAGGTGCTATAGGAAGGTTTATTGCCGGAGAAAAAGGAGTATGGGAAGGGACTCAAGTGGAGTGGGGAGTCTTAGTGATCACCGTAGTCCTGGTTTCAAATCACCAGGGAGCAATCCCAACTTCCTTCTCCACAGAGCCGAATTAGAGTCTTCAAAAGAGGATCGCATTGCCAGGGGGAGTTTTCATCTTCTGAGTAGAAGCAGCAGCGACGAATCCTTGGAGTCTAATTCTGCGACTCAGTTTAAGCTTAAATCCAAAGACCACAACTTAGATGAGAAGGGCAGCGAAGGGCAAGTGTGGGCAGTAGGGGAGGATCAGTCAGGGGAGGATGAGGTAGAGCAGTCGGTGGGGTTCACAACCGAGACTGAATTGTCCTAGTCGGTTTCAGTGGTAAGGGCCACGAAGGAGAAGGATTTGGCAGCACCAACAGAGGAAGGTGACTCCCTGGAAGAGTGGGAAAATCTAGTTTCTGATTCGGAGAATTCTCAAGAGGGTTCGAGCGTTGAGGAAGGGGTAAGGAGAATGCATCTAACGGAATCAGACGGAGAAGAGGTCCAAGGTGTAGATTTGGAGAAGAATGGCGCCAGTTCTAATGGATTGGAGGTCGAGGTAGGAGGCTGGTCGAGAAGGGAGATTTTGGCATCAGTGGATAAATATGTGGAGGTCAGTAAGTTGTTGGGGTTGCAGTTCGCAGGAGGGGAGGATGGTGCGAGAGCATTTTTCGCAGATCTGGAATTTAGGGAGGAGAGCGGGGCGGAAGGGCAGGGAGGAAGGGGGGTGGAGGTTTGAAGTTGGAAAGGGCAGGAGTTAGTTGGGGGTTGGGGCTTATGGTTTTAGATGAAGATAATGTCATGGAATGTTAGGGGGTTGGGAAGGGGGGATAAGAGGGTGGAGGTGAGGGGTTTGTTGCGGAAGGTCAAGCCAGATATCATTGCTATCCAGGAAACCAAATTGAGGGAGATGGACGATCTGATGATTTTCGAGCTATGGGATAACAGAAATGTGGATTGGGTGTTTGTGGCTTCGATGGGGGCATCAGGTGGGCAATTGGTGATGTGGGACCGCTTGGTTTTTGAGAAGGTGGAGGTTTTCTCGGGGGAGTTTTCGCTTTCCATTCAATTTAGGGGGGTGGAGGTAGAATTTGAGTGGCTTTTCACCTCGGTGTATGGGCCGAATTTGAGAGTATTAAGATCAAATTTTTGGTCTGAATTAGAAGGAATTTCGGCTAGAGGGCATCTTCCTTGGTGCGTGGTCGGAGATTTCAATGTGATTAGATTTCCCGGGGATAAGAAGGGAGGGACCTCCAGACAAATTACCTCTAGTATGAGAGCTTTTTCAGACTTTATTAATAGGCATGAGCTTGTAGATCCTCCTTTGAAAGGTGCATTGTACACTTGGAATGATAAAAGGAGGCCTCCGATTCTGTGTCGATTAGATCGGGCTCTCTATTCGGTGGATTGGGCAGACAAATTTCCTAACATTATTCAAGAGGCGCTGACATATGGTGGATCAGATCATAGACCGATTTTGTTGAGGGAGGTCTTGGATCAGGGGAAGCGCAGACCTTTTAAATTTGAGAATATGTGGCTTCAGGCGGAGGGCTTTAAGGAGTTGGTCAAAGATTGGTGGGAAGCTATGCATTTTGAGGGGCATGCGGGGTACGTGTTCATGAAGAAACTTAAAGAGCTAAAAGGTAAACTTAAAGAGTGGAATCTTAATTGTTTTGGCAGGGTGGATAAGAGGTTGAGGGAGATTGAATCTCTGCTTAAGGAGTTGGAAAAAAAGGAGGAAAGGGAGGGCCTGGGAAGGGTGGAAGAGGAGGAACGGCTGAAGTTATCTGGGCATCTTCTTTCTTTGCGAAGAGTAGAAGAGATTTCTTGGAAACAGAAGGCCAAAGTTCAGTGGTTGAAGGCTGGGGATAGAAACACCAAATTTTTTCACGCGTGTGCCAAGGTTAGAAACCAGGTGAATCTCATTACTAGCTTGAAGGTGGAGAATGAGATTATAGAGGGTGAAGAGGAGATTGGGCGGGAAATAATTAGATATTTTCAGAGGCGGTTTTCGGAGGATAGGAGGGAGCGGCCGCAAATTCCGGGTCTGAGAGTGGACCAAATCTCTAGGGAGGAGGCGGTAGCATTGGAGAGAAAGTTTGAGGAAGAGGAGGTGCGCAGGGCGATCAATAAAATGGGGAAGGACAAAGCGCCAGGGCCAGATGGTTTCACTATGGGTTTCTTTAGTGGGTGTTGGGAAGTGGTGAAAGTAGATTTGATGGGGGTGTTTGATGAATTCCATGAGAGAGGAAGATGGAACAAGGAGGCAGGAGCGACATTCATATCTCTAATCCCAAAGGCTAAGGGAGCGGAGGAATTAAAAGATTTCAGGCCCATTAGTTTGGTGACTAGCTTGTACAAAATTGTAGCGAAAGTGCTTGCGGATAGATTGAAGAGGGTAGTCGGGAAGGTGGTGGGGGCTTTCCAAGGTGCCTTTGTAGAGGGAAGACAACTGGTTGATGGTGTCATGATTGCAGCTGAGTGTATCGACTCTAGAATTAGGCAGGGGGCAGGTGGCCTGGTTTGCCAAGTAGACATGGAAAAGGCCTATGATCATGTGGATTGGGGGTTTTTGGAAGAAATGATGAAGAAGATGGGGTTCGGGGAGAGATGGATTAAGTGGATGAAGGGGTGTGTGTCGTCGACTTATTTCTCTGTGCTAGTGAATGGCTGCCCGCATGGTTTCTTTCCTAGTTCTAGAGGTTTGAGACAAGGTTGCCCCTTATCCCATTTTCTGTTTATTATGGTGGGGGAAGCATTTAGTAAACTTCTGTTAAAGGCAGAAAATTTGGAGATGATTAAGGGGTTTCAGGTGGGTCCGGAGGGACCTTTTATTTCTCATCTCCAGTATGCAGATGATACCATTCTATTTCTGGAAGCGGATGGAGATCAGGTGGCTAAGGTGAGGGGTATCCTTAGATGCTTTGAAGCTTTATCCGGATTGAAGATTAATTTTGCCAAGAGTAAGCTGACAGGAGTGGGGGAGGTGGAGGGGGGTTTCTTGGAAAGGAGTGCCAGAAGTTTGGGTTGCAGGTTGGTTTCATGGCCCATTAGGTATCTGGGCCTGCCTTTAGGGGCGAATCCGCGATCGTTGGCTATTTGGGACCCGGTGGTGGAGAGAGTAGAGCAGAGATTAGCAGGGTGGAAGAAAAGGTTCCTATCCCTAGGAGGGCGGATAACTTTGATCAAAAGTGTGTTGGCAAGCCTCCCAATATTCCACATGTCGTTATTCAAGATGCCTAGGGCAGTGAGCAGGAGGTTGGAGAAGCTTCAAAGGGATTTTTTATGGGGAGGTAGGGGAGATTCTAGGAAGGTGCACCTTGTGAAATGAGATTGGGTTATGAGACCAAAAGAGTTTGGAGGTTTGGGTTTTAGAAGAATCAAATGCATGAATAAAGCTTTAATGGGAAAGTGGATTTGGCGTTTCAATACGGAAAAGGCGGCGTTGTGGAGGAGGGTCATTAAGCACAAATTCGGGGCTTGTAGGGGGGATTGGGATCCGAAGCCGGTGAGGAGGTCTTATGGGGTGGGAGTTTGGAAAGGGGTGATGACGACAAGGAGTTCGATCCAGGATTTTTTGAAATTTAGGGTTGGGAATGGGAGTAGAGTACGCTTTTGGGAAGATGATTGGTTGGGGAATGGGGTGCTATGTAATAGGTTTCCAAATCTCTATAGATTGGTGTTGAGGAGAGAGGTGGCGGTGCAAGATTGTTATGTGGTCCAGGATGGGGAGATTAGGTGGAGTCCGCGGCTGAGGAGGGATAACTTGGGGGTTAGAGAGTTGGATGATTGGCTGGAGCTTCAACGACTTCTTACGGAGTGCGTAATTCATCATGATGTGGAAGATAGAAGAAGATGGGAAGGGGGAGTAGGAGAGGAATTCTCAACATCCCACTGTTACTCGTTGCTTTGGAAGAGGGAAGGGGGAGAGGAGGGGAGGGAAACTAATGCTTTCAAGAAGATTTGGTCCCTCAAGATTCCATCGAAGGTGCAGGCGTTCCTTTGGGCTGCTTCTTTAAACAAAGTGCTCACGATTGATCAATTGAGGCATAGGGGTATGGCGTTTCCCAATAGATGCATAATGTGTAAGCAGGCGGAGGAAAACGTTTCTCATCTCTTTATTCATTGCTTGCAAGCTCAGGGAGTTTGGAACCATTATTTGGGCCTTTTTGGACTGAGCTGGGCTTCGCAAGGGGACTTGGGAGAAATGATAAGAGGATGGCCAAAAGGGGTGTTCAGCAGTAAAGGGAATGAGGTTTGGAAGATGCTTCCGGCGGCGATATGTTGGGGTTTGTGGAACGAGCGGAACAGAAGAATTTTTGAAGAAAAAGAAGAGTCGTTGTCCAAACTCATTCTTAAAATAGGGTGGTTGTTATTCTCTTGGTCGTCTGTGCTTGCTGTTTTTGAAAAGGTCTTGTGGTCTGATTTTCTGTATCACTGGTCAAGTATCTTAGCTTGACCTTGTTTTTACTGGGTGTTGTTCTTGCAACGCTTTGTATATTCTTCCCCCTCTAATAAATTGCTTTCGTTATCCATCAAAAAAAAAGTTTCTTTTCGAGTTCAATCCTCTTGTGTTCACTCCTCTGTATCCTGCCCCTATTATTTATATGATTGCCTATTTACCGATCAAAAAAAAAATAGGGAATCATTGATTAACAACTAAGTAATCTTATCCCTAAATATTAGGAGATAAGATCACCAACTAACTAATAGATAAGTTTCACCATGAAGTGGGCGTCTCACCCTAGGTGGGCCCTACCAAACTCTTGTTGGTCAAGTTTTGATCTTTATCAAAATCCTCTATGGATCCTACTCATATGGTTAATCACATCTTATGTGATTTCACCTATTAGAGCTTCACTATACCATATAGTGATATACATAGAGAAATTAATTAATTTAATTCATAATTAAATTAAAAGCTTTAAGAAGGTCCTAGTGCGTGGGATCTAAAGGGATCTCCTATTTCCGGCTGTGGGACCAAATGCTTAACCTTTTGGTTAAAGCCTTGTTGCTAGGAAACACTTTCCTATAATACCATTAGGATCATAGAATATCATCTAAGTTCCTGGACTTCCACTAATCACAATAATGTCCATTAACACAATGTGACTAATCCCTAGAAATTAGAGAATACTTGCAGATATTTCTATTACAAGATTTGTTTACAGATGTGTCCTTCCACTTCTAATATTGTTATAAGCTTACGGGACAAAATCTTATACTGTCTGTAATCCCTAGCTTATATTGAGAACCCTTTCTCTTTGATACTTTTAGTCAAACTTGGACTTTTAAAACTATTATTGAAATTCTTAAAAAGAAATAATAATAATAATTATATTCCTTTTATATAGAAAATAAACATCTCGATAAAACCATTTCATCGATAAATACTAGCGCTGGTTTTCCAAGTCCGGTTTAACAAGTATCAACTCAATATAAATTACTCTAGAAGAGTAGTGAAATCCTTGTTGAGTGTACATACACTTCTTCTAATATGGCGTACATAACCCAACGAACCCGTATTTAGTCCGGTGTGTTGGACATTTACGATTGGGTCAATCAAAACAGACAAATACTAGAGAAGATGTCGACCTCTCAGGTTAAGGACAATCTGTCAAATGGACTACCCTAAATATATTGACAGTATATTTTTAAGGGTATCCACTAAGTGATCCAGTTGCAATATAAGTACTTCTTACTTATATCCACATCTTAGTCAAGAGACTCTTCTCGCAGTTATTAAGATTCATCACTCCATCATATAGAACTAACAATGTGTAAGTTAGTAGGAATACATTGTCCAGATGTAGCCTAAATAACTTAGAACAATTCTAGGTCTACAAGGAATCGGAAAACCATATCTCCTTAGCAATTAGTTCAAAACTAATTGGATGGTTTTCCTACAATGTTACCTAAGGGACAAAGTAGTCTCATCTAATGAGATACTTTTAATATGTTACTCAATGAAGAAGACAATGTGTGAATGTAAATTATGTTTTTATTAATAAAGTAGACTAATATAATTCCAGAATGGCTTTTGTGGGTATATATGTCTAACACGCACAACTTATTTATATAAAATATTATTTAAGTAAATGATTTTAAATTAATATTATTTTCATTTATTTAAGATATTAATATGTAAATAAGGTTATCCCCTCAGTTGAATTCAATAAAAATTATTTGATCCAAATTCCTAAAGAATAAAAAGTCAACTTTCAGTTAAAGAACAAAATCCTTTTTTTAGCACCCTTCAGGGACTGGGTCAAAATTTCAACTTTCAAATGATAAAGTATTTCTCAAATATCAAAATTTCATAAACTTTATTATATAAAAAATTACCAAAACTCAAAAGTTTGGCAAAAAAAAGTCTCATACTTTAGTCTTTAAAATTATTTCCATCTAGAAGATCAAAAAGTCAACTAACAATATAACAATTCAACATAAAAAAACTTCCATTAAGCTTAAAATGTATGGGTTGTAATTTAATACATTCTTATTTAACTCATTGAATGTAAGGTTTTAATATCTAATTTATTTTTTTTATACTTAGCTAAGTGACTATTGTTTGTATTTTCATTTCTTCTTATCATCACAGCATGCACGCATTTTTTAACTTATAAAATTATCAACTCTCATCTATATGGTTATAAACATAATTGGAGACCTTCATTTAATTTTTTAATAGCTTATATTTGTATTAAAAGAAATTTTATGCAAGGTATCCAAGTTTTTCATTGCGTATCCAAGTATTTCTTAGCGTATCCTGATTTTTTCTGCTGTATCCATCCGATACGTCGATACGTATCCTGTTTTGGACTTGGCGATACGGCAACCGATACCGATATTTTAAACCATGCTCAAGCATTGGTACTTAAGCTCGGAGAACTTCAGCAAGATGAGAAGGTCTATGTCTCGGTTTGATTAGGCTAATAGTTAGGATGGGCGGTGGGTCATTCTAACCGAGCTAAAGGTCGGGTCGGAGGTGAGATCTCTTATTGAGCTAGGGGTCAGGTCAGAAATAAGGTCTGCTTGGCTGAGCTTGAAATAGTACTAAGTGTTGTCAAGTCAGTTCATGTGATGCACTGCTGCCACCTGGTGAGGTGTGCGAACTGATTTTTACCCTTATAATGCACATGACTCAAAGTTCCCGTGTATAATCCTCGATTGGATATCAACATTTGGCAACATCAAAGGCATGCAGACAATGCAAGGGAAGATTTTAATCTCTCAAGTCCAAGGATTGCCTTCGTATTAATAGAATTACCCTTTTGCATAGGGTTTTTATTAAACGATCCTGTTCAGTACATTTACTGGTTACATGTACGGTATACCCACATGTTAGTTGAGAAGTCGCAAATCTCTATGATGAAAGATTTATCGGACCATCTTATTGCATTAACCAGGTGTAAGTTATAATAAAGTATGATGTTCAGTCATTACCCATGGCTTAGAACATTCTAGGTTTACAAGGAAATGAAAAACCATAACTTAATGCTTTAGGCTCACAACCCTTTACATGGTTTTCCTTTAGTGTTGTCTAAGGAACTTTATGCTCTCATCATATGAGGCACTAACATCAGTACCCATAAATAATATATGTGCAAGAAAGTATAACTTTATTGAATATTTGAATGTAAAAGAATATAAACAAGTAAATTTGGCTTTGTAGGACACATATGCCTAACAATATGCTTGCGACTTACAAGATGGTCCTTTATTAGAATTTTATATGAAGCCACCAACCAAGCAAACATCTTGAGTCTAGGCGGTTTTTATTGTCCATACTATTGTGACCGGAGACCGCTCCCGGCTATCATACATTAAAGTGACGCACCTAGAAATATCCACTAGAATCATCTCCCCAAAAGTCAAGAATCCTCCGTATCATAAGTGGACACACGCATACACACTTTTATAATGTTTATTAGATTTAACAATTCTAAATTCGAATACAGAAAGCACTTAGGTGTCACAAAAAGCTAGCTGACTCCATCTATACAGAAAGCACCAATAAGCAGTTTTAGTTTTTGTTTAAAGTTTTCAAGGAGATCTTCTTACTGAGAAAGCATGTTATTGTGAATCTTTTCTATTGATGCACTGACAACAACCTTCACTTAATAGGCAAACGATGTGGTTTTTTGTGGACGAATTCTCATGTTCCTGGCTCATTTCTTTCCATTATCAGAACGCTCAGGTATTTTTGTATTTTGACCCTATCCCTCTTATTGGTTGATTGTCTATTCTGTAACCATGTTACTTTTGTCTATTGGTGAACCTTTACAGCCGTGAACATAAAGGGTGTTTTCAACACTTCCAATCAAACGAAATATGAGGACGCTCCTGATGGTACCTCCATGCTATGCAGGATTTTAATCAACTTAAATTTCAATTTCTTTCCAGATTTTATTTTCAATTTATTGTAGGATTTCCTCTAAGAATGCATATATTTATAATTTTTTTTCAGGCGTTTCGGTTGATTTCAACTTTTACAAGACCTTTTGGAGTTTACAGGTCAATTATGCCCCTTGGAGCCTTAGAACAAAAATAAATGCCTTCTTTATTTTCTCCCAGATCTTTTCCTCTTGTTCTGTTTGTTGTAGTTTTTTCAATATGACATTGTACATTTCAAGTTATACTAAAGTAGGACCTACATATTAAGATTATGAAGCAGGAACACAAGTTAAAACTAGTTTTATCCCCAATTATATCAAGCTTTGGAAGAGAATGTCATATATATATATATATATATAAACATCATACGATGCTACTTTAAATAGGAGAGTGATCTCCTGAAAAAATTCAAAAAAGGTAATTCAGTTATTGGTGCAAAGTTGGCCCAACTAATAGGTAATATAATGGAAGGGTGACTTGAAAATTTAATACCATTTAATGAATGATATATCTGACTATTATCCATCAAACACAGGTTAATTATGTTGAAATCTGTGTCCCTTACATAGATGTTGGATCAAATTTAAATTTTAGGGTGGTTTGCTTGGAACCCAAAGAGGTAAGGTCCATAGAATTGTTATGGAGACGCTTTCAAGTGGCCTTTAGTGCTTGAGTGATGGATGCTTTGTTGCTTACTTGAGACTTGAGAGGTTCCCAATCTCTTGTGTTCTGGTGATGGAAATTGGCTTCTTAGGAAAAATTGTTTCTGTGGGTGAACGTTGATTGAAAGCACTTTGATGAGTCTTTCGATATATTATATGCCTCATTTTTCAAATGCCTGCTATGGTGGCCAAGCATTTAGAGAAGCTAATATAACATTTGTTTTGTGGGGTGGGAGAGATTTGAGAAGGTTTCATCTAGTAAATTGGAATGTGGCATGTCATTCTAAAAGGTTCTGGGCCTTGGTTTAACAAGGTTGATGGTGATGCTCGGAACAACCTGTGGATGAAGCTTTATCGAGATAGGTAACATGACACAAATTTTGTGTTTGTAATCACGGAAGCCAACATAACTTATGGTTGGGTATTTAGAAAGGAATTATGAATGTTCATGGGAAGTTTGTGAAAGCACTTGCTTCAAGGTGGGGAACTTGGACAGAATTTTGTTTTTGATGATGAATGGTGTGATGTGGGAAATTTTGTGATGTATCTCAACTTTTAGACATTGTCTCTTATTAAGTGATTAGTAGCAAACAATTATTTTGAAAGGAGGACTGCAGAGAGTGTTTGGAGTCTAATCTTTACGAGTAACTTATGGAGCTGGGAGATTGAGGTGTGTGCCAACTATAACCTCATTAAGCGCATTTGAATTGGTTCCTATTACAATGGATAGGGAGGATATACGGGCATGGAAAGATGAACCAAAATGAGCTTTTTCCTTACGGTCTTTATATGAATTGTTGAGTGGCTTTTAGGGGTGATAGAGGGTTGGGTAAGAATACCCTAAACCCAAACCTGACCCGTTAATAAACGGGTTGGAAAGGGAAATCCCAAGCCCAATCCAATAAGGAACCCCTGAACCTTTATGCCTAACCCATTTTAAATTAGTAAATAATTAGTTATATATTAAATTATATAGTATTTAAATTTAAAATTAATAGGAAATATATTATCTATAAATATATATCTTTTACTAAACTAACTTTGGGTCTAGGAGCCCACCTCAACCCGACTCAGTTATTAATGGTTTAAGAAGCTCCAACCCAATTCCAACCACATATTGGAATTGGGTTGGAGCTTCTTAAACCATTTATAATTGAGTCGGGTTGAGGTGGGCTCCTAGACCCAAAGTGGTGTCATTGGATGCGGTTGTGCATTTCCTCAGTGACTTTCTCCATCCTCATCAATGGAAGCCTGACATACTACTTTCAAAGCTCTAGGTGTTTGATGCAAGGGGACCCCCTTTCCTTGTTCTTATTCATTATTGTATTAAAATCTTTGAATAGAATGTTGTCTCGAGCTGATGGTCCGGTATTCGAAGGTTTCTCCTTAGGTAGGGATAGTTTGCCCATTTCCCACCTCCAGTTCGCAGATGATACCCTTATTTTATATAGAGCATCTCGACCATGGTATCAAAAATCAGATGGGTGTGGAGTGGGTCTTCCTCTCCTCCTTCCTGAGCTTCTTATCTGGTTGGCTCTTGACGACTTTGGTGGGTGCGGAGGATTCCATTTGGAAGTTTTTGCCCGACACCATTTCTTGGGTTATTTGGAAGGAGAGGAATGGTCTTGTTTTTGACAATTTCTCTTCTTCCGATCAGTGTATCCTATCTCTAGTGAGGCGTGCGCTAGTGGATTGGAGTTCGCCAAGCGCGGTTGGTCCAGTAGTGAGGATATGCTATTTCCGTGAGGCCACATAGTTGCTTAATTTGCATGTTATTTTACTCATTTTCTTGTTGCTCTTTCTCTTAGTTTACTACTCTGTAAACTCTTTTTATCTGTGATAAATCTTCTTTACTGATCAAAAAAAAATCGACTCAATTCGGCCGAAGTTGACCAAATTGAGTCGACTTTCGTGGTGTCCAAAGTGAAATGCACTTGTATTTAAAAAATACTGAACTTCCTGATAAACTTCAGTGAACTTCGATTGAACTTCGGTGGAAGTTAACCAAAGTGTACATAAACTCTGTAAATTGAATGACTTTTAAGTTTTGACTTAAATGGATAATGCTAGTTTCACTCGCTTTATGCTTATTTTCTTCATAAGGAAAGACATGTGTCCCTCCCTGGCATTAACCTTATTATAAACATAATTAGCTTTAAAAGAGAGTGTTGCTAGCTTTAACCTTATTATAAATTATAATTTTATTATTAGAGCGTGGTTAGCATTAACCTTATTATAAATTATAATTTTATTATTAGTATATATTGGCCATAAGGTTTTCTTAATAACATTAAAAAATTAATTAAATTCCTAAAAGTATTTCATAAATTAAAAGTTATTTAACTACCCATCTCCTCTTTACATATTAATTCATTCATGTAAAAACATTGAGCTCATCAATTTCAGATTGAAACAAATTTAGAAACTAAATTGAATTTCAATCATTTATTGCATCATAAGTTTTTCAAATTTCTAAAACAATTAACATGGATAATCATTGAAAAATAAAGAGAAAAAAATGGCCTTTCATACCCTTCACTTGACAAAGAGGATAAAATATAGTTAAATTTTTTTTTCAATATAGAGAAATATCAAGAAGAAATTACAGCTCAGACAAATAGACAATGTATGTCACTTAACATGATTCTCACATTTGTGTACGACATGCTTGCATCAGTAATATAATGACTTGTAGATGTGTATTTATGCTTGAGTATTGAATCTCTAAAGTTTCATGTTAGATATCTAATTTAGGCTACGTTTTTTTTGCGGAACTGTAGAGGACTAGGAACTTCAAAGTTCCTGGAACATTTGAGATCCGGATTTTGACTTTCTTGAAATATTTGCAGTTGTGTTCTTTTCGACATGGATTTTTATGATCAAATTCCTAGGAGATTGTGAGTTCACTGTTCTTTTGACATTGAACTTTGGGGTTGAAAATTTAACATTAAATGTCCATTGCTGTTTAATTTCTTAACTGTACTTGTAATACAATATAATATAATATAATTAAAAAAAAAATAAAAAAAATACAAGGGGAATATAATTGGTTTACATTTTTTATGACTTAATGTATCCATATCATCATTCCACAATATTCACGAGTCAATTGGAATTATGATAAATTTGAATAAAAGCAAATAATCAACTTAATATCGTCAATCCCTATGTGATCTCACAAGAAAAATATAATCAAGCAACTATGAGGTATCATAAACAAAACATGCATAATAAAAAGTATTTAATGGGTGGATATATTCATATGATATGGTTAGAATCTGTTCTATGTTATTTAATGGGTGAATATATTCATATGAGCAATAGTTCGCTCCACCTCTCTCATAGAGCCACCCCTCCAACTGCCATCATAAACTTGGGTTAGTTGTTTTAATCATGTGATTAATTTTTTTCTAAAGGCCAATGGTATATGGTGAACCCTAAGGGTGGGTGAAGCTTAACCACAGTTAACAGTTAAGGGAGTAAATATGAGGACACAAGACAGTTCTGCCCAAAAAAATATCATTATCATAATAGAAATTAGTAATGAACAAATTAACAATAAAAAATTATATTGTTATATAGACTTTAAATCTTTAATAAAAAAAATATAGAAGGAACAATCATTTTTTTAACAAGATTAAAAATAAGACCCCACAAATTAGGGGTTGATTAGAGATTTCATTATACATTAATAGAGTAACTAAATTTAACTCATTAATCAATAAAACCATAGAACAAATTTTATTTTTTTATATAGAAAAATTACATTAAATAGTCGCCAGTCACATTAAATTTAACTCGTGAGAAGAAGTCTGTGATAAGTGTTGTGTATATGGGATGAAAGACTTTTTCATCGGGCTCCTCTTTCTGTGTAAGTGGAACTCTAAGGATCCTGCTTTTTTAGATGGAACTATAAAGTTCCATTTTTCGTGGATTTTTAACTTCCACGGATCTTTAAAGATCCGGGACTTTGGATAAAAGAACAAGCCTATACTTTTGAAGTTCCGGGATTTTAAAAGTTCCTTCCCAAAGTTCCACGAAAAGAACACACCCTTAGGGTTTGTTCTTTTGGTGGAACTTTTAAAGTCTAGAACTTTCATTTTGCACGCCTAATTTTACTTGATGTCTAGAACTATATTATTCCATATAGTACAAAAGTTCTACAAATATTGAACTTTTCCAACAAAAATTTTGGATGTTTTAAGTTCCATACATGTGGAACTTCTAATTAAATTAAACTTGATAAATCCAAGATACCATTGTGTAAAAGAGTTAGAAACCTCTCCCCTCTTCTCCTATACTCTTGCCTCTTGTTCCAAAACATTAATGTTCTGGACTTTTGAAAGTTCCACGAAAAGAAAGGAGCATATTGTTTTCTAAACTTCTTTAATTTTTGCATAATTTCCTTGGACTTCCTTAAACTTCCTCGAAACGTGTCAACTTCCTTAGCGACCAAAGTTTATACCGAAACCGAAGTTAATATCTTGATCTTGACAGGATCTAGTCTCTTTTAGGAGCCTCCTCTATTGCTTTGAAGCCATGTCAAGGTTGCGTGTCAACTGTCAACTGTCAACATGTCCAAATCTAAAATAATAGGAGTTGGGGAGGTATCGGGAGTGGTTACTCTAGCGGCATGTTTGGGTTGTCAGGCATGGACACTCCCATCGATGTATTTAGGTATGTTTCTCGGTGCTAGTTTTAAATCTAAGGCAGTATAGGCACCAGTTTTGGAAAGGTTTGCAAAACGCTTGTCTGGGTGACATCGTCTTTTTTATCAAACGAGGGAAAGTGAACACTGATTCAGACCACTGTGTAGTTTGCCCACCTACTTCATGTCCACTCTCGTCATCTCTCGATCGGTAGCATTATCTCTCGAACGTATACAAAGGGAGTTCCTTTGGCATGCAAAAGGAGGATAGTTCAAGTATCATCTAGTCGACTGGGCTCATATTTGTTGCCCCAAGAGTGAGGGTGGTCTAAATTTGAAGCCATTGTCGCTAGTAAACAAGGCTCTGCTGGGAAATGGATTCGGAGATTCGGAAAGGAAAAAGAGAGTTTATGACGGTTTGTGATTGTAGCCAAATATGGGGCACACTCGTGCTGGATTCCTAAGGAAGTTAGGAGGGCCCATGGGGTGGGTATGTGGAAGGGCATCATGTCAGTTGCGCGATTCGTAGTCCCATTTTTTGCATTTAGAGGCTGTGAGGGAGCCGATGTCAGGTTTTGGAAAGATGTGTGGTGTGGCGCCACGAAATTGCAGGACGACTTTGCTACCATATTCCGTGGAGCCATAGCTAGTTGGGGAGTACATTGATAGGGGTAGTGACAAGTGAGGGGGTTGTTTGGTGCCCTAAGCTGAGGAGAGGGCTAAACGATTGGGAAGTCATCGAGTTTAGTAGCCTTCTAGAGCGGCTATGGTCACTCTTTGGTCTCTCAGGTCCAGGACTGCAGAATTTGGTCTGAAGGTAATAAGGGTTGATTTTCAGCGAGATCTCTAGTTTAGACGCTTAGGCCTAGCCTATTTGCCCTTTTTCCTCATAGGATTGTGTGGAATCCAAACATTCCTTCAATAGTATATTTCTTTCAATGGAATGAGGCTTTGAATAAAATTCTCACATTTGATCACTTGAAATATAGAGGGTGGAGGATGGCTAATTGTTGTTTCATGTGCCTTTTAGCGGAAGAGTCGATAGATCATCTACTTTTGCATTGTCCTGTAGCACGTGAGGTTTAGAGTTTCTTTCTTTCTCGAGTGAGTGTGGATTGGGTCTTTCCCTCTTCCCTTCACAACTTCTTATCTTGTTGGGATTTGGTAAGTGAGAATGACTCAATGATGGCTATCTGACTGGTCTTGCCGGGTGCTATAGCATGGTTCATTTGGAAGGAGAGGAACAAGAGAGTCTTTGAGAACTCTCTCTCATCCCTCTATCGCAGTTGTTCTTGAACCTGCTCGATGGTATTGGCCTGGTGCACTTCTAGGCAAGTGGGGGTGGACTTGGACATGTCAGAGTGATTGTCTAGTATTCGCGAGGTAGATTTTAGGGGCTATTACGGGCTCACTTGTCTTGATTTCATGTTTCGTGTATTGGTTCACGACCTTGTGAACTATGAGCTGTTCTTATCTTTGTAGTTATTGTTGCCCAAGGATTGGACCCTAGAGGGGAGAGGGGGGAGGGGAGAGGGGGGAGGGGGGGGGGGAATAAGGTCTATGACAATTTAAAATTCTTTCTACTTCCCTAAGCGGAATTTCAACTTAAACAAGTTAAAGGGAATAGAAATTTAGTAATTCTACCAAGTAATGCAAAACAATAAAGTAAAGAGAAGAGTTAGAGAGATGCATACACAAGTCGACACAAGATATTGTTTATGAGGTTCGGCAAACCGCCTACGTCCTTGCCTCAAGCTATACTCGTTAGAGGATTCACCATGATTATACCCAATCGTACGATCTTCTTCAAGGTGAAGATCAAACCGTTACAATCTCTCTCTGGGTAGAGATCACACCTTACAAAGCTTCCGGCTTCACAGACAAGTGTCCCACAGACCACTTGATTTCAACCAAGGTTCGAAATTTCGACAATATCGGTGATATATCGCCGATATTTTTCGGTGTCGCTGCCTTCCGACACATTTATACGGTGTGATGAAAAAATTACATGGTATTGTGGGTTATCGATGATATACCGGCGATATCGACGATCACCCACCAAAATCGACCAAAACCTGTGAAATCATATTTTCCCTTGTTATTGCAGATGTGCAGGGATCCAACTAAAAAATAAAATAAAAAATCATTGACTAAAATCAGTCCGCAGTCCTATTATAGACCCAAGAAAGAAAAAAAGAAAGAAGAAAAGAAGAAGGAAGAAGAAATATCACAGACCTAAGAAAGAAGAAGGAAGAAGAAAAGAAGAAGGAAGAACAGGAAAGAGTGTACATTCCTGTCACCGTCGTCATGGGTTGAAGGCTTTTAGCATTCCCCTGATTGCAAAAGCCGGCTTTCGTCTCCTCCTCTGTTGTCTTTGCTCCTCTTGTTCTGTTTTTGGTTTGCTTGCCTTGATCGAATGAGTCTGGAACACTTTGAGTATTAACCCTACCAAGGGTAATACTAATGTCACTCTAATTCTCTTGACACTTAAGTTATTTAACCTAACAAAGGTAATGCTAGGGTCACTCATTCTCTTAACTCTTAAGTGTTTTAACCCTAATAAGGGTAATGATAGGGTCACTCTTAAGACTTTTATCATTGTAAGTAAAATGACTATTATACCCTTTAGATATTTCATAACCTCACAAAGCCCCCTTTAACTAGCTTTGAACTGTGATTAACAAGTTTTAATCCTTGTGATTACTTTTTTTTTCTAAAAACTAAGGTTAAATGTTTTAAGCATTTAATCCTAAGGGTTAGTGGATCTTAACCAAAGTTAAAGGGGTGTCCCCTCTTGATTCCCTTTAACTGTGGTTAAGATTCCTTAACCTTTAAGGTTAAAGCATCTAACTTTGATTTTTAAAATTAAAAAAAATTAAATGTGTCACCTTGTAACTCCCTTTAACTGTGGTTATGATTCATTAACTTTTAGGGTTAAAGCATATAACCTTGGTTTTTAGATTTTAAAAAAATTAAAATGTCCTCTTTTAACTCCCTTTAACTGTGTCGATATCAAATTTAATGTGCATTCATAAGTTTTTCAGATTTTAAAAACAATTAGCATGAATAATCATTAAAAAAGAGAATCAAATGGCCTTACATATTGTTCAAATGAAGTAAAATTGATTATATTACAATTAACATAGAGGTCAAAGCACATCTTATTGAGAAATGAATGAAATATGAATGAATCATACATTATCGTCACTCGTCAACGCACATCTTTACTCTCTTCTCATTGCATCTCTTACGTATATTGTTGTTTTTTAAAATGTTTTTATTCTTAAAGGCATATTAACATCTATTTTAACATTTCCTGAAGTTTTATTGTAAAATTTCATGTTTTGCCATATTTTTTTGTCATTTTTCCAAAAATCACCAATAAACGATATATTTTTCGATATATCTTTTTTCCGTTGCTCGACATGTCGAGCGATATCGACATTCAGAACCTTGATTTCAATACACTTTAAATAAGTGTTTACAATCTTGAAATGCTCCTAGAACGAGTTGATAGATTACAATTAAGATCATCTATGAATCCCTCAAAGATAGGAGTTGAATAGCTCAAGAACTCGGTTTTGGGATTTCTATGATAAAGTCAATAGATTTGTAATTCTAAGCTTTGGAGTGATTGGAGTTCTTAATTTCATTCAGAAATCAATTCTATTTATAGCCCTTGCAGAGATATAGCCGTTGAAGGCTCATTGGGAAAATATAGCCGTTAGAAAATTAGCCGTTGGAGAGGTTTCCCACATGCACTCGTCGACGAGTGCCCAATTGCACTTCCCAGTCGTCGCCGAGTCAGATAATAAAGACAAAACAGTAGCTTTTGCTACTTTACTTGTCGACAAGTATGAGTTACTCAAACCCACTTGTCGACGAGTCCTCTGATTTTCTCAAAAAACTCATCTTTGCTTAACCAATATGATGAACATGATTTCCATGGTCTATTCCTTTGTTTTAATCAAGATATTTATCATGTTTTAGGTCCTTAGAAAGATATCCGATGGGTCTTAAGGCACCTATGGTCAATCTAAGTAATTGAGCAATTCAACTGACCAAACTTTAGGAACTTCTTACATAAGTCCTAGACTCTTAAAATAAAACAATTAAACCTTTTTCAAGTCTTCATTCTTCTAGTCTTGATCTTGAATTGATTTCATCTTAAGCTTCATGATCCAATCTTCAATCTTCTTTGATGATCCGACTTGGACTTTGGCTTTTGGTATGATCTTTGATTATCTTCAATGTGATCCAACGTGATCCAATGACTTGACTTGACTTAGTGATGAATCTTCTTCATAGATGGAGTCTCTTCATGCTTTTTCACTAAATGACTTGCTAATGCTCTTAGTAGACTGTTTTTCAATATAAACTCAAGAGAGACATTAGTAACATAAATCCCATTCTATTATTGTGTTATCATCGAAATCAATATGGAGACCTAAGGTGAAAACCTATAGGCTAACAATTATGCTTTTCTATTCTTATATATATTTGCTTGGATTATTGATAAAAAAAAACCACAAATTCTAAAGTTCAATCCTAACATGTGAAAAGTTATGTGAGTTTGGGTGAGTTGACGACTCGGTAAGAAGTGTGCAACCTTGGTGGTTTGCATAGAGATAGAGCCCCTATTGAGAAAATTTGGTATGCACAGGATCCTCCCTAACTGGAGGATTTTATGTGGATGGTTAGAAAAAATGTTGACATTGGGTCATCTTATCCATTAAGGAATGATGATTCTTGCGAGAGGCGGACACTCTTCCAAATCGGGATATTCCCTAATCCGGACTACTAAAAAATCACTAAATTAGGGAGCCACCACCAATTCTTATTTGGGGAAGAATAGGAACCCTTAATCTAACCTATGGTTAAGGCAAGTGGTCAAATTAGAAATCCTAGTAAGAGCATGGAACAAAATATCGATACGTATCGGGTTTGGGGTTACCCGATAAAGAGATACGTTGGAATAAAATAAAATACCCTATACTGACATGATATCGGTCAGTGCCGTGCATATCAAACTGAAACACACCCTTACGCATGACACAAACCTATTTCTCATTCCCTTCGTACTACAAACCACGACACAGACCCAATACACAACCCAATACACAACTTATTTACATAAGATATTTTCTAAGTAAATGGTACTTAAGATATTTATATGTATAAATAAGGTTATACTTTCCATTTGAATTCAATAAAAAATAGGGTAAATTATACTAACCTCCCCTGAGGTTTGGTGAAATTTCAGAAAACCTCCCCTCTTGTTTATGAAATTACACTGCCCTCCCTTGTCAGACTTATCAGGTTAACACCGTTAACGAATAATACTCATTTACAATTTTACCCCCATTACTTGAGGAAACACGTTGAAACAAGCCGCCACATATCCCTTTTAACACCCACCAACTGTGGTTAAGATTCACTCACCCTTAAGATTCATCCATCTACCGTCCAAAAAAAAAAAAGAGTCATCCATCTAACATTGGTTTTAAGAAAAAAATAAAAAATATTAATCTTAGGTTAATTATGTTTAACCATAGTTAAAGGGTCTCTATAAGCCACCATGTGTATGGTTAAGATTCACTCACCCCTAGAATTCATCTATGATTTTCAGAAAAAAAAAAAAAATTAACCTTAAGTTGATACTATTGACATTAGTACTGGACATATATATTAACCTTAAGTTATATTCTTACCAAACTCATTTATTTCATTGTACTAGCTGACTTTGTCTTTAGAAGGGTAATTTAGACATTTTAAAGTATTTAAATGATGACATCATCAAAGTCCGTCCATGTAAGTAACGACAAACTAACGGAAGGTGGTATATTTTACAAACAACTAAAGTTGAGGGGAGGGTAGTGTAATTTATGAAACAAGAGGGGAGGTTTATGAAATTTCACCAAACCTTAGGGGAGGTTAGTGTAATCTACCCTAAAAAATATCCTAGATCTAAATTCCTGAATAATAAAAAGTTAAATTTATAGTTCAAGAACAAAATTCACTTTTCAGGGATTAGGTCAAAATTTCAACTTTCAAATGATAAGGTATTTTGCAAATTTTAAAATTTTATAAATTCTACCATATTAAAACTTTACTAAAATCCAAAAGTCTGGTAAATAAAATCTTAGATTTTAGTCTTCAAAAATATTTTCATCTATAGGGTCAAAAAGTCTAGTGTTTGAAAACTCGAAAACTCGACTCGACTCGGAAACTTGCCGAGTAGAGTCAACTCGGAAACTCGGGCAAAACTTGTCCGAGTAATGACACCTAAAAGTCGGACATATATAATATTTTTCTAATACTATATATATAGTATATATTCAAAATTAATGATAAAACATGCCTAAAATGAGATATATAATTTAATATATACTAAACACTCCCCTTTTGTTTTGTATTTATACTTAAGAGTGGGTGAGGTGTGTTAAAAGAAAGAAAAAAACATAATTTAATCCATCAGGTAGATAGTTTACTCATTTTTTTGTTTTTTAAAAAAAGTGCAACAACTCGGGTGAGTCGGAGCGAGTCGGGGCGAGTTACTCGGTTTTCAGTGTCAAAACCGAGTTTTGCCCCAAACTCGACTCGAAACCTGGCCGAGTTGAGATGACTCGCCCGAGTTTCGAGTCGACTCACCAAGTTTTAATACTATGAAAAAGTCATTTAACAGAGTAGTAGTTCATCATAAGAAGACTTACATTCAAGCTTATAATTTATGTGTCTTCAAGCGGAAGAGTCGGTAAATCACCTACTCTCAAGGTTCTAAATGTCTATATCCAAGGGTAGAGTCAGACATTTTTTCTTTTTTTTTGGGGGGGGGGGGGGGGGGAGGAGTTGAAGCATATATAGAGAAAAATAATGGGATTAGGATATGGGGCCTTGGTGGTTCGGGGGCATAGCCCCTAATATTTTTTTCTTTTGAGTAATGGGTCCATCATGGTCATTAAATTCGTTAATGTTGCATTCCAATAAAGGTCAAGTAAGAAGAAAAACAAGGGTCCTCCCTTTTGATAGGCCATTATATAAATAAGTTAACTATATTTTTATATTATGGAGATTGTTTTTCCCTTGTGCATTCCACTAAGTAGAACACGTGCACCTCCTCTGCTTGACACGTCCCTTTTAACACTCATTCATAGTGGTTAAGATTCACACACCCCTAGGGTTTATACATCTACCCTTGGTTTTTAGAAAGTAATTAAACTCCTGAGTTAATAAATCTTAACTAAGGTTAAAATGCACACAAGTACACATAAAGAATCAATCCCTTTGTATCATACATATAAAAAAAATTACAAAATTTTGTTTGGGGGGCCACTAAATTTTTTGGGGGACCACTATATACAATATTTTGATATTTTGTATTTCTTTAAAAATTTATACCTATTATATAAGTAGTTAAATTTTTTTTTTGGGGTGGCTATAGCCCCTCTTCGCCTCCTTGGCTCTGCCCCTATCGATATCGCTCGACATGTCGAGCCGTGGAAAAAGATATATCAGGGATATATAGCAAGATATATTGTTTATCGGTAATTTTTGGAAAAAATTGCAAAAAAATGAGGCAAAACTTGAAATTTTGCAGTAGAACTTCAGGAAATGTTAAAATAAATGTTAATACACATTTGAGAATAAAAATATTTAAAAAAACAATAATGTACATAAAATATGCAATGAGAAGAGGGCAAAGATGTGCGTTGACAACACAATGTATGAATGATTCATATTCCTAAAATTATAAATAACTTACATAAAATGTTTCATTCATTTCTCAATCAATCATAAATTTATAATTAATAAGATTCATAACAATACGAACATACATAATAATAATCCAACCTACTCCAAGAACTACAATCAAAACCAAAAGGAGTTATGCAAAGGCTCTACTGCCATTGACACTAGCTGTGCTTATGTTCCTAAGAGCATAATTGTCACTGACACTGCCAGATAAGGTTGTACCCCCATACTCATATTCATACGGCTCATATTCAAAATTATATTATATGTTTTTTTTTGGAATTTAAATTTGGGAGTATTTTAAATGGATGTTACCCATAATATGTTTAATTTTTTTTTGTAAGCTTGAATGTAAAGTCTTTTTCTGCTGAATTGTTAGTGGACTTTTTGATCCTGTCGATGAAAACATTTTTGAAGATTAAAATGAGATTTTTTTCACCGTATTTTTGAGTTTTAGTAATGTTTTGATTAGTGTTTTAAAACGTGAAGGTGTGAAGTGAGGCGTTCCTCAAGATGCGTGAGGCTTAAGCCTCACAAGAAAGCTTTATGCTCTCTCATCTTAACAAATAAATAAAATATAAAAAAAAATGTTAAAAGATTCACAAGGTTAATGAAAGATTATAATATATATATATATATATACACATTGAGAGAGATCATACATATATTTTTTTTCATGTACATGTGGGTGCATGCGTACACATAGGAAATACTCTATAAATATTTAACTATCAAGAAAATAAATATAAGAAGTGCAAACAAATGTTGGAATTTAGTTTTTTTTTTTTTTTGTTCATATACATTTTGAAGATGATGTTCAATCATCAAATCATGTGGTGGATTTAAAATTTTATTAAAAAAGTGCAAAGAAGTCATGAACTACATTATAGGTCAGTGACTAAAATTTTGCAATGTAAACTAAGGAAAAAGTGTGAATTAAATTCAAAGGGTTTTAAAAGCCTAAATACGTTAAATACAATAAATTAAGTGTTAGTTGAAACCAATATTATCATAATTTTCAATGTCTTATCTGAAATAAATAAAGTGTTATTTGTTATTAGTTGAGATAACAAATAAAAAAAAAAACTTACGCCTCGCCCCAAGGCGAGCCTCAAGGCGTAAGCCTTAGACGTCTTTTAAAACACTGGTTTTAATATGGTAGAATTTATGAAATGTTAAGATTTGAGAAATACGTTAACATTTGAAAGTTGAAATTCTCAAAAAGACGCTAAAAAGTGGATTTTGTTCTTGAACTGAAAAATTGACTTTTTTATTCTTCATGAATTTGGATTTAGGATAATTTTTATTGAATTTAAATGGGGTAAAAGATATTTATTTGTAAATAAGATAAAGTTCACCCTCGTATCTAAAGGCCCTCTTAAAAAATAATAATAAAAAAAACATATTTCAGTCGATATTGCATGATATCGGCGATATATTGTCGATATATAAGTGATATTGACGATATATCTTCGATGTTGTGTAAATTTTTTAAAAACCATGTAAATGTGTCGCCGAATATCGACGATATATCGCTGATATTATCGATTTTTTGAACCTTGCCTACTCTTGCATTGTCCTATTGCATGTGAAATTTGAAGTTTCTTTTTATCCTGAGTGGGTGTGGATTCCCTCTTCCTTTCACAACTTCTTATCTTGTTGGTATTTGGTTAGCGGGGAAAAAGCTCAAGGATGGCTATGTGGCCTGTACTACCACATGCTATAGCATGGTCAATTTGGAAAGAGAGGAACAAGAGAGTTTTTGAGGACTCTCATTCCATTCCTCTTTACATCTGTTCTAGGATCTGATTACTGGTTTTGGACCGGTGCTCCACTAGTTATGTGGGAGTGGATCTGGGAGTTTTGTTAGCATGATGGGATCTGTTTTGACTTTCTTTCTTTTTGTTCCCTTTTTTAGGGTTCATGAGCTCGTGAACTTTCTTCTTATTATGCTTTTGTAGTTCCTACTCTTCTTTATCAATATATTTGCTTGATTATCGATAAAATGGTGTTAATATCTAGATCGTATTGCCTATACTTGGCTAAGATTGATTGTGTTTTCATAGTTGCTTATCAACATGATCGCATTTTTTAACTTATAAAATTGTTAAGTCTCATATGCATGGTTATAAATGTAGTTGAGGGTCTTTATTTAGTTTTTTTTTAGCTTATATTTGTATTAAAATATGTTTATATAAGTTATCCAAGTTTTTCCTTTCGTGTCTAAGCGTTTCCTAGTGTATCATGATTTTTTTATCTTATTTTGATTTTTTCCGCCGTTTCCATCCTGTAGGTCCAATACGCCGGTACATATACTATATTCTACTTATCAACACCGCACCCGATACCAATATTTTGAACCATGGGTAAGAGAAGGTGTTAGGCACCCTTAGACACCGATCAAATGGTGGTTACCCCACTCCTCGAATCTATACTAACTTTTGGAAACTAGTTTCAGTAGTTTCTAATATGAAACATGCTATGTTGGCAAAATGGTTGAAAATATCGGTATCGGTCGCCGTATCGGTAAGTCCAAAATAGGATACATATTGGCGTTTCGGTACCCTATCGGTTGGATACGGCGGAAAAATTCAGGATACGCTCAAAAAAGTTTGGATACGCAAGGAAAAACTTGGATACCTTGCATAAAACCTCTTTTAATACAAATATAAGTAAAAAAAAAAACTAAATGAAGGCCTCCAACTACATTTATAATCATACATATGAGAGTTAACAAATTTATAAGTTAAAAAATGTGTGCGTGCTGATAAATATGTATGAAAATACAAACCATAGTTACTTAACTAAGTAATAGAAGCTTACTTGCATTCATAAATCAAAAATATGAAAATACATAGACCCTTGTATTCACAAATCAAATTACATACATGATAGAAGTTCAATACAACATTGAGTTTCGTGTCGGCTCATACTCTATCATTGTGGGATCAGGAATTGAGTAGAGTGATACATTATAAGTGGTCTAGGCATGATGACACCACTGTGTCCAAGTCATCATCGTGCGGTACATGCCCATGTACATTTGTACATATGCAGTATGTCTGCTACTGAGTCGTGATCTATCCATAACTGTCAGTCGAAGATTGGGATTGAGCATCATAACTAGTGGCTCCTGATAAGTAGGGTTAGGCTGGGGCATCATAACCAATGGCTCCTGATAAGTAGGGTTGGGTTGGGGCATCATAACCAGGCGGATAACCTTATTTATATATTAATATCTGAAGTAAATGAAAGTAAAATCAAGTTAAGATCATTTACTTAAATAATATATTATGTAAATAAGTTGTGTGTATCGAATCTGTATTGTGAATCCTAGTGTAAATGAAAAGAGAAAAAAAATTAATTAAAAAATCCCCGTATCGAGTGTATCGGGCCTGTATCGGCCCGATACAGTGACAATTTTTTTTCCAGCGTACCAGTGTATCGGGTAGCTCCAAATAGGATACATTTTAGCCCGTATCGGTCGATACGTATCGATATTTTAAACCATGGTTGACAATTTATTAATCTTAACATCATTTAAAAATTAGAAAAATGCATTCATTCAAACTTTCAAAATCAAACATATGCACACGGATCAATCAAATGGAAAACTTACTTGATTCTAAAATTGCAACAATGCAAATAACACCTTCTAAAATACAAAATGGAAACTACTAAAAACAAAAAGTATCAGGGAAACCTCCTAAACATGGTAAACTTGCCAAAAAGAGAAAACCGTAATTCAGTTTCTAAAGGAGCTGAACCTATAAGGGTTTTGTACATATCCCATAAGATGGGGAATTAGGCCTATCGTAGTTCAAATACGAAAACATGCAAATAAACATCAATTTTTTGGATTTTCTGGAGTTTTATATATATATATATATATATATATATATATTTGCATTTTGTCGAATAGCCCTAGTAGTTTAGGTTCATGAGGGTGTGGAGCATGTTATCATGCAACAGTAGGTCATCACGCTAGAATAGGCATCTAACGGCGTTAAAAAAATCCGTGAAAAGTAGCAGAAAATGTGAAAATAGTGGCCTAATTGTGGACCGGTCTGTACAGGTCCCGTGAGAACAACTCTGGACTGGTAAAACAGTCCGTTCGGCGTTCAAACAACGACCTGCTACTTCTTTTCTTAAAAAAGAGGCGCTGCTGTTTGAAACAGTGACACACTGTTGCTTTTGTTAAAACATGGTGGTGCTGTTTTGAACGGCAACGATTCTCTCTGTTTCTAGTATATCCTGCACCCAAATATTTTATAGGCCATAGCTAATAGCTTGGTCTCCTGACATCAAAATCGTGTTCAGTTTTTTTTGACATGCTTAGAATTTAATGAAGAGCCTTCTGTAAAAGTATCAGGTTGAAATTCTATCAGCCAAGACTGTGGGACCTAGTCAATTTTTTGCGTCCTTCTAGAAGTCCCCCCTTTTGACCTCAAATCGGAAATTTGGTTAGAGGGTGTTTAAAATGGTGAAAACATATATTTAACAAAAGTGGCAGAGGAAAAACAATATCATCTTTTAAGAACCAAGAAAAACAAGAAGGAAGAAACTTTAAATAGCAAAAGAAATTTGAGTAGGGACACAAATTAAAAATTAAAAACTACCCCTTTTCCATTTCAGTAAAGAGCATATGGTTCTTGGAAGCTGAAAAACCAAAATGAGAAAATAAAAAGTAGTAGAAGAGAGAGAAAAGTGAGAAAATCAAGTAAACCACGTCACTGAATCAATATCAAAGAGTTTATAACAAACCCAACTTTCAATATCCATCAGAGCAGCCAAGAACCAAATCAAAATCAATGCATTAGATAAAAAAAGCGGGGCAGAGAAGGGGAAAATATCTGACCTTGTTGGGAACATATGAGTTTTGATCACCAGGAGCTTGGGTTCACATCGCTGTAATGTATAGAATTCAGGGACTTGAGAGAAACAGAGAGGAAGAAAAAACAGAGAGAGGGAGAGGGAGAGGGAGAGGGAGAGGGGGAGAGAGACGAGCTTGGGTTCCCATGGCTGTATAGAATTCAGAGACTTGGGAGAAAATAAGAGGAAGATAAAACAGAGAGAGAGAGAGAGAGAGAGAGAGAGAGAGAGAGACCCCAATCTTTAACCCAACCCAGTCCAGAAATTATTAGAAAGATCTTTAAATAAAGTTCTCTCTCTCTCTCTCTCTCTCTCTGTCTAATGAGTTTTGGGTCTTTAACCCAACCCAGTCCATTCCTTAGAAATTATTAGAAAGATCTTTCAATAAAAAAACTCAGTTCTCTCTCTCTCTCTCTCTAATGAGTTTTGGATTTAATGAGTTTTGATCATCAGAAGCTTGCTTTCCCATGGCTGTATAGAATTCAGAGACTTGGGAGAAACAGAGATCAAGCTGAGTTTTTGATATAAAGACCTTTCTAATAATTTCTGAGGTGGATGTCATCATAAAATCTAATCGGGCTGGGTTGGTCCAAACCCAGCCTGAATTCAACTTCGGTCAGAATCTTTAACCCAAACCTGACCCAGCCTGTTAAAATCTCAGCCAACCTGCTATTAACTCGGGCTGGGTCGGGCAGGCCTCAGTCCAACCCGACCCAATGTGCAGCCCCACGGCCCTACCAGATAATGACCAAAAAAAATGGACGGAACAATCACAACAAGGTACTACTGCTTGATCAAACAATCCCCTAATCCATGGAACGATATTCTTGATTGCTTCGGGAATTATTTTCCATCATTTTGTATATTATACTGCACTTTGGTGACATATACTTTGTTACTAATACAAAGGAAGAAGGAAAACAAAGATATCCTTAAGGTATATTTTGCAGTCTAATCAGGTACATGGAATCAAATAAGTTGAATGAGCATTTTTAAGTTCTATTTCGCTTCATAACCCCAATCTGTCATAACCCCAATCCGCAATTAGGAGTGGATCGTTCTCCAAAAATCCAACCATAAACTTGGGAGCTTGATTCTAGTTTAGCTGACTCGAATTCTAATAGTGGAGAGAAAGTCTCTCTCTCCCTCCACCCCCTTTCTCCTTCTTTACCAATGATTAGTTATTGGTTAAGCAGGGATGGAGATGTTAGGGATGTTCCATGAATAGACATTAGATATGAATTATATAATGATGTTCCGTATATAATATATATGATATAGCTTTGATGACCGATAAAGACAAGAAAAAAAAAGACTAAAAAATTGAGAGAAGATATATTCTCCTCCATTTAGACAAACTTTGATAAGTTTGGTACAACTGGAAAGAAAACAAAATGGTAAAATTATATGTTCTTAGTATTGAGTTATTGCAAACAAAATAAATCAAATAAATGAATATCATACTATTTTGCTGCAGAGTCTGTGATTTATGTAAATGCCATGGATTATCAAACTTTCTCCACCATAGCAGCTATTAACTTTTTCTTACTGTTTTCCGTATTCTGGTTTGGCCTCTTTTGGTGTTCAGGAACATTTTTGTAACCCTGCTTCCACAACACTAACTCCTACCAAGTGGCAGAAATTTTCATCCAACTTAATGGTATATTTATTTCAACCTAAGAGTTTCTCATATCTTTTTATCAATCATTTTTGTTATTGCATGTCTTCATCATGAAAGGATAATAGTTTTTACCGTGTTACCTACCCATTACATTAAATGTTTTATTGAATTATGAAATGCTTAGGTTGTGTTGGCTACCTTTGAAGCTCAACCTTTGAGCGATGACGACGGAAACACAAATAATCTTGAGGAAGAGGCGGCAACTTTCAGCATAAAATATCTTACAAGCAGTAAATTAATGAGTTTAGAGGTAAATGGGTAATAGTGTTGATCTATTGTGTTTCTACCGAAATAACTACATTTTTTGTGTTAATTATCTTGATTATAATTTCTCTTTCTTTTTTTAACCACAGTTAAGAGATCCAAGTTTCCGACGCCATATTCTTGTTCAATGCCTTATATTGTTCGATTATCTAAAGGTAAATGATGTTTAGTTCTTATGTAATTGTTTTATTTTAGTACTGCAGGGTGCATAAATGTACCCAACTTCACTTTTACCCTGGTTATTCTTGTTAGGAATTACAAGGAAATTAGAGTTTTGTATGTATCATAAGTGATAAAACATGAGCTAGTAATGTACAAAGGTCAAAGGGAATGCTCACATCAGTGTGACAGGATGGTAAGAGCTGTCCTTGGTGTCCCCCGTACATTTTGGGCAATCCTGCATGTTTGAGACCCACCATTCGACGGGTCCCACAACAATATACCCTCTGCCAAATGTTCACAAGATCAAATGTTCTTAACCATCTGACCCATGTCACCTATCTCATTTTCTTGGATGGCAAAAGAACCACAATAGGTTATTCAGAAAAGCCTATGGATTAGATGATTGTGTTCATCTGATCAGGTCTATTTTAACTAGGTCTCCTTGGTGGGACCTTCAAATGAGGGCCAAACCCCCTAGATAGCACAATAGAGCTAAGGAATATGTCATTTTCCTTCCCTTCGGGGAAATCAAGGAGCCAGCAGGGTTGGGACTTGGGACCTACCATTCATGGGCCCAACAACAATATATCCTTTTCTCAAAAGTTTACCAGAGCAGATGTTTTTACAATCTATGGCATTATTTTGGTTTGCCAAAAAAACTACAATGAGTGGTTCAGAAAATTTCTATGGATAATTACTGTCGTATGCTCAGTTCAATTTTAACTAGAAGGTCTCTGTCTTGTGTGATCTTCAAGGGGGGCAACTCCTTTGATAGCTACAGTAGAGACCTCTTCTTTCCATCCCCCAATTTTGATGTGATATTTCTCTTGTAAGCTAATGCCTATTCTGAAACATGATCACTCGATGATGGATTCTGTACCTTATTTGACATCATTGCAGTATTAGGATTTATGAATCAATCAGTAGTTGCCACTTCTTACAGGTTTGAGTCTAAAAGTTGCAGGCCAATTATACTCATGTGACATTGGCGCAAAAGACAAATTAGTAATCAGGTGCTTGAATTGTAATTGAGAGTGTATAAGTAAGAGAAAAAAGGATGGAGCACTAGTGTTTTAAGGATACTGCAGCAGCCCAATAACATGCATGGTTCAAAATATCTGTATCGAGGTGCCTATCGGTAAGTCCAAAATAGGAAACTATCGACATGTGTAGAGGAAACACATGGAAATGGTGTTTTTTTTTTAAAGAAATGTTGAAAACTCATGGATACTTAAAGCCAAACTTATTTTAATACCAAGATAATCTCAAAATATGATGTTTCCTGAATCCTGATATAGCTATCATTTGAACTATCTATATGAGTTTGCACAAATACAATTCATTACTTCCTACAACTGCAGATACGCTGCCCACATATGTATGTAATATGTATAAGTGCATATATAGTGAGTTAGCGACCTTTGGTAGGTTTCAAGCAATACACAGACATTTAAGATTGCTACACCATTTATAACATAAGTAGAGGTACAATGAAGGCAACCAATATATAAAGATATACACTTGTAAACTGTAAACAACTAGAAGTTCACTAATATTTATGTTATGAAATACAATAAAAAGACATAAAATGGTGTGAAAATAACACAATTCAAACAATCATAACTAGTTCTTAGTTCTCAAACACTTCAACTACCAACATAGTCCACTAATAATAACATAGTTTACTACTATAGTGGGGCAGCAGTGTCTGGAAAGTTCAAAGTACCAGCCTTCGAGAAATACGATGGTAAGGGATGTCCCCGTACTCATCTCAGACTACTGCGGAGACATGCTTGGCCACGGTGGCAACCCGACACTACTAGTCCAATGCTTCCAGAAGAGTTTGACCGGCCCGACTTTAAGATGGTTCACGTCACTGGATTTAGAAAGGATCAAAACATGGAAGGAACCTAACAGCTGCATTCGTTGAACATTACTCTTTCAATATGGAGCTCCTGGCAAATAAGGGTGACCTTGAGCTTATGTTCAAAAAACCTGATGAGTCATTCATTGAGTATGCAGCCCGATGGAGGGAGATGGCCGCCCGAATGAGAGTTTCCCTACCCGACGATGAGCTGATAGACACATGTTTTAAGACTCTGAAGCATCCCTACTCTACCTTGCTTGTCGCAGTTCAAACCTTAGATTTTGCCATAGTAGCCCGAAGTGGGGCTCGTATTGAAGCATCCATCTAGTTTGGGTCCACACATTCCACATTATACCAAGAGTCAGCACAAGTTGAAAGCAGTAACAACAAGAGATCCGGAGGGAGACGTGACCCCAAGAAGAGAGAAGCAGATGCCCAAATGGTGGCAGTTCTAGCACCAATCCAAGTTCCTAATCTTGGGGCACCAGCACCACAAGCCCCTAGTCAACAGCAAGTTCAACAGCTAGCTCAAGCCCAGTACCAAGCCCAGGCCCAACGGTAGCAGCGCAGGCCAATCAGGCAGTTTACCCGTCTACCCTATTCACTTAGTCGCCACCTTCCATTCTTCATACGGAGTAAGCTGGTTGAACACCCAGAGCCAGTCCCTATACCTAACCCAATACCGCACTATTTTCGCATGGATCAGCACTGTGACTTCCATCAGGGCCCAGGTCACTTAACCGACAATTGCCGAGCATTGCACCATAAAATCCAAGATATGCTTGAGCAAGGCAAGATTGAGTTTGCTCCTGACAACACCAATATCCTTGATGCCCCCATAACACCTCATAACAACCAAGCCAATCACATCCAACCTACTCAACCCATCGTGCATGTGCCATTTTGACAACTGTTGGAATATATCTGAATGAAGCATCTTGGGGCAGAGAGCCGAATAAAGAATGCTCTAGAAGGGATTGACAGAGATCAGGCTTGTTCGAGTCGATTTTTTTGTTTTTTGTCAAGTCTAGTAGTATCGGCCACAATGGCCATAGTCCGGTCCATGTGAAGTTTGTCTTTTGTTGTAGTCAAACATGTTATGCTCACTTCTCATATTCAATTAACAAACTTTTTGAAAAAAGCCTCATTTGTTTACGCCTAAATTTAGCCATGATGATCTAGCACTTCTTAGAAGCTCTAGTAACCTGAGGCCACCTTTTCTCTTCCCATTCTAACAAAGCTTGCTTGTTTAAAAGGGGTTCGCTTGAACCATGATTAAATCACTAAATTCCAAGAATGCCCAGGAGCAGCATGTGTCAATAAGCATGAAGAGGAATTTCCAACAGAAACCCTCAACTCCATAGAGCCAAGGCAATAAGAAATGAAACTCAGTAATGACCTTATGTATGCAAAAACTGGAACCTTGCTATGCTCGGGGTAGAAGGAAAATCAAAGATTTCTTTAAGAAGGCCTCGCACAGTCTATCAGACCATTTTCAAAATTCCAAGCTACAAATCGAGGAATGCAAAACATTCATCATCCATTCCAAGCAGTAGCACCCTCACAAGTACATGGACCAGAGGTACTACATTCCTTCAAGAGCTATTCTATCACAAAAGATGCTCATCAAAACAAGGATAAGCAAAGATAAGGCAAACACTTAATGAAGAGATTGACCAAGAACCTTATCTTCATGGAAGCATCAACTACTCATCACACCAGGGGCAAGATCAGTCCATTACTCCATCGTCAAAGACCCTTATGGTTGGAAATAGATTTCCCAAGAGTATTTGTCAACACAGTAGTATGGAAGATGAAGACCTCCCAGAGCCCGTCAATGTGGATCAAGTTAGAAGATGTCACACTTAAGATCCTGTAGGAAACTGTCTGTACTCTCAATCACTGTAGGAAATGAAAGGAGGCCATGTTTGACACATTTTCTCCCTACTTGTATATCTAATCAGGTTCATATCAACAAAATCCACTAGTTAGCTCTTCGAGCCCCACAACCTTTCTTTCTTAAAACACATCTACTGGGACACCTTGCCAAAGTTTCATTGTAGGCCTAAAGGCTAGAACTACGACATGAACTGATCCTGAAAAAGGTACGTAGGCACCTAAAATTTAGGTGTAGTCAAATCAATCAATTTGAGCACACTACCCTCTTCAAAAAAGGAAAGGGCAAAAGAAAAATCAAAGCACAAAAGAAAAGAAAATCAATGAAAGAAAAAAAAGAGAGCAAAGCTCAAAAGAAACAAAGCAAAAGCTCAAAAGAGGTGCTCGAGCAAAGCTCAAAAGTGAAAAGGGTGTTCCCAAAAACTTCGTCCTATTAGCCTACGTTTCGTCCTATCTTTAAGTCCTCCCAGATCCCTCAGAGACTAAGAGTACAGGAAAATTCACAGACAAGCATTCGAAAGCAACACATAAAATCTACTTAGGCGATGAGGAGAGAAGAAAACTCAATTCAAGAAGTCGCAGGCCCAGTGAAAACCAGAAATGACATTGAGGCGCAAAAATAATGCGAACCCAGCTCTGGTATTGTTACCAGGAGCAAAAAAAGGAACAAAATATCAACTTTGCAGGCATGAGTGAAAACCAAGAATGACCTCATTGCACAAAAACTATGAGATCCCCATGACTTAGGTCATTCCAATGGCAAAAAAGGGAGTTTGACTAATAGATGCTTTATGTGCCTTCAAGCGGAAGAGTCGGTAGATCATCTCCTCTTGTACTGTCCTGTTGCAAGTGAGGTTTGAAGTTTCTCTCTCCCGAGTAGGCATGGAGTGGGTCTTTCCCTCTTCCTTTCTAAACTTTTTATCTTGCTAGGAATTGGTAAGTGGGGATGGTTCAAAGATGGCTATCTGGCAGAATCTGCTGGGTGCAGTAGCATGGGCAATTTGGAAAGAGAGGAACAAAAGGGTCTTTGACAACTTACACTCATCACCCCATAGAATATGATCTCGCATTGTTTCAATGGTAATGAATTAGGTTTCTTCTAGACAAGGAAGGGTGAACATGGTCTTTCTTCTTGCCTAATCTGCCCACGGGGGGTTATCATGGGTGTCTTGTTATTTTTGTTTTCTTCCTTTTTGTGGTTCATGATCTCGTGAACTTCTATCTATAGTCTCCTGTGTAGCTTGCTTAGTTGTTTCATTTTTATATATATTTGCATGGATTATCGATATAAAAATGGCAAAAAAGGAAAAAAGTTGAAAACTAGTTCGGCGGCAGAATATGAAAGTATGCCTTTTTTTAATTTTAGAAAAACAGTTCTTGGGGGCATACATCGAATCCCAAGATCTGACTAAGATTCTAATTGATTTTATTCAATGAAGATTGAAACAGCAATTACCTTTGCGACTTTGAAATTGTTAAGTCAAATCCACGATAGAAACGATATCGGCAAAACTTCACAAGTGCCAAGTCTCCTTCGCAATCCACACGGACCTTCTTTTTCCTTTAAAGCTTTCTCTAATGGAAGCTAATGACCCTCCCAAAATTCCAGCTCAAGGATCTTGAAATAAAGATCCAATCTTTATGATCAAGAACTCTTTCTTGATGAACAAGATCCTTTATCTTCTTCTTCTTGATTATTCAAAGCATAGAACACGAGAAGAAAGAGGAGGTGTGACCGGACACAGAGAGAGAGAGGGGAGGGCGTGAGCTTTGAGAGAGGAGAGAAGGGGGTGTGAGTTTTTGGATAAACCTCCAAGGCTTGGACGTCCCCTTTATTTATAGAGATTTACTTGGGTTGCTTGCAACCCAAGACTCCTTTTTCTAATCCAATTAAAATTCCTCAAATTGTTTCCTTTTTGATTTCTCCTTAATTAATTAGGATTAATCAAAAATAGAAACTAACCTTATATATTAGTAACTAACTAACCATATCCTTATCCAATAAGGAATCTTAATTAGTAACTAACTAATTAATGATTAGTAACAAACTAATAGAATCCCTAACAATTAGGGAATCTTTAATTAGTAACTAACTAATTAACTAACCTTATCTAATAAGGAGAGTAGTTATTAGTTAATAGCTAATTAAAATAAGAACACCTCCTTGAAGTGGGCGTCCCACCCTAGGTGGGCCCCACTTACACACGCCTCTAGGGTTCCAAACCCCTTTTGGTCATCATTTTTGATCTTCCATCAAAATCCCAAATGGGTCCTACCCATTTGGTTTTTCACATTTAATGTGATTCCACCTTTTAGAGCTTCACTATACCATATAGTGATTACTTAGAGAAATTAATTAATTTAATTATTAATTAAATTAAATACTTTAAGAAGGTCCTTTTGTGTGGGATCTAAAGGGATCTCCTATTTCTGATTGTGGGACCAAGTACTCAACCTTTTGGTTAAAGCATTGTTACTAGGAAACACCTTTCCTACACTTCATTGGGATTATAGAATTTTATCTATATCCTTGAACTTCCGCCAATCACAATAATGTCCATTAACACAATGTGATTAACTTTTAGAAAATAGAGAATTACTTGCAGATATTTCTGTCTCAAGATTTGTTTACAGATGTGTCCCTTCACTCCAATATTGTTAGAAGCTTACGGGACAATATCTAATACTGTCTTTAATCCCTAGCTTATATTGAGAACCCATTCTCTTTGATACTTTTAGTCAAACTTGGACTTTCAAAACATTTTAGAAATTCTTTAAAAAGAAATAATAATTAATAATTACATTTCTTTTATACAGAAAATAAACTTCTCGATAAAACCATTTCATCGATAAATACCAGCGCTAGGTTTTTCAAGTCCGGTTTTGACAAGTATCAACTCAATATTAATTACTTTGTAAGAGTAGTGGAATCCTTGTTGAGCGTACACACACTTCTTCTAATATAGCGTACATAACCCAACGAGTCCGTATTTAGTCCGGTGTGTTGGACATTGACGATTGGCTACATCAAAGCTACATAGGCAAATACTAGAGAAGGTGTCGACCTTTCAGGTTAAGGACAATCTGTCAAATAGACTACCCAAAATATAAAGACAGTATTTTTCTAAGGGTATCTACTGAGCGATCCAGTTGCAATATAAGTACTTCTTACCTTATATCCACATCTTAGTCAAGAGACCCTTCTCTCAGTGATTGAGATTCATTACTCCATCATAAGGAACTAACAATGTGTAAGTTAGTAGGAATACATAGTCCAGATGTATCCTGAATAACTTAGAACTACAAGGAACCGGAAAACCATGTTTCCTTAGCAATTAGTTAATAACTAATTGGATGGTTTTCCTACAATGTTACCTAAGGGACAAAGTAGTCTTATCCAATGAGATACTTTAAGTGTGTTGCCCAATGTAGAAGACAATGGGTAAATGTAAAATATGCATTTATTGATTAAGTAGATAAATACAATTCCGGAATGGCTTTCGTGGGCATATATGTCTAACAAAATAATGGTAGAAGATTCTCTTTGAAGCTTGAGAAGCCCACCTACAAGCACTCGATACCAGATCCAATGCCCTTAGCTCCAAGCAAGACCTGATTCAACATACGATGAGGTCAGAACATAGTGATTGTCTCCATTCGCACTGGCTCAAAGTGTTAAGATTGCTTATTGCTATATCTTCCCCTACAACAACAAAAGATCCATAATCTCCATTCAGGCCCCTTCATAACTAGCAAGAAAAGAAAGCATCCCCCTTTTTTCAAACATTGAATTCAAAAAAATTTCAAAAACAACCTCAAAAACTCTTTTCAAAACTCAAAATTTTCAAAAGCAAAAGAATCTTTAGGAGTCATAGATTCTCAATATGTCTCATGGCTTGGTCAAAGATCGATCTCCTTTTAAGAGTTCCCCAAAGAGAAACAGAGCAACCAAGCGCAGAAACTGCAAGCCAGGGGCAAGTGCAAGAGCAGTACTTCATTTAGCGAGTCATCACTCCAGTCCCTGCATTATCATATCATTCCCCTTTGACGCATTACATTTGATGCATCACTCCTTCCATCTTGTCTGCATCTTGTCTTGTCTGAATGTATTCATTTTAGGCATATGCATCATCATGCATCTCATGCCTCATTTCCTTACATCACACTCATCCACACTACACACACACTACACAGTTAGCCACACTGTGCCCACACTACGCAATTATCCACAACATGTGCACGTATATTACATAATAATCCCCTCTTCACACACACATAGAATCTTTCATGCACACATGTTAAGACATCTGTATATCTGCACCCTGCCACAGCTAGAGCCCCTATAGCAAGTGCATTTGCACACATAACACATCCTTTTTTGAAAATCTTGTTTGATGTCATCATCTCCATGCATCTCATCTGATGCATCCGTCTGACCATTCGTCTGTCCGATATCACCCTTCGTTAGTACACATACCACCTATCTATATCCTTGCCCGAGCAGATGCAAGCACTCCTCCCCCCATACTGATGCAGGCACTCCTCACTCGTACTGACGCAGACACTTCTCGCCCGTACCTACGTAGGCACTCCTTGCCTGTACAAACGTAGGCACTCCTCGCCCTTACCGATGCAGGCACTCCTCGCCCTTACCGACGCAGACACTCCTTTCCCAAGCAGATGCGCACTCCTCACCTGTATTGACGTAGACACTCCTTGCCCAAGCAGACGTAGGCACTCCTCGCCAGTATCGACACAGGCACTCCTTACCGGAACAAGCGCAGGCAACATATCCTCCATATCCAGAGCTCTCTTGCATGAGGTTAAACCCTCGTATCCTAATGTCCTTATGCATCTCGTCTGATGCATCCTTCCTGACATCTCGTCTGATATCATCCTCCATTTGACCTCTCATTTGGTGTCATTCCATCTAATGGCATCCTCCATTTGACATCTCATCTGATGTCATCCCTCTTGATATCTCGCTCGATGCCATCCTGTCCCACATCTCGTCTTATGATCTTTATTTTCTCTGACATCTCATCTGATGTCATGCATCCAAAGTCTGCTTTGAGCCCTCTTGTGATAAGGCTAAAATTGCATTTCTATAGTCTCTTTCCCTTATCTCGAACGATTTCATCGCTGAGTATGAATCATCCATTTCTCCTCTTTATCCCCGGCAATCGAACAAGTTCTCTCATCAGCCTATCCTCTAGCCTCCCATCCATGGCAAGCAATTTAAGTATTCTTTTTCTTAAATTTTTACTGCTTTTATCCGCTACACATGCAAAATTGAGGTCTTATAGTCTTTGTTATTCATGTGCCCACACCCTCTGACAAAGAGGGGCGATTGTAAGCACCCCAATTTTGCACCCCTTTAGCCTCTTTTTGCTCCTTCAAAACCTTTTCAAAAACCTTTTTTTAATCTCTATTCAAACTCTATTTCTATATGCCTTGATTTATGGAAAATGCCCCTAAAGCTGAAAAATGACCAAAATGCCACTAGATTGCAAAATGACCAAAATGCTCATGAAAAATACTGAAAAACTCACTTTTCATCTAAAATATTTTTCCTAGATTTATCAGTTTAAATTCGGTTGTTTCCGGGCTCAAATCGGGCTTAAAGCGAGAAATCGGGTTTTTGGCGAATCAGAGGGCGACACGTGGCACAACAAATGGCCAAATACCAAAGAAAAAAAATCAGGTTTTTGGAGGCAAAACAGGGCCCTCACCGTTCAAAAGAGTGAGAACCCTTTGTGGGCCCTACCTGCAGTGCATGCTCTATTTTTGATTTATATATGGTTTTAATAAAATATCAGTAAGTTTCGCCGTTTAAAACGGCGAAATTTCTATTTTATCTGTGTTTACCGCCCTACTGTTCACATCACCTACTATTCATTTTTTAAATTCATTTTCACGGAATTTCTTCGTTTAAAACGGTGAAAATCACTATTCTGGAAGTCAATAAATACCCCTCCCCATTTCTCTTCAAATTGATTCATTCACTTCCTCTCCCCTCTTTCCTATTTCGAAAACCCTTTCTAGGGGTTGGATTCTTGGGAAGCGCAATTTTGAAGAATCGGTTCTCGAGACATCTTTTTAGAAATCTTTTCAGAATTCCCGGAAGGTAACTTTTCTCTAAACCCTGTCTTTTGTTTCGTTTTTTAGAAGTTTAATTTACATTTTATTTAGTTTTTAAATTGCTTTATTAATTTTAAATACTTAGACTGCTTGCCTGCCCTAGTCGAACCTATGCCCGAACTCCGGTTCAAACCTAGCCTACCCTAGTCGAACCTCTGCTTGAACTCCGATTCAAATCTAGCCTACTCTAGTCGAACCTTTGCCCGAACTCCGGTTCAAACCTAGCCTACCCTAGTTGAACCTTTGCCCGAACTCCAGTTCAAACCTAGCCTACCCTAGTTGAACCTCTGCCATATCTCCGGTTCAGGTTTACCCTACCAAAACTCTGTTCTGTCCCATGACTCCTCGACAAGAGCTTAAACTGCCCCCTCGCTCCTGAATGTGAGCTTAAACCATTCAAAACACCCTAACATCCAAAGACTAATCCTTTTCGCTCCTTAAAATTGTGAAACCTTTCAATCACCCACTATTCAAACAAATCAACTCAAACCATCAACTACCCTCTGGAACTACGTGTGGCTTGATTCCACTAATAGTGGATATGTAGGCAACCTTGATCGGGTTTAGCTCCCCTAGGATAGAATCCCTATTTTGTATCTATCCTATCCAGCTCATCTCATTACATGTACATTGCTGTTAATATGACGTTGCTCAACATATAAATTAATTCAAAGCTTCGCTTATGGTTTCCCCTACTTTGATTCAGACTTAGGGAGTAGGTAACCATTTTTAGATGGGAGTTTAGGGATGCCTAACACCTTCCTCTAACTTAACTGAATCCCTTACCCTTACCTCTGACTTCTAGACCATGTTTTATCCAACAGTTTTGGGACCCTATTTTCCCTTAGAATTAGATAGGTGGTGACTCTCCTTTCAATTGCAATTTATCGCTATTCCTCATCGGGTTCAATCCTGATCGGGAATAGGGGTTAAAATTCCCGGTACTCACACCCCTCATACTCTCACCCGATGTGGTTGTGGTGCATGTAATGGACCACGACAGTGTTACAAATTTCGTTTTCGGGTTTTTATCGACCAGAATTTTTTTCGGGAGATTTTCAAATCTGAGATTTTTTCGGGTATTTCTCGCCTAAATCTCAGGAATGATTAAAAAAATATATTGAAATTACGGAAAATAGTAATAAATATCACCAAGTTATATATATTCATAAAACCAACAACATTGTGTATTTCTCATGAAAATTTTAAATCTTGGCTAAATCTCGCGATATATATGGGATAAATAGAGAAAACCATATTTCTCACGAGATTTTTAAAATATCGCGATAAAAACGGAGTCTTAAACTTTAGATATTTTTCTCAGTTCTTCTTGGGAGAAATTGGATATTTCTCAAAGATTTGTAACAATGGACCACGAGACTTGCGCTACCTTATAGTAGAAGTGACAAAAACCAATATAATTACATTAATAAGGATTAGTCTATAGATGTAATTAATCATCCATAGACTAATCTCGTCTAATTATTTCAAAGCTAAATAATTAATATGTAGGTTAAAATTAATAAATATCTTTTTGAAATATATTTTTCTTTTTTAATTGTTGACCAAAAAATAGGGTTAGTGTGTAGATATGATAGATCACCCTTAAAACACTATTATTGATATAATGCACATGTGTATATATCATGGTTTTAAAATATTGACTATATATCCTCGATATATCGATATTGCAGACCTCGACATATCTGCATGGTGTATTATGAATGTTACACGATATTGACAGTATATCTTCGATATCGACGATATTGTGCAACATTGTGTGATATTTTGGGGAATGTTGGTTTTTAAGTTATAAAATGGAACCAAATCCTAGTTACAACTTATTTAAATAAAATACCATTTAAGTAAATGGTTTTTTTTTCATTTCCCTAAGATATTTATATGTAAATAAGGTGATATCCTTGATTTGAATTCAATAAAAATTATCTTAGATCCAAATTCCTGATGAATAAAATGTCAACTTTTCAGTTCAAGAACAAAATATTCTATTTAGCGCCTTCTTCAAAATTTCAACTTTTAAATGCTAAAGTATTTTTCAAATATTAAAATTTTATAAATTTTACCATATCAAAAATATTTTAGTCTTCAAAAATATTTTTATGTACAAGGTAAAAAAGTCAACTAACAGTTGAGCAGAAAAAGACTTACATTCAAGCTTTACAAAAAAAATTAATCATATTATGGGTATCCTCCATTTAAATACTCCCTTAAATTCCAAAAGAACATATGGATATGTTCCTAGGTATAAGTCGTATGGATATAAGCATGGAGGTGTATAGCCTTATGTGGCGTTGCTAGTGACAATTGTGTTCTCAGGAACATAGCTATGCACAGTCAGAGGGCTAATATCCATATGGATATGTTTCTGGGTATGAGCCACATCCTTATGTGTATGGGGAGTATAGCCTCATGTGCTAGTGTCGGTGGCAGTTGTGCCTCAGTACCCACAGTATCCACCGATGGGCGTGTTGCTATATCTTGGACTAGATGATTACCAGCGTTATGTACATGAATATACATCAATGTACCATAATGTGATGAGCTGGGCATAATATCGTACATAGATGGAGAACCATTACTATCTCCAACCTAGTTAGTACAGAGATGACTTCAAGCCTCCGCATAACTCCTGGTTTTGATTGTAGGTCTTGGGGTTGGTTGGATTATTATTATGTATGTTTGTATTGTTATGAATATTATGAATTTTGAATTTATGATTGATTGAGAAATGAATAAAACATTTTATGTAAGTTAGTGATGAATATTAATCAATCATACATTGTTGTCGGAATGCACATTATCTTTTTTATAAAAGATTTTAATTCTTAAATGTGTATTTACATCTATTTTAACATTTCATGGAGTTTCACTGCAAAATTTTATGTTTTGCCCAATTTTTTCTCATTTTTCCAAAAATTCTCGATAAACAAAATATCTTGCAATATATCCCCGATATACCTTTATCCCACTGGTGCGACATGTCGTGCAATATCGACATTTAAAACCTTGGTATATATAACTTAACTACATTATGGAGTAAACACCATAGAGTGTTGTTTAGGCCCTGTGTGGATAATCGTAGTTTTCATCCCTTTGCTTTAGTTCATTGTTATGTTTAGGGGCTTACCCGACTTGTGGATAATCGTAGTTCACACCCCTTTGCTTTAGTTCATTGTTATGTCTAGGGCCTACTTGGGTCCATAATGTGTTATGAGTTAGATATTTTATTACATTTGTTGATGGTTTCTCCAAAATGACATGGTTATAGCTCCTTAAGGATCGTTCTGAAGTGTTTCTATATTTCAAACTTTGCACATGCGAATACAAACTCAATTTGATATTAAACAGACCTAAAACATCCGTCTCTCTATATAAAAGAAGGAAAATAAGCTTCCAAACAATCTTCAAGTGTGCAAACTTGAACCACTTTAATTAATTTAAACTTCATAGTTAAACTTCTAAAATATAGAATAGTGCTTAATGTCTGTCCATTCTTATCCTGTGCGATAAGAAAATCATAGAATTTTTAAATATTGGTCTGCTAAGACATCGCCTCTGGCTGTTGAGTGACTTGAGTCATAGCAGCAACAAATGAGCCTATTATCTTACTCATATCCTTGGAAACCACTGCTCGCAGGAGTTCCAGTAGCCTCTCTGATAGGATTTCCATGACCTCAGTTATTGTGCCTTATTACGAACGTCCTGAGAACAACAACAAACCATAAGTCCTACTTGGAAGAGCAACCTTGACCCAAACGAACCTAAAGCCTAGGATCTGATACCATATCTATCATGACCATGGTTTGAAATGCCGACTAAATTATTTTTCGATTTCGATGTGTACCAATATTTTCAAAAATATCGTGTGATATATTCGAAATAATGTGCGATATTTCGGATATATCGTGTGATATCTTAAAAACAATTTTTTTTGTTGTTGCAAAATATCGTATGATATCGTGCAATATATATGATATATCGCACAATATATCCCATATATCGTGCGGCATGTTATATAAAGGGGTGAGTGGGTTTTGACCATTTTTGAGTGAAACTCAACGAAGGATTCAATCGAAGGCTTGGGAGCTTGGGGGAAAGGGAAACGTAGGGAAAGTCAAAGATCATGCCTGGGGAAGTCGAAGATCACAAGAAATTTATCGTCAAACTAATCAATTTCTTCAAATTGACTTATTTTAGAGGGAAAAGTTTTGGGGAAACTTAAAATTTTCAAATTTGAAGGTTAATACTAGTTCAATTGATGCGCTGGTGCCAATGACAGTTATTCATCGTTATCCAGGGTAACTACCGATGGGAGTATTGCTATGTGTTGGACCAGATGACTACCAGCATTATATACTTGAGTATACATCATGGTTCTATCATTATTCATAGATGAACTAAGCACAATATTATACTTATGTGGAGAACCAGTACTATTGTCAAGCTAGTCATGATAAAGATGACTTTGACCCTCCACGTAACTCTATGTGGCTAAAATATGAGACTTTTCTTACTGGACTTTTGAGTTTTAATAAATTTTTGATATAGAAGAATTTTTGAAAATTTTTGATTTGAGAAATACCTTAGCATTTGCAGGTTGAAATTTTGACCTAATCCTTAAAAAACGATTTTTTTTATTGAATTGGAAAGTTGACCTTTTACTCTTCAGGATTTTGGATATATGATAATTTTTATTGAAGTTAAATGGGGAGTATATCCTTATTTACATAAAATATCTTAAGTAAATGACTTTAAAACTTAAAACCATTTACTTAAATGACTTATGAAATAAGCTGTTAATAGGCTTACAGTTAAGAGAGCCAGGTGACTTCTGCCCGCCTAGAGAGGCACCCAAGCTATGATCCAAAAATGCCTAGGAGACGCCCAATCTACACTACTAAGAACACAAAGATATTGTTCTGCATCGGCTATAATAGAAGGTTGAAAAGTTTGATAATGGCTAACTCTTCCCACATACCCCGAAGACAAGAAAAGTAATCTGCTAAGGTTTTATCATCATGCCTAAGCTAAGAAATCTTCCGTTGTAGCTGATAAACTCTAGCAATGTTACGAGCCAGTGAGTATGTTTGTGCTACTGCATCCCAAATCTCCTTAGCAGTCCTCAGAAACAAGATTCCTCTCGAAATCTATGGTTGCATAAAATGTAACAACACGACATGACATCGAGATTTTCGGACTCCCACTTGTCATATAAATTATCAAGGAGACTGGGCTCTACTATTCACCCATTGATGTGTCCTAATTCACCTCGACTGCCAATAAACATCCTAGCCGATTAAGACCATTCCAAGTAATTTCTCCCATCCAACTTTACGTTGAAATTTGTGGATTAGGATTCTCTAGAGTAGTATTCCTATACAATTGATTTCCATACCAGTGTAGTCAAGGCGTCTAGGCCTGGCTAGGCGAGGTGCTGCCTAGGCGATAAAAATGATTAAATTATTTATATATATATATTAAAGATACATATATATATATAATATTAATATATAAACATAACAATTCAAACCTCCTAGGGCTGACAATAATTTAGGCAAATTAACAATGTTGTAAAGCTTGAATGTAAGTCTATTTCTCTTTAAACTGTTAGTTGACTTTTTGACCTTGTGGATGGAAATATTTTTTTGAAGACTATTATGTGGCTTTTTTTACCGGAATTTTTGGTTAGTAATGTTTTCTAATAGAAACTTAAAAGTTAGAGAAATAGCTCAGCATTTGCAAGTTGAAATTTTGACAAGGGCGCTAAAAATCGGACTTTGTTCTTGAACTGTAAAGTTGACTTTTTATTCTTCAGGAATTTGGATGTAGATAATTTTTATTGAATTCAAATGGGGGGTATAACCTTATTTACATATAAATATCTTAAGTAAATATAGAGGCGCCTAGGCGATGACAGTCCAAAACTGCCTAGGCGACGCCTTGACTACACTGTTCCATACTCTCTAGTATTGGAGGAATTTCCTTCCATTCGACTATTTTTAGACATTTTTCTGCTTCCGGGACAGCAGAACACCAAGAAAACAACTCCTAAGCCTTTTCACCACACAACCAACACCCAACTAGGGTGAAAGAGGAACTGTTTTATACAAATACAACCCTCACACACTGATTTTAAGGTCACTTGGGCAAAATAGCTTACTGCCCTAGAACAAAAAACATCCAAATAATGGAACAGGCAAAGGGGGACAGCAACTATGCCCTATCTTTTTTACTTATAACTTCTCCAAATCCTTATATAGAATATAGTGCCAATTGTTCAAAGCATTCTAGAAATTAAATATGGTTCAAACACTTGTAGTTTTTCTGGCCAAAAAAATCCCACCTGATCACACTAGGCAAAATTTTAATACTGATTTTGTTTTTCTTAATTTGTCACTTTAGGTAGCAAAAAACATCATATACTCTTCAAAAAAAAAAAAGAAGAAAAAATCACCACAATTCACCAAAAATACAGATATCTAAAAAACCAACTTTTTATGACCTAGGGGGAGAAACACTATTCATGGGTACTGTTTACGCAATGTTCATGGTCCTGTTCATAGCACTGTTCACAAACAGTCCATTAAAAAGAAAAGAAAAAAAAGGAACATAGGCATTGTTTTCCTGCTCTGATATTAAGTAAAAATATAAAACCCTAGTTTTCTATGCGAGGAAGAAGAAAGAGGAGAAAACACTTTAGAGAAGAAGATGAATAGAGATTAAGGTTTCTCTAAACATTATTTTTATATATTATAAAGCATTTGTAAGGACATAAATACCTATATTAACATGTTGACAAGAGTAGTCTACTAAATAACACAAAGGACTATGGGTGGATTAACTTATGCTCATCTCAACACATAGCATATCCGAATTTGTTCCAATGGATAGCTAATCGAATAATCATCTGACTAATTGAATTCGAATTTGGAGCAGTCACATATAATATCCGGTTTTGTTGACAGCCCTATCGAGGCATCAACTCCACTTATTTTTTATAATTCGAATTTAAATTTCTGTCATCTTTGTATCTCCTTTTGACTAGCTGCCACGTAATGGTCCTTGGCAAAAGCTGGTCTTTGCATCTAACTTCTACTATTTGGTGCATCAAACCTCACAAAATCAGCACCATCAAAACTACTCTTAGGTTTCTCTCCCCAACCCTTGGTTAAGTAACGAATTATGTGCTCCTGTAGTTGCTACACACTTTCCTGTAACCTTGCACCAAGAGGAGTTCTTCCAAAATTCATTTTCTCACCATCTGCCCAAAGACTCAAAATTGCTCATCATTAACTTGAATTGAGAAAATCACACCCGTCCAGCATTGGATTACATGTGATATTAGCAGATCAAGTGATTTTTACCTTCAATTTCACTGCTTGAAGATTAGCACACTCCAGTAATTTCGCTTCAGATCAATTTTCTCTAAACCCCCTCAAATATCATCCATATTCTCGAAGATTTCACACACCCACTAATGGAATGGAAAACACAGGATCCTCAGCCATGTACTTCTTGAGAGCTCCTTAGTACTTGTGTTGACCACTATCCACCATTTATGGAATGGATTAAGAGCTCCTTAGTATTTGTGTTGACCACTATCCACCATTTATGGAATGGGTTAACCTCAACTCTCTTTTGCCCTCACCTTATCTTAGTGCTTTCTCCCCTCAGAATGGATACTGTACAAGAGTTGGCTGGCTTCCATAATCTTAGAATCTAGAAATGCTACCCCTATGATATAAGCGCTCCACGTCAACCTTAGTTACAACAGCGGAATTGACCTAAATAAAGAATTCTCCCTACCTTGTAGGTATAATGTACGGAAACTCCTCTACCTTTCTTCTTATGCTATCCCTTACCGTCGATGCATCTGCTAGCTTTGGAATAGATTAACACCAGTTCAGCTTCTCTTGTGGAAAATAATACATTCTTACTAGGGCTGAAATGAAATAAGGGAAAGCATAAGGGTACCCACAAAGTTGCTCAATAGTTCTCCTGATACCATACAATGCATAGTTTAGTGCATCTCCAATGGAAACCTAACCGGTTACCTTGGGCGACACTTCTAAGGACCAAGTGATTATGGGTTGGATGTCTAATTGTCTAGACGTAATAATAGTATCTTGTACCTGAACTAGTGGCTCACTTTTTTGGAGCAGTGATCCCAGTTCGTGACACTGAAGAAGACAACAAGAAAGCGTAACAAATAAATAATTGGCTCGATTATTACAATTGATCCATTATTACAAATAATCAAGTTATTGATTGTTCACAACATTGGCAACAATAGCTAGACATGATCTTGTGAGCAGGGTCCCACATTCTTTATATATCTTCCTCACTACCTTAGTCCCACAACCACATGACAACAGAACCCACTACGCTATCTGCTGTGGATAAGCCCTTCCCTGTGTTTCCGGAATGTTTTAAGATTGGTTTGGAGGTTCATGAGAACCTTTAGAGTGGTAAATGTTTTCCAATTACACACACCATGTTCTCCCACGCTCCTTTGTTATTGCATTCCTCTAAGACTATTCTGTTTCTTTCATTGCGGATTTCTGAGCTTCTTATGAACCTCCCCCTTTGGTTCCTTCTTTTCTCTACAAGTAGTTTCCTCCCTCTTGAAAAGTTTCCTTAAGATGGCTTTATCTTCTCTTCTTCTTCCTGTGTTTGCGAGTGCTTCTTATTGCCAAACTATTAGACCAGCTTCCACCATAACGAAGCTTTAGTAATCTCTTCCCATCAGTGATTTTTGGATGGGGAACCCCGAGACCTAATTATTCTCTAAGCCAAAAGACTTTTCTTCGATCATGGGTATCTTCTTCAACTTCAATCACAAGCACATTCTAAGCTCGTCAATATGATTACTACTACTTGGTAAAAAATTGATTATGCTTTCCTTTATTCCAATAAAATTGTTAATTATAAGAAAGTAGAGATGCAAGCGTGATAATTGGGTTTGGATATAAGCAAAACCTGCTTTATTTTAGTCAATTGGGAGGCTGACTATTCTATTTTTCTTTGGTGATTTTTCTTATGGTATTGCATGAATCTGCTTTCTGCCAAGCACTAATCACGGATTAACCAATCTATCTGTAAATTCCTTATCATCAAGGAGTCTGATGTTTCAAAATCTACAGATAAAATGTGGATTATTATTCTACAGTTAGTATCAAGATCAGAAGGATGCAATACCATGTTCTTTGGATTGTTTGCAGTCTTATTTTGTGTGACGGACCAAATGAGCTAGATGGGATTTAGGGGCTACCTAGAAGATATGCCATATTTTCTTTCTCCTTTTATATATGGCATATCAATTGTTTCTGATAATGGTGTATACTTATTGTGATTTTCATTTTGCTTTTAATAGTTTGATTGTCCCACCCAAATGCTGCAACCAAGATGGACATCACAGGGTTGATGGGTTTACTTTAATACTTTTACTTGCCTCAACCTTGTCATCTTAATTAAGTGGATCATTACTCTCAACTTTGCTTGTAGGCCCCAGGGAAGAACGATAAGGATGGGCCATCTGAAAGCATGGTGAGTTATATTTTCTTAAAAATTATGTTTCAATTTTTTTCTGTAGCTTCTGCAAATGGCGGTGCTGAATTCACTTCCGAAAGATTTTTGCATGTCGAAATGAAGAGCAGGAGACTTTAATTTGCCTCATGTTTACTTTTGTTTTAAAGTTAATTTTAACTGTTCAGATTATATTTTTGCATATCTCTATGGATTATTATGTATTTTCTTAATCTATGCACAGAAATTTATGGTATCAGCTGTTGCTATTTTTGAAAACTACATTGAAACATGCATGGCCACCACCCACTGGACTCACCAAGAAGTGAAGTTGTTGCTTTTTTGTGATATCCCGGGTACATGTGTTCTAGACTCTAGTATGCTTCTGATAGTGAAAGCATGCAAATATACAATGGTAGAACCCAAATGCACATACTTGTTCTCTCCTCTTTTGTTAATTAGCCCCCTTAGTCTAGTGCTTTACTGCTTCTTTCCTAACTGCCATGTTCTCTTGAGTATCCATCTTATAGCCTGCAACCTATAGGGAATCTCCTATTTGTGGCCCAGGTGTTTAGTGAACTAAAACACCTTTAGATACCTTAGAATCAAACCTGATCCAGATTCAGTTCGACGTATTCAGTTGTTGGAAGTACGACATCTTCTACAACGCAAGACTAGTATGTGTATATAGACACACAAACACTAGCTTGATTAGAATCATATATTCATATACACTTGATTATATATATTCACATATGTCAGTTTTTTATTCAGGAAATCTTGTTAACTAGATCTCCGTTTATTGTGATTTCAGAAAGAAGAAATCAAGTCTTGCGAAGAGCGTGTGAAGAAGCTTCTTGAAATGATCCCTCCTAAAGGGAAAGAGTTTCTTCATAGCATTGAGCATATCTTAGAACGAGAAAAAAATTGGGTAAACATTCTCATCTATTCATAAATATATGCTTTCTCCTATTTCTTACTGGCTGCGTTCATTCTTGGGAAATTTGTTGTTGAACTTAATTTGTGCAACATTTATGTGTTTTCAGGTGTGGTGGAAACGTGATGGTTGCCCAGCATTTGAAAAGCAACCGACAGAGAAAATAGCAGGTCAAGGTGGAGGGAAAAAACGGTATATACTTTGGTTTGCTGATTTGTTGTTTTATTTGGCCATACTTATTCTCCGCAAAACAAATTTGTATGTGCAAACTCGGCTCGTAGAATTCTTTTAAGCTCGAGCTTGACTCGGCTCGGCGGAAGCTTTTGTTTGATTTCTCCCTGTATTCGAAGGTTGCAAGTGAAGAAGAGAAATATCTCTCTTCCTTTATGTTGTCATTAGTACTTGATGCATCAAGTACTATTACTTTTTTGGGTCAGTGAACTATTCTCTTCTTTTATGTTGTCACTTGTCATTAGTACTTGATTGACATAATTTTTTTTTAAACTTTTTGGGTAGTGAACTATTAATAAAATCAAATCTAAATTTTAATAGTCTTCATCTGTTTTCAGTTTTGGCGGCAAAAATCCAGATATGACGCTTTCTTTTACCTTAAAGCTGAAGTAATATATATTATACATTATTATCATATTTAATCGAGCCAAGCATATACATGCTTGAACTTGGCTCGTTAACCAATCGAGCTAAAAAATAAGCTCAAACTCGATTCGTTTATTAAATGAACGAGCTTCAACGAGCTTTTAACGGGTCGAGCTGGAGCTGTTCTCAAGTTCCTCAGTTCACTAGTCAGCCCTACTTATACCATCATCAATTCATCATCTACTCGGTTTCATGAAATGTCTTTCTAGAACATGCGCCCATTGGATTGCTGCTATGTGCCATCGACAGAAGATGATGATTCTAGTTGTTCTTGTGTCTGCATCTGCATCAATATCCTCATTACACCTTAGATGAGGCCCCCATTATGAAATTTAACTTTGTCATGTGATTGCTCCACGCATCCCCCAAGACCTTTACTGCTACACCAACTGTCTTCTACCTCAGACTCATGCTGTTTCTTTCCTTTTGCTACTCCGAACTCCCCTTCCTTATTTTTGTCATTTGGAGAATCCTATAAAGTCTAGGGAACATAGAAATAACTGCAAACCTGCAAAGGGAAGCAAAGCGGAGCAAGATATAAGGCTAGATAATAAACTTACAAAAGGCAAACAAATAAATTAGTTGATTTGATTCAAAGAAAGGCCTAAAAATCATATTAGTCAAAATACAGTCCGGGGAAAGGGGCAAGTTTTTTTGTTGGATACATCATTATAAAACAAAAATCCAATACAAATGAATATCAAATAATACATCCAAAGGAAGACACATATCTAATAACGCCACCAAAATTCCTCCAAAAATTCAACAATTGAAACCACAATAAAAGGCCTAAAATCTTTCTCATATCAAATAAATGAAACAATCCAAACAGAAAACAAATTCGGTGAAATCAATGAGAAAATAGAGGATCACAAGAAAAGTATTTATGAGATGGTTCTAAATTGCTGCCAAGATTTTTTTAGGAATTTTCAATAGATACGTTACCTCCAGCCATTTTTAGAAGTGGATTGAGGCTGGTAAAAGTGAGCAGATAACCCCATTTCTTCGATAATTGAAAGTTCAAACCATAGATGAACAAAACAATTTGAGAAAGATGCTAGAAGACCTTAATATACAGACACGAGATGTGTATCTGCTCCAATCCCTCTCAAAAGCTCTTAGAAGATAGATGGTTGAGAGTATTAGAGGAAAGAGGACGAAGAGAAGTTTAGGGTTTCTTAGTAAAGATATTCTTAAACAAGATTATGGGATTACTGTTTTGGGTTTTACTTTAATGAAAATTATTTATGATGTATAATATCATAGGAAAAATCGGTTTTAGGAAGGGTATTAATGTCTAGCATACTTATAGAATTAGGCGATCCAAGCCGAGCCGAGTTAAGGGTTTAGGGTTTCGAGCTGAGTCAAGCTAGCTCAGCTTGTTTACAGCCCTAGCCAGAACCCTCCTTATGATTGTCCTCTTAGGATAACTCTTAGGCCAAAATTCTACTTATTTAATTATTTTAATTGTCTGATTGTAGTACTTGTGAACCATTTTTTGTACTTCCTTACCATGCAATAGAATGAGAGTGGTTGGATCATTTAGAGTCACTTTTTGCGTATGTGATCTTCTTTGTAGGACCTGTTCAAAGGTGCATCTTGTCCTTATTGCACATCTTCCATGTGTTGGTGCAAGTTGGGGGGATGGCCAACACACCACTTCCTGTCCTAAAGTAAATCGGAACTGATTTTATCACTTATATTCGCTTATGCCGGGATTATGATGGAATAATAACATTTTGTTCAGCCCATCATAAGTGATTATGAAACAACTAGTTATTGATATTGTAGACTCCCTATTTTGTATGACCAAGATCCTTCAGGCCAAATGGCCCAATGACTCCGAGTCCTGTAAGATGGTTACAATTGCGAGATCCTAACTGCAAATAACCTATGCCTAAACCCATGACCTTAATCCATGCCCGAAACCAAACCAGACCAAGTCAAGCCCATCCCATAAACCAATTGAGGCCCAAAGAGGGATTTTTTTAAAAAAAATATACAAATGGGACACCGTTTTGAATGGTGGACCCCACCTGTGTATACCCGAAAATTTAAAATTTGATTCACGCGCTAATACAAGTCAGTGCATCATTTTAAAAAAGGAATAATAGCTTGGGCCACCGTTTTCAATGGAAGCCCTATATTTTTTGGATATATCCGAATGTTGGCCGAGCCAATCACCTCTTGACACCTCATTTTTGGTTTGTGGAGGTGTTTTAGTCCCACATCGGCCAAAGAAGAGATCCCACCTCTTTCTCTTCTCTATATAAGCTCACATCTCCTCACTCTCAAACTACACTGAAAAACCTTGGAAAATACCTTGAAATGTCTAGGGCTTGAGAAATTTATGATCTTGGAGAACTCTAGAAATTGCTGAGAACTTTAGAGATTCTGGATTTTGAGAACTGGGATACCACACCGAAGTCTTGGAGGAGCCCTGGAGTTGGGATTTCTTTTATTGAATTCATCTAGGTACTTGGCGCGTAAGGATTCTTGGAAAGAAACTAAGGGGTGAGGATTTGCAACAAGGTTTATGATATTTCTAACCCTTAGGTACTTTATTTTATGCAATTCTCTTTCTACTCCATTCAAGATTCTTATTACTTTGTTTTCCTTAGTAATCTAGAGAGTTCAGTCCAAGCGGCATGCAAGGAAATTGAGATCCGGATGAAGGAAAAAATTTGAAGAAGATTTTCCAATTTCTTTGATTACTTACAGGGAAAAGTGGATCTTTGTCTTCTTATATTGGTAAGCGAGGCCTCTCTCAAACCGGTTGAGGAAAGGACTAGCCTTGGCCAATTATTGAAAACATTTTTTTTATCCCCCTTTTGATGTACAGTGAATCACCCCAAATTGGTTGAGGAATGGTGTATTCCAATCTCGAAAAATAAAAGGGAAAAGAAATTGATTTGATGACTTTTCGTATTAGAATATTTATGCTTTATAGTGTATCAAAAAAAATAAAGGTAACCATTGATTGATGGATGATTTGGGATGCTTAATACCTTCCTCAAATCATAATGGAACCTCCTTACCCTTATTTTAATTTGAAGATCAGAAGAGATTGGTGTTAAGGCGCTGAATCACGTTTATAAATTTAATTGGTGGTGACTCTGTTCATTCTCATATTAGTAGGAAAGTGCTAGTGTGGAAATGAGGCCCCCACACCACGCGGAGGGACCTGAGGCGACTATGGCACAAATATAACCAATGCTTTCATAATCTCATTGGGGGTGATTATGGGAGAGCATTACCGCTTAGAACCTTTAGGATCATGTGGAAACTATTGTAACCACCCGATTTTGCACCCTTGTAAGGCCTACAAGACCCTTTAAGCTTGATAGAGAGATTTCCCCAAAGACTTCTTTTTTTTTTAAATGATCAAAATGACCAGATTATCGAGATTATCGACAGAGTTCTAACCAAACAGAATTATTCACGACAACGCTTATTGTGAGATCACTTGCGATTACAATAATCTGAACAAAACGAGGCCTAAGTATTACGTTATAATCTTATTTATTTATTCTTTGAACTTTTTGTTTTTGGTTGGTAAACTGGAGTTTATTACATAACCTCATGGTTGCAGTGTAGTATGTCAATCAGTTGAGCTATTGGCTCAGCCTCAATATGCAATCCTATTTGCATTTCTATGCCAATTTACACCAGTTATCCTGAATCGTTGGCTGTAGAAGGCATGATTTAAAATATTGGTATCGGTATGAGTATTAGTAAGGCAATTTTAGGGTATGTATTAGAGTATCGGTTTGATAGGGGTTGCTACACTGAAAAAAATAAGATATGCTAAGATACACAAGGAAAAATTTGGATGCCTTGCATAAAACTTCTTTTAATGCAAATATAAGATAAATCAAACTAAATGAAGTCACTCAACTACATTTATAACTATACATATGAGAGGTAAGAATTTTATAGGTTAAAAAACACGAGCATGCTGAAAAATGGGTATACAAACACAAACTGTAGTCACTAAATAATTCCTCAACTACATAAATTTGTATTTTTCAAAATAATGAAGAATTTAGGATTTTTGATTTTTTCAAACAAAAAAAATAAAGAAAAAATGTTGATTTCTCATTAAAAAAAAGAAGATTTTAATAAATGAATTTTGATAAAATCAATAGATCTACTTATTTTGGGTTGATTATTACCTTTTTCATTAAGATTAAACAACTAAAATTTTCAAAAAAAGAAAGTTTGCATACCTTTGAAAGTTTGTGGAATCCCTTTCAATCGAAAATCAAACACTTAGATCTTCGTTTTTAACGTAAATCAACAACGAAGTTATTTTTCGGCCTATCAATTTAATTAGAGAAGAAAGATTGTTGAAAAAATGGGTTCTAAGGGTTTTTACAAACATCCAAATAGTAAATTAGCTTAGTTTTATAATTGTGCCAAGAGTATCAGTACAATATTAATAGGGTCGATACAATATCGGTGAGTATCTGTTTGAAACGTACTGATACCCTGGACTTCTATAGATTCTACATACTAGAGTATCGGAACTCTCCAAAACTGAGACGTATTGGACGTATATGGCCTGTACGTCTCAAAATTTTGAACTAGGGTTGAACTGCAGATTTCAAAACTTTCTCCCAAATACCTTTTTTAAATTTGTATCCCACAATATTTTGGACGATCTTCTAAACATGATAAAACCCCAAGAAAATCACTTTAGATTATCTGTAGGTTGAAACTTTTGACAAGATTAGATATCTCATTGAATATATATATATATATATATTATGTGAAAAGTATGTAGAGATTCTAACAAGATTTTGATATTTAGACTTTATATAATGGATGAAATATTTAAATCCTTTTTTCTTCTTGTTTTTTTTTTTTTTTTTTTTTAAATATAAGTTTCCATCTTCTTAATTTTCTAAGATATATGGTAAACCCTGAGAAAAGAATCAATGTCTATCTAGAATCGCACCTGCCAGGAAAATTCCCCTTAATGAGTGGCTATACCTCAAAATTTCCAATCATGGAATGAAGCATTATAGTTCAATGTAGTCTTTCCTTGTTTGATTTGGAATTTTGTGGTTACTTGTTGTCATGGTTCAAGCGATTTTAGCATACATATTGGAGTATCGGTCCGGTATGTGCTAATACGCTGGAAAAAATTAAGATATGCTAAGATACGCTTGGATACTTTGCATAAAACTTATTTTAATGCAAATATAAGCTAAAAAAAACTAAATGAAGTTCTTCAACTACATTTATGACATACATATGAGGTTTTAAGAATTCATAAGTTGGGCGAGGGTGTTGATAAATAGGTATCAAAATTCAAAAAACAAACCATAGTCACTTAGCATACAAGTATTGACAATACAATCTAAATATGGAAACCTTGCATTCAATGAAATACATAAGAACGTATTGACTTAACAACCATAAATAAATGACATACATGATATAAGCTTAATACCACATTGAATTATGTGCCGGCATGAACACTGTGGGCTCAAAAAATAAATAGTGGTACATGATAAGTGCTACACATGATTACAACACTATGGCCAACCCATGTAAACGTTGTATGTGGTCTGGTATATTTGTATGTACGTTTGTTGTTGACTACCATCTGGAGTTTACACTTTCCTGATTGGTTGCAAAATTGAGAGTGTAGGCGATATGACTTTTTTCCTTTCATTGCCCTCAAGGTTCTAAATGTCAATATTGCATGTCATCCCGAGTCGTGGAGAAAAAATACATTGGGGATATATCAATATCGCGGAAACAATATCGCACGTGGAGGGAAAAATCCAAAAAAATAATGAAAAACATGGATTTGATGTTAATATACATCTGAGAATTAAAAAAAAAAAACATCAATGTATATACTACATTTTATTTTCTTAGTCAATTAAAGGGGATATGTAGACCCATTTTATTCTCTTTAATAAAATAATTCTTTTCAAAAAAATAATACTAGTAATAGCACATTATTAAAATTCTTCACTAAATAAAACATTCATGAATTCAAGTATAATCCTTAAAATAAAAAGTCATTGTATTAAATCAATAATTGTAAATTTTTTTTTCGTACAAACCAATTTGTGATTCATAAATTTCAACCGATATTTCCGAAATATCGTGCGATATTTTGGATATATCTATCGACATTTATGAAAAATTGTAAAAAAAGAAAAAACCAATTTGGGATTCGTAAATTTCGACATATATTTCTGAAATATTAGTTGACATTTACGAAAAGTTGTAAAAACCAAAATACCTGGTATAGATGTGTCGGGAGTCAGCAAAATTGATATGTATCATCGATATTTCCGAAATATCGACAATATTTTGAACCATGATTGCCCTAAAATAAGGAAGGACCCTCTCTTGCTGTTTTTTTTATAAAAAATATTGAAGATTTTAGGAATTTTGAATTAAAAAAATGTTGAAAAATCATCGATTTCTCATAAAAATAGATTTTGATCTATGGATTTTGCATTAATCAATATATCTACTCATTTTTGTTTGATTAGACCCTATTTTCATGAATTTAAACATCTAAAATGGAAATAAGAAGAAGAAAATTTTGCATACCTCCCAAATTTTGGGGAACCCTTTTCAATCCGAAATCTAATGCTTAGACCTTCGTTTTTAACCTAAAATCGGCAATGGAGTTATTTTAAGCCTAGAAATGATTAGAGAAGAAAATTAGTTGAAATAATGGGTTCTAGGAGTGTTTTACAACACCCAAAGGTTGAAAAGTTTGGGTTTTATAGAGTATTGCAGAGTATTGATGCATATTGGTCTGATACGCCCGATATTCACGATTTTTATACGTACCCTATGCTGGTGTCTCAATATCCTCCAAAAAAAAATACGTATTGGCCGATACACCTGATACGTACTGATTCTTTAAACCTTGCTTGTAGTACTTACTAAGGCAATATTTGAGCTTGGGTCGATGCTGAGAATGAGCAATCCTCATTCTTCATTGCTTCATGGGCGCTCATGAGCCACATGCAGTGTTTGTTTAAACCACTATTCCTCATTGCTTCATGGGTGCTCATGAGCCACATGCAGTGTTTGTTTAAACCACTGTTATAAATCTCTCGAAAAATACCCAATTTCTCTCGAGAAAAACCGAGAAAAACATCTAAAATTTAAAACTCCTTTTTTATCGCGATATTTTAAAATTTTTGCGAGAAATATAATTTTCTCTTTTTATCCCGTATATGTCGCAAGATTTAGCCGATATTTAACTGAGATTTTAAAAATATCCTGAGAAATACACAATTTGTTGGTTTTATGAATTTATAACTTGGTGATATTTATTACTATTATTTGTAAATTTAATATATATTTTTAATCATTGCCGAGATTTAGGCGAGATATACCCGAAAAAGACTTAGATTTGAAAATCTCCCAAGAAAAACTTCGACCGATAAAAACTCGAGAACGAGATTTGTAACACTGGTTTAAACCACCACTGCATAGATTCACGGGAAATTTCAACTGCATTGTCAAGCTCAATAGTCACTTACTGTCCAAGCATCTGATTATGCTACATTTTTTCCTTGGGCTTCTCCTTGATGAGATCATGAGACCCATATGGTTGTGGATCAAAACCAATTACTTGTGTGCCATGTGTAGAACAGAGGCAGGTAAGGGCAGTTTCTTCCTGTAATAATGTTATTGATTTTTTTTTTTTAAATCCTTGATCAACTAGGATGTAGCTTTTAGTTACTTGTGTGCCATGTGTAGAACAGAGGCAGGTAAGGGCAGTTTCTTCCTGTAATAATGTTATTGATTTTTAAAAAAAAAATCCTTGATTAACTGGGATGTAGCTTTTAGTTTTTCTCGTATTGTCCTTTAGGTTGTGCCATATCTTTTAAAATTCTTTACTACGTCCAAGATGTTCTTAAAGGTGAAAGTGTTGTATGAAGAGTCCTGTGTTTTGCTGCCTATATGAAACTAGATTTTCTTCTGAAGTACATGCTGTTCTCTTCTGTAGTAGGACACGGTGGAGATTGGGAAATAAAGAGCTCTCTCAGTTGTGGAAGTGGGCAGATCAAAATCCAGTGAGTATTTTTACTGTATATTTTCTCCTTTTCACAGGAAATAATGTTACATCATCAGCATTTTAAGCTAATTTTCTTATCAGATGCAGTATCTGATATTGTGCCATTGCATGAATCTTTATGCTTCATTGTCCATCCACTGTCCAAAGGGTGCACATGCAAGGGTTACGGCGATTCAATCAGAGGGCTACCTCTTTTATTTCTGATAACCATAATTCAGCATGATCAGATGAGCTTAACCATTAAACCAGTAGCTTCTTTCTTATCGTGTGACAAATGGTAAGAAGAGATGGTCATTTTTAGGATTGCCATCAAATCCAGGTGAGTTGGGTTAGGAAGTCAATCTCCTATGTGGGGCGAACGTTCCAAACTCTACATGTGTGCCATGTTGATGGGTGATGGTTGAGGAAGCATGGAGTTTCAAGATATGCTGCATTATCAAATACTGCCACTTTACGAGCATTATCTATAAGGGTCATCTTTATAATTAAAACTTTCTTGTGAACATTTATCTTTCAACTTTGGAACCTTAAGGAATTCTGTATGCATCATAAATATAATTTCTTGTTCAATTTTTTTATTTTTTAATTGATAGGGAAAGCTAACTTGTTCTCTCTATTTTGTTTGTGAGAAAAAAATGGTAGACGGAACAAGTGAGGCAAATGCCTCAAAACTGACTGGAGGTCAAATTAGCCTAGGAGGATGGGTCGGTTCACTTTGGTCGACCCGATTTTGACCTGAAGTTGTGAGCTTAATTCATAAATGTAAATTTGAATTCTGGTTTAAGATGTTAAACCTTATTATCTCTTCTATAAAATATATCGGAAGTGGAGGTTAGAACCTAATCTTTCTCCCCCCTCTCTCTATATTTATTAGAGAGGAGAGATGGAGGAGTTCCAATGGGCGGCGCTCACTAGAGTTTCTAGCGAGTGCCCCCCTCTAGAAACTTGACATGTGACATGCTTTTTGGGAAATTGGCCGTTGGATGTAAAGGTGGGTCCCTTTAGAGATGTGGGAAAAATCAGCCCGATCGGGCTTTTTTGACCATCTGCTTAGACCCTAGTTGGTCATCATTAAACCCCTAGGGTTTCCTAGACACTACCTAGGCTATAGAAATATATGATTTTTTGACCTTAAATCAGATGGTCTAGAAACGTTCGACTGGGTTGATTTTGTGTCACGTTTCCCAAGGGACCCACCTTGACATTCAATGGTTGGAATCAAAAACAGCTTGCCACGTGTCGAGTTTTTAGGATTTTCTAAATCCCACCTAAGCTATAGAAATATCTGATTTTTGACCTTAAATTAGATGGTCTAGAAACGTTCAACCGGGCTGATTTTTTTCCACTTCTCCCAAGGGACCCACCTTGACATCCAATGGTTGGAATTTAAAACAACTTGCCACATGTCGAGTTTTTAGGGGGGCGCTCATAAGAGGTTCTAGTGGGCACCGCCCACTAGAATGTCACCATATAACAAAGTTTTGTCTCCCAACAAAACCCTCCTCATATCTACGCAAGGATAACCTATTTAGTTTACATTGGAATTTATATAGGTTGTCAGCCAATTACTCTTGTATGGTGACTGCTGAGAGGGTTAGATTTCAAAAGATGAGTGTTTTGATTTTTGCAAGTTGTGTGATACTTTTCCGTGTCTGGAGAACATTTAAAACTTCAATTTTGAGAAAACATTCGCATGATACTTTCGGTTTGGTGTAATATTTCTCAGTTGGAGGGAAGACTTGGTGAAAATTTAGAGATGTGGAAATTTTTAGTGAAACTTCATGAAATGGTGAAAGAGATTTGATTACACACTTAAGACTCAAAAATCTCAAAAAGCAACAATGTAATAAGTAAGGCAAGTTTCACGGGGTGGTACCTATGATAATATTCTTATATCCAAATGACATCCATACGTTGTTTATAGCATTTAATTATCATACAATTAAAAACACTCAAATAATATAATCAGCGGGTGGTAACTTGATATGCCCTACCACAAGGAGTTATGGACAGGTTTGAAGATGTCGGCGGTATCCTTACTAGGGGTGATAATATTTTTCTTTGATTGGTAAGGTGTAAATGTATTAATTAAAGTATTGTAAATGCAGAAAAGGTTCACTGGTTAGTGGACACTCTATACACCAAGAGATACTACACTAACCAAAAGAGCGTTAAGGAGTATAAGAACAACTTCTGTACGAAAAGGGACTCTAGACCCAAATCCTCCTAGTCCTTCCTCAAGAATCTTTTGAGAGAGAGGTGTATTGAAAAACCCTTTTGTTCCTCTCCTTAGTTCTCCCATAAACACAAGCAGAAGCATGCTCTTCACAACGTTGGTTACGACGCCCACATCTCGCAAGGTCTAATTAGAACCCTTTTCAGTCTTCTCCTTGTTGACCTTTTTAAACTAATCACTCTTAGGCCTTAGCCATTTGCGCACAATAAATTGGCATTCTCAACCAGTTGTTGATACATGAAAAATGAAATTGCCACATGTCACCATGATATTAAGGCATAGCATGCTGACTTGCCATTAAGGATTGCCAACTGTTTATAACTCTATTCTCCAATTTATATGTGTATTTATTTGAACTATGGATATATTGTAAATGACGTGTAATTCCTGGTATATCCCCAAGCCACAAATGGAAAGTCCTTGGAGTCTCAACAAGGCGTATGGCGTATAAGTCCTGGTAGAGCCCTAGGCCACAAATGGATTTCCTTGGTAGTATCCCCAAGGCGCTTAAGTCGTGGGCCCGTGGCAGATCCCCAGGCCATGAACGAAGAGCCCTTAGAGTCACAGCAAGGTGTGCTATATGTAAGTCCTTACAGATTCGCAGGCAATGAATGGAATGTCTAAGTCCTGATTGATATACCCAGACCACAAATGAAAAGTCTTTGGAGTCTCAGCAAGCCATGTTATGTGTAAAGTCTTGGCAAATCCTCAGCAAAGTATTAAATTTCGGTTTCGGTATAAATTTCGGTCGCTAAGGAAGTTGACACGCTTCGAGGGAAGTTATGTAAAAATTAAAGGTCTCTGAAACTCTAAAGAAACATTGAGAATCTAAGATGAAACTTTAAAAATTCAATACTAAAGCATAAATGTACATCTAGAATTCATTACATTACTTATGCAAGCATGTAATACTCAAATGTGAGAATCATGTTAAGTGACATGCGTTGTCTGCTTGTGTGAGCTGTAATTTCTTCTTGATATTTCTCTATATTGTCAAATTTTTAAAACTATATTCTATCCTCTTTGTCAAGTGAAGGGGACATGTATTCTCTTTATTTTTCAATTATTATCCATGTTAATTTTTTTTAAAACCTAAAAAACTTATGAATGCACATTAAAGATACATAATTGAAATTCAATTTAGTTTCTAAAACCTATTTCAATTTGCAATTGATGAGCTCAATGTTATTATAGGACTGAATCAATTAGTGAAGAAGAGGAGATGGGTAGTTAAATAATTTTTAATTCATGAAATACTATTAGGAAATTATTTAATTATTTAAATATTACTAAAAGCCCTTGTGGACATAATATACTAATAACAAAATAATTATAATAATAAAATTATAATTTTTAATAAGGTTAACGCTAACTAAACTCTAATAATAAAATTATAATTTATAATAAGGTTAATTCTAGGCTTCTAGCAACAATCTCTTTCAAAGCTAATTATATTTATAATAAGGTTAATAAGTAAGTTTAATAAGGTTACTGCTCACATATTTTTTTGTACACTTCGGTTAACTTCCACCGAAATTCTGTATTTTCTCGACACTTTTTTTTCTGTTTCGGTTGAAGTTCACAGAAGTTTACCGAAATTCACCGAAGTTTACCACGAAGTCCAGTATTTTTAAAATACAAGTGCATTTCACTTCGAACACCATAGAAGTTGACTCAATTTGGTCAACTTCGTCAAAATTGAGTCTTTTTTGACACCATGATTCCCATGCCGTAAGCTAAGAATCCTTGGTAATATCTCCAAGGCGATATGCGAAGAACTCTTGATGGCATCCCTAAGGCTGTCATGGAAAGCTTTTCGGTAAAAGTCCTAAGATAATTGGGATTCATATTACATATACATCTATGACATTGGAAATGTAGCTTTAGGTATATAGCCCAAGTGGTGAGTGTTTTCTTGCTTGAAATCTAATTATATTTGCCGGATAAACTTTCTCGAAGTGTATGACTTGCTTTAAGGAAGTTCTATTATTATTGTTATACTAATATTATAACCTAGGGGGGTTGATTTAGGTTATATGGTTTGGTGGGTCCAAAAGAGAATTTGTTAGTGATTGGATCGGTTTGACGTCCTGATTACTAACCTAAAGAGCCCTCACTAAGGTGTGAGGTAATGATGACTTAGTTATGGCTGACGTGGCTGACTTTTACTGGCCAAGAGCTCTAACGAATTTGCTGAGCTGGCAGATCTCATGTTTTTCTATAAATACGGGTGAGCTTTTGTCATTTAAACCAAGAGAAAATTAGGCAGGGATACTTGGGAAATTACAGATTTGAGATTTCCTAGCTCACTTTTAGGCCATTAGTCTACCGCCATCAGCTGTTTGTTCTTCTGTTCTTCTTCCTCTCCTCCCGATCACACACCTAATTCCCCTTCATTCTACCCATTTCTCTTCTCACTTCCTTTTGAGGTGAAAAGCTACTGGTACGGTTCAGTTTAGTGGACTTAGGCTAGATCAACAACAAAAATTCATTCCAAAACCCATTCAGCAACAATATGCGACTCCGTTGGGGAATTTTTGCAAAAGCTTCAGATCTAAGACATGGTGAGTAACAAAATCGTGCCCACTCCTCCAACACAGGAAGGAGAAAGGGAATCATACAGACCGACTTTGATTCCAGGCCCTGTCCCAGATCTCACTGCTATCCTGGGACCTAACCTCGCCCTAATGCAAGCTTCTCAGCAGCAAGTAAATGAGCAATTTCATAATTCCCAAGCTCACATGCAGGCTCAAATCCAGTTTCAAATAGAAGCTCAGATCTAGTCTTCTCAAGCGCAGATAGTTAAACAACTTCTGAACACCAAAAACAAATGGAAGACATGATCAGAAAGGGAAAGAATACCATTCCAGCATTCCTGTCCATTTCGACACTGACAAGCTAGAGAAGTCGGAAAATTATCAATCAGATGAGTATCTCCGGAAGGATGGAGGCTATCGGGGTAGATCCATGTCTCTGAAGTTTGCAGTGAACAACATGCAGCAGAATAATTTCGTTACCACGGACAATTTTCATGAAATGTTTGAATGTGAGCAAGCTAGAAGAGCAGAATTTGCTGCAGGACGTTTTGACGTCTGACCGCCTTTTCCTATGGAGCTTTTGCATATGGAGTACCCTGCTGGTTACGTAACTCCGACTTTCACTCTGTACAATGGATGGGTAGGCAGTGCTCACGAACATATGGTCAGGTTTGTAGACGCCTTGGAAAGGCATGCCGCGAACAAAGACCTCGGACTCCGTGAGTTCTCCAAGTCTCTCACTGACAAAGCTTTCTCCTGGTACACTTCTTTGCCTCCTAATTCTATTAAAACTTCTGAAGATATGCCGACTCTTTTTCAAAAAAGTTCTTCACGGCGGAGGAGACCTCTTAGTGTTCTTTGCTAAAGAAAAGCAAGGGGACCAGACCAAGAGGATTTAGTAGGATTCATAAGGCGGTTTAAACAACTTGCTTTGGATTGTCATGAGCTTGTTTCAACTTTCAATGCATGAGCTTGTCCAAGTTTGTGTATATGGAATTGCAAGAGAATACGCCTACCTAGAGGTTGCTGCTGTAAGCTTTTTTTCTAAGTTGTTTGATGTGTGTCTAAGGTTAAAAGCGGCTATACCTCCTCCCTCACTTCCAAAAGTTGATAGCAAGCCGGCTCGCCGTGATGGAAGAACCCAAGCCATGGCGGTCGAAGAAGGAAAAGGACAAATTACAGGCAAGGACCATATCAAGGCCAAGGAAGTAGGCCGAGGAGGGAGCAACCGCCTCCTTTCTGTGCAATATGGAAGAAGTGGTTTCCTTGTTGAATCATTGGATAAAAAAAGTGATTATATATCTCCCGCCCCTGAACAGCGAGCCCACTAAAAAAGAAAAAACGATTAAGAGGTATTGCTCGTTTCATCGAGCCGTAAGGCACCCGTTGTCTGAATGCTGGACATTAAGGAGAATCTTTCATGAGAGAATTGCCAAAGGTCAGTTGAAAATTTCTACTACTCCAGAGTCATCTATACACAGTAACCCCTTGCCTGATTATAAAGGAAAAGAGACTGTTGCCATGGTGGTATCAAACTCTGAGGACTCCTTTATAATCAATGAATAGGAAAAGATAGGGAAAGATGCTCTTGAGGAAAGCATACCCATAGAGGAGTGCTTGAAGAACGCTGGAGGATAAAAGGCGGCAGCTTTGAGTCAGTTCCCTAAATTCAAGAAGTTTTTTAACCATATGAATTTCTCTACGACGGCTTGCGTAGAGATTGTTTCTGCGTTATTGAGTATTGCCGAAAAGCATTCTGAATACTGCTCTTTAGCATATACGACTGATAGGAGAGAGTTCAGATCAAGGGTATTGAACGTCATCTTTTCTACTGAAGATATGGGTAGCCCTCCTTTAATTCATTACTGTCCTTTATATGTACCAACTGTGATCAATGGCGTGACTATGAAGAGAGCTATGGTGGATCCGGGTTCTTCGGTAGATCTCTTGTCTCTCTCAACGGTGGGAAAAGTCGGTCTAGATATGTGTTTTTTGCATAGGCAAGGCATCGACATTGCTGGTTTCGGTGGTCATACTCAAACCACCATGGGACATATGGCTATCAATCTAGAAGTTGGCCTATTAGGTCTGCCTTTAGAATTCATGTTATTGACACGGATGCCAATTTCCATATCCTCCTCTGGCACCCTTGGATTCATCGTTTCCAGTTAGTACCTTCTACATTTCCTCAATGTATCAAAGACACCTACAACAAGAAGCTTGTCCGGATTTGGCATCCCATACTCCCTTTCATTGTTCGGAAATTCATATTGCTAAAGCCCTTTTCTTTGATGAACTTTCAGTTCATGATGACGATCGTCCCATTACCGACCCCTTCGATACTAGAACTTTCCCAGTGGCTAGGCGGAAGATCCCTTCTTTGCCTTCTGATTTCTTAGGAATACCTAAGAAATCACGGGATGATAATTCGGAATGGGAGGTTAAGACTTGCTGTGGTATGACCAGAGGATGTCAAATAATCGAGGAGCCCAATGGGAAAATTGTATACATGATACGATAGTACCATCCAAACATTAATTTGAAGGTGGCAGGGATGGTGAAACTCCCAAAGCAGAACAGAGCAATACCAAAATGGAGCGAAAGCCTTTGAAAAAGATCAATCTCGAGGCAAGTTTGAGTAGGGAGCGTCCGGTTTTAATGGCGACAAGTGTCTCGACCATTCGGAATAGGGAATGTTGAATTCTGAAGGGTTTGTCAATTACTTTGATAAACAAGGGTAGTTTCGTTACATTTAGATAAATACAGGGTATTTTGGGAACATTTCGGAGTTATAGGAGTACTAAAATTCTAAATAGTTTAATAGTGGGTTGGAATATCTTCATAGCTGTTTGTCTTGCAAAGATTGAGGAATTAAATATACTTCAGTAATCATTGCCTTATGCATAAGCTTTGTCTTAGTAGTTGACTTGTTTTAAACAAAACTAAATTGGCAAATAGGACATTAGAAGCTACCCCTTTAATCAAAACACCATGTGATAAAAAAAACATACAACCCCTTCAGCAGGCCGTCCATTGTCTATTTTATAAAATTCCTGAAATTACAATATCTCATGAGTAAGTCCCTTTTCGCAAAGGCGAGAAAATGTCTTGAGCAGAGGATTTAAGGTTGTCATAATCAGGAAATTTCTCTTTTATCTCTGCTTGCATTGACTCAATTTGCTCTTGTTTTTCAGTAATCACTTGCCTCCTGTCCTCGATCAGGACTTTATAGTAACCAATCTTTTCCTCAGCACTATCAATCTTACTTAAGTCTTTAGTAATTGCTTTTTCAATCACTGTCAGCCAATTTGGCCTGGTGAGTCTGCCACCTGAGAAAACCCCTGTGCCTGACTAATAATACTCATTAAGGATTAGAGATACTCTTTAATCATCTCACTTCGATATTCACTTCTTCCAACTCTTTTGATTCATCCTTCCACTTTGTAATTTCACCAACTTGCACTAAGTTTGGGCTAATCTCCCGTAAGTTGTTGACTATCACGCATACCATTTCAATAAAGATCGCCCTCACTCTGTCATTCCTCATCTTACAGAAAGAAGTGATGTCGCAATATCTTTCTAATATATCCTTCCATACTGATATGTATTACTGAGAAACAGGGTATTTGTCCATGAAGACATCAAAAGTTCGTAGGCGAGCCGGGAGCACCTCTTGTTGTAAATCTTCATGTTCAATGAATCCAGATGTGCCTTCGCCAATAAAAGTCCCCAATGTGAAAAGTGAAGCCCACATCCCAGCATCTTTAACTACCTGGACCCCTTTGTTCTCTCCGGTCTCTGTTTTAACACATGTCCAAGATGTGACATAGGGTTTGTGTTAATAAAGAGGCACGCCTATGCTTATATTATCAGATAAAAGAAGCATTCAGTTAGCAAAAGATCTACGATATGAGCCTACTAATCGAAAAGTTTTAACATTACCTGCGCCGCCAACAACGTCAGGCCTCTCATCAAATTTCTCTGCATATGTTCTAAACTTCTCACCCTCTTCCGAGTTATTGCCTACATTCAAAGGGATCTCGCATCATGTAGATATATGAATAGAGTAGTTACTTTAGTTGGAAGTTTACTTTGGGAGCTCCTTGCGAAAGGCTTCGAAGATCAAAGTCTCACTAGATGTAGCCCCGGCCTGGTCACATCACTTGAAGGACCTGCAAGACCTTTTAACATCAGTCTAGGGGAACTCCTTGAAGCTGGCGTTCTTCTAGAGCTTTTCAATGAGGATTTTGCGGATTTCACGTGTATCTTTTTAATCTTCAAAAACTCTTTAGGACCAAATTTGACGTTGGAGGAGAGGCTCGTAAAATTTCGCGGAGAATCAATGTCTACAATCATTGACCGAGGATTGTCTCTTTTCTCTGTCGCGACCCAAAATACCCCCTAGGAGTTAGGATACCTTGGCGTCATGAACTCATTACCAAACCATCCTATACAACATATAAAACATACTACAGCGGAAGTAGAACAAACTTTTTCTTTCTATATATACCGTAATCCAAGTTTATAAACAAAACCAAAATAAAGAGTGAACAACTTCACTCATCAAAATGCATACACATCACTCCCTATCCTCACTCATTATTGGGCCACCTAACAAAATTCCTCTGCTCCTCTTGAGCCCTTTGTGCCTGTAGACTACCCCAAGTCTCCTCCTCAACGTACTCTTCCTCGACCCAAGGCTCTTGAGGATGCTCGCCATAGATGTCAAAATAAGCTACCGACATAAACATGTATGGCTGAGTATTGAATACTCCTCGTATACAAACCACTAGATAATAATGTCATAAACATGAATAGTATATATATCGCAGTTAATTCAGAACACATGCCGTACTTTTAATCAGAGCGCGGAAACCTTTACATTTAAAAACATCATGTGCATATGTTATAGAAAATCATCTTTACTGTACTTTTACATCTTTTACCATCTTATAATTTCCATTACGGGTATTGTAAAATACCTTATTCATTTCTTTCCATTACTTTCCATCCCAGGTATGTAAAATATCTGAGTGCCAACCTCTGGAGTCAGACAACTAGTAACCTTGTACCCAGGTAACCGGGGGGGCCTACTATCATCCTCACAATTGGTTACCTTCGGAGTAGACGACCAGTATCCATGATCCTTCCGGGCGGCCTGCTATTTGTCGGAGTCCGACGACCAGTATCCCTTTCCCTTCTAGACGGCCTGCTATCGTGCCTCCCTGTCGGTTTCACCCAGTTCCATTAGTTCTCCTTTACCTTCCCGCATACTTTCCCTTTACTTTCTTGTATACTTTTTCTTTTACTTTTCCTTTACTTTCCTCTATACTTTCCCTTTGCCTCTTTACTTTCCATTGGTTCCCATTACATCTTGTACTTTACTTCTTCTTTGGATATCCATACTTTAGAAAATCTCGATCATGCATATGCATATGTGTCCGTGTAGCAATTGTGAATAGCATGGTAGACAATTGGAAATACTTTAAGAACACTTAACATATAGCCAATAATCACATATTTCATTCATAGCCATAGCCCATATACACTTAAGTCATGCCTATCCAAATCACATAGAACATATGGTTTTATTCTTGCTTTTCCTCAATATCTATATCTTTTAACATGTTTTTCATCTTTGAATCATAATATAAAGAACATCTAATAAAAACAAAATTATTTACCCTCTTTATTCTTTGGTTTAAGGCATAGCAACATCACAAATTAACTAGTAGGATTTCCTACTAGTTCATAACACAAACAAAGGATTTTATCTTGATTTACAAAATATGGTGTATGGGATTAAAATCTAGTAGAGTGTATTTACCTTAAAAAGGAAGTTTTTGCACTTCTGTAGGATGAAAAACAAACTTCAGAAAGCTTGTTTGAAACTTTGGAAAAACTGGATTTGAAAACCTCAAAACCCCCTTCCTCAAGAACACGCACAGAATTTCTTTGGAGAAATTCCAAGCTTGAGGAATCACCTTGAAGATGAATTTTGAGCTTTATAACACCAAAGGAATGAAGCTTGAGCTTCTGGAACAAGGTTAGGACCTCACTTGAGCTCCGGGAAGAACACTTTGAAAAGAACAGAGCTTCTCTTCTTCTTCTTCTTTAATCTCTCTCTCAATTACATTTAAGGGTTTGGTAACCCTTACCCACGAAAATCAGACCCTATTTATAGCCTAAAGGTTGCCAAAAATATCTTAGGAAAATATCTCCCAAGGTCGGTGGCAAGTTACAGATTGTTTCTGGGCATTTTTGCCCTTTTCTGGGCCAATTTCGTCGCCAAAATTCAGCCCCCAACTAATTTTGCCGATGAAATGGTACTCTGATTAGGCATGTTTTTTCCGTTTTGGTATTTTGACCATAACTTTGAGTCGCTTATCGGATTTTGACGATTCAACTTGCGTTGGACTCGTCATTCAAAGGAGAATAATTTTGTCTCTAATAGGCAAATCCTAATTTTAAGTTCTTAATTGTCTAAATGGGATCTAAAACTGATTGGTCTGGGATGGTTGCAGTAGACCAGAATTTCAGCAGACTAGTTTTCGGAAATCCGACGTTTGACCCAACTTCGACTCAAAATCTAAAAAAGTGTTAAACATGAGCCTTGAAGAGGGTTTTGATATATTTCCAAAAATTCAAGAATCACTCGATTCCGATCAGCGGTGAGAATTCTAGAGCTCCTTAAAGTTGAGGGTATGGTTAGGCCTCCCTCTTTTTCACACTTAGAACTTCTTACAACTTATGTTTTAACTCTCACAAACATTAAATTGAAACTCCCTTAAGACTTTAAAACATTCATAATACCATGAACATTAATTGGAATCCAAAAATCCTCTTTCGCATAATAACACAACCATTACAAAACCCAAGGCTTTAAGCCTCAACATACTATTCACTGACACTATTCACAGCACTATTCACAGCCTAGTGAACTCGGTTCCGGGGTTCTACATTCTCAGTCCATAACTTTTTATCCTTCTTATTGCTTGAAGGCAGCGTTGCAAGATAATCATCCGGAAGCTGCAAAATAAGTAGAGGCAAGATCATTAAGCTATATATGTTAATATGTGGAAACATGCCATGAAAAAAAATCATTAAAGCGATCAAACCGTTATGTATCTCCCAATTGATTCATTCATCTGGTGGCAGACCTTGTCCTACACGAGGGCGGCAGGATTGCTGCTCTGAGCTTGATAAAGGAGGAAGCATTTACTCATGAGGAAGGTCTGGAGACGCAAGTCTTCAATCTCTTTCGAGCTTGCTTGAGGCGGAGGATGCTCTTTGGCATTTTTCTTTTCTTCCCTTTTGGCCACCTTTTTGGTATATCAGCAGGCCACAAATGGAAAGTCCTTGAAGTCTCAGCAATGCGTATGGTGTGTAAGTCTTGGCAGACATAGTGAAAAAGTCGGGGTTCATGAATAATTCGACAAGGGTTAAAGTTCAAATAAAATTGGAAAAATTTGGGAAATATTCAGGAACAATTCGGGAATAAAATAGTAATTCTAAAAAGATATCCTAAAATTTGATTTGATAATATAGAAAATTAGTAGTTTACTTTGTCGAACTAAATGAATTATTGCAAAATTCGTAAATTAATCGGGAATAATTTGTGAAATTCGGGAATAATTCGCAAAATCCCCGAATAATTCGGCAAACCTAAAATTCGCGAATAATTCGGCACACTTAAATTAGGGAATAATTCGTGAATTTTTCAAAATTCGGAGAATTTTGTTACTATGCTGGCAGAGCCCCAGGCCACAAATGGAAGTCCTTGGAAGTATCCCCAAGGCGTGTAAGTCCTAGCAAGTAGCAACTCCATAGGCCATGAATAGATAGCCCTTGGTGTCTTAGCAAGGTGTGCTATATGTAAGTCTTGGCAGATTCCTATTGGAGTCTTAGCAAGGTGTGCTATATGTAAGTCTTGGCAGATTCCCATGCCATGAACGGAATGTCTAAGTCTTGATTGATACCAGGCCACAAATGGAAAGTCCTTGGAGTCTCAGCAAGGCATGTTTTGTGTAAAGTCCTGGCAAATCTCCAGGCTGTAAGCAAATAATCCTTGGTAATATCTCCAAGGTGATATGGAAGAACTCCCTAAGGCGACACATTGATAATTTTCCGGTAAAAGTCATAAGATAATTGGGATTCGGATTACATATACATCTATCACATTGGAAGTGTGGCTTTAGGTATATGGCCTAAAGCGATGAGCGGTTCCTTGCTTGAAATCTAATTATATTTGCCGAATAAACTTTCTCGAAGTGTATGACCCACTTTAAGGAAGTTCTATTATTATTATACTATTATTATAACTTTGGGGGGGGGGGGGTTGATTTAGTTTATTGTGGTTTGGTGGGCCCAAAGAAGAATTTGTTAGTGATTGGATCGCCTTGGCATCCTGATTACTAACCTGAAGAACACTCACTAAGGCGTGAGGTTATGATGACTTAGTTATGACTGACGTGGCAAGCTCTTACTGGCCGAGAGCCTTAACAAACTTTGCTTAGCTGGCAGATCTCATGATTTTCTATAAATAGGGGTGAGCTCTTGTCATTTAAGGCAAGAGGGGATAAGGCAAGGATACTTGGGATATTAGGGATCTGAGATTTCCTAGCTCACTCTTAGGCCAGTTGTCTGCCACCATTAGCTGTTTGTTCTTTTGTTTTTCCTCTCCACCCGATCACACACCTAATTCCCCTCTATTCTACCCATGTCTCTTCTCACTTCCTTTTGAGGTGAAAAGCTATTGGTACGGTTCAGTTTAGTGGACTTAGGCCATATCAGCAGCAGAAATTCATTCTGAAACCCATTCAGCGACACCAGTTTAACTAAATAATGTAACTGGACCGTAGTTACCCCAAATCTCAGACCTAACTTAAATTTTTGATAAAAGTGGAGAGAAATACCCTTTAACTGAAAATTAGATCTCAAGGAAGTCCTACTCCTACCAGCTATCAATAAGAATGGGTTTTCAAGATTTGTAAAATTCTTACCCAACGAATCTAAAAACCTGTAACTGATAAATACCTAACATTAACCCTCTTTAAGCCTACTAGTGGTTTGATTTTCATAGGCTCACGTTGGTGGAAGAGTGAATCCCCCCCCTCCCCTCCCCCCCCCCCCCCCCCCCCAAAAAAAAACACTGGGGAAAGTATCAGGAGTTGCAAAATATGATATTAACTGCACATATACAAAAGTCTGAGTTATGAAATCCAAAGAACTCGTGAAGAGATGCCATCCAACTGTTCGACATCAATCCAATGGATGAGCAGAGCTTAGACAAAGGTGACTTGGATATTTTGAAGATCTTAGTGTTTCTTTCTCTTCAGATGCATGATCAAATCACATACGGCATCATCTCCCAATGAATGTTGTCCCTTCTCCCCAAAGTACTTTTAGGCCAACCAAGAAAGATATCACTACTCCCTTTGGCAGAACCCCAAAAACCCTGAATAGAGGAAGAAATTCCAAACAACCCAAGCCATCATGTAATGAAAAAGCAAGTGATTTACATCTTCTTGTGCCTCACAACACATGCAGCACATGTTTGGAATCAGCATAGCCTGGTTCCTTAGATGGTCCACGGTTAGGATCTTATCCGAAATCTTTGTCCAGATGACAGGTTGCACCTTTGGAAGGACTGGGTCCTTCCAAAGTTTCCCAAGCCGGGCTATTCGGATTTCGGACAAGCACCTTGTCCTTTGAGCAGAAACTTTAGTGTATCTCCAATAGTAAAGTTATTTCCTGGGTTCTCTTTGATTCCCGTTAATTTTTGTTTCTTTTTCTTTATCAAGTTACTTCGCTTAACAACAGTTTTACATAATCCTTCATAGTGCTGATGCTTTGGTTATTGTTTGCAAGTACAGAAGGCCCTGACTGATCCTCAACGAGTTCGTACCCCTTCCATCACGGATTATTGGAAACCCTTGGCTGAAGACGTGAGTGCCCTTAGTCACCCTTCTTATACATAGCATTTAATATTTTCATTGAATTTCCTTTCATCCCTTTACTGCTAGGAAGAAGGTTGTTGGAGTTTTTCTTTCTCTTCGGATAACTTTTATTTGATCGTGCCAGTTATCTTAATCATAATTGTGTTTTCCTAAAATTTCAGATGGATGCATCAGCTGGAATAGAAGCTGAATATCACCATAAAAACAACCGGGTGAGTTATATTTATTTAGGCCAGGTTTTCACGGTTGTGGTTATTTCATGAAAGTGAATCAACGGTCTCACTTGTGTACACTATAAGATTGGTTTTTCTACAACATTGCATCTCACATGATGCACATGCAGGGGTGTGGCAACCCATCATTTGTTGTGTATGCCCCTAGAAAATCTAACAGCCCAGAAATGGATTCATTTGTATCATCCTGATAATTTAATTCAGCCATTCAGATAACAGGAAATTAATAGTGTATGCTCTAGGTAAGGGCTTGCGGTCATCAGTATAATCCAATTAAGCATTGGGCAATAGCAAAAATCCAATTTATTGAAAAATTCTAGCCATTCAGTCATTTATTTTTCCTATCTTATGGTTTGGTTCAAGGTGGAGTTTTGGGAAGTGAACCAACCAAGAGGTGCTCCATTAAGTACTAATTATGGGTCAATAAACATATTGTACTTATTAGCTTTCTACTAATATGCATTCTACTGTTTTATTATGTGATTTGTAGTTTGACCAATTACTATAATTATCACTGCTAGAGACTATTCTTCTCATGTTGGTGTTTCATTGATATCGCTGGTGTTGGCCAATGAAGATCCAAATATTTCGTAGAAATCCTAGTAACAAGTCGGGGTTCGGGAATAATTCGGCAAGGGTCAAGTTCGGAAAAATTCGACAAAATAAGTAGTTTTGCATCACTTGTTCAGCAATAATAAATCCATACCATCATTTCAAGATCCAATTCCATCAAAGCATAAACATTCATTAAAATATCAACTCTCAAGATTTAAAAAAATGACATTGATTATACTCTCCAATTTCACTAACAAAGTATTACAATTAAAAAATACAAAAAAAAATCACTCATGATTCATGAGGGTTCATTAACCGCTTAAAAGCAGCATCATCATCAAGCTCATAAATATTAACATCTTTTGCATTTTCTGAAGATTCACTTGAAGGAAGCATCATCTTCAAGGTCATGACTCCCTTCAAGTACTTCTGGGAATCCCAAAATATTCTCTATATTAACTTGTTCGGAATCCTTTTATTTAATTGCACTTGCCTTCATCGAATGCAAATTCACACGAATGAACACCAAATCATGTAATTTATTTGTCTATTATTTGTTCCTCACTTCCTCTTCTTTGTGTGTGCAACCTCGAAAGCACTCCAATTTCGTTCACAAGTGGAGGCACTGTAAGGTTGGTTATGCAATTTGGCTGTCAACTTCTGAATGATTGGAACCTTGCTTCTCCACACGTCCCATCAAATTCCTGATTACAAATACATAAGTACGAATGAATGATTATTAATTTGATCATATAATCAAACTTTTAAATAAATAAATATAATGCTATTACTCGGATGTGCTTCCAAAAGGGATTCAATTGCCTATTTGTTAAAGTAGAACTATCCTGCTGGTGGTAAAGTTTCATCTCTCTGTTAAATTTTTTTACTTCTTCTAAACCCTTCTCTATCTATCCTCACTAGTTTATTATAAAACAATTGAGATTAAGATAAGCGGCAACAACACGTAGGGGATTGTGCAATTACCTGTTCCATCTTTCATCTATGATCTTCCAAAAAGTTAGCATTGCTTTTGTACTCTCCTTTGATTGCTTCTTTTGCCCTATTCCTTTGTTTATATATATATATATATATATATATATATCCCATAGTTGACCAAACACCGTTTACCATTCTTAACACTTCATCTAGATGCTCAACTTTCTGAATTGTCACCATGTCTCTCTCTCAAAACATATTCCCCTATATTATATTTGTCACTTCTGTTTCTTTCTCCGTCTTGGATTGAGGGAGCACTCTCCATTCAGCTGAAGCAATCTTAAATCTGGAAGCTTGTTTCTTTGAGAATAGACTGCCAACACAGAAATTGTGTTGCAAATGTAGTTGCACCTGGTATTTTTAATTCTCTTTTCTACATGTGCAATCGCATCCAATCCAACACATGCTGGAATTTGTGCAAAAACTTCACCAAAAGTCCTTCATGCTCCAAAATTGGCTTCACTTGAGGAAGCTCATCATTATCTTCTAGAATCAAATCCAAACAATACGCTGCACATAACGTCTTGAAAATGTTTCGATATTCAATAATAATAATCCATGTTGCATTATAATTTGAAGCATTGTCTTCCCATTCGCTAGCCAAATGATGAAAGGATGCAAAGGGTTGAGGGGAAGTCTATTAAGTTATTCTTGTTTGAAAGTCAATGCTTTAATCCTTAACATGCCCTAGAATTGAATATGAGTTCTCTAACCGACAACCATATTATAAATTTTAGCACAAAATCAATCAATTTCATAAATTTGTGTTGGCAATGGTGTATAAACTTGTGGAGTTTCACATTTCACAAGTCTGAAAACACTGAAACCAAGTAGTTGCTCGTACAATAAAGTAAAGCCTTGTGATGAACTTACAATAGATTTAGCTTGGATTTACTAGACATAACGAACCCCAATACAAGTAAAACCGGTAGCACCCATTGTTAGGATCTTTGATAAACTGTTTTGGCATGCACAAACGAAAAAACTGAGACACATCTTGTAAATAATATCAGGAGCAAAATAAGCAGATTTAAATTGATTTGATGATAATAATCATTTATTCTTCAATTTTTCCCTCTTTCTAGCTCTGGAACTGAGAAAGTGTTGTCAGATGAAAGGTAACAATTGACATTTGGCATCTTAGGTTTGTTCAGTTTGCATGACATTTGGGATTTCGCTCATCCCAAAAGTGTCCTGTGGATTTGAAAGACTGGATTGCTTAATAGGGTGTGCCTTGTGTGTGATCTAGCATGCATTAAAATTTATCTCTTTATCAATATTGATTATTAGCTGCTTTTTCTCAAACTTAAATATATCTTTCCTTTGTGGTGCAGGTCTATTGCTGGAAAGGCCTCCGATTCTCAGCTCGACAAGACTTGGAAGGATTTTCTAGAGTATGATTATTTATGGCTGACATTTTATAGCTCAATATAAAATCATTTTTCATGAGAGACACTGATGTTGGCTCAATGCAGTTTACTGAAAAAGGTATTGAAGGGGTTGTTCCTCTGGAACTTTTGCCACCTGATGTCCGTTCCAAATATCATGCTAAACCTAGTGAGAGGTCCAAAGACTCCAAAGGAACTAAAAAGGAAGAGGAAGCAAAGGGTGCTACTCATCAAGCAGAAGAAAACCAGGTAGATTCAATAGAATATACATTTTTCATTCTATTTTAAATGAATAATCTCATTTTCTGTGGAAAGTTCAGTTGCAATGACTTGGAGGACTACTTTCTTTTGAAGAATATGAAAAAGCCATTCTTTGGCCTATGGTGTGCACATAACATCATACATGGGGCTTGGGATTCGCCTATTGATGGGTGTAGCCAATTAGATCTTCTAGTCCTTAAATAAGCCATTCCATCTGAGTCTACCAATCAAGCTTATGACTTCTCTATTAGACCATTTGTATATTTTCTCACCCATCCAAAATAATATGATCATTTTGATGTTGAAGATCTTAAGGTCGAATTGATGTTTTGGCTATGAGATCTTCTCAGTGGGGCCCCTAGAATGATTAGCCCATAGCCCCTACGTTGTACCATTTGAAAAGCATGGTTAAAAAATCCAGCGTATCAATATGATACGTACTATATGTATCCTTTTTTCAGCTTACCTTTTTTATTTTTACCTTTTTATTATCTTTTAGAATTAATTTAATAAGAGCTACTTTATTAGCTTTTATTTTTTTAGGTCTTTTCGTACCATAAATTTGTTTGGTAAAAAACTAAAAATAAGCTCATATGTTTTAATAGCTTGTTTGGTAATACATAAAATAAGCACCTATATGAGGCGCATTTGCATCTTTTAAAAACATGACACAACTAACATGAAACCAAAGCTAAAATAGGGGTATAAAATGCAATTTTTCAAGAGACAACTGTCCAAAAATCGACGTAAATGGTGTTAAAACACCTACCTACCTTAACAAAATTCGCTTTGTTTGAAAAAGTAAACTTTCACTTTTTGAAAGAGGGAAAATGTCTAATGCCTAAAAAGTAGGGCTTTGAAATAGAAATTTAGCAAACGATCTCATTTTGATTTTAACTCTTAGTTTTTAGAATAAGTCAAATAAGCTCTATTTTTTTTTTTCTTGCCAAACACTTCCTTACCGGCTTTGCTTATCATGCCATACATAATGACATATTAAAGTAAACCTTGATATATTATCCTGAGCAAGGTTTACTACTAATATGTAAGATGAACTAAAAACTAGTTGAAACTTTGGTATATGAATCTTGAAGTGGTTATACAATCGAATTAATATATAACTCAAAAAAAATCTTTGAACCAAACTGTTGTCTATGATTACCAATGGTTGAAAACTAAGCTATAGTATGAAACCATTTTGATGAAAAGATAGTTCTTGTATGTAGTTAATATTGATACCAACTTGGTTCATGTATGAAATAAGAAGACTACCTCTACCAATTTATGATTTCGAGTCCAAAACCCATCATCTCAATGTGTCCTAAATCAGAGTCATCGGATTAATGCCCCACACAATATATGAGATCCGGATCCAACTGTCCAAAAGAAAACAAAGTTGCTGCTATGCATATGCATGATAGACAATGGGATCGCTTATAGATTACAACACACTTTCATGTTCCAAGAGTGGTACATTTCGTTAGTCAAGAGGTTGAGGTTGCACCCCAGTATTAGAGATGACCATCAAAACGAGCTTTGAATATTGCCCAAATAAACCCATAAGATGATAGTCATGAGAACTCAGAAAATTGGGTTATCTAAATTCTCCAATCTCTACTAACCAACTGCAATGTCTATTAGAACATCCATTAATCCGGATCGAAAGGAAACCACACAATTGATTAGTGGTCCTCCAAAAGCCTCCAATAAATTCATTGTTAACTAACTAGTTCTTGGTTTGAGTGCAATCTGGATGTATTAGCCACCTTCTATCATCCCCAATTCTTCATTTATTAAGGCACTCATTCGTAGGAATATAACAACTTAAACAAGTACCCATTCAAACAACCCCGTGAAAAAGTCGAGCATTAATGAAAATTAAATCATAATCTGTAAATACAATTTGGGAAGATGAAAGAAGAACTGAAGAACACCCTATACTTGCAAAATAGTGTGTGCTGATTATATTTCACAAAATAGAACATGCCAAGTTGCTTACTAACCATATGCACATAAATAGAGAAACTTCCAGCGGAAAGAATAAACCTATTTTCTAGCAACCTGAATCAAAGGCAATTTAGATTAAGGTGTACCTGGACCAGTTTCAAGTTCTCTCGAATTAATAATGTAGGATTCAAAGAGTGCAGAATAAACCCTTAAATTGTCAACTTCAATATTCAGACTCAATCTCCACTTTATAGTATCAAATTCAGTCCCCAAAGTTCCCAATTTCTATCGAAGGCTGAAATATCCAAAAACTCAATGTAGGGTTTGCTCCAATTTTGGGGAAAACCTTAATCCCTTGGAATATCAAACAAGTGAATCAATTCAACTCAAATCCCCTATTTAATATGCTGTCCGAAATCAAACCTAAGCATTAGGGTTTCAAAAATTGATTTATATTAACAATTGTCAATTTTGGTTAAAGAGGAAATTGATCTTCTTGAAAACTCAGCAATAGAACAAACTAACAATTCAATAAGATCAACTAGTAGGCCATGATTAACCAACTAGAGTGATAGATGTGGAAAATGCAAAGTAAAATTACCTCGATTGATGGATGGAGTGAAGAAATCAAAGATCTCTTCCTAAAGATAATAAATAGTATATTTCTCTTCTAATTCATCATTAGAAAGCTTGGAGGAAAATTCTCTGTAGAATAATATTCAATAATCAAAACTAATCTCCTCAATGAGTTACATAACTATTTATAGGGGAAGAAACCCTAAAACCCTAATTAAAAATAGCTAGTATAAGGAAACTACTAATCCTACTAGCATTCTAACTCTAATAGTAATAGAATAAGTCAGCATGACTTGATTCCATTAACTCGATAACTCTAATAGGAAAGTAAATCAATTACTAATTGCTGGACATTCTAGAAATCCAGTAAAACCAGAATTTACCAAAATACCCATAAGGAGATTTGACATATCTCCATAACTAAAACCTGACTGGAGCCATAGGGGTGCCATACCACTTGGGAAGTGGTCCTCTAGCTTGATGTTGGGCTGGTTGGACTAGGCTGAGTCCAGGTAGGGCCCACTTGCATTTCTCTATTTTGACTTTTTATCCTCCTGGGTCTTTGGACTCTTGTAGAACTTGAATGAGGCTTCTTCTTTGAAATTTTCTCCTCTTGGATTCACCTGGAGGTTGATCTGGAGGGTAAGCCCAATACATGTGGGTTGGTTGGAATGTGGAGCCATTGTATTTAAGGGTTCAAATTACTTCAAGCCCTATTTTTGAATAATCAAGACCAATCAAGAGGTCTGATTTATTCTTCCTCTAGCTCGCTTTTGCTCCTGCATTAATCTTCCCTTGTTGGAAAGAACTTGACTTCGAGTATTAATGCCATGTTGCACCCAAAGTCTCTTTTCACCAATTTTCTGCACGTTCTTATGGAAGTCTTCCTCTCACGAACTTGATCTGGCATGAAGGCTAAACATAAACTTGTGCACATCCAACTTCTTGATCTCAACATTGTATTTATTAGAGATGAACTTGATCTGGCATGAAGGCTAAACATAAACTTGTGCACATCCAACTTCTTGATCTCAACATTGTATTTATTAGAGATGACAAAATTAATGTATTCTAAGTGCATAATTGCAACATCTTTAAACTGTTCCACTTTATCAGCTTCTTGAACATTAACTTCTGTTTCAACAGTTGCTTAAATTTCAGTCTAAACATTATCTCGTCCTCCTTAACTTTCGTAGTTGGCTCGATCAATGGTTCAAGCTTCTCCTCGTGTAGAACTAACGGATCGTGAACAAATTCTAAAACCAATTGATGTGTCGTCAATAATTTCTTTTGGTTGTTCTAGTTCCTCAATAGTTTCCTTCTGTTCATCTAGAGTAGGTCCCAAAACTAGTGGCTGTAGAGGCTGGTCAACTATAGGAATTTCAACCTTACCAGTCTTCCTCTCGCTTTGATTAGACCCAGAATTCTTTTCTATATTCGCAACTAGTTTATCACCTTGATCTGCAACATCCATGATTTTCTTTTGTATTGTTGGCTTCATCTGTAGTTTGTGATCTTTAATAGATTCCAACATCATCTTACACCCCCCGTGAAGTAACCTGTAGGTGTTAATTTTAGTGTGGTGCTGCGCTTTCCTGTCATAGATCCATGGCTGTCCTAGCAAAATACAAGAAAATTTCATTGGAACTAAATTACACAATACTGGTCAAAATATTGATTGCCAACAGAGAAACTGATCAAACATTGTTTTGTCACTGTGTAGAGGCCACCATTAACCCACGGGGCCTTGTAGGGCTGCTGTGTTTATGCATTTTTAGCTTCAATTTATCAACAAGCTCATCAGAGACACTTTGTACAGCTGCCCCAATCAATAATCAGCTTAACAACTTAGTTTCCACACCCAACATTAGTTTGAAAAATATTTGTTCGAAACCAATCTTCCACTACAGCTTTTGACGTAGTCCAGTAATAGATAGTAGAACTGCGATCATGTCAAAATTTGTTGCACCACCTTAGTAATTGCAGGTTCTCTCTTCAGTGTATCTTCATCATCTACCCGAAGTGAGACATGACCGTAGGTCTACGAACACTTGATTTTCCATTGACTTGTGCTCGTGTATACCAATCATCTTTCGGTTCTTTCATCCTACCTTTACTTACTACCATCTCTTGATATATCAACATCAACTATTCATCCCTCTCCCATCCTGTCAACTTATAACTGTAGGATCTCCCACAGTGTGAGAACATTGTGGAGAAACCACTCTCTGATACCAAACTGATGTAGTTTAGAATCGGGGTCCTTCGTTTTATGTTTTGAAGAATGAAATTTATGAAAAATTCAAGTTCTCTCTTCCAATTAATAATCTAGGATTCAAAGAGTGCATAATAAACCCTTAAATTATCAATTTCAATATTCAAACTCAATCTCCATTTTAAAGTATCAAATTCAGTCCTCAATGGTCCCAATAATCAATAATCTTGGGACTCTTGTAGAACTTGAATGAGGCTTTTTCTTTGACTTTTTCTCCTCTTGGATTCACCTGGAGTTTGATCAGGAAGCTAAGCCCAATACATGTGGGTTGTTTGGAATGTGGAGCCATTATATTTAAGGGTCCGATTTCCTATTTTTGAATAATCAAGACCAATCAAGAGGTGTGATTTATTTTTCCTCATATCTCGTTTTTGCTCTTGCATTAACCTCTCTTGACTGTGGAAGAGTCTTCCTCCCTTTTTCCTTGGAGATGAGAACACAAGGGTTGGAAAGAACTTTGGTGTCCTTGTACCTGTTTGAGAGAGATGGCTTTAGAAAGAGTGTTCCCTTTGTCCATGTGTGAGTATGTGAGAGATGGTGAGATATTGATCCAATGAGAGCAGTTATGTGAGGCTGTCAGAGAGATGAAAGTAGAGATTGATGCGAGAAGGGTGAGGGAAGAGGGCCAATTGAGAGAGAGAAATGAGTGATGAGGGGATGTAATGATGCATATATAGGAAATCTTAGGTAGGCTAAATGAGCAACCTATATTAGATTAGGAAACAAACTAATAATCAATAAGAAAAAAAGAAGCAGAAGAGATCACCGAAACATTACAATCTATTTTTGGCTTGAAAAAGATTTTACAAATTACATATATACCTCAATAAAATATATACAATATAATGTTGTTTTGCAAATTTTTTCTTTATTATTTTTTTTTAAAATAACCTTTTTAATATTTGTTTTAAAGGTTTTCGTACCCCTTGGCAGGGCATTTGGTCATTGTTCTCCAGGGGCATGTTGGTAATTTTGAAAATGTTGGGTATTTTAGTTGAAAATTTTTGGGATATCATAGCCCATAGGGATCTCTCTAGTAGGTCATACTTCATAGGAAGTCCTATAGCCATTACAGGAGTGCAAAATTGGATACTTCCAATAGATTTTATCTATTATATATGTATAGCTTATCTTTGCACTAAAACAGGTTTGGTATTGAGTTTCCATGTTTTATGTATTTCCCATGTTTCTTGAATTTTTTACTATGTTTCCATGCGTTTTCGTGTGTAGCAATGATATGTTTCCTAACTTGTACTTACCGATTTGCACATTGACACATGTATTTAGCCATGTTTAAAAGTTATGGGCTGGGGAGGTGAATTGGGTCAGAGATTCTTCAATATGAAAAATATCCAAGACAACTTCATTTTGAATGCAATTTTTACATCACCCATAGGGTTTAAACCCAAGCCACCCTTGCTTCCAAGAAATTCAAAATCCAGTGTCTTCTTCAATTGTTTTTGCCTTACCAAAGGAAATTAGAAAGATTCCTATCAATTACTTGAGATGTCCTTTCCGGCACTGGCATACCAGCCAACAGATGGATCGTTGTAGAAGATTAATATGAACAAATTTCCTTCCTTATGATAAAAGTTTTCCTTGTCATCCTTCCACCTAATTAATCTTGTTGATGTTGCTACGTGGAAATGGAGGTTGACATGTGTCGTCATGGAACTAATCCAAGACGTTGTCTACTCCTTATGAAAGTTGATGCTGGATTTAAGGCGCATGTATCCCATTCAACGAGTAACTCTCTGGTGGCCCAAGGCATGGCAATTCCCCAAGGCAATAAGTGTGGAAGCCCTTGGAAATTCCTCAAGGCAATACGTGTGGAAGCCCTTGGCAATTTCCCAAGGCAATATGTGTGGAAGCCCTTAGCAATTCTCCAAGGCCCTTGGCAATTCCCCAAGGCTATTGTCTGTATGTCTTTTGTGGCTTCTGCCCAAGCAGGGAAGGCTTCTTTACTTCAAACTCTTAAATCCATTCAGAGGACGAGCTTCTCCAAGGCGCATGACCCGCCTTGGTGGAGCTCCATTTACATTTCATCTGAGGGAGTACTGATTATTGTGGTTTGGAGGGTTCAAAGAAAGATTCGTGAGTAGTGGGGCTGCCTAGTGCCCCCACTACTAACCTGAACACATTCAACCTGAAGAACACATCCACTGAGGCACGTCTTGATGTCTTGGAAGGGGTAAGGTGGCAGACTCACAGTGGTTCTTGGCTCTAACTGACTAACAGAATTGTTAGACCCTAGGAAAAGGTTGTAAATAGGGCTTATCTCTCGTCATTAGCATGGTTTAAAGTATCAATACGTATCGACCGATACGGGCCGATACGTATCCTATTTGGTGCTACTCGATACACTGGTACGCTGGAAAAAAAAAAAATTCATTATATCGGGCCGATACAGGCCCGATACACTCGATACGGGGATTTTTTAGTTATTTTTTTTTTCTCCTTCCATTTAAACTAGGATCCACAATACAAACCCGATACACACAACTTATTACATAATATATTATTTAAGTAAATGATATTAACTTTAGTTTACTTTCATTTACTTTAGATATTAATATGTAAATAAGGTTATCCTCCTGGTTATGATGCCCCAGCCTAGCCCTACTTATCAGGAGCCACTGGTTATGATGCCCCAACCCAACCCTACTTATCAAGAGCCATTGGTTATGATGCTCAGTCCCAGTCTTCGACTGACAGTTATGGACAGATCACGACTCAGCAGTAGACATATGTAAAATATGTATCTGGGTATGTACCGCACGATGATAACTTGGACACAGAGATGTCATCATGTCTAGACCACTTATAATGTATCTACTCATTTCCTGATCCCACAATGATAGAGTATAAGCCGGCATGAAGCTCAATGTGGTATTGAGCTTCTATCATGTATGTAATTTGATTTGTGAATACAAGGGTCTATGTATTTTCATATGTTTGATTTATGAATGCAAGTGAGCTTCTATCACTTGGTTAAATAATTATGGTTTGTATTTTCATACATATTTATCAGCGCACATGTAACGACCCGGAATTTTAATATAATAAAATTTTGTGTTTATGGGTCCTTAATGGAGGTTAATTAGTTAATTATTTGTTAAATTAATAAAAAGTGAACTTTGCTCGGGATTGAAGTGCACCGAGGAAATCTCAGTATCATTTAGCAAAATTCGCACACAGTGTGCCGGTCGACTGCCGGGACACACCCCTACCGTATCGGTTCCGTCATGTACCATTTCACGGGACCGCGGGGCCATTATGTGTGATAAAATTGAGAAAAACGGGAATTTTTCATACTTCCAGAAATTAAGTGGGACCCAATATTTGTTAGAGATCCTAATAGAAATCCGTGCGGTTGGCACTAATGTGTGTCAGTCGGCCGTGAGGACTAATGTCTGTCGTCTCGGCAGTTAGTTATCTCAAACGAAGAAGCGACAGCGTGTTTTGTGTCCGAAATCAGAAAATTAGTGGGTTTTGCAATTTTCTTCCGGACTAAAGTGCAGCTGTCAAAACTCAGTATTTTTCCCCAGAATTTTTACAGTAGGTGTCGGACTGTCCCAAGTTCGGTCACCTAAAGTTTCGTCAAAATCGGACTCTATGTAGTAAGGTTTTGAATACCATAAATGCAGAAAAATTCAAAAAATTGGTCAAAGAGTCAACCGGTCAAATGAGTTGACCGGTCAACTCTCCACACATTGTTGGTCATGTGCTGTTGCACATGATCCCACCCCTTACTATTATATAAGGAGGGTTAAAACCCTCATTCTCTTATATTTTTCTGCAGAGACAGAAGGCTGCCACACAGCACTTTAGAGAGAGAAAGTGAGGAGAGAGAAAGGAAGAGAGAGAAAGAGGAGAGAGAAAGGGAAAGGGAGGTCCCCTTGAGGTTTTTCGACGTCCCCGACGCGTTGGCGGCGTCTGATTTTCTCTCCGGCGTCTCGTTTTGCTTGTAGAGAGAGAAAGAGAAAAAGGTAGAGAGAGAAAGTTGAGAGAGAAAGTTGCATGCGCTCTACCTTGGGGTTGATCATCCTTCCGAGCGCGTTGGCGGTGTCCGTTTTGACTCTAGTTGCCTCGAAACGCGTGAAACAGTAAAACCCCTCTCTTTTCTTCTCATTTTCCACTTATTTTGTTATATTATTTCATGTGATGTATATGCATGTCTTTTGACGTGAATGAAAAAGGGGCGGAGACCCCTATATGATGTTGTGATTTTATGTGGTCCCTCAGGGAGCCCAAATCGGGTCCCGAGTAAATTGTATCGCCACCCTAGGGTGACGAAAAATTGTTTTGCATGTCTTGTAAGGCTATGGAGACATCCATTAGCTTGAAAACGTTCCCTAACGGGACGGTGTGTTACCGGAGTTGGTTCACGGGCGCGAGGCCCAAGTATTTCAGTTAATCAAGCGAGGCTTGGGTTAACTGGGGTTAACCTGTGGTTAGAAAATCTAACCAGGGTTAAGTATAGTCTGTGGTTCCTCTTTGACTAGGTCAGGAGAGACGGTGCCCAGTAAGGCCCGGGGTTCCTCCGTGACTGATAGTCGAGAGATGTCGGTCTGTTTGTCTAGGTCGTCCGTGGTGCCTCTTGGACTAAGTCAGGAGTGGCGGTGTCCTGCATGGCTCGTGGTTCCTCCGTGACTGGTAGTCAGGAGATGTCGGAGTCCTAGGGAGTTTAAAGTGGCTAAACATCAGATAGTGTATAGTCCGGGGTTCCTCTCTGGGTGGGTTAGAAGATGTCGGCACCGTGTCTATCGTGGTCCCTTCTTGGTGGAACGTCAGGAGATGTCAGCATTGGTATAGATGTCGGGGTTCCTCCGTAGACTAGCCAGAAGGTGACGGTAGGCAGGTTGGTCGGGGTTCCTTCATAACTGATACCCAGGGCGATGGCGGCGAATACACGGTAGATGTGGCCAGTCAATTGAATGGAAAAATATGTCCTTATTGGGTGAATGCCCATGTTGTGTGTGTAAGCTTCGGATACGAAGTGGTCTGAGTTGGTATACTCAGAGTTGGTGTATTTGTTTGAGTTGGTGGACTCATAGTTCGGTATGGAATCATCGGATTCCAGGTGAGTTGGGTTGGTATACCCAAGGTTTTGTGATGTTCGGGTGAAAGCCGGAACAGCGTGTGTGAGTCTAAATGACTCAATGTATTATGGTTATGATTTAGAGACTTTAAGCTAAACATTTGTGGGCTGTGGCCAATTAATAGAGTCTTAGGACTCGAAATGAAATATGATTGATGATTGAAACGATAATTTGGTAATATAATACATTCATAACTGAACCTCATAATTGGAAAGTAATGTGAGGTCGGGAACCTCTGTTAGGGTGACGTAACCCTAAGTGACCTTGGGTCACAATTTATTATATATTGTTCTATTTTACTGTAACATGCAAATTGAACTGCTTATTATATCATTATTGATGTGTGTTATTATGTGGAAAATAGTTTAGAAGGATTGTGGTTTTATTGAGCTTCATAGCTCACTGACTTTTTGTGTCAGCAGATCTCGGAGCTGCTGACCAGTAAGTGGAAAGTCCAATTGGACATTTTGGAAGCTTGTACAAGTTGTACCTGGCGTGATAAAGACGCCTACTTTTGTAAAACAAACTTGATGTAAATAATACAGGTATATGGTTTGTATGATGGCTATTGTGATGACAGATATTATTTGCTTTTTGGGAGCATCTGATAAATGTTTAAATTTCCCGCATTTTTGCGGGTAAAGTCTTCCGCTTGCATGATTTGACGAACGGACACGCGTCTCAGAACTTGATTCCCTAGGCGCGGGTTCGGGGCGTCACAATTGGTATCAAAGCCAATAGCAATAACCATCACACAAATCATACTTGAGCATAATACACCTAGGAACCGTTGGATAGGCGATCCCTTAGAGATTTATTTGATATTCCTAGTTGAGTGATTGTTGTACATGTCATGTTCGAAATCAAACATTGATTTGGAATATGTACATGTGCAGGAATGGCAAGGACGCACCGAATTCCCACAAAAAGGGAGATGGCTTTGTTTGAATGGGCGGTGACTATGCAGAGAAGACGTCACGCCGGATGGTCGTGTTACCGCACTATACACCTAAAGGCGGTAAAACCACTTCGTAAGGGATTGATCGCACAAGCAATGCGCGAATCCCTAAGAAAGAGCGAGATTGATTGGATTTTGAGAGAGGCTAGACCTGAGACAGAGGATCAGGCACCGCAGGAGGGTAGTGTAGCAGTCGCACCGATAGAGGTTGAGACGTACGAAGTATAGGATCATGGTGGGAGAGCGTGGTGCATCTATATATAAAGGAGGTTTTGGCGTTTTGGAATATAATAGATGCCCTACTCGATCTTTCCATCATTAGATCACTTTTTGTATGTGTACAGCTACATGATGTTTTGTATACGCTGGTGTACTATATATAGTACAGTGTTGCTTTGTATATATTAAAGATGAAATGAATGAAATGTCTCTTTTTGGATATCGAATTCTCAATGCATTTCAGTTTCATTTTATTATTAAAAGTTCGTTACTTTATAATTATAGGTGAATCATGCCACCTCGACGAGCACCCGAGAATACCTTGGCTGGGGCATTCGAGGCTATTACAGCCCTAGCCAACCTAATTCAGCAACAACAGGCCCAGAATATGAATGGAAATGGGAATAGTAGTCGTATCCCCATTGCTACCATGCCAGAGCATGGGAATGTGACCCGATTGGAGAAGTTTAAGAGGCTTGGACCGTCGGCCTTTTCGGGCACTACTGATCCGCTGAAGGCGGAGAACTGGATTAGAAGTTTGGAAAAAGTTTTTAGGGCTATGTCTTTGCCAGAAAATGACAAGCCCGAGTTCGCTATCTTTCTACTTGAAGGAGAAGCGGAACATTGGTGGACCACAGTGGAAAGGACAGTTCCACCGCATCAGAGGCCTGTGACTTGGGCAAGATTTACTGAATTGTTTTATGAGCGCTATTTTTCAGCGTCGATGAAAAAGAGGAAAGAGATGGAGTTTCTTCAGCTGACCCAAGGAAATATGTCGGTTAGCGAGTATGAACAAAAGTTTAATCAACTCTCGAGGTTCGCTGCGAGATTTGTCGAGGATGAGCAGTGGAGGGTTGAGAAATTTGAAGAAGGATTGAAGCCGGCTATCAGAGGGAAATTGGCAGCTCAACGATTTACCTCCTTCTCAGAGATATTAGATAGAGCACTCAGAGTAAAGCGAGTGCATGAAGAACTGGCACAGTCTAGTGCTGGCAAAGGCAAAGGGACAGTTGGGAAGCCCTGGATAAAGGAGAATAACCGGCAGTTTACTGGGAAAAGAAAATTCGAGGACATGAAAAACCAAGGGTCTACGGGAAGATTGGGGCTTAAGTGCGAGAAATGTGGTCAGGGTCATTTGACCAAGGACTGTAGAGTGAAGGTTTGCTTCCAGTGCGGAAAGCCTGGACACTTCAAGAAGGATTGCCCTAAGGCTCAACCACTAGCGTTGGAAGGCGGAAAAGGAAGAGTGTTTGCAATTACCCAGGAAGAGGCACAGCAGACCGAAGGTGTCATCGAAGGTAAACTTTTAGTATTTCAAGTACCTGCTTATGCTTTGATTAACACTGGTGCTACACATTCGTTTGTCTCTACTCGTTTTGCTAAACACATAAGTTACAAGCCTGATACACTCAAAAGCATGATGTCTGTATCTACACCATCAGGGAAAGTTCTGTGCACAAAAACAGTCTACGATAGGTGTCCCATACTTGTCAATAGTGTACGGATGTTAGTAGATCTGATCGTGTTAGACATGAAGGATTATGATGTTATCCTAGGGATGGATTGGTTGGCTAATTACCATGCAGTGGTAGATTGTAATGCCAAGAAAGTGATATTTCGAATTCCGGACATCCCAGAGTTCGAAATGCAGGGGATTATCCGAGGTCAAGCACCCAAGCTAATATCCGCAATTAAAGCATGTCACCTTCTAGACAAGGGGTGTACTGGGTATTTAGCTGCAGTGGTGGTCGATAAAGATGAAGATGACACTTTAGGGAATACCCCGGTGGTCAGAGAGTTTCGAGATGTGTTTCCTGATGAATTACCAGGACTCCCTCCTACTAGAGAGATCGATTTTACAATCGATGTTACTCCGGGTGTAGACTCGATATCTAAAACACCGTATCGGATGGCTCCGGCTGAGTTGCAAGAACTGAAGATTCAATTGCAAGACCTATTAGATAAGGGCTTGATCCGTCCTAGTGTTTCACCATGGGGAGCACCGGTGTTATTTGTCCGAAAGAAAGACGGGAGTCTGCGTCTGTGTATAGATTATCGTTTGCTGAATCAAGCGACGATCAAAAATAAGTATCCTCTCCCCAGGATCAATGATCTATTTGATCAGTTGCAAGGCGCCCAAGTGTTTTCCAAGATTGATTTACGGTCCGGCTATCACCAATTGAGGGTCAAAGAAGAAGATATTCAAAAGACAGCATTCCGAACTCGGTATGGTCACTACGAGTTCTTGGTGATGCCTTTTGGACTGACAAATGCACCTGCGGCCTTTATGGAGTTGATGAATCGTCTTTTCAGGCCGTACTTGGATCAATTTATTGTGGTATTTATTGATGATATCTTGGTGTACTCACCTAGTCATGAGAAGCACGCTGAGCACTTGAGGATTACGCTACAGACATTAAGAGATAATCAGCTGTATGCTAAGTTCTCCAAGTGCGAGTTTTGGATGGAAGAAGTAACCTTTCTTGGACATATTGTGTTAAGAAATGGAATATCTGTTGATCCTTCCAAGATTCAGGCAGTAACCGATTGGGCAAGGCCATTCACTGTTACTGAAATTCGAAGTTTTCTGGGATTGGCTGGGTACTACCGCAGATTTGTAGAAGGTTTCTCGAAGATAGCAGCTCCATTAACGGAATTGACTAAGAAAGATGTGAAGTTTGAATGGACGGCATCTCGGGAGTGAAGCTTTCAAGAATTAAAGAAGAGATTAACAACCGCTCCAATATTGAAAACTCCCTCAGGATCTGGAGGATTTGAGGTGTATTGCGATGCTTCCAGTAAGGGACTCGGTTGTGTCTTAATGCAAAACAAAAAGGTCATTGCTTATGGTTCGAGACAACTCAAGATTCACGAACGGAATTATCCCACGCATGACCTGGAGTTAGCTGCGGTAGTATTCGCACTAAAAATTTGGAGACATTATCTTTATGGAGAGAAGTTGGTGATCTATAGTGATCACAAGAGTTTAAAGTATCTATTCTCCCAAAAAGAACTCAATATGCGACAGCGTAGATGGATGGAATTCTTGAAGGATTATGATTATGTAATCCAGTATCATCCTGGTAAGGGTAACGTGGTTGCTGATGCCCTGAGTAGAAAGACAGTTGGATCTGTAGCATATATGAGGGCCGAGCGATGGAAGATGATCGAAGAATTCAAGAGTTGGAATCTGAGTCTAGGAGTCCAGGGTAATAGTGCCAAGTTGGCTAGTATTCAGGCCAAGCCAGTGTTATTACAAAAGATTCAAGAAGCACAGTTGGAAGATCAGGAGATCAAAGTTATCAGAGATAAGATTCTTCAAGGAAAAATGGGTGATTTTGAAGAATCTGAAGATGGAATACTTCGGTTCAAAGGTCGAATCTGTGTGCCTAGAAATCCTGAGTTGAAGAATGAACTGCTCAATGAGGCACATCGATCTCGTTTTGCGGTGCACCCCGGAAGTACAAAGATGTATCAGGATATGAAGAATAACTACTGGTGGAACGGCATGAAGAGAGAAATTGCAGAGTATGTATCTCGATGCCTTGTTTGTCAGCAAGTCAAGGCAGAACATCAGAAACCACCTGGAAAATTTATCAAAGTTGTACATCAAGGAGATTGTGAAGCTGCATGGTGTGCCGGTATCTATTGTGTCAGATCGCGATCCGCGATTTACTTCCCGATTCTGGAGGAGCTTGCAAGAAGCTTTAGGTACGCAGCTAAACATGAGTACAGCTTATCATCCGCAAACCGATGGACAGTCTGAGCGCACAATACAAACTCTAGAAGATATGATGCGCACTTGCAGTCTGGACTTTCAAGGAAACTGGGATGATCACTTGCCATTGATCGAGTTTGCATATAATAACAGTTATCAGGCAAGTATTCAAATGGCTCCTTACGAGGCCTTGTATGGCAGGAGTTGTCGGTCACCAGTATGTTGGACTGAAGTAGGGGAGCGTAAACTACTGGGACCTGAGTTGGTGCAAGAAACAACAAAGAAGATCGAGTTGATTCGATCGAGGTTATTATCTGCACAAAGTCGACAGAAAAGCTATGCAGATGGAAAGCGCCGGGACTTAGAGTTTCAAGTCGGTGACCATGTCTTCTTGAAAATCTCTCCATCAAAAGGTATTGTACGATTCGGAAAGCGGGGAAAGTTAAGTCCGCGATTCATCGGACCTTTTGAGATTTTGGCTAAAATAGGAGGTGTAGCCTACCGTTTGGCGTTACCACCAGAGCTGGCAAGGGTTCACAATGTATTCCACATATCCATGTTGAGAAAATATGTACATGATCCCTCACACGTGATACGATATGAACCAATTCAAGTTAGAGAGGACTTAACTTTTGAAGAAAAGCCAGTGATAATTTTGTTTCGCAAGGAACAGGTGTTACGAAACAAAACGATTAAGCTAGTTAAAGTTTTATGGGAACACCATAGCATAGAGGAAGCCACATGGGAACTTGAAGATGTCATTAGAAGCAATCATCCTCAGTTATTTGATGACTAGTGTATATATAAATTTCGAGGACGAAATTTTTGTAAGGAGGGGAGATTGTAACGACCCGGAATTTTAATATAATAAAATTTTGTGTTTATGGGTCCTTAATGGAGGTTAATTAGTTAATTATTTGTTAAATTAATAAAAAGTGAACTTTGCTCGGGATTGAAGTGCACCGAGGAAATCTCAGTATCATTTAGCAAAATTCGCACACAGTGTGCCGGTCGACTGCCGGGACACACCCCTACCGTATCGGTTCCGTCATGTACCATTTCACGGGACCGCGGGGCCATTATGTGTGATAAAATTGAGAAAAACGGGAATTTTTCATACTTCCAGAAATTAAGTGGGACCCAATATTTGTTAGAGATCCTAATAGAAATCCGTGCGGTTGGCACTAATGTGTGTCAGTCGGCCGTGAGGACTAATGTCTGTCGTCTCGGCAGTTAGTTATCTCAAACGAAGAAGCGACAGCGTGTTTTGTGTCCGAAATCAGAAAATTAGTGGGTTTTGCAATTTTCTTCCGGACTAAAGTGCAGCTGTCAAAACTCAGTATTTTTCCCCAGAATTTTTACAGTAGGTGTCGGACTGTCCCAAGTTCGGTCACCTAAAGTTTCGTCAAAATCGGACTCTATGTAGTAAGGTTTTGAATACCATAAATGCAGAAAAATTCAAAAAATTGGTCAAAGAGTCAACCGGTCAAATGAGTTGACCGGTCAACTCTCCACACATTGTTGGTCATGTGCTGTTGCACATGATCCCACCCCTTACTATTATATAAGGAGGGTTAAAACCCTCATTCTCTTATATTTTTCTGCAGAGACAGAAGGCTGCCACACAGCACTTTAGAGAGAGAAAGTGAGGAGAGAGAAAGGAAGAGAGAGAAAGAGGAGAGAGAAAGGGAAAGGGAGGTCCCCTTGAGGTTTTTCGACGTCCCCGACGCGTTGGCGGCGTCTGATTTTCTCTCCGGCGTCTCGTTTTGCTTGTAGAGAGAGAAAGAGAAAAAGGTAGAGAGAGAAAGTTGAGAGAGAAAGTTGCATGCGCTCTACCTTGGGGTTGATCATCCTTCCGAGCGCGTTGGCGGTGTCCGTTTTGACTCTAGTTGCCTCGAAACGCGTGAAACAGTAAAACCCCTCTCTTTTCTTCTCATTTTCCACTTATTTTGTTATATTATTTCATGTGATGTATATGCATGTCTTTTGACGTGAATGAAAAAGGGGCGGAGACCCCTATATGATGTTGTGATTTTATGTGGTCCCTCAGGGAGCCCAAATCGGGTCCCGAGTAAATTGTATCGCCACCCTAGGGTGACGAAAAATTGTTTTGCATGTCTTGTAAGGCTATGGAGACATCCATTAGCTTGAAAACGTTCCCTAACGGGACGGTGTGTTACCGGAGTTGGTTCACGGGCGCGAGGCCCAAGTATTTCAGTTAATCAAGCGAGGCTTGGGTTAACTGGGGTTAACCTGTGGTTAGAAAATCTAACCAGGGTTAAGTATAGTCTGTGGTTCCTCTTTGACTAGGTCAGGAGAGACGGTGCCCAGTAAGGCCCGGGGTTCCTCCGTGACTGATAGTCGAGAGATGTCGGTCTGTTTGTCTAGGTCGTCCGTGGTGCCTCTTGGACTAAGTCAGGAGTGGCGGTGTCCTGCATGGCTCGTGGTTCCTCCGTGACTGGTAGTCAGGAGATGTCGGAGTCCTAGGGAGTTTAAAGTGGCTAAACATCAGATAGTGTATAGTCCGGGGTTCCTCTCTGGGTGGGTTAGAAGATGTCGGCACCGTGTCTATCGTGGTCCCTTCTTGGTGGAACGTCAGGAGATGTCAGCATTGGTATAGATGTCGGGGTTCCTCCGTAGACTAGCCAGAAGGTGACGGTAGGCAGGTTGGTCGGGGTTCCTTCATAACTGATACCCAGGGCGATGGCGGCGAATACACGGTAGATGTGGCCAGTCAATTGAATGGAAAAATATGTCCTTATTGGGTGAATGCCCATGTTGTGTGTGTAAGCTTCGGATACGAAGTGGTCTGAGTTGGTATACTCAGAGTTGGTGTATTTGTTTGAGTTGGTGGACTCATAGTTCGGTATGGAATCATCGGATTCCAGGTGAGTTGGGTTGGTATACCCAAGGTTTTGTGATGTTCGGGTGAAAGCCGGAACAGCGTGTGTGAGTCTAAATGACTCAATGTATTATGGTTATGATTTAGAGACTTTAAGCTAAACATTTGTGGGCTGTGGCCAATTAATAGAGTCTTAGGACTCGAAATGAAATATGATTGATGATTGAAACGATAATTTGGTAATATAATACATTCATAACTGAACCTCATAATTGGAAAGTAATGTGAGGTCGGGAACCTCTGTTAGGGTGACGTAACCCTAAGTGACCTTGGGTCACAATTTATTATATATTGTTCTATTTTACTGTAACATGCAAATTGAACTGCTTATTATATCATTATTGATGTGTGTTATTATGTGGAAAATAGTTTAGAAGGATTGTGGTTTTATTGAGCTTCATAGCTCACTGACTTTTTGTGTCAGCAGATCTCGGAGCTGCTGACCAGTAAGTGGAAAGTCCAATTGGACATTTTGGAAGCTTGTACAAGTTGTACCTGGCATGATAAAGACGCCTACTTTTGTAAAACAAACTTGATGTAAATAATACAGGTATATGGTTTGTATGATGGCTATTGTGATGACAGGTATTATTTGCTTTTTGGGAGCATCTGATAAATGTTTAAATTTCCCGCATTTTTGCGGGTAAAGTCTTCCGCTTGCATGATTTGACGAACGGACACGCGTCTCAGAACTTGATTCCCTAGGCGCGGGTTCGGGGCGTCACAGCACACGCCTTTTTTAACTTATAAATTTGTTAACTCTCATATGTATGATTATAAATGTAATTGGAGGCTTTCATTTAGTTTGTTTTTAGCTTATATTTGTATTAAAAGAGGTTTTATGCAAGGTATCCAAGTTTTTCCTTACGTATCCAAGCTTTTTTTTGCGTATCCTGAATTTTTCCGCCATTTCCTACCGATACGGTACCAATATGCCGATACATATCCTATTTTGGACTTACCGATACGGTGACCAATACCGATATTTTAAATCATGGTCATTAGAGATAAAAAAAGATTCTAGGAGGCAATGCCTAGAGTCTATGATAGACAAGCTTTGTCTTCAGTTCTTCTTTCCTCTTCCTCTTTACCATTGATCTTACCTCTCCTTCACTTTCATTATCATCATTGTTCCTCAGATCAAAGCCTCTGGTACGGCCAATCCATTTTAGTGGGTTTAGGTCAGATTAGCAGCAGATTTTTCAATCAAACCCTTACCCTGAACAGTTAAGTGGCAAGAAATTGTCTTTCTTGATGGCTTTCTAAATAAAGAAATACCCAAATATATGAAAAGAAAGCATTTCTTTCATTGTTGGACTAGGACGCTATTGCTGAATTCTAGTGGCTGAGAGTGTCTTGGCAATAGATGCACTTTAAAAAAAAAAATTGATTTCTAGTCTGAAAAATTCACATACTCGTTACCGCAATCAAAAAAGCTTTTGAATTGACTTTTTGACACCATTCACAAAAATCAATGTTTTCAGCGAAAAAGACGTTAGTATCTACCAACATTGTAGTAACTAGTAGAATTAGAATTGAATAAGGCTTTTGATCCTATGGTTGTCAAGGCGAATTGAGGCGACAGACCTCATGGACACCTGAGGTGCCCGAAGTGTCGCCGGATGAAATCTTTGCTGCAGAAATTCCCTCCTATGAGATTTATGTATGATGTATTTCCTAAAATAAGGGGTATTGTAATTCATATAAATTGCAAAATCTTCATTGTCAAGATGCACTTTAAAAGAACCATCCTTGGAGACGGTTCTATGAAAATAATAAAGGGGGATTTCTAGTGAATAATAAAAAAAAGAAAAAAAAAACAGAGTCTGCAATGACAGTCGAAATGGAGGAGAGAGAGATTGAGGGAAAAAAAATAGAAAGAAGCAACAATTTACAGTGATAGCCGGACAAGGAAGAGAGAGGGAGGGAGATTGTAGGACTGGATAAAAAAATAGAAAAATAGCCTGACAGTCAATTTGACAGTGAATAAGCGAGAGAGAAGAGAGGGATGACAGAGGAAGAGACCGTATCTCTTACTCTCATTTCTTCTTTCTTCTCGATTATGCTAAAAAAATGTAACAAGAAGTATATAATAAGTAAATTATATATAATTATGGAGTTTGCACTTATTTAAATTATAAAAAGACCATTTTAAATATGAGTATGAAAATTTTGGAGGCCCTAGAGGGAATTTGGGTATTTAAAGGACTTTTTAAATATTATTGGGCTGCTTGAGCCCAATTGTATATTTGGTCACCTAGGCGACGCCTTTAACTATGCAAAAAAACAGAGGGATCATATGGTCCACGCACAAAGAGAGGCCAATCGGTCCACCCATTAAGCAAGAGATGACAAATTAATATGAGGGAAACATACTTGACATCGTTAATCTCTTCTTTCTTCTTCTATCTGTAAATTTTTTTTTTGTTGGACATATAAATCCTAACATATTATATGGTAAAGACATGAGAAATATTTAAAATAACAGCTTTGTTTACCAAACTACCATACTTAAATAAAATAAATTTCTATATCCTTAAAATAATCTTTACATATATCGGATTTTAATAATGACTGCCTAGGCGGCCAGTTGCCTGAGATCAGTAGAGTGCCTAATTGCCTAGGCAACCACCTAAGGCATTGCCTTAAACGATTATGTTTGAATCCTTACTCAAGTTTTTGCAACAATAATAAAAAGGGCCGAGAAAATACGAATATCAATGAACTATTTAAAGAAATCCAGAAGATCTTGCTGAAGAGACATCTTGATATCAGCTTTGAAAAATGAACATCAAACACAAATTTCTCAAGTACCTACTCCCTAAATGAGGTTCCAATCGGTCATAAGCCATTTCTAAAATTAAATTACATTTCCTCCAATCAATATCATGAACTAGTTCTCCAGCAATGGATATATTATCAAAATAGTGTCCAACAAGTGCACTCTTTTTATCATAAGTCATTTGGGGAGGATAGAGCCTAACCTAGAATTTTAGTGATCATTTTCTAAATGAAGTTACACAAACTTATAGGTCTAAACTTCAAGAATGTGGAAGGTAATGAACACTTCAGTATAAGAATGGTAGCACTGACTGATCTCGGAACAAAGCCAAGCCTTTTTAAATAAAGGATAGCCTCCAATAAGTCATCTTTAATAATGTCCGAACATACCTAATAAATTTTCCAGAAATTCCATATGGTCCTGGGACTCATTCTGCAGACATGTTAAAGACTAGCATGTATCTCTTCAAAGGAGGCATATTCAACAGTGTTGTCTTCAGAAGTAACCAAAAGAGGAATAACATGCAGAATATCTTCATCCATGGTCATGTTGTCCGATTATAGAGCAGATGTGTAACAACACCATATTTTAAGCCATTGTCGTTAGTAATTATTAATCTTACAAATAGAATTTCTTTTATTCATGTTCTTGACTGATGCTTGGAAAAATTTCGAGTTGTGATCACCGTTTCTTAGGCAATGGCACTTTTGGTTATTGTTTCCAATAGATTTCTCCTAAATTTATTGAGATCTATTTTACAAGATTCAAAAGCCATTAATGTTGGAAGGAGACCACTTTTGTTCAAGATTCATTTGGCAAGATGGGACTATTTTTTTTTTGCAGTTATTACCTGAGAAGATGCTTGTTGTTTCTTCGATCCTTGAGATTTGGATATCCGTGGAAGAAATTCTTTATCTGCTTGCACGAAAGCTGGGATATCTATTGTGAGCAAGGGAATTTACCACCTTTCCTTCCGGGCCAGGCCCTGCGGAGGAACGGCGCTAAATGCCTAAAAAGAGGAGTTACCACCTATTTAATTATGAGGGAAAATAGGATCCCATGTAAAATGGATAAGGGCCTATGGTCTTGGTCGGGGATCTAGGTAAGCGATCCGGTTAAGTCCCGAGGAAGGTGTTAGGCACTCTAGGACCCCCATTTGAAGATGGTTACCTACTCTCTAGGTCTAAGCCAAATAACATAAAAATTAAAGGAAATTGCCTAAGTTGTAATTATGCTAATTTAGTAAATCGACTAGGGAAAGGGACTATCCTAGGGGATAGGTCGGACCCGTATAGGGTTGCCTACATACCTGGCCTGGCGGGATTAGACCAGTGTAGTTCTATTGAAACACGGGAGTCAAATTGGTTGATTTGCATTTTTTTGGGTATTTTGGCATATTTGAATTTTTTTGAGTTTTAAATAGTAGTTTAGGCTCGTTTCAGAGCAAAAGGAGGGTTGAAAAGTTAATCATGGTTAAAATTAAACTAAGGTAGGCATGGGGGGTCAAAGGGGAGTTACAACATCACGAACGTTCGAACCTGGTCGGCTACGATTCTGTAATCGAACAGAACTGAAGCTGTTTGAACGGATCCAAGCCTGTTCGAATGGACATGCTTTTGTGATTGTACAGAACCATGTCCGTTCGAACCAGATTTGTCTGATTTGAATGGACAGCTTTTGGTAACTGTCTAGAACCCGATTTTGGGATTTAACCAGAATTAATGATTAACCTAAGGTAGGGTTAACATGGGGACTAAGAAATTGGCCAAAGGAAGGGAAGAAGGGCTGACACAATTGATGCTCTTTCGAACGGAATAGGCTTCGTTCAAACGAGCATGGCCTCGTGGCCGAAAGTACATACGTAATGAAAAAGGGGTCTCTACTATTACCAGACCCTAAAAGGGAATGGAAAGACAATGCTGAAAGGAAAATGGAAAGATAGTGCGAAAAGAGAAATAGAAGACCTCTCTTTTTTAGAATAGGGGCCCTCTATACCATTGGATTTGGTGTAGAGGAGCCAAATTGAGCTTGAGGCAGAGGCCTTCTAAAAGGTTCTTAGAAATGGATTAGGAACAAAAAGAAAACAATAAAAACCAGACTATACAAAAATGGAATAGGAGTGCTCACCCTCCTTTCAATGGGGTCCCTCTACACCATTAGATTAATGTAGAGAGACCCACCAATGGAAGAGGATGGGCTCTCAAAATGGTTTTAGAAAAAGGACTAGAACCCAAAAGAGAAGTAAAATGTAACCAAAAAAATACAACAAACAATATAAAGATAAAGCAATAAAGAAAACTAGAAATGAAAAAGGAGAGAAGGTGAAGGATGGAGAGGGTGAGGGTGAGGTAAAAAAACCTACCATTCTCCTTTGAAGCTCTAAGGTGATCGACTCCAAGATGAGGGTGGTCTTGCAATAAGGGAATAGCCTTAAAGCTTCTTTGCTCTAGAATTAGGTTTGAATTGGAAGGGCTTAGGGTTAATGGGAGGATTCTACACAAATTTTTTTGTAGGTTTTTGGTTGAAGGAGGAAAAGAATTAGGGTTTTAGACTAAGGATTTGGAATTACGGTTTAAGGTTTTAATGAGTTGGGTATTAAACTATCGATAGATTTTCCTAGGGTTAGGGTAGTTTGGTAATTATTAGGGGTATTTAAGAGTGAGATTGGGCAACCAAATTAGTGTTTGGATCTCAGAATATACGAACTCTGCGGGGTCCGTTTGTACTGCTTAGTTCCTGTTCAAACAGAATTGCTCTTAAGACACAGGGCGGATTGCAATCCGTTTGAATGGCCCTGAATCCATTTGAACGGAAGCAGACTGGTTTGAACGGAAAAGACTATTTTTGGCAGAAATGGGTCTCATGAGCTGGGTTTGGTCTTGGGCTTAGATATGGATGCTGTGGACATAAGGAAGGGTATTTGGGTGGATAATGGAGGGTATCTGGGCTTGGATTAGGTATGCATGGTTGGGCCTTGGTTGATGTCTTGGAGCTTTGAAGAAGAAAGGGGGGAGTAGGAGGTGCAAAAATGGGGTGCTTACATCTAGTATCTCTGATTTTTGATACTTCTGCAGAGTGAATATGAGGCAAAAAGATCTCCGTGATCATTAATTAGGCTCGAGATTTATCAATTTTGGCAGATTTTGGGGAGTCACTATCCACATAATATAATGGGCTTCAGAATTGTATGGAATGTTGGTGTGGTTAATTTGAGCAATGTTACATGAAGTCATAGGTTTACCTTCTTGAATAAGATCTGCACAGATCTAGATAAATCTCTGGAAGAAGAGAAAAATTGAACTTCCGAACAAGATCCTGGACAGATGAAGATAGATCTGCAAAATGAGAAAATAAGACTTTCCGGTTGATCCCTATGAGATGAACAGTTCTGAGGAATTTTTAATAATTGTTGGATCCATGTCTGTTATGTTTTATCTTAATCCATATCTGAGAATGGCTGGCTCTCTGATCGTTTTTTGGATCTCCTTCGAAGGAAGTTCTTATGATGTATTGTCAACAGGAACAAGAGAGTATTGCGTCGCATTAGCGGAGACAATGGCTGAATTGTGAACTGCACCATGAACCTTCTGATATTGTAAAGCTTTCTCTACCCAGTCTTGTGTGGATGAGGATTACGGATCTGGTTAGCAGCATATACTGATTTAGAGACATCTTCTGCAGAAGCTTCTTTAAGTTTTGGAGCTGCAGATGTTTTTAGAAAACCCTACTTGATTCCTTCGTGTCTTTACTTAAATTAACAAGAGCAGAAGGACCATATCTTTCACAATCATTTTAGCCATCTCCCTATGTTGCCAATGCCCAATCATTCTGAAGGATTTTCCCTTGTTAAATTAAACTCCATGCATACTCCGGCTACACTAACATGAGAGAATTCTGTGTAGGCCATCAAGAACTTTTCGGACTAAACTTGCTAGAACCCTTATAATTTGTTCCTGGAAAGTGAACTGAAAGATATGGAAATGAGATCCAGGCTGGGACAATAGATTGAAAGAAGGGCATTCCTATAATGATTTTAAGAGAAATCCTTTCTTTTGTTTTTTTCAAAAAAAATATCCATTCACATAGCACACTTCCTTGCCAAAAGACACCATCACTAGTATTTTCTCAAAAGATGCCATCATCTCCCAAGAGTAACAAGAAAAAGAAATCAAGGTTTTGTCCTGATATAAGCATATCGGGTTCTATCCCATGGCAAGTTCTAAAGCAATAGAGTTTTCTTGTTACATAGGTGTTCTATATTCAAAAATGTTCAACCAGTTCATGTTTTATGATTTATTTTATTTTTGTTGGTTTGAGGATCAGCGGTAGAAGTTCTTTTACTTTCTGGTATTAAATTTTTCTGCAAAGGATTAAATATTGAATATATTGTATGCCATATTCACTTTTGTTAGTTTTCTTGGTCTAACTAGATTGCGACCCCTGGAACCGAGATTGATGGTGTAGGAATCAATGCTGAGCTTGAAGACTCCACAGCACAAATGGACACTGATGCCACGGCTGTCAATATTACCCAAAGTAGGACCCCCACCCCGGATGAGAATCAGAAGCAGAGCCCTGACACAGATGTGGGTCAGGATGCAGGGCAGTCTGAAGCAGAAGTCGAAGCGGAAGCAGAGGCTGGGATGATCGATGGGGAGACAGATGCAGAGGCAGATCCAGATCCTGTCATCTGAGACATGGATAATGGGATACCTCTCTGCACTGAGAACTGGGAACTGGGAACTGAGAAAGATCTGCAGTAGCTGAATAAATAGAAGCTGAGGCCTAAGTTACACAAAGAAGGGAAGTGAGTATTTTGTATGGCCTCTAGTCAGAAGGTTTCATGGCAATCGGAATGGTTGAATGGCGTTGAATGGGATCAGTCCTATGAGCCGTGCACTGACTGGACACAATTGTTTTTGGTGGAGACTGGACACAATTAAACTGCTTGAACTTTTGCCTCTTGAGAATATAAACATATGATATATAATTAAACTGGGTAAAATTTTAATGTTACCCTCTTCTTCTACACATGGTCTCCAGTTAATGATTCTTATAGATGAATAGTCCTTAACTACCTCCCCAAAACACAAGAAAACAAAGCCTAGGTAACAGAAATTCTCTGTTACCTTGATTTTCAAAAAATTGTTACTAATTTTTAAAAACAAAAAGCAGAAATGTGTTTACCAAACATGTTTTTTGTAAAAATTAAAAATGGAAAACAGAAGTACAACCAAATGGAGCCTTAGATGATATTCTAAAATTGTACACAAGGGAAGTAAAAGATTTAAATTGGCAAATTTTTGGGTATGATTTTTATAATTACATGGTAGAAAATGATCCTTCTTTCCTAAGAGAGGCACTGGCATCTCGTGACTCATCCTTTTAGAGCAAACTCATTGATCGTAAAATGAATTTAATATGTCCAACAATACTGGATATTGGTTGATAATCTTCCTGAGACAAGAATCATAGGCTATAAGTAAATGTTTTGAAAGAAGCTTAAAGCTGATGACTTAATAGAGAAGTGGTTTTAAGCATAAAGACGGAATAGACGGAATAGATTATTTTAATACATTTTCACTTATATCAAGAATTACAGATATTTAAATTTTATTTCTCATAACATCTATTCATAAATTAATAATTCAACAAATAGATGTAAACATTGTGTATCTTAATGGAGGATTAGAAGAAAATGTTTATATGGATGAGCTAGAATGATTCATTGTTCCTAGACAAACTACTGAAGTTTGTACGCTTGTAAAATCTCTACATGATTTAAAACATGCTCTAAAATAGTGACATGAAAACTTTGACAATGTGTTAATGTCTTATAATTTTAGTACAAATGAAAGGATAAATGTATATATTATAAATATAATGATACTTATAAAGTGATTATTTGTTTATAAGTAAATAATTTGTTAATAATTTTTTAGAAAAAACTAAAATATTAGAAAACAATATCAAAGAATTCGTGTTGTAGAACCCCGGATCCCAGATGATACATTATGGCATGTGGCATGTATTAACACCTTAAGAGTGTTTTCTTAAGCTTATGGATGTGTAGGATGAAGGAGTGGAGCATAAAATACAAGTATCAAGAATGGAAATGTTGTAACATCACCCTCAACTTTAAGAAGCTTTAGTTTGGTCACCGCTTATCAGAATCAAGTGATTCTTGAATTTTTGGAAAGATATTGGAACCCTCTTTGAGGTTTATGTTTATCATTTTTTCAGATTTTGAGTTGGACTTGAGTTAAAAGTTGGATTTCCGAAGTCGGATTTGTTGAAAATCCGGGTTATTCAAAAGCCATTTCCAGACCAGTTGGCTTTAGAGCCCATTTAGATAATTAAAAACTCAGAATTAGGATTTGACCATTAGATACAAAATTATTCCCCTTTGAATGACGAGTCCAACGCAAGTTGAATCGTCAAAATCCGATAAACGAGTCAAAAGTTATGGCTGAAATACCAAAGTGAGAAAATTTGGAAGGTTTCAGTTAAAGTTACGATCGTTCGTAGAGTCCCAGAAACTGAGCAAACTCTCTGGAAAGTCTACGATCGATTGTAGAAAACCTACGAACAATCGTAAAGATGCTATGAACATTCGTAAAAAACCTACAAACGATCGTAGTCGCGCGACCCAGCTTTTTTGTACGGGATTTTTAGGGTTTCTACTATTTGCCTATAAATAGGGGCTCACATTGGGGGTTTGGGATTTAACCTAAACCTAAGAAAGAGAGAGAAAAGAGAAGGGAGATTAGAGAAAAATCCAAAGGAGGGTTTTGGATTGAAATCAAGGGGAGCTCAAGTTTTGATCATCTTCAAGCAAGGATCCTCCTCTATCAAGCTTGAGATTTCTAAATCAAGGGGTTTTCTTCAAGGTTTGGGGTTTTATCCTCAAAGGTTAGTACACCATTTCTAGTTAAGTTTAGTAATAACTTAGTCTTTTCCATTTTCCTTTAAAGAATGATTGTGGATTGAATCCTCATGCTCCATTTTCTTGAAACGAACCATGTTCACCGAAAATGTAAAGATTAAAGAAATGATTATGGATATGTGGACGCGTGGGATGTGTGGATAGTTGAGGCGAATGGATGCCATGTGGATGTAATGGATGTTGTGTGATAGAAAATGAGGAAGGGCAATGTACACATAATAAACGCACGTGAAATGTTTAATGAAATGTAAATGATGAAAATAGGAGTAAAGGACTCAAGGAAAGATTGAATACCAAATGTTTGAAGAAATGCATGTGTGAGAAATTAATCAAGAATATGACATTATGATTTAGGGTTTTCCCCAATTGGTAGTTTTAATCAAATGCCATATTGTATACTTCCTTAACTCTCATATGTTTATTAAGAATTAGTAAATTGGATAAATTGTTCTGTATGTTTTCCTTAAATCCCCCATGTCTATGAAAATGTGAGAAATGCTATATTATGTTGTCGCGTCCCAAAATACCCCTTAAGAGTTAAGGGATACTTTAGGTGTGACTATTACATGACCTGGCAAACCATCCTGTAATGATTAAGGTAAAACATACTATAATAGAGACATGCATGTTACAGAGTGTGGAAGCTAATATAAATGCGGAAGCATAAACCGACTTTTTTATTTTTTCTATAATCTGTATTCCAAGTTCATGTACAAAACATCATAAGTAAAGGCGGACATGCCCACCATCAAAATACAAAACATAAAAGTCTCTTTCTCTTTCTATAACACCCTACTCACAGTAGTCTAGATATGGCCACACACCTAGATCTCTATCCTCCTGTGGCTACAACGGGATAGGCGCCGCCTCCTCGACGTACTCTTCCTTAACCCACGGCTTAGGGTTGAAGGTATCCACCGAACCTGCCGACATGAAATGTATGGCTGAGTATGGAATACTCAGCGAGTACAAGCTATTAGTTAACAATAGTAATAACTAACTACAATAGGAATAAACAAACACAATTCATAACATCAAATTTAAAGCGATACTATGATCATGACATGCATGGAACAATGCAAAACCTCCGATAAAACTCATACTTAAAAGTCATGACTTGTTCTTAAAAATAGCCTTTCGTGTTTTTCAAACTTGTTGTCATGTTAAAAACTTATTCTTGTCTTGTAGGAATCACACATGTCTTGTCTTGTCTTGTCTTGTTCTTGTTTGCAATCACTTGTCATGCTTGTCTTGACTTGCCTTGTCATGCTTAACTTGTAAGCCAGATGTTAGTGGCCTTGTAGCGACTTGTGAGCCAGATACATAAGTATTCTTCAGCGAAAATATAGAAAAATAACTTGTGAGCCAGATGCGTAAGTATCCTTCAGCGAAATAGAAAAGGTACACTAACATCCTTGGCTGGCCCTTTGTCCGGCTTTATCAACTTGTCTTGTTTTCTTGTGAGCCAGGTATGACATATCTTACGATATGCCCTATCCTTGACCGGCCCGATGTCCGACTTTATCATGCTTATTTACTTGTGAGTCAGTTATGACATATCCAGGGGATATGCCCCACCCTTGACTTGCCCGATGTTCGGCTTTATCATGTGTTTCGTGAATCACGTGTCTTATTCTTGTTTGGTTTCTTATATAGATATACTTAGAAAATCCTGGTTCATGCATGCATGTGTGCTTGTGTGTAACAATTGTAGTAATCATGATATCGTGTACAACTAAAGAGATAGCATGTAGCATTTCTATTTATAATCACATGAGAATTTAACAAATATACATAGCATTTGACTAAAATCACCATTTAGGGAAAACTACATAAATCATTCTTTCAAAACCTTCATTTTATTCATGGCATTCTCATTCATGCATTTTATCAACCAAGTGACATTCAACATTCTCTTTAATCTTTTAAACTCATAATTTCTTTCTCAAACATTTCATCAAGCATCAAGAGTGCGTGTATTATGCGTACATTGCTTATCCACAATTTTTCCAACACACATTCATCACTACCACACGGCATCCAATCGCCTCAACTATCCACATCCCACACATCCATACCCTTTAGTTTATCTCATTTTAAGGAGAATAATGCATTTCAATAAAAAAGGAAACATATATATGATCAAACCACAATATTTTGAAGGGAAACCTAGGTTATTACTAAGGTAACTAGAAAGGTGTACTAACCTTGAGGAATCACTCCCAATCTTGAAGAAAACTCATTTTGAGTTGGGACTCCAAACTTGAGGAAGAACACCACCTTGAAGATGGGGAATCCTTGCTTGATGGGGAAGATCTACCTTGACTTGACCTCCCTTGATCTTCAATCCAAAACCCCTCTTGGATTTCCCCCAATCTCCTTTTCTCCTCTTTCTCTCCTTTAGCTTTAGGAAAAATTCCCAAACCCCTAATGGACCCCCTATTTATAGGCAAAGGATTAAAAACCCAAAAATCCGAATTTAGCACTTGCGTGCGATCGATCGCACACCAACTGCAATCGATTGCGAATCCCAGTGCGATTGATCGCACCTGGAATCCACCTATCGCACATTCACCTGAGGGTTTTTGTCATTTTTCCCCTGTATGCAATCGATCGCAGATCCCTATGCGATCTATTGCACATGGAGGCTACCTATCGCACATGGACTTGAAGGTTCTGAACCACTTTCCATTGTATGCGATCGATTGCACCTTGCTTGCGATCGATCGCACATCCCATTTTTTGAGATTTTTCACCTACAGATCCCTTGGGGTGTTTCCAACTCTATTTCCATCATCCTTAGGACCCTAAACCCCTTTTTCATTTTGCACTTGGGTCGCTAACATCCATCCTCTCATAAAACACCAAATTCAAATACGTGGAATGCCATTTGGCCATGAAAGCACTATTCATTATCCATGGAAAGTTCCGGGGTGCTACATATGCTTTATTGTTGCATGTCACCATGATATCCCCAAAATTTTATGCACAAGCACGCATACATGCATGAACCAAGCTTTTTAAAGTATAAGTATACATACAATAAACAACAAGAACAAGATATGTGATTTACGAAATGAACGATAAAGCCGAACTTTGGGTCGGTCAAGGGTAGGGCATATTCTCAGATATGTCATATTTGGCTCACAAGAAAACATGACAAGTATGATAAAGTCAGACATTGAGAATTAGTAAATTGGATAAATTGCTCTATATGTTTTCCTTAAATCCCCCATGTCTATGAAAATGTAAGAAATGCTATATTATGCTTTATTGTTATATATCACCATGATATCACCAAAATTTTATGCATAAGCACGCATGCATGCATGAACCGATCTTTTCAAAGTATAAGTATACATACAAGAAACAACAAAAACAAGATATGTGATTTACGAAATGAACGATAAAGCCGAACTTTGGGTCGGTCAAGGGTAGGGCATATCCCCGGATATGTCATGCTTGGCTTACAAGAAAACATGACAAGTATGATAAAGTCGGACATCGGGCCGGTCAAGGGTAGGGCATATCCTCGGATATGTCATACTTGGCTCACAAGAAAATAAGACAAGTTGATAATGCCGGACAGAGGGCCGGTCAAGGATGTTTGTGCACATTTTCTATTTCGTTGAAGGATACTTACATATCCAGCTCAGAAGTTGCTTTTCTATGTTTCGCTGAAGGATACTTACGTATCCGGCTCATAAGTCGCTACAAGGGTACTAACATCTAGCTCATAAGTTAAGCATGACAAGGCAAGTCAAGATAAGCATGACAAGACAAGTGTGATTCCAAACAAGAATAAGACAAGACATGCATGATTCTCATGAGACAAGAACAAGACAAGAAAGGGTTTTAACATGACAAGCAAGTTTTGAAAACTATGAAAAGCTATTTTTAAGAACAAGTCATGAATTTTAAGTATGGGTTTTAGTCAGAGTTTTTGCATTTATTCCATGCATGTCACGATCATTGTATTGCTTTAAAATTGAGGTTATGAATTGTATATAATTATCACTATGGTATTTCGTTATTACTATTGTTAGTTAGTAGCTTGTACTCACTGAGTATTCCATACTCAGCCGCACATATTGGTGTCTGCAGGTACTCGGTTCGATATTTGCGCTCATGGTCCTTGGATCGAGGAGGATTACAGTGAGGAGGAGCCTCACATGGATCCTATGGTAGAGCCACAGGTGTAGGTGAGAGACTTAGATAGCTGGATGTACCTGGGCAAGTACTGAGAGGGAGAGAGAGACATTTTATGATTTGGTATTTTGATAGGTGGGCATGTCCACCTTTACTTGATGCGTTTTATATATGAACTTGGAATACAGGTTCTAGAAAAATAAAAAACATTTAGTCATGTTTCCGCACTGTTTAGCTTCCGCACTCTGTATTATGTCTTCACTATACTATGTTATTGCCTTGTTCATTACAATATGGTTTGTCAGGTTAAGTATAGTCACACCTAAAGTATCCCGTAACTCCTAGGGGGTACTTTGGGGCGTGACACGTGTCATCTCAATTTTGACATGAAAGAACATGAAGAGGCTATTGTAACTCTTGTGATTAAAATTAGGGTCGTGCTAGACGAACCCCAATATATGATGATTGCACCATATTTAACATTTTCTTCTTACTTTTAGTTTTCATGGTAATTAATAGACGCACCCCATCTCATCTCAATTTTACGAAAGTTCTCCTTCTTCATTCGATCTCTTGCTCGTCCTCCATTCTCCAGTGGCTTCTTCTCCCATCCTTCATCCATTTCATTTCATTCTTTATTGGTGAAATTTATTTCTGGTTTTAACTATCATTATTACACATTTTATACATTGTACTATGCTTGATGTCTTTTAAGTTATACAAAATACAAAAGCTTAAGGGGTAGTTTGGGCATCTCTATGTTGTCGTCATTGTCCCAATCAGAGAGTAAAATGATGCTTTTGTTCACGCTTACTTCAAGTAAGTCACACAACACTTGTGTCGTGCCCCAAAATCTCACCTTGGTCTAATGGGACCTTAGGCCATAACACTGCTTAATTCCATAGCATAAGCGACAATACTAATTACGAGCCTACAAAATGACGACAATAAAAATTCATTATAAAAACATCATCCTGTATAATCCTGTTTCAATGATGACAAAGTCTAATAATAAGGGAACCGGTCAAGATCCCTAGCTCCCTCCTCCAGGAGATCTGAAGGGAATCCAGATAAAAAATTATGCGGAAAACTGGATCCCGAAGAACTTTACACCATAGAAAACATTTATATTAACTACAGTAAAGAAGAAAATTACCTCGGTGAATGATGTTCACCGGTGACGGACAAAACGATAGAACTTCAGAACTCTTTGTAGAGATTTCTTGAAGAAATAATCCAAGCTCGATCCTTGCTCTTCGCTATCTCCACGAAGCTTTCGAATCTTTTTGAAGAACAAAATTATCCTCGGATCAATCCTTAAAAGAAGATCATTGGATGAAGAAGAGATTATGGAGTTCTAACAATTTAGAACCCCACAAGGCAGTTCACGAAAATCCCTTTAGGGTGATCTCCCTTAGCTCACGAAAATACTTGAGTGAATGAATCCTCCCCACACGGTTTGGACTTGAGGTATTTATAGATGCGGATCTTATCCATATCTAGATCATTATCCTATTGAGTTGATAATTATCTTTTAGAGTTTCCAATAATGATAACTCTTATCATTAATAGACTCCTAGTTTATCCACAAGAAGTTTGTTATCACAAAACTTCTATTTTAGGTTTCTTTTTTCAAAAAGGATTCCTAAATAATAGGGATATAATCAACTACCTAAAAAATAGTATACAATGAACCTAGGCAATCTAGGTTCACCACCAAGAGGGGCATGAGAGGGGGGGGGGGGGGGGGGGGGGAGCTATTTTGAAGGGATTAGTGATCATCTCTTTTGTTTCTTCATTACCAAGTAATAATCTAATCTCATTAGATAAGAGATAATTAATTAATAATTATCTACTAACCAAAATCCCTAAATAATAGGGAAGATGAAGTAGGGGCCACTTTATGGTATTCTCCCATGGGCGTGGGCCCACCAATAATGTAGAACCCCAGATCTCACAGTCATTGTTCATGTGAATAGGGTAGTGAATAGTTCCTTACATAGTGTATGTAAAGGCCTAAAGCCTTCCATGGGTCCTTGATTTGAGGAAGGGAAATGAAGATTGTACATGTGTGTATTGAGTCTCAAAACAAGAATATGAAAATACTTTAAGTGTCTAAAAGCATAGGGTATAAAATATCCTAAGTGTGTATGTAGAAACCCGGAACTGAGTTCCCTAGGCTGGGAATAGTGTTGTGAATAGTGTCGGTTCATGAGTTGTGAAGGCCAAAAGCCTTCTTGTATAACTGTGGTTATAGGATGAGTGATAATGAGGGTTTTACCTTGAGTTAAATTGGGTAGGAGTATGTGAACTCAGAAACACTGAGTATAAGAATACTTCAAAATCAAGGGTATGAAATAACCTAAGTGTTTATGGGCTAGGGGTCATGTGAATCTTTTAATGTTCATCGGAGTCTTTGTTTTCCATGGAAGTATTAGCAATTGTGTTAGGGTGTCCCAAGAACCTTTATGATTAGCTTCAGAGTGTTAAAACAAGAGTGTGAAACACTCTAAGTGATCAAAGTATGATCAAAGTTGGAAAGAAGAGGGATGTCTTGACATAACCTCAACTTGAGGGAGCTCTAGTTTTGTCACCGTTGCTCGGAATCCAATGATCCTTGAACCATTAGAAAGGTATTGAAACCCTATTTAAGGTTCATGTTTACCATTTTTTCAGATTCTTAGTCGAAGATAGATTAAATGTTGGATTTCAGAAATCGGGTCTGCTGAAAAATTTGAGCTGCTGAAATCCATTTCCAGACCAGTCAGCTTTAGAGCCCATTTAGGTAATTAAAAACTCAGAATTAGGATTGTTTATCAGATACAAAATTGTTCCATTTTGAATGACGAGTCCAACGCAAGTTGAATCATAAAAATCTGATAAGCGAGTCAAAAGTTATGGTCGAAATACTAAAGCGTGTTTTTGCAGAAAACCCCGCTCGAACGAGATGGAAGTCTGCTCGAGCGAACATGACTGAAACAACTTTTTTGAGTACCAGTGAGCATCTCGCTCGAGCGAGACCCAAGCCCCCTCGAGCGAAATCGCATAGACTCCTTTTTTTTAAAAAGGTTTTTCACTAACCTAACACTATATATACCCAATTTTTGGGGGTCTGTAAGCGGTAAAATTTGTTTTTGATAATCAAATTTCCTCTATTGTTGTATGGAGTTTATTGTTTGTTGTGGGGGACTATCCTTCCAATCTGAGTAAACTCATACTGTTATTTACCTTCAATGGGTGGTGATCCTATGTAGGCAAGTGCACCTGCGGGTGGTGAGATTTCACTGCCCACAGGGTCTAAGGGTTTCAACACTTAGAGAGGTTCTTTTTGAGAGAAAAGGGAGGAAACCTAAGTTTCCAAAAGGGGTTTTCTTGTAAGATCAAAGAGGAGCTTGAATCCTTACTTCCCAACCTCCCACAAGCTTGGATCTTCTTCCCTAAGCATGGACCTCATTCCTCAAGCTCGGATCTCATGCTCAAAGGTGTTTTTATGCAAGGATTGATCTTTAGAAAGGTAGATACATTCTACTAACTTGCTTTGCTAGAGTTCTCCTATATGTATTTTGGTTTTATGAATGATGTTGATGAAACTTGAGATGATTTAATCTTTTTGTAATTTCTCCATTATCAAGTAAGATTTAAAGCATGATTTTGATAACAAATTAGCTTGGGTGAAGTTCATTAAGGCTAAGTAGGTGTTATTAATACATGATTTTTGCAAGAAAAGTAAGGGGGTTTAACCTTGTATGTGTATATTCGTGATATGAAGGAAATGAAATTGGGTTTTTCATCAAACTCGAAGTATTCCTTGATTTTCCCTATCACTCACAAATAATGTATATGATCACACATGCTTGTATCACCAAGTTTTGTATTAAGTATAAGTAGAAAAAGAATGATTCGTACTCAAAGTATGTTTTGATGAAAAAGAAACCTCGTCATGATTTCCATTGATGAAAAGGGAGATGTAAAACATGTTTGTGAATGATCTTGGATTAATTAACCCATGTGTACACTATGATATCTTCATGAATGCTACTCCATGATGCTTATAAGCCTCCTATGTGTATGTTTTAAGGTTTTAAAGTTACCATGATACATACAAGGACTCTATGCACGGGTATGTCTTATATGATCGGATGTGAAGCATGAATTTTGGGATGAAATTGAGGATTTCAAACCTTGTACTTGTATGCCATTACGATGAATGAAATTTCATAAACATGTATCGATGTTTAAGTGTTTTCTATGTCAATCACAATTGCTCACTAGTACTCTATGATGCGCACTAGTACTCTACGCACTCGATGTCTTGCACGACCAAAGTTTTCTCATAAGGAAAGAAGTTTCAAACCTCAAAAGCAATGTTTTAAGGAAAATCTCATTAGAAGAAACATAAACTCACAAGAATTGATAAGGCCCTATAAGTACAGGTATTCAGAATTTTATAAGCAAAAGCTCACAAGGAACTTTCATAAGCAACGCTCACAAGTCTCACAAGCTGTAAAGAAGCTAGTATGTCCATCCATTTCATAGTTCGGGTACTAGTTAATACAGGACAAGATGCTAGTATGTCCGTCCATTTCATAGTTCAGGTACTAGTTAAAACAAGACAAGATGCTAGTATGTATGTCTATTTCATAGTTCGGGTACTAGTTAATACAAGACAAAATGCTAGGCATGACCGTCCATTTCATAGTTTGGGTGCTAGCCGAATAAGATAAGTGAAATGAAGAATCTCATAAGACGTATAAGGAACCCACAAGATTCATAAGATGTATAAGGGACCCATAAGATGTATAAGGGACCCACAAGACTCACAAGATAATTGAAATACATTTTGGTTAAAGCATGAACTTAAAGTATGATGTTTGGGATTATACATTTGTTATCTTGTCTTAACTTCTGCACTCTGATTATGTATATGTTATGATGAACAGTAACCTGTATGGCATATTAATGTATTGTAACATGGTTAGTTTGTAGAATGTATACGTTGAGTATTCAATACTCAGCCGAACTGTTATTTCGATAGATTACAGGTTGGTTGGTCGTGCTCCTGAGTCATGGGTTGAGGAGGTTCATGGAGAACAGGAGCTTGCTCAGGATTATCATCCAGATGTTAGGGGCCTTAACATGTGGCCTTATGGTTGAGTTGAGTGAGAGAGATATATTTTGGGGTTTACTTTTGAGGATTTTCATTTAGGCATGAGTTGGTAACTCAAGTGTTGGACCTTTTGTATATACATTGTATTTTTATTTAGTTTTTTGCCTATGTTAACACTTGGAAGAACTGTTAATAATAGAATTTTTCAGGTTCACTATTTTTCATGCCTTGTATACTATTTGCAAGATGGTTTGAAGTATAGGTCACGTCATCAAGGTCTCATTTCTCCTAGGTGGGATGTTGGGGCGTTACAGAAGTGGGATCAGAGCCTAGGTATTAGGTTCTCTGGGGTCGTTTAGAGTTCGATACCACGAGTAAAACCAAGGCATTAGGTTCATCTTAGGAGTCGTATTCCAAGTCTAGACTAACAAGTTAGTCTTAGTCGAAACAGGTTGAAATCTCAACTGAACTTGGTGTCATAAGCTAGGAAACCTTATTTGTATGCTTATATATTTTATTGTATGTGTAGAACCCCGAATCTTTATTGCACTAGGTGATGAATAGTGTGTGAATGGTGCTCAAGTGTGGTTTTGTGCACTAATGGGCTTTATGTTAATATACGAGTTTGGATTTATGGCGTGCATGTTTCAATGGGCCTAGATCTCACTAAGGAGCATGTATTAAGCGTAAAAGAGTGTTAGAATGATATCGGAGGAGTTTCAAGCAATCGGAACAAGGTTTTACAGCAAAACAGGGGATCACCGATTGCTAGGTGCCATCCTCCGATCGACCGGTCAACTACCGATCGATCGAAGGCTATTGACTGGTTAACTTTTCTGTATGGGAAAATTTTCCAGAGAGGGTGTTTTTAGCCGATCTCTTGGTTGAAACCACCGATCGACCGGTAAACCACCGATCGCTTGGTCTGTACCACCGATCGAACGGTTATACGCAGATTTTTTTCATTAAGGGTGTTTAAGACTTTAGCCACCACCCTTTGCCTATATACAGGCTGGGTTCGTGCCTTAGGGTTCCAGAAACCCTCTGTGCCCTATTTTGAAAGATTTTGAGAGAGAGAAGAAAGAGAGGAGCTTGGTGATTGTTCCAGCTTGTGGAAGATCAAGTTCTTCCATTGTTTTGGTGATTCTCAACCAAGAACTCACAGTTCTTGCTTGTTCAAGCTTTTGGAATCAAAATCTTTGATTTCACCAAGGTAGATACACTCTACTACCAATCTTGCAATCCTACTAGTTGTTGAATGTGATTCTTCTTACTCTATGCTACATATACCTTGATTTGCTATGGTATGGAAGGATGTTATACTATGTTGGATGTAAGTTATCGTTATGGAGCACTCTAAGTGTTTGGTGAAATACCTCTAAGGGATGTTGATGCTTAAATATGATTATTACCCTCATATGTTCATATGCTCGCATGTCTCGCATGAATCGATGTTTTCCATGGATTTTTCAACGTACGAAAAGGTGTTTTTCACAAAAAGACTAATAAGGAACGATTCTAAGTAACTCTATGATTTCTCTAAGATCGTTTTACAAGCTCTACGGATCATACTATGCTCACAAGGAACTCTATGATAAGCTCTAAGATCGTCTCACAAGCTCTACGGATCATAAATGTAACGTTCTAAGATCTCTAAGGATATGCTCTATGTTGTGCTCTATGGTATCTCCATGTCACTACGGATCATAATGACTCTAAGTAACTCCATGAACTCACAGGAACTCACAAGGCTATGATTATCGCATGACTCACACTGTTACAGTTTTAGTTTTGCAATCCTACTAGTTGTTGAATGTGACTCTTCTTACTCTATGCTACATATACCTTGATTTGCTATGGTATGGAAGGATGTTATACTATGTTGGATGTAAGTTATCGTTATGGTGCACTCTAAGTGTTTGGTGAAATACCTCTAAGGGATGTTGATGCTTAAATATGATTATTACCCTCATATGTTCATATGCTCGCATGTCTCACATGAATCGATGTTTTTCATGGATTTCTCAACATACGAAAAGGTGTTTTTCACAAAAAGACTAATAAGGAACGATTCTAAATAACTCTATGATTTCTCTAAGATCGTTTGACAAGCTCTACGGATCATACTATGCTCACAAGGAACTCTATGATAAGCTCTAAGATCGTCTCACAAGCTCTAAGGATCATAAATGTAACGTTCTAAGATCTCTAAGGATATGCTCTATGATGTGCTCTATGGTATCTCCATGTCACTACGGATCATAATGACTCTAAGTAACTCCATGAACTCACAGGAACTCACATGGCTATGATTATCGCATGACTCACACGGTTACAGTTTTGGTTTTGGTTTCGAACCTCATCTCACATGTTATTTCAAGGTTTCCACGCTCTTACATCTTTTTACGGATTTCATTCTCCATGATTCGTATGCTCTATACTTAATGCTTTATTATTATTAGTTTGTATACACTGAGTATTCCACGCTCAGCCGATATTTGTTATCCTCGGCAGGTGCTCGGGCTCCGTTCGACATATGTGGCACGGAACCATGGTTGGAGGAAGAGTACTTCGACCCAGAGCCTTCTATGGATCATTATCAGGATGATGGTCCTATAGATAGGTGTCGAGACTTCGACTTTTGTTGATCGGCAGACTTAGAACTTTAAGATGTTATTTTTTTATGTGAGTGTGGGGTTTGTCCACTCCACTTTTGGGTTTCTCACATGTACATACTTTTGTTGGTTCATACTTGAACTGTGTTATAGGAGTATCGCTTTGCTTCCGCTATGTTTAGTATTTTATTCCGCTGTGCATTCTTCATCGCTTTCGCTAGATATGTTTGTGTTTCTGACAGTTCTCCACATGTGCCTTTGTATTATACTGGAGGTATGATACGGCGGTCACGAGTCAATGTATCCCTAACTCCTAGGGGTTATTTTGGGTCGCGACAGACTTGGTATCAGAGCCTAGGCATTAGGTCACGTAGGCTAGTGTCCTTCAAGTTGGAACTAGAGTTATCTTACTCTAGGAAGTTGTCTCTAGTAAGCGGAAGTAGTTCTCCGAGTTGAACTTAGAACTCAGATGGACTTGTTGTCTTAGGCTTGTTACCACGACATAACCGATATCAAGCGAGTCCTTCGGTCAGTCTAGGATCTTAGTGTAGGCGCTGGTTTAGACTATGTCCTGAGTTTTATTCCAGAAAGGGTAGATGCCCAACTTAGTCACGCTAGGACACTCTAAGTTATACTTATCTGATTATGTGTATACCTCGATGTATATGATATGCGTAATAGCAATTCATGTATATTGAACTGCTATATGATGTGTGAGGTTGGTATCCAAGTTAGACTCATGTTTTGTCAATGGATCTTAGGATTTGATATCATGAGACGCGGCACTCGGGGTCGAGGTTACCATACTCGGAGGGCCGAGAGTGAAGTTCTGAGAGAAGAGGAACCGTTGTATTTCACGAATGCTATGGACTCCATAGCCGAGACTTTGACGTTGTTGGCAGCGAGACCTACTCCTACCCCACCAGCTACTCTAGTGCGTACACCGGTGCATCACACTGCGGGGCTTGAAGCTTTCCGGAGACTGTGGCCTCCAACATTTTACAATACTCTAGACTCAATGGTGGCGGAGTCTTGGATTATGCAGTTGGAGAAGACCTTCCGGGCTCTCCGATGTACTGAGGAGCAAAGAGTAGAATGAGCTTCCTTCGTGATAGAAGGTGAAGCCGAACACTGGTGGAGAGCTGCCCAAAGGTAGAGAGACGTTGCAAAGGCAGGAGTGCCCTAGACTTGGGCAGAGTTCTTAGAGACGTTCAGAGAGCCGTTCTTTCCTAGGTTTATTTGGGAACAAAAAGCGAGAGAGTTTATGCTTTTGGAGCAAGGGTCGATGAGCGTAGCCGAGTATGAGGCTAAGTTCACCGAATTATCGAGGTTTGCTCCGTACTTGGTTGCTACTGAGGACCTACGGGTCAGGAAGTTTGAGATGGGTTTGAAGGCCTTTATTCGAGATCGGGTGTCCATTCTCCAAGTGGAGTCTTGGAGAGAGATAGTAGGGAAGGCGAAGATCGCCGAGAAGAATACGGAAGACTTTATGAGAAGAAGAGACAGTGGCCTCAGAAAAAGCATGTCTCGGGGTCAGTCTAGTGGTTCATTGTCTGAGAAGAGGACTAGGACTGCACCGTACCAGTTCTCCCACCCGATGCCAGCTCAGAGACTTTTTGTGCCTCAGGCACCGCGCCCTACGACATCACAAGCTATGAGGGTTATGCCTCCGGCTTCCTCCGTATCACAGACTTTTGAGGAATGCGCTGTCTGTGGTTGTCGGCACAAGACAGGGGATTGCCGAAGAATGTCAGGTGGATGCTTCCACTATGGCGAGATGGGCCACATAATTCGAGATTGCCCGTGTAAGCAGTTATAGATTGGACCACAGGGAGTTCGACCTCCAAGTAGGCAGACTTCATTGCAGGGGTCTTCATTGTAGGCCTCTAGATCCGTGCCGCCCACCCAGCAGCCTCGTCAGGCTAACCAAGGCAGGGTCTTTGCCATGACTGACAGAGACGCACAGGCATCTGATGATGTTGTGCAAGGTACGCGCAAGTTTGATCTTGCCTAAGTTCTAATGTTGCCATGATGTGTGGTATATATGTATCCTATGTGATGTTTTGCGATGCTTGTATCTCTATGTATAGTTTGTGTGTATGGTTTATGTTATAACTTGTGTGATTAAAATTCTCAGGATCGTTACTAGTGAATGAGTGCTTAGCAAGGGTGTTAATCGATACGGGATCCACTCATTCGTTCGTCTCACCTAGCTTTGCAAAAGGCTTTACATCTGAGCCGAGTAAGCTACCTCGGGAGTTGTCCATTTCGACTCCATTGGGCAAGTCTATAGAGACAGATAAAGTGTATCGGGTCAGTGTTGTGCAAGTTATGCAGCACGAGTTGCCAGTAGACCTGATCATTCTGGGATTTTAGGACTGAGATTTCGACGTCATCCTAGGTATGGATTGGCTCTCAGCTCACTATGGGCACGTGGCGTGTTTTGAGAAGGTGGTGAATTTTAAACCCGCTGGGTTGAAGCCATTCCATTTCAGAGGACTTCAGAGGAGAGACATTGCTCGCTTTGCAGCTCTCAGTCTCGAGAAGGTGGAAGTGCGAGACTCCACATCCATGCCCGTTGTGAGTGAATATATGGATGTCTTTCCGGAGATCTTACCGGGATTGCCTCCTGATCGGCCAAATGAGTTCGCGATTGAGTTGGCTCCAGGCACGGCGCCGATTTCTAGGGCTCCATACAGGACGGCCCCTATTGAGCTAAAGGAGTTAAAGGGCCAGTTGGAAGAATTGCAAGGCCTTGGTTTCATTCAGCCAAGTGTCTCACCTTGGGGAGCTCCGGTGTTCTTTGTGAAGAAGAAAGATGGGTCTATGCGTATGTATATTGACTACCGGCAATTGAACAAGGTCACGATCAAGAATCGTTATCCATTGCCTCGAATAGACGACTTGTTTGATCAGCTGAAAGGTGCGAAATTCTTTTCCAAGATTGACCTTCGATCTGGTTATCATCAGTTGAAGATCAAGAAGGAAGACGTTCCGAAGACAGCGTTCAGGACTCGATACGGCCATTACGAGTTTCTAGTCATGTCTTTTGGGCTGACTAACGTGCCAGCAGCATTTATGGATCTGATGAACCGGGTGTTCAGATCATCTCTCGATCAGTGTGTGATTGTGTTCGTAGATGATATCCTTGTGTATTCACAGTCACAAGATGATCACACGAGAGATCTCCGCTTTGTATTGCAGACTCTTCGAGAGCATAGTCTATATGCTAAGTTGAGTAAGTGCGAGTTTTGGCTAAACAAGGTGTCCTTTCTTGGACATGTAGTGTTTGCTGAAGGTATCTCAGTCGATCCTGCAAAGATTGAGGCAGTGATGAATTGGGGAAGGCCGAAGAGTGTTACCGAGATTCGTAGTTTTCTCGGCCTAGTAGGATACTACAAGAGGTTTGTGGAGGGATTTTCAAGCTTAGCCACTCCGCTTTCCTATCTCACGCGGAAGAACACTAAGTTCACTTGGAGTGACAAGTACGAGGTGAGTTTCCAAGAGTTGAAGAAGAGGCTTACCATAGCTCCTGTCCTCACAGTTCCATCCGGAAGCGGTGGCTTCGAAGTCTATAGTGATGCCTGGGATGTGTTTTGATGCAGCATAAGCAGGTGGTTGCCTATGCTTCCCATCAGTTAAAGGAGCATGAGCAATACTACCCCACTCACGACTTAAAGCTTGCAGCCGTCGTGTTTGCACTGAAAATTTGGCGTCACTACCTCTACGGGGAAGAGTTTGTGGTGTTCACGGACCACAAGAGCTTGAAGTATCTCTTTCTCCAGAAGGAGTTGAATATGAGGCAGCGACGATGGATGAAGTTCATGAAGGACTACGATTGTTCTATCCAGTACCATCCGGGTAAGGCTAATGTGGTAGCCGATGCTCTTAGTAGGAAACCCTACGGGGTTATGGCTCACTTGAGAGTACAAGAGTGAAAGTTGTTGAATGATATGTGTAAGTTAGACACTACTCTCAGGCATGTCACCTACGGGCCGGTGATGTCCAACATTGTGGTTAGGCCACATATTCTGAACCGGATCAAAGAGTTGCAAGATTCGGATGTCAAATTGGTTGCTTACTGAGACAAGTCGGTTAGTAATGGCAGTCAGAAGTTCGCTTTGAATGGTGATGGTGCTATCACGTTCAAAGGCAGGTTGTGGGTTCCAGCCGACTCGGTGTTGAGGGGTGAGATTTTGGATGAGGCTCACCGATCCAAGTATACAGTACATCCGGAAGGTACCAAGATGTATCAGAATCTGAAGAAGCACTACTGGTGGCGAAACATGAAGAGGGAAGTCGCCGAGTATGTTGCTAGATGTTTGGTGTGCCAGCAGGTGAAAGTTGAGCATCAGAGGCCGGCAGGTCTTTTACAGTCCCTCCCTATTCCGGAATGGAAATGGGAGAATATCTCGATGGATTTCATCGTGGGTTTGCCGCGAACGGCGAAGGGCTCCGATGCTATTTGGGTGATTGTAGACAGATTGACTAAGTCTGCACATTTCCTTCCTTATCGGATTACTTTCAATGTAAATCAGTTAGTAGCCCTGTATGTCAAGGAGGTGGTTCATCTGCATGGTGTGCCAGTTTCTATCGTATCTGATCGAGATCCTAGGTTTACTTCCAGGTTCTGGAAAACTTTTCAGGATGCTATGGGTTCTCGTTTGGAATTCAGCACCGCCTTTCATCCTCAAACTGATGGACAGACTGAACGGGTGAATCAGGTTGTGGAAGATATGCTCCGAGCTTGTATGCTAGACTTTCAGGGTAGTTGGGAGGAATAATTTCCGTTGGTTGAGTTTGCCTATAACAATAGTTATCAGGCAAGCATCCAGATGGCACCTTTCGAAGCTCTGTATGGTCGCAATTGCAGATCTCCGCTATACTGGGATGAAGTTGGTGAGAGGAAAGTTCTTGGTCCTGAGTTGATCGAGCGGATCATAGAAAAGATCAAAGTTATCCAGGTTCGATTGAAAACTACTCAGGATAGGCAGAAGAGCTATGCGGATACTCGCTGTAGAGATTTGGAATTCTGAGTTGGAGATCGGGTCTTTATGAAGATTTCGCCAAGTTGGGGAATCATGCGATTCGGAAAGAAGGGAAAGCTCAGTCTTAGGTACATAGGACCATTTGAGATCATCACGAGGGTTGGTGAGGTTGCTTACAAGGTAGCACTACCGCCTCACATGGCAGCGATCTATAATGTATTTCACATCTCTATGCTTAGGAAATACATTTCGGATCCGTCTCACGTCATTGCGCTTGATCCTATGGAGATTAGAGAGGATCTCACGTTGGTTGAGCAACCAGTTCAGATTTTGGATCGTCGCGATCAAGTATTGCGTACCAAGACTATCCCTTTAGTCCTTGTGAGATGGCAGCATCATTCTACGGAAGAGGCTACATGGGAACGAGAAGCCGATGTGAAGGAGAAGTACCTTCACTTGTTCGAGTATTTTTCCTTGTTGGTTTTGTATTTTGGTTCTGGTATGTTTTGGGTGTCGTTCTAATTTCGAGGAAGAAATTCTTGTAAGGGGGGAGGGATGTAGAGCCCCGAATCTTTATTGCACTAGGTGATGAATAGTGTGTGAATGGTGCTCAAGTGTGGTTTTGTGCACTAATGGGCTTTATGTTAATATATGAGTTTGGATTTATGGCGTGCATATTTCAATGAGCCTAGATCTCACTAAGGAGCATGTATTAAGTATAAAAGAGTATTAGAATGATATCGGAGGAGTTTCAAGCAATCGGAACAAGGTTTTACAGCAAAACAGGGGATCACTGATTCGCTCGGTGCCATCCTCCGATTGACTGGTCAACTATCGATCGATCGAAGGCTATCGACTGGTTAACTTTTTTGTATGGGAAAATTTTTCAGAGAGGGTGTTTTCAACCGATCTCTCGGTTGAAACCACCAATCGACCGGTAAGCCACCGATCGCTCGGTCTGTACCACCGATCGATCGGTTGTACGCAGATTTTCTTCATTAAGGGTGTTTAAGACTTTAGCCACCACCCTTTGCCTATATAAAGGCTGGGTTCGTGCCTTAGGGTTTTAGAAACCCTTTGTGCCCTATTTTGAGAGATTTTGAGAGAGAGAAGAAGGAGAGGAGCTTGGTGATTGTTCAAGCTTGTGGAAGATCAAGTTCTTCCATTGTTTTGGTGATTCTCAACCAAGAACTCATGGTTCTGGCTTGTTCAAGCTTTTGGAATCAAAATCTTTGATTTCACCAAGGTAGATACACTTTACTACCAATCTTGCAATCCTACTAGTTGTTGAATATGATTCTTTATACTCTATGCTACATATGCCTTGATTTGCTATGGTATGGAACGATGTTATATTATGTTGGATGTAAGTTATCATTATGGTGCACTCTAAGTGTTTGGTGAAATACCTCTAAGGGATGTTGATGCTTAAATATGATTATTACCCTCATATGTTCATATGCTCGCATGTCTCGCATGAATCGATATTTTCCATGGATTTCTCAACGTACGAAAAGGTGTTTTTCACAAAAAGACTAATAAGGAACGATTCTAAGTAACTCTATGATTTCTCTAAGATCGTTTCACAAACTCTACGGATCATACTATGCTCACAAGGAACTCTATGATAAGCTCTAAGATCGTCTCACAAGCTCTACGGATCATAAATGTAACGTTCTAAGATCTCTAAGGATATGCTCTATGTTGTGCTCTATGGTATCTCCATGTCTCTACGGATCATAATGACTCTAAGTAACTTCATGAACTCACAAGAACTCACAAGTCTATGATTATCGCATGACTCACACGGTTACAGTTTTGGTTTTGGTTTCGAACCTCATCTCACATGTTATTTCAAGGTTTCCACGCTCTTACATCTTTTTACGGATTTCATTCTCCATGATTCGTATGCTCTATGCTTAATGCTTTATTATTATTAGTTTGTATACGCTGAGTATTCCACGCTCAGCCGATATTTGTTATCATCGGCAGGTGCTCGGGCTCCGTTCGACATATGTGGCACGGAACCATGGTTGGAGGAAGAGTACTTCGACCCGGAGCCTTCCATGGATCATTATCAGGATGATGGTCCTATAGATAGGTGTCGAGACTTCGACTTTTGTTAATCGGCAGACTTAGAACTTTAAAATGTTATTTTGTTATGTGAGTGTGGGGTTTGTCCACTCCACTTTTGGGTTTCTCACATGTACATACTTTTGTTGGTTTATACTTGAACTGAGTTATAGGAGTATCGTTTTGCTTCCGCTATGTTTAGTATTTTATTCCGCTGTGCATTCTTTTTCGCTTTCGCTAGATATGTTTGTGTTTCCGACAGGTCTCCACGTGTGCCTTATGTATTATACTGGAGGTATGATACGATGGTCACGAGTCAATGTATCCCTAACTCCTAGGGGGTATTTTGGGTCGCGACAGTATGTCTCGATGTATTATTATGTACCTTATAAACATATGGTGATTGTTGAAATTGAGGTTGAAAAAAAAAAGTTGGTTTCCAAGTTAGACTCGTGCTTTGCTGTTGTTCTCAGGATTCACATCATGAGACGCAGTAACCGGAGTTGTGGATATTATACTAGGAGAAATGGAGGTAATGCTCCTTCGGGGTTGAGCAGCCCGACCTCACTTATGTCTTGGGCTCCATAGCAGAGACATTAGCTATGCTAGCAGCCAGGCCTACTACTGCTACTTCTATCGCCCCTACGCCTCCTCCTATACACCATACTACGGGACTTGAGGCATTTAGGAGATTGCATCCTCCTACTTTCTATGGGACTACTAATCCGATGGTCACCAAGGCCTAGATCATGCAGCTGGAAAAGATGTTCAAGGTGCTTCATTGCACTAATGAGCAGAGGGTGGATTAGGCTTCCTTTATACTAGAAGGTGAAGCCGAACATTGGTGGAGAGCCGCTCAGAGGTAGAGGGATGACAGTAAGGCAGGGGAAACATGGACATGGGAAGAGTTCATAGGTGTGTTCCATTTGCAGTATTTCCCCGTGTTCGTCAAGGAACATAAGGAAATCGAGTTCTTGACTCTGGAACAGGGGTTGATGAGTGTAGCCGAGTATGAGGCTAAGTTTGTCACACTGTCCAGATATGCCCCGCATCTAATCTCGTCAGAGCACTTGCGCGTCAAGAAGTTTGAAAGAGAGCTACGGGCCTCTATGCGAGATAGAGTCTCTATGTTCCAGGTGAAGACCTGGGGAGAGGTGGTGGACAAGGCAGGGATCACCGAGAAGAATTCTAGGGAGTTCTTCAGCAGGGGAGGTAGTGGCATTAGCAAGAGTGGCAGGATTAGTTGCAAGTCCTGTGGTTCTAAGCCACTAGAGAAGAGAGCCAGAACGGCTCCATACCAGTTCTCTGAACCTATGCAAGTGCAGAATCCTCCTATTGCACCCCAAGCTCCTCGGCCTACTACTATGCAAGTCACTCGACAGGTGCAACCAATATCTTCTACACCTACGTTTGAGGTCTGTGCACATTATGGGAGGAAGCATGGAGTTGGGGAGTGCCGAGCACGCACGGGTGCTTGTTTCCATTGTGATGACTACAGGCACCGGATTAGAGTTTGTCCTCGCCATCCATCGCCAACTTAGTCTCGAGGGAGCAGACAACTAGTTCAGCTACCCACGCAGTAGGAGTCCTTTCAGGCTTTGAGGCCCCAGAACCCTATACAGCCGCCATGTAGAACCCCAGACTTTTGTAACTGGTTGGTGAATAGTGCTTTTGGCCAAAGGGCCTTCTATGTAATTAAACTTGTGAATGATGAGGAAATAGATGGTAACGAGCTAGGTGTGTTATATATATAGGGGGTTATTGCCCTAAGGATGGTGGAAACAAGATCAAAGACATTTCAAAAGGGTTTGTAGGTGAAAAATTGAGAAAATGGGATGTGCGATCGATTTCAGTTAGAGGAATTTCTGGATTGGAAAAAATTTCAGGTGCAAGTGCGATCGATCGCAGGTAAGGTGCAATCGATCGCATACAGTGGAAATTGGTATAGAAGCTCTCGGGTTCATGTGCGATAGATCAACTCCAGTGCGATAGATCGCACTACAAGCTACGATCGATCGCAGTTGGTGTGCGATTGATTGCATGCGGGTGCCGAATTTCAGAAATAAGGGTTTCAACCCCTTTTCCTAAAATAGGGGATCATTTGGGGGGTTTTTGGGTTAACCTAAACCTAAAGGAGTCTTGGAAAAGAGAAGAGATAAGATTTGAGGATTTTCAAAGGGATTTTTGGATTGAAGAAGAAGAGCTCCAAATCAAGCTTGGATCATCCTCATCAAGCAAGATCTTCCTCCTCAAAGTGTTGCTTTCTTCCTCGAGCTTGGATTCCAAATCAAGGGGGTTTCTTTAAGATAGAGTTGATCCTCAAAGGTTAGTACACCCTTCTAGTATGGCTTAGTAATAAGCTAGGTTTTTCCTTAAGGATGATTATGGGTTGATCTTGTATTTTCCATTTTTCTTGAAATCTATCATGTCCCCTAAAATGCATAAGATAAACTAATTAGTTATGAATGTGTGGGATGTATGGATGGTTGAGGCGAATGGATGCCATGTGGAATGTGATGGATGTTGTGTGATGGAAAATGGGAAGGGCAATGTACTCATAAAACACGCTCTCAAGATGTTTGATGAAATGTGTGATAAAGAAAAGATGACATAAATGTCTACAAGGATGTTGAATGCCTTGTGTTTGATGAAATGCATGTATGAAAATTTAACTCGATATTATGAAATTATGATTTAGGGATTTTTTCTCAATTTGGTAATTTGGATAAAATGCTATATATGTTTCCTTCAAATATCACATGTCTATAGAAATGTAGAAATGCTATATGATGCTTTATGGTTTTGTGTCACTACGATGCTCACCAATTGTCAAACACACACACACACACACACATGCATGCATGAACCGAGGTTTTCTAGTATATGCATATGGAAAAACAACCAAGAACAAAACAAGTGATTTACGACACGAACGATAAAGCTAAACTTTGGGTCGGTCAAGGATAGGGCATATCCAAGGATATGTCATATCTGGCTCGTAAGAAAACAAGACAAGCAATCATGATAATGCCGGACATTGGGCCGGTCAAGGATGTTGGTGCACATTTTCTATTTTAGCTGAAGGGTATTTACATACCCGGCTCACAAGTTGCTTTCTATATTCGCTGAAGGGTATTTACATACCCGGCTCTCAAGTCGTTACAAGGGCACTAATATCTGGCTCACAAGATAAGCATGACAAGTCAAGACAAGACAAACTTGACAAGACAAGTGTGATTCTAAACAAGCAAGACAAGACACACATGATTCTCATGAGACAAGAACAAGATAAGAATGAGTTTTTAACACAAGAAGCAAGTTTTGAAAATATGAAAAGATATTTTCAAGAATAAGTTATGAATTATGAGTACGGGTTTTAGTCGGAGTTTTCGCATGTAGCCTTACGCATGTTATGGTCATCATGTTTAATTGAGTTGAAATTATGCTTTTCATTTTGTTATTACTATTGTTAGCTAGTAGCTTGTACTCGCTGAGTATTCCATACTCCATACATATTGATGTCGGTAGGTACCCCGTTCGATATATGTGCTCCAGGTCCTTGGATCGAGGAGGATTATGGTGAGGAGGAGCCTTACATGGAGCCTATGGTGGAGCCTTAGGTGGAGGCAAGAGACCTAGATAGCTGGCCTTACCCGAATGACTACTGAGAGAGAGAGAGAGTTCATGATTTTGTATTTTGATAGGTGGGCACATCCACCCTTACTTGTATGTTTTGTATCTAACTTGGAATACTGGTCAGGTATATAGAAAAGGAAAAAACTTAGTTTATGCTTCCGCATTGATTCAGCTTCCGCACTCTGTATCGTGTCTTCATTATATTATGTTATGCCTTGTTTGGTATACAGGATGGTTTGCTAGGTTATGTATAGTCACACCTAAAGTCTCCCTTAACTCCTAGGGGGATTTTGGGGTGCGACACGCCACGTCAGGATAACGAGGGCCAAGTCTTTGCTATATCCGGGTAAGGTGCTCAGGCACCTAATGATGTTGCATGAGTTGAGAGAGATATAAATTTTTATTTTGTAAAGGATGATGTAATGTTGTGTTCCAGTATGTTGCCTATGTGTATAAACATGCTATATTATGTTATGAAAGTTTTCTTGCTTTTCATGGATGTTTGGTAGTATGCACAACCTAAGTGCTTTGCCAACAAGCGAGTGCCTAGCCTTGTGTTGGTCGATTATGGAGTAGCATGTTCTTTTGGTATAAATAGGCGACAGAGTTCGGTGTCTTCAGTAGTCAAGGTTGAGTGTGGGAAAAATGTCCCTGCCTGATTTCGTACCGTCCTAATTTCAAGGACAAAATTTCTATAAGGGGGGAGGATGTAGAACCCCGGATCTCACAGTCATTGTTCATGTGAATAGGGTAGTGAATAGTTCCTTGCATAGTGTATGTAAAGGCTTAAAGCCTTCCATGGGTCCTTGGTTTGAGGAAGGGAAGTGAGGATTGTACATGTGTGTATTGAGTCAAAACAAGAATATAAAAATACTCTAAGTGTCTAAAAGTGTAGAGACCCGAATCTAAATTCCTTATTTCTATCTTGTTTAATAAGGGTAGTTAAGTTTTATCATATTTTATGCATATGTATTTATATCTAATTGGTGTAGTGTGATCAAGACTTAATCAAAGTTGTAAAGAGAGGGATGCCTTAACATACCCTCAAACTTTAGGAAGCTCTAGTTTTGTCACCGCTTATCGGAATCAAGTGATTATTGAACCATTAGAAATGTATTGTAACCATCTTCGAGGTTCATGTTTAATGTTTTTCCAGATTTTGAGTCTAAGCTAAGTCAAAAATGAGTTTTCCAATGTTTTGTCTAATAAAATTGCATACCAGTCATCTTTAGAGCCCATTTAGACCTTTAAAAACTCAAAATTAAGATTTTTCTATTGGAGACAAAGTTGTTCCCTTATCGTTAAAATCCGATAAGCAAGTCAAAAGTTATGGTCAAAATACCAAAGTGAGGTAAAAATCAGTTGGAATCTGAAAAGGGGGTTGCGATCTATCGTAAACCAAGTACGATCAATTGTAAAATAGTGCGATCTATCGTAAAATTCTACGATCGATCGCATTTAGGCAAGCTTTTTTGAAGTTCTTTAAGGTCTAAGTGCGATAGATCGCACCAAAGGTGCGATCAATTGCACTTGCGCCTAGATTTTTGTTAAAAAGTGTATTTTTTTGGGTTTTTAACCCTTGAGGCTATAAATAGGGGTTCTATTTCGAGGATTTTAGGGTTCTAAATCATTTCTACCCTAATTTAGCAAGAAAGAAGAGGAAACCTAGGGTTTTGAGGGAGAAATTTCTTGGAGAAGAAGGAGATAGCTTGGAAATTACAAGGAAAGCTTGGAGATCTTCCTCAAAGCTTCTTGGAAGCGATTTGGGTCCAAGGGAAGGATCCCTAGGTCGATATCCTTTCTAATCTAACCTTAGTAAATGTTTTGCAAGTTTAAATAAGAATGTTTATGGGTTATCAAGGGTATTACATGATTATGCAAAGATGAGTAGGTAATAAGCATGAATGATAGATTTTACTCTTGAAATGAGGGTTTTGCATGTGTTACAAGCTCCATTATGTATGAATGATCTATTTCTCCTCTAATCTAAACCTTGTATTAGTATACTTATTGATTAAGCATGGTAAACGATGACTTTTTATGAGATGTTGCATGTTTAAGTAAGGATATAGATGAATTTGTATGTTAGAAGCTTAAATTGGATTATGGTTTATGCTCTATGGGTTATGGATCTATGGAAATGATGGTAGATGGGCTAAAATGGTAAAGAGATGGATTATGGATGCATGGAGTGGGGTTGAGCTTGAATTAGATGCTCATGGATTATGTGAATGGCTATTGTATGATGAAAAAATAGGAAGGGCAATGTACACATAATAAATACATTTAAGGTGTTTGTTTAAATGCTTAAGAGTGTTTACAATGTTAATATGATGTTATTGAGGATTGAGAAACTAAGCGAATGAGATATTATGGTTTATCATGCTAAATTATGTGCTATTTATACAAGATGGGGGTTTTGCATGTGTTATATATTCTATGGAAATGAATGTGAGATTTTATCTATAACATGAGGGTTTTACATGTATTATGAATTCTATTGAACATGACTAGGGGGATTATATCCATAACATAGAGGTTTTACTTGTGATGCAAATTCTATTGAGTATGATTCTATTATTATGATGTTTTACGAATGAGGGGAATGAGATGAAGTTTACTATTTATGAAATTTGTTAAGAAAATCGTGAAATCATGATAAGATATTGTTTACTATAACTATGTAAATTATGCCCTAAACACTTGTATGCTAAATTATGCCCTATTTAGGTTTGTACAGTGATCAACATTCGGACAAGCCAAATCCTATAAGAAGTCTCCCAGGTCAAGAATTCTCTAACTAGGGAGATGTAACCTAGTGGAGTTTCTTGGCGGAAGACTGAAGTCTAGGCGATGACCGAGTTCGAATATTAATCACAAATGTTAAATTATGCCAATCTATATCATATGGTGATTGATATTCGAGTAAGCCAAAGCTTAGAGGAAGGTCTTCCAAACCGGGAATTCTCTAACCATATGGTATGAGATAGTATGGTGGAGTTTTCATGGTGGGAGATTGGAATCTAAGTAATGACCGAGCTCAGATGTTAATCACGACACTCAAGCACAAGTTCACATATATGGTAGTTTGCTTACAAGTCTCATGGGTATATAAGCATGACATAGGCATGGTCCATATCTATTCCGAGCGGCATGTCAGTTAAGTTATTGTATGGGTATGATCCATATCCATTCCGAGCGGCATGTCAGTTAAGTTATTGTATGGGCATGGTCTGTATCCATTCCGAGCGGCATGTTAGTTAAGTTATTGTATGGGCATGGTCTGTATCCATTCCGAGCGGCATGTCAGTTAGGTTATTGTATGGGCATGGTTTGTATCCATTCCGAGCAGCATGTCAGTCATGTTACTGCATGGACATGGTCCGTATCCATTCCGAGTAGTATGTTAGTTATGTTATTGTTTCGAATGACATGTCAGTTACGTTATTGCATGGGCATGGTTCGTCTCTATTCTGAGCGACATGCTAGTTACTTACAAGTACTGAATCATGAACACTGAATTACGAGGGCAATGAAACAAGATATGATATGTCTACTTGTTCTTCCGCACTCTGATTATAGGATTTCACATTGGATTGAGATATTGATTGTGTAACTGCTATATGAACCTGTCATTAATTATGTTATATGATCTTGTCATGGATTATACAAATGTCGTATGAAACTTTTATTGATTTTGTAAATGTCGCATGAATCTGATATTGGTTATGAACATGAGTTATTACTATTGTTAGTTAGACTGGATATCCGCTGACCGTTGTTAATGTTCAGTCGACCTGTTATTGTTGGCAGGTTTAGAGCGAGTTGATTGTTGAGCCGTGGTTGAGGATTTCTAGAAGGTGAGCCTCCGGTTGAGGAAGCTCGAGAGTTGGTTGGGTGGACACTTTATTAGGCATTGTTTTACATTTTAAAAATGATTGTAATAAACTTATGTGTTTCAGGATGTTGCTTAGACTGTCTTACTTTTGTTGGTGGTTTAGACTATCCCGATTATGGTGGGTTATGTTGGATAGATTATCATTGTATAGCATAGTTTGACTTTATATAATCGAAATGTTTATCCTCATTTTTGGAGACTCATATTAGTATGGCTTGTATGTCATGGATTTAAGCAGGTTCAAGAAATGTGGCTACCCAAGGTCCTATTTTGGTCAAGGTAGAATTTTGGGTCATTACAAAAAGTATAGGGTATAAAATACCCTAAGTGTGTAAGTAGAAACCTGGAACCGAGTTTCCCAGGCTGGGAATAGTGTCGGTTCATGAGTTGTGAAGTCCAAAAGCCTTCTTGTATAATTGTGGTTGTAGGATGAGCGATAATGAGATTAATAAAGTAGATTAGTACAATCCTAGAATGGCTTTTATGGGTATATATGTCTAACATCAACGCCTCTAAAATTTTCCAACCACGATCTCTAAAGATCGATCTCCATCCTCGACGTCTTTGGCTCACGCCAACCAAAAGCTCACACAGATCACACAAACTGTATTAAAGGTTTTAACTATCTTCTAGAGGGATCTCAATCACAACAGAGATCAACCGATGCAAGAACAAGATGTAAAAGTTCAATCTTGCATCATCTAGAGAATGAGAGAGGTGAACAAAGGGTATACTCCAAGAGGGAATTAGATAACCCTAAAATATTCAGAGAAGTCTCTAAACTCTCTCACTTCAACCTTAGAACGAGCTAAGGGATCATCCTTTAAATAGGCAAAGCAATTCAATTGATAAAAACAAAGTTCGGACAGGTTTAGAAACTCAAAATATGTGGTCCGTTTGAATGGCCAATGGGGCATTCGAACGGCCTAGAAATTGGTTTGAGATTGGAGTGCAAACAGTGTGCCATGGAAGGTACTGGAATTCGAATAGGAAACACTTCTTTCTAACCTCGATCTCTAAAAATTGATCTCCATCCTTGATTGCTTTGGCCCACGCCAACCAATACTCACCACTGAGCAATAAGGAGTGTTGAAGGTTTAACAAATCTTTAGAGGGATCTCGAGAAAATTAGAGATCAACTGATGCAAGTATGAAATTTATGAAGTTCTACTTGCATCACTAGAGTTTGAGAGAGGAGAACAATGGAGATCAACCAAAAGGGGATTGGGAAACCCTAGATAACTTAGAGAAGTCTCTCAACTCTCTCTCACAAAAACCTTAGAACGAACTAAGGGATAATAGATTATATAGCCATTGCTAAATAGAGCTCAAACCAAAATTAGAAGAAAAAATACGCAATCTGTTTGAACGGCCAGATGGGCGTTCGAGGGGCTTGCGAACGGTGTGCCAGGGAGACTATTATTTTTGCAATTCCACTGAACCATTCGATTGGCCATGTGGGCGTTTGAACAGTCTATGCTGAATTTTACTGTATTGTGCACAGAACCAGTCATCATCGGCTATAACCACACATGGGTTAATTTCTAGTCGCCTATGGTATATGATAACATTTTCTAGGATAATTCCACCTATAGTAACCACTAGGTATGTAGGTCACTCACCATCCTATGGGTGTGAGTGAACCTTTATGCGAAAGCACTTCACTTGAGTCTTTGGAGCTTCATCTTCACATGTCTTCAACAACCATACGGACAACGACACCAGACTTACATTGACATCAGTTTGACATCAAAATTAAACCAATACAAAGTATGACTTTACAAAAAGGAAGAATAAAAAATACAAAAACAAAATAAAATATATTAAAAATGATAAATTCATATTTTATCCGAATCAACATTAAAAGTAATAACTTAATGTTATAAAATTATATGTAAGGTACATATATTAATAATGGTAATTCCATCCGATAGGCTTATAATATATTATGTATAGATGTATATATAGAATTATATTATATAATCAATCGAATATTTATCCAATCAGATATATCAATATCTTAATTTTTATCTGAGTATAAATTAATAGTAAATTATGATTTGAATTTGCTCCTGAAATACCTATTTGGATTAATTATCTAAGTAAACGAATTTGGATATGAGACGAATAGGGATAATATCCATATCCTCGTTGACACTGCAAATTCAAGGAGCCTAATTGGATCTGACCCATGAGACCAAAATCACGCCTTGCAGGTTGATGGATCGGGTAAGAACTACCCACCCACACATGATTTGATGTAATGTAGAATAATTTTCGGTGCGAAATAAATCTACCAGATTTTGTGGATCTTAAAAGTTGTGAATGTTTCAATCCTAAGCATTTGACTGGATACGAAACTGAACGCTACTTTATGTGGACGAAATTGCCCCTACAGTTTTACTTCTAAACTAAAATTATATATATATATATATATATATATTTTGGTTAAAACTAAAATAATAATGATCACATTCGATTGGTAAAATTTACATAGATTAAGGCATGAAGTGGACAACCCAAATCCAACCTTATTTATCCTTCTAGCGGGTATCGATCTTCTCAAAAAGATCGTTTCATGATGAGTACGGGCATTCAATAGGGTTTCCGTGGATTCAGATTTCTTCATTGGATCCTGGTATATATATATATATATTTTTATCCACAACTCATGGGGTACCTGTCGATAATTTTGGGGAGAAGTCATTTTATTTTCTATCCATGATTTTGACTTCTCCCCACTTGATATCTCCCACCTTTATTATCGCTAGGTGTCCCATGAGTTGTGTATGCCTGAGCACCCAGCTCAAGCAGCATCTACCAGAGCTAATATTTTGCCTCTTTTTTTGGTTTAGTGATAATGTAACACCCTAAACACACAGTTACACTTAATGTAACCACTAAGGTGTCATAAAGGTAAATCCACCCTATCACTCTAAAAGGGTTTTGACTATTGGAAGACTGGTGGCCCCTTATAAATTCCTGCGAAGACTAGTAGTATTCAACCGATGTTGGACTAAAACGTTTTAATAGAAAAGATGAATACGAGCCCAGATGCAATAAGTCAAAATTTTCCCCGAGACGCAAATTGGTGGCAACAAGCGGGGTTGCTTCCCTATAACATGAAGATTGTTTTGGGACTTGTTGCCACCACCTTGTGTCTATGGAAGACTGCGAGCAAGTGAGGTAGCATTTCTATGACATTGAAAACAAGAAGATTTTACACAAACATTGATTGTAATTTTCCAAAAAAGAGCAGTTTGGTTATTCCATGCAAACCAATGGTCCACTTGAATCACCAACTATAAGGAGATTTTTTTTTTTTGATAGATAAGTAGATATTATTTGCATTATCTTCTGAATAAGGAGATACTTCAAAAGTTTAATATTGGAATGAAATCCTCTACGGTTGGTTGGTTATAATCGGACTCGGCGGAGTTCGGTTACACCATGAGGTCGCCCCGTGTCTCTTTTGACACCTCTTAACACTAGAAGAAAACTACCAGATAGAAACGGAATTATAGCCACGAAATTATTTCCGTGTCTAATACCTATTTATAGACACAGAAATAATTCTGTGGCTAATATTCCGTATCTAATGTTGATTATAAGTTTGATGAATAATACATTTATGAGAGACGGAAATTTTTCGTGTCTAATACTATTAGACACAGATATTGATGTTAGTGACGGAAATATTTCCGTGTCTATTTTTAATGATGATTAGACACGGAAATATTTCCGTGTCTAATGTTATTTATGTCATTCCTATTCCCCAACCTGCGAAACTCCAGATTTTCCCCCCTTTTCTCTTCTCTACCACCCCTCTGTCTCTCTCTCTCTCGCTCCTTCTCCTTCGAGCTCCGACGACACCCGCTGGCCAGCGCCGATCATCGCCACCGTGTCAAGCTCCGATCACCGCCAAGCTTCAGTGCCAGGATTAGCGAACAGCGCCTCTGTCTCTCTCTCTCTCGCTCCTTCTCCTTCAAGCTTTGACGACACCCACCGGCCAGCGCCGATCTCCGCCGCTGTGTCAAGTTCCGATCACTACCAAGCTTCAGTGCCAAGGCTAGCCCAAGCCTTTGTTGCTTTCTGCTAAATGTATATGCCTTAAGCTCTGCTCTTCTTCATATCTGTCAGTCTTTCATGCATTTTCTGTGAATCGAAGGCTTAATCGACCTTGTTTCTGCAAGTGATTATTGAAATCCGCTCAGGTGAGTTTTTTGAATCTTTAGTTTCTGTAATTTTTTCTAGTTAGTTTGAGGTTGATTTGGTTGAAATCGAGTAATCTGGTTTGTTTTTTATGTTGTTTGAGCTGGAGTTGTTGTTATAATCTCTTTAGTATAAGTAGATGTTCTTCCTGATTAATTTGCTGCCAATCTTAGGTAAATTGTTGTGTTTATGTATTTTTCAAACTTTTTTTTCTGTTTATTTTGTGATTTGTGCTTTATTTGAGGTTAAGGTCTTAAATGTCTTTTGTGGTGCTCGATCTCTGAAATTTGCATATATTTTAGTTTAAATCCAACTTTTTATGCATGTTCTTCTCATTTAAGATCAAATCACTGGAACTAGTTTAGATTTCAGATTTCTATGTTCCAGTTGTATTTACTTTAATAGAATTAGAATTTTTGCTTTTACTTTTAGTTATGGTGCAGAAGGAGTTGATTTGTTTGAAAACCTTTGCCAGATACCATCTTTTAGTTATGGTGCCGTTTATTTTCCTGCCGCTTGTGTTTGAGGTTATTCATTGAGTATCGTCGGAACTTGGACGATAAGTTCATCATCCAATGTTGTAGTATTTTTTTTTTCTTTGGATTTTCAGTTTCAAAAGGTTAGAGTCATGAAAGAGCTTGGTCTTTACAATGCCCGGATTTGTTTATTTGTCCTGAAAGTGTGTTTTTTGGACATCAGAAAGTGTCATTATTTACCACAATGACAAGCAAGCAGATGCTTTGAATCTAAAAGGATATCTTCATCTTATCTGAAAGAAAACTAATTTGTTAAGTATTTGGATAAATTACTCGGGTATTTGGATAAATTACACATTACCCTAATACAGAATATTCCCTTCCCTCTACTGATTCTATTAGCAATACACTTGGGAAAAGAGAACCATACACTTGGGAAAGGAGAACTGGATCATTGATTGATAAGAACAGTAGCATGTCAAACATATTAATAGGGTTAATATTAATAGGTTTTGCTAGCCCGAGTCAGAAATCTTCCAAAGATACAACTGGGGCCAAACAAATGTCAAACATTAATGTCTGACGGATGTTTTATTTAATTTTTTAAAATATAAAACATCTCCACATGCTAGCCCCAACTATAGGCGACTGTGGAAAAATATGAAGTAAATGCGAGTGGGGCTAGCACTCCTCATATTAATATTTTTATTTGTTTGTGGACCTGTGGTGTGTCGGTTGAGAATGACCCCACAGGTGAAGCCCTCAATTTCCAAGGGTTGTTGTGGACCTATGTTTAAGATTCATCCACCCCTAGGGTTCACCTACCTATCTTTGATTTTTTTAAAAAAATATTATTTTTTTAACCCTAGTAAAATTCACTCACTCTTAGGGTTTAAATATTTTTTTTTCTAAAAACGAAGGATAGGTGGGTTAACGTGGCAACCTCAAGGATATAATCGGCCTCCCTTGAGCCCAATTATAAAGGTTATAACCGTAGAGGGGTTTTTTTTTTTTTGTTTTGTTCATTGGAGGCTACATGGACCTATGGGCTACAGAATAAGGGGTAGCCTTCTCTCCCATAAACCCCCTAAACCTGATCCAGGGTGAGATTTGATCACAGGTCTCTGGTACCGCCTACAACCGTATATGATTTCATTTCTTTAATATTTTATCTCTCGCTTATATAATATATAAGGAAAGGAAAAGCATTAACAATCATTACTACTAAGAACTTACCCATCTGTCCCAGAGGTGTCTCAAGAGAGAGAGAAAGAGAGAGAATCTTCAATGGCTTTCTTACCAGTTTTTTCTTGGTATCTTCCTCTTTTTCTAATCATTTACACATTTGGTCCTGTGGCTTTGGCTCGAATTGGACGTGAAATCTTAGCTGAACAAGAAGCGGATCGCGTCATTAGACTTCCTGGGCAGCCTGAGGTGAAATTCAGGCAGTACGCGGGATATGTGACAGTCGATAAGAGTCATGGAAAGGCACTGTTCTATTGGTTCTTCGAGGCGACACACAATCCTGAGAAGAAACCTCTTCTTCTGTGGCTCAATGGAGGTATTTCATTTTATTTATTTACTTATGATGATTTGAATGTTTTCATTTTCGGGATTTGGATTTTCTTAATTCCCATGATCATCAAGAAATTGAGTCTCTACTTTACCCCTAAGAATTAAACCATCTAATTTTATTCGGATTTTCTAATGTAATAGGCGGGTTTTCTTCAATTTATAGTATTACTATTTTCTTTCATCACAATAAAACTTTTGGTTTCTTTATTTTGTTTCATTCTCTTTGTTTTAAGGGGAATAGTGCATATATAGGTGAAATTCCCTTTCTTTCACCAAAAGGAATCTCCATAAGTAATTGATATATTTGTTTGCTATATATCACCTGCATCGTCTATTAACATTTTTCTTTTATATTATACTTAGTTTGTCGAATATATTAGACTATAAAATTATTTTAAGTTCAGATTCTGAAAAGGTTGCCATCAAAGTTTTTTTTTTAAGTGTTATTGTATTGGATCGATTTTGGTTTACTAGTTATGGGATAGGATATTCTTATCTTGCCTAATCTGTCAATCCCTATAATTGAATAGGACTTCGCTACTGAGACCCCATTAGGGCCGAGACCACCGAGACCATGCTCTAAGAGCATGGAATTCAGGTGGGGACCATTTCACATGGTAGGCCCCACTTGAAATCCCATGTACTTATAGCATGGTCTCGGTGGTCTCTGCCCTAAGGGGGTCTCAGAAGCTTTATCCAATTGAATATTCCTTCAATATGACGGACTCTATTTTAATCACTCTTATTTATTTACTATTAGACATTATCTATGAACAAGAGCAGTTGAAAAGATAATTGGAGCAACCCAAAATATGCCTTATTGGAAGGATAGTTTAGAAATTAAAATTATAGAAGAAGGATATTTCTCTCAACAAAAATTATTATTATTTTTGTTTCGTAATTTTCAAAATATCGGGTTGTTCCTGTGAGCTTCTATTCATAGTTAGTCTCTTGCTATTATCATCATTTAACCCCAAAGGGATGGACCAGTAGTTCCTGGACTTTTCCCCAAGTGGGAGGTCCTGCACGGGTTTATCAGGACTAACTTGATGTGACGGTACAGGCTCACATCGCACCCTCGGGGATTAGTCCTAACCCAAAGGGTTGGGGACACCCTGAGTTCCAAAAAAAAAACACATTATCATCATTTACTTTGAAGATTGTTTTACAATTTCCAACCATATACTTATGATAGTTACCTCATTATCCTGATTGTAATTTTTTTTTTCTTTTTGCTGCGTTTGTTTGGAGACGGAGCATTTATGCGATCGATATTGGACACTCCTTTAATTCCATAAAAAATTTCATTATGCGGCACCCTTTTTTGATTGGACTAATTTTTACGTGTTCAAGGAGGGCCACACATTGAATTTTTTTTTCTTTTTATGAATTCAAAGAAGTACCACTTGTCACACATCAAACATGTGATATGCATATACTGCAGTCTCGTATGTTTTATATATATATATATATATATATAAAGAAGAAAAATTGACATTTCTTAAATTGTTGTCATAATTGCCAATAAAAAAATAAAACTTATGCATTCCATCTTGGTCCTACATTTAGAGGAAATATAGCTTTGAAGTTTCTGATTTTGGCTAGAACGTCATTCATTCAAAATAAAAGGATAAAAATAAATGAATCAAAGCGCAGCTGTGTGTGTTTTTCGCTTTTCTATGGAAGAATGAAGATATGAAGTGTGAGCTTGTTAATTAGTCAACTATCTAATCGAAATACCTCCCATGATAATGATATAATTTTTGTTGGTTTGCAAAGTCAGCTATAAAAATGGTTTAAAAGTAAATAATACTTAAACGTGACCGCTAGGTGGGTATAGGATTTTTTCCTCGCTAGCTACTGCCTTTTTTCTTCCTCCTATGTAATGACCATAAATCCTAAATTACAAAAATGAAAAGAAAAGAGTCCTAAGAAGAGGACGGCAGTGTTCCTGTGTCCCCCCTTTAACACTTTTTAACTATGGTTAAGTTTAATAAAATTAAAATTAAATATTTTTTATTTTTTATTTTTCTAAAAATCATGGTTAGATTGGTTAACCTTAAGGGGTTAACCATAGTTGATGTATGGTGAAAAGGGTAGTGGGCGAAAGAGATCAGCGGGTCGCTTAGAAGCTGATCCCTGGGTAAATTTTCCATTTCCCAAAAGAAAAGTCAATAAACTCTTGATATTATACAAGAAGTTAATATATACATGCTCTTTCCAAAAAAATTATATATATATATATATACACATACTGTTTTGGTCGTAATATATAGACTGTTGTATGACTATTATGATAATTCAACCAAGCTGGCCCATCCCTTTGAGATGATCCATACGTACTTGATATTTGAAAATAATTCATTCTAGATTTTCCAATCACTGTTGCAATAAGTGGACCCCATTTCTCCTTGCGGTGAAAACGGATTGATACAGCCTGGCCATGAACATGTGAGACCACACCCAGCCACTTGTATTCATAATAATCAATCACAACCACTGAATATTCAACGGTCAAATTTTCAAGTCAAATATAATCTTTGCAAACAAAAATCTTAAAATGATGACTTGAAATTCTCTACAGTTTAATCATTCTTTTAATTCTAGTTAGCAATTTTAACCTTTAAAGTTAATATTTTTTAATATATTTTTTTTCTAAAAATCAAGATAAAATGGCTGAACCTAATGCTATGTTTGGTTGCTTAGAAAATAGATGAAACCATAGATATCTAATATAATTTTTAGTTGTGTTTTTATCTAATTTTTTTTTTTTCATGTTTTTATATATTTTCTTAGCAACCAAACATAGGGTAAGGCTTTGTGAATCTTAACCACCATTATGGAGAATTAAAGAATTAAAAGGGACACATGATGACATGTGGGACATAACTGGACTTCAAAGCATCCGGTTGTCATACCCGTAGAGGATTTCAAGTCTAAAATAATACAAGAAGAATTTCCCACAGTAGGACGAGGAGAATGATAACAAGAAGAAGCATTTTGTACGCCACACACGAGCACGTGTAGTATCATCCATATTTAAGTTATAGACATATGATAGCGTACTCCTGGGACCACGGTAGTCCTCTTGTAAACACAGTTGGATCTGTAATCCTTGAGGTATGGACTTAGTAAATCGTACTCAATACCCGATATACCAGCTCGTGATGTATTCAATTTAATAATATTTGAGGTTCCAACACCATTGATCCTTCAATCAATGGAATACTTTGCATGATGATCTGTTGTTTCCACGAAAACGATGGAACATACCGTATTGCCACTCCATAAAGGAGATCCAAAACGTATGATGGTGTTTGCATGATTGTTTAATTTCAATAGTTAGAATGTGTTTGGTAACTCTAAGTTAAATAGGTAGAGTTTATTTGCAAATTAAGCTTATTTAGACTTTAGTGTGTCCATTCTTTTGTTAAGATTTTGTTAAGACATATAAAGTCCAACTGCAAGCTTATCATTTAACAATTTGCATTTTCTTTTAAGAAATAGATATATCGTGTTTTTCCTCTCTTGGTTTGCAATTCCTATAAGAGCTCAATTGCTAGAAAAATGAATGATTTCAAATCTCATTAAAAAAAAAAAAAAAAGACTTGAAATATCATGAAGATAAGAATTAATTTTGTACAAAACCTTGATAAAGTAACAAAATTTCCTACCAACTACCATGACAAATTGCAAAGTGTAAGATTTATAAGTCTTGCCAAAAGAACAAATCCCCTGAAGAAAAAAGTAGCTCATATCTCTTTATTACTTTAGAGCCTCTACTTCAAAAAAAAAGTTAGACATTCAATTAAACTTAAACTTAGTACTCTAAAATTCAAATAAGCTCAATTTTCAAATAAGCTCTACCTATGTAGTTTAGAGTCACCAAACGCCTCCTTAAGCATGTTTAAGAGCATATTTTTTACATTTATTTCTTAATTTTTAATTTAAGATCTTAATAGGTATAGCATGTTAAACTCACATGGTTGTGCTTAATTAAATAGCTTAATATATAAGCTTTTGCACTAAGGTCTTTTCATATTTCATAAGCATAAAAATTTACTTAAAGTTTAATAAGTGTATTTTTACAAATATTTTAAAATCTCAAAACTATACTTCTGCCTTTAAAATTACTTCTTCTCTAGCTAGGATGGCAATGGATCAGATTGGGGTTGTGTTTGGATTGATTCGGATTTGGGTAGGCTCTAAACATCCTCAAACCAAGCCCAAAATGTTTATAAGATGGGTTAAAAAAGGTAAATCCAATTTTGTCCTTGTTGGAACTCCTGATAACCTAAACCCACCAGCTTAAATCGTGCATAAAAAACAATGATTAAATGTTTCATAAATTATTAATTATATAATTAAATATACAAAGTATATCTAATAATTAAATATATATAAATTTATTAATATTTTAAATTATATCAATATTTAAACTTACAATTAATATTTAATAAGATTATATATAATAATAAATTTACATATTATTAAATATACTATAATAATAATTAAATGTTAAATATTATTTATATATTTTATTATATAGGTCATTTATAATTTAAATTATAATAACATTTAAACTAAATTTATTATAAGTAATCATATTATCCAATATTTAAACATAATTAAATAATATATTAATTAGGTATTATGACTCATTGGGTCAGGTAGCCAATTTTGAACCTAATCCAATTATTAAAAAAAAAGGTTGTAGGAACTCGAACCCATTCCAATGGTTCATAGCCATAAACCAAGCTCGTGCAAAAAAGTTTGGTAGTTTTGGGCAAATTAACGAGCTGGGTTCAGAATTGTTACTAGCTCCTTTCTCAAATAATTTGCGGAAACGAGCTTTTCTTATTTAGTATCAGATCTATGTTACCAAATCCTCTTAACAGGGCAATTAATAATTTAACTACCTATCTTTAAGCTATAGACCTCAACTTAACCAATAAGTGTTCTCATACACTACCTTATCTATTTGCCATAATTTATTTTGTAGGCCACAACAAAAAAATCGGAAAACTGAATTTGTTACATATAACTAATCCATTTGATTATTATCTTCTGAAATTTTCAAAATCATTGATTTTTTTTTTTTTTTCAAAATTTCAGGTCCAGGATGTTCTTCTATTGGGTTTGGAGAAGCAGAGGAGCTAGGCCCTTTCTTAGTGCAAAAGGGCACCCCAGAGCTCAAATTTAACAACTACTCGTGGAACAAAGGCAAGACCACCTATTCTTCTTTCCGTACTTTTATTCATAATTTATATGTATTTATTATTTTGTAATGAATATTTCCTAATTTTACTATTAGGTATATTTATGTTACTTTTTTTTTCTTTTTTTGTTAGTACAATTTGGTGCATACTAATAATTAGACATCATGTGCTATACATAAAATGTTCTTCCCCATTTTATTAGGGCTAATCGAATACTCCATGAGGGTCAATATCTAACATGGCCATCCTTTTTTGTTCTCAAATTTCATTTGCACTTTTTTGTTGTTAAAAGAATCCTAATCATTGAACCAAAAAAAAAAAAAAAGAATCCTAATCTGGATGATCAATGCATATCATCAAAATAGATAAACAGATCTTGAAACAATAAGCAAATTTAAAGGTTTAAGGTCATTTATGTTTGGATGATAATCTTTTACTATTTCTTAGGCATTTTAAATTATCATTGTTCTTAATCATATAAAATAATACGAAGAACATTATTAATAAGTGGTCTTTGTCTCAGTGGCCAATTTGCTCTTTGTGGAGTCCCCCATTGGTGTGGGATTTTCTTATTCAAATACCAGCAAAGATATCAATGAACTTGGGGATACAGTAACTGGTAATTACCACGACAAGATTTGTGTTTTTTTTTCATTTCAATAAGATAGTTTTTTTATTGACAACATTTTTTTTTTTTGTTATGTTTAGCAAAGGATTCATATACGTTCCTTGTCAACTGGTTTCGAAGGTTCCCACAATACAAGTCCCATGATTTTTACATCGCAGGTGAAAGCTATGCAGGTATAAGATAGTTATCGTACGCTCAACAATTGGAAATTTTAGTGCGTACATAAGTATACTTGAATGTTTAATCTTTAGTGTGCCTACTTATTTTTCATTCGATTCGTAGGGCATTATGTTCCGCAGCTTGCTGAGGCGATCTATGAAACCAACATGAATGTTGTTAAGGAGGATTATATAAATCTAAAGGGTCTCATGGTGATTTTTTCTTATATATATAGATATTCAAATTTTTGGCATAAAATATTCATTAAGCTTATCATTCATAAATATAAAATGCTTAAATTTGAAATTTTCTTAAAACTATTATTGCGAATGGAAAAATGTTGAGTTGAAAAGAACTACCATGCAGATTGGGAATGCATTGTTGGATGATGAAACAGATCAGACAGGAATGATTGATTATGCTTGGGATCATGCTGTGGTCTCTGACCGTGTCTACCATGACGTTAAGAGTAAATGCAACTTTAGCGATCAAAATCTAACAAAGGATTGTAACAAGGCGCTTGATGAATACTTTGAGGTTTACAAGATCATAGACATGTACAGCTTGTATGCTCCCACGTGCATCGAAAATAATTCAAGCATGAAAAAAATTCCTAAGATCGAAGGCATTGCTCCAAAGTTATTTTCCAAATTTGTGAGTTCTTCCTCAATTTTTGTTACATTTTAAACTTTTGCTCATTTCTAATACATAATTATAAAGAACATAGCCAACCAAGAACACTACAATTTAAAGGGGAAATTGAAAAAGATCTATTGAATTCCATAATTCATTGTAAATCAATGAGTCAAACTAATTTTACTGCTATTATTCTTGTGAAAGGATGGATGGCATAAGAGACCGACGGGTTATGACCCTTGTGTGCCATATTATAGTGAGGTGTACTTCAATCGACCTGATGTTCAAGAAGCTCTTCATGCTAATGTCACCAAAATTCCCTATCCATGGACTCACTGTAGGTAGTATTTTAACTCACTTGATTCAACGAGTTGACTCACTTTTTAATTCAATCAGTCTTTTTTACCATTTATGTTTACAGTTCTAAAAGACCTATTCAAGTATACTCCACTAGAGTTTTATGTTTATAGCATACTTATGCTTGCATAATATCAACAGTGATAATATCACAATCTGGAGTGATGCACCAGCCTCTATACTTCCAGTCATCAAAAAACTATTAGGAGGAGGTTTACGCATATGGGTTTATAGGTAAATGTTGCTAAATAATAAATTTCATTTATTTTAATCTTATTTTGAATAATTAATTTAGTAATATACTTATATCTATTTTTTTGCAGTGGAGATACCGATGGAAGAATCCCGGTAACGTCAACGAGATACACATTGAAAAAACTTGGATTAAACACTACTGAAGAAATGGGCTCCTTGGTACAACCATCAACAGGTAGTCTTTTTTCTTTCTTATTTGTCAAATATATGACTTTTTAAAAATATTCAAAATTCTAAAAAAAATATTAATTTTTAGATTGCTTTATTTGGAATCATATAGGTTGGTGGGTGGACGATTTTGTACGATGGGCTGACATTTACAACTGTAAGGGGTGCTGGTCACCAAGTTCCCACATTCGCACCCAAAAAATCTCTTCAACTGATTAGGCATTTCTTGGACAATAAGAAATTACCATCTTCTCCATTTTAACATCACTTGTGTAGTTTCTTTTTTCTTTATTATGTCATCTTTCTCCTAATGTTCAAGAAAGTTTTATTGGATTTAAATGCCTCTTTGTTAATATCTAAATTATTGAATCAATGGATTTAATTCTATTGATATACTACAGTTATTGCGCATGCAATTATTGTTGGAAATAATGTCCTGAAAATTCATTAAGCATGTAAGACTTTATTGATTTGATTAATAAAGAAGTCTTCTTACTTATCTTATACTATTCATTTTGGGTAATTGACCAAGATCATAGTGTAAGCACCCAATTTTTACACCCCTTCTTAATCATGGTTAATCATCTTAACCATGATTAATACCCTCTAACCTTAAGACAAACCCTATGCCTAACCTTAGTCAAGCCTTAGTCAAACCCTAGGCAAATCGTAGGTCAAACCTAAGCGAACCCTAGTCATAACCCTAGTCAAACCCTAGACCTAGCCCTAGTCAACCTAGGTCTAACCCTAGGTTAACATTAGGTCAAAATCCTAGGGCCCAAGGCCCATTTCTAGGCCCAGAGACCCAAAAACCATGACCAAATCACCCTATGGGCCCACAAACCCTAGAAACCCATTGGTAGGGGTGCCCAGACCCATTTTTTTGAAAAATCAGGGAATGGCGGTAATAACTTTACCGCCATTTCTATTTTTGGAAAAAGCTACAATGCCCTGACCAATAGTGATTGGGTTGGGCATGTTTAGGCATAAATCACTAAATGACAGTAATAACATTACCGTCATTCTTTATTTGGCCTAAAATAGGAATGGCGGTACTAGAATTATCGTCATTCTTAGAGTTTATTTCAAAATCTATCTGGCACCCCTAGACCATCCCAGCTCCGCCTCCCTCATGTCCTACACCTTTTTTAGCATCCCTAAACTATCCTAGGTTTCTTGAATCCTATAAATAGAACCCCTCCCCAAGCTTTAAACCTATTCCAAAAACCCCAAGAAAAAACTCTGTGGAATTGCCTGTGCAACCCGAAACCACGCTTCCTCTTCCACTCCTCCACCCTAGGGGAGACTCTAGAGCACCCTGGGATCACCCCAGGCCTCTCTCTGTCCTCCACCATCGCGCACCACCGTCTTCACCACCGTGGGAGTCAAGCTTCGGTAGGGCCTCCTCTACTCCCTTTTACTTTATGTAAATGGCATTGTGAGCCCCTAGTCCTACTCCAAGGGACCCTTACTTTTTGTTTTGTTTCAATATATCCCAAGGATAGAGGTCCCCTTGCCTCTTCATAGGCATGGGGACCCTCTTGAGAGATCAAGCTCCGATATCATAGCCTATCTATGTGCATAGTACCTCCCCTCAGCTTTTGGGGGACCCTTAATCTATGAGGGATCCCCTATACGTGGTCTGGATTTGTCCCCGGGGGGAGAAAATTTAGTTTCTGAAAAAATTCCAGAATTGCGATAAACACAGTACGCCATTCTGGACCCTTCCTATTACAGTAGCCCTAGCCCATATGGGTTAAGCCCTGGTCCATTCCAGGGCCTAAGTTTGGTCCCTAAGACAACACTTTATCGCCAATCCCAGTCTTTCTATTATTTGAGCATTGCATAAGGCCCAAACTAGGTAGGAGGCCATTCTAGGCCCTACCAAGCCTTCTGGGCCCACCCTAACCAGACCATACCTCTAACTGAGGTTAACTAAACTCTAGTTAAATTTTAACCATGGTTAAAGTCCTTTAACCCTTAGAAAAATTTGAAAAAATCCCAAAAACATACAAAAATGCAAAAATATCAAAAATTTGAATTTGGATCTCGCCAATCATGGTAGCAGCCCTAACTATGGTTAACTTGACCCTTAAACCCGATTAGCAACCCTAACCATGGTTAAATCCCTTTTGGCTTACCGGGCCTAATCTCTTAGCCTACTGGGCTTACCCTTAGCTTACCAGGCTCAACCTTTGCCTAATGGGCCTAATCCTTAGTCTACCGGATTAACACTTGGCCTCCGGGCCCAAACCATGCACTTGACCAACCCGGTCAACCAAACCCTAGCCCCCGGACTAGACCCTTAACCATCCCAGTGTACACACACATTCTCCTTAGCCTTGACACGGGCTCATGTGCCAGAACTATGCTCGGTCTGATCTTACCCCTTGTGAGTACGTAGGCAACCCAACCCGGGTTCGACCCTAGTTAGCTTTTCTTTCTTGGGTTAATATATTCTAAACACCTAGACATTTGAATATAATTTGACTTTAATATGGGTTATACTTAGGAAGTAGGTAACCATTGTAAAATCGGGGTCCTAGGGTGTCTAAGACCTTCCCCGGGACTTAACCGAACCTCTTACCTATAATTTGAAGTAGACCATAAGACCTTATCCATAACCCGGGGATATATCACTTTTGAATTAATAAGTGGCGACTCCCAAACAACCCTGTGAGTGCTAAAAATCCGTCCTCACACATAGAAAGATCTATACGATGTGAGATACCGGGTAAGGTCCTTAGGACATATTGTAGAAAAACTAAGTGATTGGTTATGGTCTGACATATGTAGATTTAGCTCTTTGGTTCGTTATGCCTAATATAGGCACAACTATGGGTGAAGCTGGACACTTCACTTATATGGTTGCGAAAATGTTGGATATTCTCAAAGGTTGAGATATGGCTTTATTTAGAGCTATTGTAGTGGCGACTACACATCAACATATGAGTGCATAAATGTACATTGACTGTTTGCGTTCAATGAGAGTGTCGCGCCCCAAAATCCTCCTAGGAGAATGTGAGATATTGGGCACGTGACTTACTTATTATATCATCTTGTTAGAAAAAATAAAGACATACCAAATTATGACTTAAAAATTTCTTCAATTGACTAACATTTAATACCTCAACTGAACATCAATTAAAATCTATAATTAAACTGAACATAATTAATTTGAATCATCCATCATGATTCTCAACCATCTAATAAATCAAAACATAAATCTATAATAAGTCAATTACAATCTCTCTGAAATTTAAACAATTTCTAATAAACTAAAATAATAGTAGGACCATCCATTGAAATCCCGTTCCTCTTCGGAATGATCACCTGCAAAATCTTCCTTACTATTAGACATATATGCCCACAAAAGTCATTCCGGACTTATATCAATCTACTTTATTTATAATAGCATATTTGCATTCACACATTGTTTCTACATTGGGTAACATATCAAAAGTATCTCATAAGATGAGACAACTTTGTCCCTTAGGTAACATTGTAGGAAAACCATCCAATTAGTTTTGAACCAATTGCTAAAGTGTCGCGACCCAAAATACCCCCTGGGAGTTAGGGATACTTTGGCTTGTGATGTGCCGTATCTGATACTAAACCATCCTGCAATAATACTCAAGGCATAACATAATGGAAACAAAAAGTAATGCGGAAACTTAAATCACAGTGCGGAAGCGTAACCCAAAAATTTCTTTTCTATATATATCAATTGTATTCCAAGTTTTGTATATACATAACAAAAGTAGAGGTGGAAATGCCCACCTATCAAAATACAAAAAGAAACCTCACAGTCTCTCCACTCAACAGTAGTGTAGATAGGGCCACCTATCTAGGTCTTTGTCCTCCTGTGACTGCATCGGGATAGGCGGATCTCTTTCTTCCTCGTACTCTTCTTCAACCCATGGCTCTGGGTTGGGAATGTCGAACTGACCTACCGACATTACATGTATGGAAGAGCATGGAATACTCAGTGAGCCAAAACTACTAGCTAACAGTACTATCATAATTATAATATTACATACAAGTGCATAAGGAAATACTAATCACAAGTTCATGCTTAAAAACTCCGTCAAGATATGGAAAACTTTCAAACAAATCCTATGGTTCATACAAGACCTATTAGTATCATGGTATACTTAGCAATTCTAGAACGTAGAGCATTTTCATTCATTGCATCACATCATCAAGATCATGGCTGAAAGTATGCCTCTTTTTAATTTTAGAAAAACAGTTCTTGAGGGGGTATACATCGAACCCAAGATCTGACGAAGATTCTAATTGATTTTATTCAATGAGAGTAAAAGTCACAATCACTTTTGCTACTTTGAAATTGATAAGTCAAATCCACGAGAGAATGGTAGATAGAAAAATCCAAGATAGAACAAGAAGACCAGCAAAACTTCACAAGCGTCAAGTCTCCTTCGCAATCCACACGGACCTTCTTTTTCTTTAAAGCTTTCTCTAATGAAAGCTAGCTCTAGGAATCTTGAATAAAAGATCAAATCTTGATAATGCCTTCAAGACAATCTTCCAGAATCTTTTTTGCTTATAGTTGAATATCTTCTTGAAGCTTTGATTTGAAATTGTCATTATGCTTTGACTTGGTCTTTTTCATTTAAGGTTCTTGAGTTTTGCTTGAAATCACTTCTTTATCTCTTGAATACTGTGGAAAAAGTTGCTCATGGAAGATACTAGTATTACAAGAATCATTTCATTATTTATATTATCATTAAAACTAATTGAGGGTCATATGGTTGTAACCTTTAGGCTAACAATCTCCATTTTTTTGATGATGACACAAATAATGGAATAAGATGGGTAAAGCTCCCCCTCAACATATACTTTTCATAAAAAAATTTGAGGAGAGCTCCCCCTAAGCATGTGCATATAAGAAAAAATAGTAAGTTGGAACCAAGAGAAGTTCCACAAAGGAAATCTTTTAGATTTTTCTTTTAAATATCAAGAGAAGTTCCATAAAGAGAATTTATTTCATTTATAAGAATCATGAGAAGTTCCATGATATTCTAAGTTGAATTAAAGTATGACAACATAAAGAGAGGTATATAAAAAAAAATCATATATTTCATATGTTGAGAAAAATACATACATCCCATACATTTCAAAACATCTATACATTCCAAACATACATTTCATTCCAATACTTTCTCCCCCTTGTCAACATCAAAAGAAAACATAAAAAACAGTAAAAAAAAAAAAACTAAGAGGTATTCTGCTTGTTCTTCTACAAAATTTCAGACTTTTAACGGCGTTTTTAAATCGTCGTGAAAAACCCAAAAAACGCCGTTATAGTCAATAACGGCGTTTCAAACCAAACGCCGTTATTGCTCACGTCGGGGAAGGTAAAGGCGGCATTTATCTTGACGGCACTTTAAAAACGCCGTTATATGTCACTCTATGACGGCGTTTTGAGAAATGCCGTAATAGACTCACCTTTCACGGCGTTTATATAAATGCCGTCATAGACTCACCTTTGACGGCATTTATATAAATGCCGTTATAGACTCACCTTTGACGGCATTTACATAAATGCCGTTATAGACTTACCTTTGACGGCGTTTATATAAATGCCGTCATAGACCAAATCTTTGGCGGCTTTTGTAGAAACGCCGTCATAGACGAAACATTTAATGGCGTTTCATAAACGCCGTTATAGTCACCAATATCAATTATGGCATTTCCCAAATGCCGCAAATAGTCATGACATAAAAAAAAAATGAAAATATTTTTTTCAATTTTTTTAAACCTGTTTTGTACCTGTCAATAATATAAATATTTTTTTACCTGTTTTGTATCTGTCAACAATATAAATATTTCTTTTACCTGTGTTGTACCTGTCAACAATATAAAATAAACAAAATCTTGTCCATAATGACATTATATATAAAAAGAAATTTTTTACAGGAAAATCAGTATAAAATAAATACATCCAATCACAGGTGCCCATCATAATGTAATAATACACTACACATGTCCATAAAAAAGTGTCAATAAATCGTAAATCTAACTATCTTTATCTCGCTGGTTCCCTCCCGCACCTCTAAAACTCGACAAGTGTGTGCTCCCTGCTCCCTCCTACAACACAATTAAATGAAATTATTTATTAGAATATTGAAATGATAAAATTTACAGATTTCATAATTAATATGCAAAGAAAGTTCAATCACTAACATGCATGCAAACTTATCACTAACTGCACAACACACCAAATCCTAACCGGATCTCGGTTTTCGATGTCGTTTCTTCTAACGCATGTATTTTAATACAACCTAAGTGTGGAAATTGGTTTCGAATGAGGTGAAGGATGTCGTTTCTTCAAAAGGCCGGCCACATAAAGAGTTCAGTTACCCTACCAACACATTGTGGAGGATGTTGTCAATTTCTATTTGTAGGTGCAATTGGAAGGAAAGGAAAATCAGAATTTTTTTTTAAGAGATATCTGAATCTGTCACTCTATATTTTGCCTTCATGATCAAGGACTTCAATGATCCAATAATTGTCAAATTTTGTTGTAACTGGGTATCTTGGTTTCAGTCGTGATCTTTTCGGGCAGCTTTGGCTGCACCATGACACCATCCCTTGGCCAGCTTTGTATTTTGTATGCAAGGCTCACCCTTTTTTCTCTCTCTCAATACAATTACTTAACCAGTAAAAAAATAATGCTCCTAAAGGAAAATATTCCATAATAAAAAATAGAAGCATTATTGAAAGCAGTGTATTACAATGAATAAAGTAGAAGTTTCAATTAGGGAAAAAAAAGTACAAGAGCCACCTGAAGATAGGATCAGAAAAAATTAACATATTGAAGTAGAAAGAGAAGCAATCATAAAATAACAATGACTAATAACATGAGTAACGAGTTATTTTTCTGATAGTTATTGTAATTTGTAAGACATATACACATGAATGCTTTCTTAAATAAAATAAATTGCACACAAAAGAAAATCAATGAAAAGTTCAGATTTGGCTTATTTGTCGGACACAAAGTAAGATTAATTATTGCTTCCCTCCGTCCCTCGGACAAAGTAAGATTATTTATTGCTCTCTCTCTCTCTCTCTCTCTCTCTCTCTCTCTCTCTCTCTCTCTCTCTCTCTCTCTCTCTCTCTCTCTCTCTCTCTCTCTCTCTCTCTGTTTTGTGTGCTGGGAGGGAGATTGAACACTTCAAAGTAAAGATTAAATGGGCATATAATTAACACTTCAAATTGGGAATCTTAAGGTTTTAAACGAAACTATACAAGACAAAATATAATCCCTGTGATGATTGCAGAAGTCCGGTACAAATTAAAGCAATCTTCCAAAAGTGAGTAATATCAATTCAAAGAAAAAAATGAGGACTTTTACTGAAAAATTTTTGTACCAAAACTACATGTAGGTTTTGGGAGGTTTAGTAATATGAGATTCTGTTTTAGAAATTGTTGTTGTACAGATAAATGATACGATTTACAGAAAACCAAGTGATTCCTTTCTTCTTCCTAATCTCTCAAGGCATCTATTAACAGATTGGGAAGGCATTTGATGAGTCTTTGGAGGAAAGTGAGATTGTTATTGATGTTCAAAACTCTGAAACTATAAGACACTCCATCATAGTTTTATCTAGAGTTATTTTCTGCCCATGTTAATGATGGAATTGTACTTGTTCTTGTAGTGTAAGACGGACTTATTTGATATTGAATACAAAAAAATTCAAGACTATTGTGATTGAAGACAGGAAGCAGATTTTATCAGTTCTTGCTTTCAAGTTTCAAATACTTCAGCAAACATTAATTCCTACTTGGCTCTATTTTCATATGTTCTAAGCATTTCATCCAATAAAATATAAAGAAACCCCCATAAAACTGTAGACCTCCCATGAATTTCAAGGAAATCTAACCAAACAATAGAATCATCCACAAACATCGAAAATTCAATTAGAGCCCTATGCTTCAATCCAAAGAAATACCATAAAAGTAAACCCAATCATCCACATCCACAAACACCAAACACATTAGTATTCTTCAATGGATTCGCCATAAAAGATACATATAGACATCGGAATTCATGATTTAAATCAAAGCAATTTCATTCTCGATCCATGGCATCTCTCCACTTGATCTTTTCAAGTGCTGTCTTATTTATAGTAGAAGGCTAGGACAGATTAGTACAAGGGGAATAGGGCTGGTACAGGCTATGAAAAGAGGATCAGTGTGCTGGGAGAGCAAGGGATAGGGGCTGGGGTGGCTGAAGGGTAAGGGAATAGAGTGTATTGGGGCTGCAGTAGCTGTAGGATAAGGGGACAAACTGTATAGGGGTTACAGTAGGGCTGCAGCTTCAAGGGGACTAGTGGAGGACTGTGGCTGTTGAGGAAGCAATTGGGGCTGTGGTTACAGGGAAAAGGAAAGGAAACGCTGCCTGCAATCAAAGAGGAGGGCTTCAGGTGGCTGGCAACATCTGGGGGGTCTGCAAGAAGTGACTGGCAGCAAGGGAATGTGTGGAAAGTGGGGCGGCAGCGTTTCCTATCCATCCATTTTCTAATTTTAATAATTTTCAAAACTTAGAACACTATAGTATAACAAAAGGAAGCCGGTCTTATCTTTTTTAACAAGTAAAATTGAATTATCAAAATGAAAAGCTGAGGTATATCAATAGGTAGCAATTCACAGCCAATCAAGAAGAAAATTTGTTCCTACCACTCAATGAGTGGTTTACCTACAGAATGGAACATAACACAAAATGTCTTTTCCGTGCCTATTTGTGCTTACCTTCTTAAGCCATCCAATTCTTATTTTCTTATCAAAGGTTAATATCCTCAATGTCTGACTTTTTGGCTATACCCATGAGGTGTCCCATTGATTGAACATTCTGTGTAATCTACTGTGCCTGCTTCTGAAAGAAGATGGTAGTAGACAGTATTTCATTATATGCTTTATGCTTCTTATGCTTTGCTTGCTATGTTCCCTCTATCCTGTGTACAAGGTGGATAGATTATCTGGAATGGACAGATTAGCATAATGTAACTAATATTGGTGATATGTTCTTCTATGCTATACATTCTAAGTCTTGTTATTAAATGGAAATGTAATCATCTAGTGCTACGGTCCAACGAATCTACTTGACAAAAGAAAATTTAATGCTACGGATCTTTGGCTTGTAAGCATGCCGTATGCTAACTCTTAATTTCTATTTTTTTCTTATAATTTTCAAATCTCTGAAGCTGTTGACAGTGCTCATTCTACTTTCCATTAGCTTGATATCTTTTTGCAATTTTTTGGTCACAGCCCATGCTTGAGATTTTTTGGTCACAACCCATGCTACGGTAATTCTTAATTTCTGCCGTCCCATCAAGAAACTCGAGAGTGTTGCTAAAATAATTCCTCACCATAGTTCTGAATCATCATGAACTCTATGCAGTATTAGTTTACTTGTCAACTTAGCTTTTCCCAACCTATGTATGGAGGTGTTTCGTAGTGTCAAATGCTTAAATGAAGCATCAGACATTAGGACTCCAGAGAGTCTCAATGGATTAATATAATACTCCATGTTTCTAGTACACAATGCCCCATGAGACTATTTGAACTAATTTTGTTCGAGTTACAGAAATCTAGAACAATCAGATATGAAAGGAGATCCGTGGGAGCCAACTTAAGTACCACATTTCCTAACCTAAAACCTTGGACTAGTTTCTCTATAAAACCGTGAGTCTGTGTTTTGACCTACACCACTTTTTTTTTTTTTGCATGACTGAGGGTGTCCCCAACACTTCTGATCAGGACTAATTCCAACACCAGGAAAGTCTGATGGGGCAGGCTCGAACACGAGACCACTGCAATGTTTCAGTGACTCGTGAACCAACCCGCCACTGGGGGTGTGGGTGGTCTACACCGTTTAACTTTCATGGTCCTCAGATCAGTAAGGTCATCAGCCTTTTGATCCCTCTTTTCGAGTCTCCGACGAGTCTCTCTTTCCACTAGCATTATCTAAGCAGACCAGACCATGAAAAAAAATTCTCTGAATCTCTAAATCAAATAGAATCAAAATTGCAGGGACAAAATCACCCCACAAATCTGCATTCATGAGCTACTCTTATCTAACATGACACTCTCAGTTACATAAACTTGCTGTTAGCACTTGTGTTCACTATGTCATTAAAAAAAAACAACTAAATGTCCAAAAGTAGTAATGTTTCCATTGTGGTTGTTTTTTGTTTCCATTAATGTGTATCTCTAAGTAGTATGTATTGTTTCCATTTATGTTCTAAAACAAAAAAAACATATATATATACAGAAATTTCAAGTGAGGATCTCAAAGAGGAGTTGAAAACAGAAAAGAAAAGAGGGAACCTGTTGCTTAAGTCCGAGGGGAGAAGCTTTGATGTATGATAGAGTCCAATCGAACAAGGCAAAAGGGTCACCGGCGAAAGCAAGAGGCGTAAAGCAGAGAGTGAAAGAGAAGATGCAGAGGTTGGAGAGTGGGAGTCAGGAAAGGTACAATCAAATTCCGGGGAGGATGCTCTTGTTTTACTCTCGGATGGCAATGTGAGTTCATTACATCTGGCTATATTCTTAAAGCTACATGTAAGAAATCTCGAACACTTGAGCTAACTGGATATACATGGACTTATATCGAACCATTACTTCAGGTCGTGACAGTGCCCACAGGGGATCTCTTACCTGCAAACCCAGATGTCCTTGAGGGTGTGGGTGATCTTATACAGCTTAGTTACTTGAATGAGCCATCAGTTCTTCATAATCTTCAATACAGATATTCTCATGATATGATATATGTAAGAACTGATCTATACCTCTTATGTGTGTGCCAATCAACATATTGTTTTGATTTCCTTGCTCCTTTTACCAGTTCCCTTATTAGTCCCTAGCTGGATTAATAATGCCTTGTTATTGGTTCATATCACATTGGATTACTGTTACATGTGGGAACATGTCCCCACACTTGGGGGGCTACCCTATCTTAGATCTCTTTACATAAGTAGAATGAAAAATGTCAAAAGTATTGGTGCCGAGTTCTATCATGGAGAGATTAGTGGCAGTGGTAAAGAAGTATCACAAGCAATAGGAGCAACCTTCCCATCATTAAGGAAACTCTATCTATATGACATGGATAATTTAATAGAATGGTTAGAAGTGTCAGATTCTCCTTTTTTTTTCTTTTTTTTTTTTTTTCTGTAAGTGCCTTATAATAATCCTTTTCAAAATTTCTGTTTATACATACATGTCCATTAAAATCTAATCTAAGACCAAAAACTAACTGTTTTTTACTTCAAATTTTTCTGTGCATTTGAATAGTTTATTTTTTATTTTTGGATTATGTGTTCTGTTTCCTTTTGCTTCATTTCTTTTTACTTTCCACCTTTTTTGTTTATACTTTCCACCTTGCCAAGGAGTCACAGTCCTAATTTTCTTAACATTAAAATTAACTATCACCCACCACCACCATCACCCACAACCACCATACACCACCACTACCCTCATTATATACAATGTAATTAAAATGATAACTAAAATCTTTTTAAATTAGCATTTACCTCTGGAGACGCATGTGGTGCTGGAGTACCCTGACCTGCAACCTGTTGTGAAAAAATTGAATAAATAAATGAATTAATATCTAAATTTAAAAAATGATTATTTAATGCTTGTTAGTATATATACCTGCTGCCCCTGTAAGAACTGGTTGAACATCCGTTGCATTTCATTGAGCTGAGTTTGTTGGGCCTCAATCTGAGCTTTTTGGGCCTCCACCTGAGATTTCGTCGCCTCAAGTTCATCCCTTAGCATCCGAGTCTCACCAGATGAGGAGCCCATAGCACCGGAATGGCTCGAAGATGACCCCCATAACCTGGTGGGAGTCGGGCCCAATCCACATCCACGGATGCGTCCATCTCTCTCAGGCCCCATGACCTGAGAGAGAACATCATTTCGGCCCGTGCTATCTTCTTGCGAGCCAACCAGTAATTGGCTAAGGAGATCCTTCAACTTGTTCTGCAAACATTTTGAAATAATTACTATCTCGAATTTCAATTAAAGTGTTATATGATATAATGAATATTTAAATTACTTACAATCGTTTCTCCTGCTTGAGAGTTGACTGGCAATCCATCCTTCTTAGTGTGGGTCTTTATCCAGACCTCAGCACGGCCCGGAGCTATCCCTGATGGACTCGCCAATCGCTATGGCAGTGACAATAGTAGAACAACAAATTTTTAACCCATTTGCATCAAATTGTGATATAAATTATTAGAATGAAACCGCATACCTCCTCCTCTCTGACTCTGGCGAAGCTCTTTGAGCCCACTGTATGAGGACTTTCTTGGCACTCGCGACTCTTTTTGCCCACTGCCTTCCGTTTCTACAATATTACATTTATAAATCATATGAGATAAGGGATAATTGAAAATTGTATAAACATAATTAACATTCAAATAAAATATACCTGGGCCTCATCAGTGTACAAGTAGTCGACGTACGTATGCCATTGCTCCGGAGGAATATCGGAGGGGCACCGCGCATAGTTGTCAACCCATTCTCCCACAAGTCCTTCAACTCCTCAACTAGAGGCCTCATGTAAACATCAATTGCATTTCCTGGCCCAGAGGGACCGGGAATAAGCATTAGCCTGTTCCTGTTTATAGAGTCTCAATACCAAATCCCAGGCCAGAGAGGAACACAAAGTTCTATTTTCATAAGGAAATCCCACAAAACAGAATAATAACCCATAATCCGAAGAATTGATTGTTATAGTTCCTTGACCGTAAAAAGATTAAACAGTAAGCATCATCAATGACTGAATAACGAATTCTTAGATGTTAAAGCACTAATTCTACAAGAGATCTAACAAACACGGAGAATTTTACGTTCTCCAAGTTGAGAAAAGGAGATTCAAGCAGAAATTCCATGTACCGATTTAGAAACAACATTCATAGAACTCAATAGATCTAGATATGAAACAAAGAGGAACTCAAAAACTTAGATAGATCACAAAAATTTTAACCCAATACAAAACCAAATTGATGTTTTTCATCATCCAAACCTCCATGCATTATAATACTCGATCCCATATCCATAAATCCGAAAACAAACACATTTGAATGTTGATCGGGGCTTAATAGCTAGAGAAGTGGAAAGTTAGGTCCATATAAATTTAGGGTAGTAACAATTTACAAAAAATAATGGAGTAAAACCCATTAAGTGCATACAAATCCAACAGAACCCTGTCCGCTTCTTCCAAATTCCATGAATACAAAACCCTAACAAAAAAAATGAGGAGGAAGAACTTGAGCAAAGAGACTAATTATGTGAGACAAAAAAAAAAAAAGACTAATTATGCATGCTGCAAGATCTAGCATTGCATGTTTCAACCCAAAAAAATATCCCTTCATTTTTGGAATTTTCGAATGTAAAAGAACGCAAAAATAAGCTCTGCAACAGAAGCTTGATCATATATATATATTTTTTTGTTAATTGGTTACATGAAGAGTTTTTGAAAAAAAAATTCTGCAGTAGTTTCCTTAAAAATAGAAAAGGCCAACCACCCTCAACGAGCACTTGATTCACAATTTATTTATTAGTATAGCAGCAACGAAGAAAGCAAAGAATCTAATAATAACTCTTTACTAGCACTATCTGATACCAAAACAGACCAGCATATATAAGAAAAATATATATAAATAGAAATGAAAAAGGAAAAAAGAATTGAAAACAAAAAACAATTGTTAGTGAGATACCCGATGGAAATGTAATTGCAATTAAAGAAGTAGATACTGATATTTTAAGAGTTAACATGCAGATCTTCGAATGTTTCCTATCACAGAAAGAAAAAATAAAAATAAAAAATAAAAAATAAAAAAATAAAAATAAATATATATATATATATATATATATTATGGCATTCTCAACCAAAGTAGAAGTCGATTAAGTCAAAATAGGAAGCTTAGGGGTGAGTAACTCAGAAAACTGGATCAACCACTGGTAATGAAGCTTTATAGTAACTCAGAAAACTGGATCTAGTTCAGGTGCCCTGCCCTTGATACTGGTGGGCCCCCCAGCGATGATCGACACATATGTATGAATGCACATGTATATGCTGATATGCATGTGTGAACTTGTAAGAGAAATTTGACCCAATTTGTGGGAACAGTCAAAGTAGACGGTTGGCTAGCTGTAGAACCATACATACTCTCGCCACTCTTATGACAAAGACACCACCAATAGTACCCTTGTGATTCAAAGAGAGAGAGAGAGAGAGAGAGAGCAGGTAGCTAGGATAGGCATGAAGAAGTGGGGCTTACTCGGAGGGGATGAATGCCTAGTGCAGATACCTATTTCTTGTTTGCAGATTTTTCCCTCTTATAAATGTATGTGTTTCAGAGAACAGTATTACGATTGATATCAAGGTGGTGGTGCACCTGTGCTTTCACTACTTCCTTGGTCCTTACTACGGTTCTACTAACCTGCCCTACCTTTTAACTGTATATTTCCATCTGGAGATTCTTATTGGGCTGTTGATGTATAGGTGCCCATTATCCGGCACTAACCCACCGAAACACAAATGGCGTAATAATGCTAGTCTAATGCTCCACTGGGTGCTCAGGGGTGGACTCGTTTCCGGTCTTGGTGCAGCCGTTGAAAACCAACCCTAACCTACTTAGATAAATGATGCCATATACACCCAAAAAAAAACTACAGCCACTCTCATGAATCTCAGCTACCTTCCGATACTGCTACTATTTCTAACAACCATGGTCCTAATATAGAATAGAGAGGCAAACAATATTAGAGCAGTTGTATTGCTGCCAGTAATTCCGAAAATGCAGAAAAAAAATGGTCCTGAAATTAAGAGCAAAAAGAGGCAAGACCTCAATATCATACAATTTCTAAACCCCTCAAGACCATTAACATTGTTTAGAATGCAAACATTAGAGAGACGGAGAGAGCAAGACAAGTGTTACTGTAGTTTCTTGTGCTGGTCTCTGTTACTAATGTAGAAAGGCTGATAAATCGCTTTGGTATTTTTTATATGCATGAGCAACAAAAATTGTTACAAGCTTTATAGTAACAATGGCATTCTCAACAAACACTAGGAAACCTCAGAAAACTGGATCAACCACTGGTAATGAAGCTTTATAGTAACTCAAAATAGGAAGGAAAAAAGCGAAAGCAAAAAAAGAAAGAAAAATCTTAGTTAACATAAACAAATTTAAAAGCCACATAGAATATCTACAGCACTACCATCCCTAAAAGGCTGATACAAGCATCGATGCTGTAATAGTAACCTAGAGAAGGACTTCTTAATATACTGATTTCTTTAATTATATTTCAATAACACAAAAAGTGAAACAGAGAAAGAAAATTGCTTGGTACCACACAAATGCCACAATGATCGAAACCCTCTTTCGAAACCCTATCATGAAACCCTCTTTCGAAACCCTCCACGAGAATAAAAAGAAGAAAACATTAAAACCCAAACAGTATTCCCCCAAAAACCACTTAAACCCTGAATTTGCAGTTAAAAAACAAAATAAAAAAAAAAATAAAAATTACCTAGGGCTGCTGGAGACCTGAGCAAAGAGAGAAAATTAAGGGAGAGACAGAGAGAAGCTTGCAAAGGTAAGGGAGAACGAGAGAGAGAAGCTTACCGCCGAAGAGGAAGTCACCGTTGGCTGAAGAAGGACCGAATAGGGGAGCAGGGGCAGCGTAGGGGAGCAGGAGCCGGAGTCGGAGCCGGAGAGATGGAGGTGGAGCAGGTGAGCCGGAGGCGAAGCAGGAGCTGGGAGCTAGAGCAAAGAGCAGTGGAGGGAAAGGGAAAGGGAGAGAAAGAGAAGTGGAGGGAAAGAAAAGAGAAGTGGAGGGAAAGAGAAGTGGGAAAGGGTCGGGCTCTAAAATGCCAAATACATGGCCTTTCACGGTGTTTCTAAAAAGTGTCGTGAAAGACCCTTAAGTAATGCCGTGCTTGGCATGTCTTCCGCAGCACTTTTTAAAAAACGCCGTTATAGAGTCCCTCAACTACGGCATTTATTTATAAAACGTCGTTATAGAGTCTACCAACTACGGCGTTTTTTATTAAAACGCTATGATAAAATGCTCCCGCTATAAAATCAGCGGCGTTTCATTGGAAACGCTGTGGTTGAAGGCCTTTCGAGGCGTTTTTTGTTAAACGCTGTTAAAAGATTGCTGCTAAAAGCCTATATTTTTGTAGTGCGCATATATATTGTCATGAAGAGAGAGTCTTCATCACTGCATGAGCTGTCTTCATCTGAATCAGAGGAGGAGGTTGGATTTTTGTATTCATCCGAGGAGGGAAGAGAGATGATAGGAGCACCCTTGGAATCACCCTTAGAAGGGGTTTCTTCTGTCTTCATGGGTTGTTTGCCTTTGGATTGAGAAGATGGAGCTTCAGAAGGGGTTTGAGAAGGAGGGGCTTGGGAGGATCCAGTAGCCAAGCTGACCAAGAGTTGTTTATCTTCTTAAGTTCAACTATGGATCTCAAGATAATGGTGGCTGACAAGGAATCTTGTTCAGCCATATCCAGCAGCAATTTGCCCTGAGTCTTCATTTGGAGGGCTGAGGAGTCTGCTTGTCCTTGGAGCACAGTTGCAATCTTGCTAAGCTTCAAAAATTCTTCAATTTGATCAGCCTCTAACCTCTGAAGAAGAGTGGTAACTGTGTCAACTCTATTTTTAGTGACTGAGGTGTCTATGTTGACAGTCCCCAAAACAGAATATGTTGCATTAGCTCTCTCTCTTAAATCAGAATGAATGACAGCTAGGGAGGATTCAACTGTGGAGATCCTCTCTCTCATCTCAGCTTGGAAGCTCAGCATCCCAGTGCTTGAGGAGTCTAGCTTACCCATCATCAAACTCAAGGCATCATAAAAAATGGAAGGTCTGATATGGCGCTCAGGTTAAGCAGAAGAGCCACCAACCTCAAAGTGAGGGATGGAAGCCCTGAAAGGAGAAGAAGGAGGAGAGAAGGGAGGGGCTCTTGCTGGAGACTGAACAGGAGAAAGAGAATGATCCATGGGAGGATCAGTAGGAAGGGAATGATCTAAAGGAGGATCAAAAGTGTCGCGCCCCAAAACCCACCCTAGGAGTTAGAGTGAATCTTGGATGAGACTTGACCTAACTTGACAAACCATCCTGCAAAATAGAGTCAGAGCGCACATAGCGGAAGCGAATATATGACACGGGGGAAGCAAAATATCTATCTCGTATATCTATAAACAAATATCCCATGTTATATACAATATCCAAAAGCAAGGTGGACACATCCACCGCAAAATATACAAATATAACCCTCTCACTCACCAGGCTGAGGATCCTCCCAAGGTACCTCTTCGATGTACTCCTCTTCCTCCCATGGATTGGGAGCACATATATCAAAAGGAGTAGTTGCCCCACTAGTACATGCTGACATCAAATGTACGGTTGAGTATTGAAACACTCAACGGGTACCTACTACTAACCAACATGTCATAGGGGCAGCGCATAATAATAACAATGAATAGAACAACAAATAATAAGCAACAATAATAAGCAGTAAGTAGTGTATCTTCATGCATGCTTGAAATCATGATCGCTAAAACATCGGTAAATCATCGTGTACTTGTCTTGCCTTGTTAATTAAATTTTAAATCATGTTTTCGTACTTGTGAAAAATTGTCTTGTCACTTGTCTTTTCATGTCTTGTACTTGTAAAACTTGCTTGAATGCGGATGCCAATGCATGTATGCTTGTCATGACATGAGTATGCATATGCTTGCTTGCTTGAAATTAAACGTGCTTGCTTGTCATGCATGCTTGGGATGTTAGTGCTCTTGAACGACTTGAAGTCGGGAGTGTAAATACCCTTCAGTGAAACATGTCAAACTACTTGAAGCCGGGAGTATAAACTTCCTTCAGCCAAAATCCAATCAAAGCAACTTGAAGTTAAGTGCAAGCGCCCTTCATGAAAACATGCATGCTTGAAAGGTGCACTAACATCTTGCTTATCCTTGTGAAAAACGAGGTAAGACATACCCAAAGATATGCCCTATCCTTTTTACCAACCCTTACGTTTGGCCTTGTCATGGTGTTCGTGAATCGAGATAGTTTAATTCTTGTTTTTCGTGAAATCAAAACCCAATGTTCATGCTTGAAAATCCTAGTTCATAATCTACATGTCGTGCTCGTGGGTAGTGTACATTTCAACACATGGAGCAATTGAACATATTATTTCAATGCAACAATTTATTTAAAGCAATTAAATCTACAAGCATGCAATTCTAGGAAGTAAGTAAATCTACAATCATGCTTTTCTAGAAAGCGAGTAAAACTCATATCATCCGTAAATCATAATGTCAAAATCTTGATTTAATTTCTCACACATACATTTCATCAAACACTTGGTGTTCACCATTTCCTTAAGTCTTTTATTCTTATTTTCATCCGTTACATTTCATCAATCATCTTATATGTGTTTATTATGTGTATAATATCCTTCCCATTTGTTTACATCATACCACAACATCCATGGTTTCCATCTCTTTCAACCCAAACCATCCATTCACGAAATCCAACTCATAGTATGTAAGAATTTGGGAAAAAAGCAAGAAAATAGATAAACATGGGCAATAAAGGAAGGAAATATGACAAGTTGGGGAATAGGGGTACCGACCTTCAAATGGATGAGGGAAATCCTCCAAAATGTGTGTGGAGTTGCTACCGAGCTTGAAGGAGGTGCTCCTCGCGTGCTTTGCCTTGGATTTGAAGAATCTAAGGATTTGAGGATGATCTCTCTCAATGATGAGAACTCTCTCTTGAAATCCCTCTTCTTCCTTTCTCAATCTCCTAAGGACTTTCTTTAGGTTTAGGGTAAACCAAAACCCCCAAAGGTAACCCCTTATTTATAGGCAAATGATAGAAACCCTAAAAATCCCGTAAAAAAATTCTGGGTCGCGTAACTACGATCGATCGTAACATATCTACGATCGATCGTAAATCTGTTATGATCGCTCGTAGTTTCCTATAATCGATCGTAAATGTTACAGAGAGTTTGGCCATTTTTGGAATTCTACGATCGATTGTAGATTTTTCTACGATCGATCGTAACTCACCTATGATCGTTCGTAGAGTCTGTACGATCGTTTGTAAATCTGACAGTAAATTTTCAGATTTTCCCATTTTGGTATTTCGGCCATAACTTTTGACTCGTTCGTCGGATTTTGACGATTCAATTTGCGTTGGACTTGTCATTCGAGAGGAGCATTCTGGTTTCGCCAGAGACAATCTAATGCCATTAAATAAAGTTAAAATCACTAACTCTTAGGGCTCAATAATCGAACCTTAATTTTTTAAACACCATTAATCCTAGAGGTTAAAATTTTTTAACTAGTCTTAAAAGGGCACTTTGTGAGTGCGATTTAAACTTTCTTAATAAAAAGGGTTGGGTCCATGCCAAATCCCCTCCCCTTCTAGGAGGTTTAATATTTTTTTTTACAAAAAATGCTCAACTTACCTCGGTTTCCATTATCTAATGAAATGCAGGTCACTACCAAAAAAAAGAAAAGAAATGCAGGTCCTTATTGCTCCACGCCCCATTTTTCAACACTTAATAATTATGGTTAAAATTCACTTATCCCCAAGGTTAAAGCAATCCAATCTTTTGATTTTTTAAAAAAGAAAAAAAGAAACAAAAATCTTAACTTTAATTTAGTTAAGCTTGATGAGGACTTGGGAGAAGACGAGGACACGATGGTATGCAACCGGGTCTGCTGATCACTGCTTCAAAATTAGGAAAATAAACTTGAATGCCATTTGGACAGATCCTGACTCTAAGAAGAAATTGCCGCTTCTTGAAAACCACACCATCGCAAAGGGACGTAATCTTCTCCCGTTGTAACCGGTTATGGTTACACTTCCCTTTTGATACATTTTAACTGTGGTTAAGATTCACTCACTCTTAAGGTACACTCACTTATCATTGGTTTTTAAAAAAAATAATAAAATAATTAATTAACCATGTTTATAATTCATTATACCCTAAGTTTAAATTTTTTTTTCTAAAAACCAAAGAAGGTGGGTAAACCATAGGGATGGATGAATCTTAACCACAGTTAAATGTGTAAAAAGGACACGTGGCCACCTCAGGAGCGTAACCGATTTTGGCAAAAACCGGTTACAACTTGAGAAGATTACGAGTCATTGCGGGAATTCTCCATTTGAAAATGAGAATTAAGTGTATACACGTGTCATATTACAATTGGTTCATCCAAAAATTGTACTTTCAGGTTTTAAGCGTTTTGTTGTCTTGTTCTTCTTATATATAAAGCAACTGCAGTACAGTACCCTTTCATGTCCACACTACTGTAAATTGCAACTTTGCTTTTAGTCTGCGTATATTCGCCGTCCATCTTCACTCCAGCAGGCAGCAGGCATTTTCATCTCCATATTAGTAGTGGTGAGTTTTCCTCTCCTCTTTCCAACTTATCTCCGGCTGATGTTGTTTATCTTCTGAATCATTTTCTAGTTACTGGGTCTGGTCTTTGAACTTCAATCTCTCTAACCTATTTGATTTTCATTCTTTCTTACAATATAATTTTTAAAATTCCACTAGTAACTATGTTTTTAAAAGCATGAGCTTTCTGTTTGTCATCACCAAAGGCATTTCCATTGTTTCTGCTGCGGTGAGAGGTGTTTTCGGTGACTAACTCTGAAACTCCGAACCATGAATGGATTCACTGTCCTTCATTTCCAAGCAGAGAAAAAGGGGAAATCCATGGAATTTAAAACTGTAAAACCTATTTCATTTTTTTTACCCGTGAATAATCAGACGATGGGATGCCTCGAGATCGGCGCTTTATGTTTGTTCTATTCGTGTCCCTCTGAACTTCTGATTTGTACGGTATCTTTTAATGCATTTACTCTTTTTTTTTTTAAAAATCTTTTGATTGGTTGGTTTCTACTACTCTTATCAGGGCGTACGGTGAAAGAAATTAGGAGAGGTGGTAGATGGCGACGGCAATGGGTTCTCTTCAATCAAGTCGAAATAGCACTAGGCCGGCGTGGCTTCAGATTGCTCTTGCAGGTACGGATATTTCTACTTTAATTTTTTTAAAATACGAATAAGAATACCTCTACATGAACATGATACACTAGCTAGTCTATTCTTTTGGTTTTTTGTGTGGTTAAAAACAATTAACTCTCACACACACATTCACTAAGAAGTCTACTGTCGGTAAATGAAGAAAAGAAAGAAAGAAAAAAAAACCTGAGTTAATATCTGTTCTAAAGGTTGGTGGGTTAATGCCTAACAATTAAGCTTGGCTACTCCTATGCGGGGGAGATACATTTACTAGTGGGACATGCCAGGGTGTGTGCTAATATATAAGATTTGGGCGGAAATTTTGACATTTTGGCTGTAATTTCAAAAATTATATCAATTGTTTTGGTATTTCATTTTTTAATAACAAAAATTGATATTTAATGAAGAATTAAAACAAAATGATTATCCAAATTTCGTGAAAAATTTCAAATTTTTATTTAATAATAAATTTTATTATAATTTTGTTAATAGGTTATAAATTTAATCATTTTTAAATTATTATTGTAATAAAATACCTATTAAATTAGGATACTTAATACCCAGGGTGTATTTGAGGTGAGTTGGGTCAGCTAGAACTTGAATTTCCTGGCTTGAAGTTCGGCCTAAAAGTGTTGGCTTGGCTTGAGTATATTATTTTAAATATTAAAATATTTCAAGATGAGCTTGGCTTGACTGTAAATTTGAGTTAAAAAATGCTTGGTTTGACTCGATCAAGCCAATGAGCAAGGCTTATCTAGATTTTGAGCAGGCGTAGCTTGAATAAACCCCTACTTAATACATTAGACCCTTAAATACATCTACGTTTTTTGTTTGGGTGATCGATATACGGTTGTGGGTTAGTGGTCGAGTTGATTTAACAATATCACACCCTCTGAGGGGGCTTTGATCCCAAGTCAAGCGAGTGGTACTAAGCACAATCAATCAATGGGGGCAAGCGTTGCATCCCTTAACAGATCTACTAACCTATCTAACTTAAAAAGGCTAGATATTATGATACTAAAGAGTAATACTAACTTATTAGATATTTTAATAATTTACTAATTAGATAAGTGATAAATAAAAAAAATTATATTAATGTATTAACATATTAACAAACTTTGTACTTTGTAATATACTAAAGTGAATTTTAAAAGTTGACTGAAATTTAATTAAATTCTAAAATTATCCTTTATTAATAAATAACAATGTTATTATACCGAGATCGGAACTTTGTAGTTTTTTATATGCTAAAGTAGATTTAAAAAGTTGATTGAAATTTAATTAAATTTTAAAAATATCTTTTATTAATAAATAACAATGTTTTTATACCCAAATCGGTTGTCAAACCGGATGGGTAACCGGTTTCTCGTTCGATTGGATAATGTCCTTTTATTATTAATTTTCTTGGCATAAAGGTAACTAAAAAAATTTTATTTTCAAAATGCCTTTTAAGTCAAGTTTATATATTTAGATGCCCTTAATTTGTTTCTATCATCAAAATGTTCTAATTACTTTTTTGTTTTCAAAATGCCCTTTAAGTAAAAATTTTATACTCAAAAAGTCTTTTACAAAATTCTTAACCCAAAATATTACTTAATTTTGTTAATATTTTATTTTCCTTATTTCTATAATCTATAATGTTCCTCAAGTTTATATACTTAAAATGTCATCAATTGTTTGTATGCTCGAAAATTTTTTAATACTTTTTTGTTCTCAAAATCTCTTTACATCATATATCTATATCCAACATGTCTTTCACAATTTTTTCATACAAAATATATTTACAAATTTTTTTCTCAAAATGTGAGCACTAGAATCCCTCTCAAGTACATAAAGTAAAGGAATTATCAGAGAAAAAAAACTAATGTTATATTTTTAATTTTGTATTGTTGATTTTTTGTATTTGTTTAATGTAATGTTGAGTTATTAAAAATAAATAAATTTGTAATCTGTTATCGTCCTTGTTGGCATGTGAATCGTAGGGTACTATCCTTCGCTTCGAAGAACAAGGAAAACTTTTTCCTTCAAACACTTTTTAAAAATAAAAATAAATGCACGGAAACGAGACAGAAATGTCTTTTTCGGCCTATACTGTAAAAGTTAAATCTCTCTCTGTACGTCTGCGAAATGTCAGTTTGTCATTGTTCCTGTGGCGTATTATTTGCCGGTTCCTTTTTCAAAATTTAAAATTCGAAATCCCCATCCTGTAGCGTAACGCAGAAGTTAAATCGATCTTATCGTGGTGTATCTCAGGACGTGTCTCTTGGATGGGATTACTTTGTGGGAGCCAAATCCGGTTATCACCCCTTGAGACGCCACGTGTCTCCTTTGACACCCCTTAACCCTTGGTAAGGTTCACCCACCCTGGTTTTCTTTTTAAATATAAATTTTTTTAAAAAATTAAAAAAATGTTATTAATATTAAAAAAAACTTTAAAAAACAGTTTTTTAATTTTAAAAAAAGATTTAATATTAAAAAAAAAAAAACCAAGACTGGATGGGTGAACCCTAGGGGTGGGTGAATCTTACCCATGGTTAAGGGGTGTTAAAGGAGACACATGGTGACCTCTAGGGGTGATAACCGGATTTGCCAAATGTGGTTATCACCGTAGAGGATTTGACTCCTACTTTGTAGCCTTGTTGGTGTACTACTCCACATTTCCTCTTGACTCCTGCTTTGTAGCCTTGTTGGTGTACTACACATTTCCTCTTGCACTTGCCGGAGGAAAACAGTCTGAAACTGTTTTTTTTTAATGGGAATATAATGGCAACAATTTTGTAACCTATAATTATAAATTAGTAAAATCCTCAAAATCTTTGATCTTAACCATCTGTTGCGAGAGTGGTAGGGGTGTGGCCTTCAATGGAGGAAGGTTTGCGGATCCAATCCCTATGGGGTACGAGTCACAAGAGCTCCACTGCCCAAGCTAACTTTTGACATATGTGGGTCCTTTTCAAGTCTATCCATTGAATGTGATTAATTATTGAATTTAAATTTGGGGCAGGTTCTGTTTCATGGTCTTATAGTAGAGAAAAGAAGAGTTCTAGCCCATATGCACAGGTGCAACTAGTGGTAATGCTATCTTATAACAGAGAGAGATGGTTTAATACTTATTGCCATTACCTTGTGCCTTTAGAAGACTATGATTGGGGTAGCATTACTGTTGAGAAAATATTGCAAAACTGACCCTAGACATCTTAATAATTACAAAATTGTAACCATTTAACCCTACTATTATCATGAGAAGTGGAGGGGTAAGTGGAGATTGACTTTTTTTTACTATAATAAAAAATCAAATATTATATTATTCTATTACATTTTAGTGAATAGATCTTTAAAGGTATTAAAGTCATTTCTAATCTATCTATTAACTTCAATTCCTATGAATAGGGTTGGTTTTTTTTTAACTATCTACTGTAGTTTTTCCCTTTTTCCTATTCTTAGGAGTGTATCTAAACCGGGCTAGCTCGAAGTTTGGCTCGGCTCAGCTTGACCAAGCCGGGCTTGAGCTCAAAAAATAGGCTCGATCTAGTTGAGTCGAGCTATTTTTTGAGTTCGAGTTTGAAAATGTATCCAAGCTGAGCTCGAGCCAAGGCCTGTTTGATTCGGCTTGGGTCGAAGCTCAACCTGATTGAGGTTCGATTCGGCTCGACTTGAATATTATATTAAAAAAAATAATAATAAATATATCATATATATATTTATCATTATTATATATATATATATATATATATATATATAATATTATCAGTTTTATTTAAAAATAATTTTTTAATAATTCAATCTGAGCTCAAGCCAAGTCAAGCAGATTCGAGCCCAGCTTTCCGAACTACTTACTGAACTGAGCTCCAGCATAGATAAAAAAATTTCAAACCGAGCCGAGCATAGCTAAGTTGGGCTTGAATACACCCCTACCTACTCTCTATGTGTTTTCAACTGCCACACAACTCATATTTCGAACACATTTTCTTTCTTTCACGTCTCCTCTCTGACACGTGCATCAGTGGGTCTCATTATGGTCCATTTTTTCCCTCTTTCAAGTGTGACTCACTCACATGTGACCCACAATTATATATATATATAAAGAGCTTTGTTGAAGCTTTACCTCATATTTAAACTCTAAATTCTTAAAAGTAAGAACCATAGTGATGAAATCGGGGTTCAGGAATAATTAGGCAATGGTTAAGTCTGCAAAAATTTGTGAAAACTTATAAGACAATTCAAAAAAAAAAATTAAACAAAAATTATAAAAAGATATCTAAGAATTTGATTAGATAATATAAAAAATAAGTAATCTTATAGTCCCACATCGGCTGAGTACTAGACTTTGCAAATGCTTATAAGTGTTCAAAACTCCTCCATTTGTTAGGCCCTTTTGGAGTGAGTGCGTGGGCTGACATTGGCACCTTGGTGGTTACCTTAGGTTTGATCGTGTATTTAGTATTTCCTTACCTATACTATAAAAACTTTGTCGAAATAAATGAATTAATTCAAAATTTAAGAATAATTTGCAAAATTTGCGAATAAATCAGAAAATAACATGACACATTTAAAATTTATTCGTAAAATTTGTGAATAATTCGTGAAATATTTAAAAATTTGGAGAATTTTATTAGTATGGTAGGAACACCATGAATGATGGCATGGTGGGCATTACATTTACTCTTATTATCATATACAATAAATTCGAACTGTGTGAGTTTGAAACGTGTATGATATTGTCGATAGGATATCCATTGATGACTAAATATGCCCCCTCCACGGTAGGAACTTTTTTCACATATGAGGAGCTCTAAAATAAAACGAGGAGTATTAGCCCTAGTTGCAATAACACTAGATTTTTCCACATACGCAGGAATAGGTGCAACATGTGGTGATGTTTGTTATTTTAACATATTATAAAAAATAAAAATAGATGTTTGACATTTTCGCCACCAGGTTGCCTCTTTGGAAGATTATGACTGGGGCTAGCATTTCTCAAATAAATAAATAAAAATTTCAAGCTCTCTCATTTTCAATGCAAGCATGATCACATTTTTGAAATTATCATTTACATATAGAATATCTTTTTGTTTGACATCATATTTATACAGTTCAAATTCCATCAATTTCTAACTCTCTAAAATATGTTGTAGCAATATAGGCAGAACTCTGTTTCAAGTTGTTTAAAAAAAGAAAGAAAAAAAAACCAAGGATGGGTCGGCGAACTCTAGGAGTGGTGAATCTTAACCACAATTAAAATGTGTTAAAAGGGACACGTGGAGGCCTCTAGGGGTGATAACCGGATTTGCCAAATCCGGTTATCACAGTAGAGGATTTGGTTTCGATTTAAAATGGGAGCTGTCTTTGAAGCAAATCTCTGCTTCATATTTAAATTATTTAAAAAAAAAAAAAAAGTATCTGTATTGGTTATGGTCTCTATATTACTTTAAAAAAAAATGCTAAGTATATTCTCACAATCCCTACTCTTACCCTAACAAAACAAATCATTTTGTTTCAATCTCTACTCGGGCCCACACAAAGTCATTTGTAATCCTACAAAAATCAACACGTTAAACGGTTAAAGAATAGAGTTTCAATGGGATTATGAAAGTATGCTTAGCATTTTCAGCAAAATTAATTTGACTTTGACTTCATCGAATGGTTGACGCCACTGTGGTAGCATTCCCTTTTGTGTAAATTAGGTTTGTAAGTCTATTTTTTTTCCAACAAATTTAATGAAACAGATCTGGATGAGAAGATGAAAAAGCTGGCATTAAACCTCCCAGAGGAAGAGGACACAGACTCATTTGCGGAACGTGCCGAAAGTTACTACCGGAAACGGCCTCAGCTTCTGACCCTCCTCCAAGATCTCTACAATGGTTACCTCTCCTTGGCCGATCGTTATTGCCTGAATCTCACGAAGCACCACCACCAACCATCTCAAATCCTAACCTTCTCTACGGAGGACGTTTACGAGGATTCCGACGCGGAGAGTAGCCTCTCTTATCAACCTCCGACAGCGACTAAACTAAACATAAATTCGGAGGCTGTCATTGCGGAGCTGGTGACCAAGTCAGTGGACTATGACATCCTTCTCCACGAGGTGGGTAACGAGGAGCGTTCCGTCACTGAATCATCGAGAAAGATTGAGCTGCAGAAGAGTTTACTGGAGGTATTGGAGTCGGAGAGGTTGATACTTTTGAACGAGAATGCTAGGCTGGGGTACCAGGTGTCTGCATTGGCGGAGCAGAACAAAGGGTTGATGTCTGAGTCTGTGTTCATGAAAAGAAAGGCTAGCGAGCTGGCGAGGTGCGTTTTTACGATGAGGGACGACCACCGGGTCTGTTTGCTCAGCCGTAGAATCGAACTTCTTCAGGGACAAATCTATGGGCTCGAGAAGAGAAACAAGGAGTGTTATGAGCAGCAGCTAATCAGGACGAAAGATTTAGGAAAGGAAATGAACTCAGAGACTGCTTTGGAGGTTTGCTTTGAGGTCGAGATGCCCAAGACAGAGAAGAACTGCGTGAGGCTGAGGGCTCCCCATGGTGGGTTTCGGACTTCTAGTTCTAGATGGTGGGACCGGGTCAAGATATCTGACTTGTTTCTTTGTGGGTCCCACCCTTCATCCACTTGCTGCTAGTATATAGATATAAATTTCTTATTTCCTGGCGAATTTAGAGATTGTATATGAGGAAAGCACTTCGTTTCCTCCTGGCAGTCCTTAGCCACGACATTTCCTTTAATGTACCACTCTCCTATTTTTATGGGTCAATTATATATTAGAACTTGGGTTATCTTATAAAGATGTTAAATTACATCTCTTAATTTTTTTTCTTTTCAAATTTTTTTTTCTTTTCAAATTTATGTTTCAAACTTCCTGAGCGTCAGGTGAGGTGCAAACCTTAACAAGTCTACAAAAATGGCCTCATAGTCTACCACACTCATTTCCCCCCTGCTTAAGCGTAATGAAATCGATCTCTTTTTGCTCTCGGACAGTAGCGGGAAAGTACTGCCGATAAAAGACATTGATGAATTCTTCTCATATCCATGCCTCTCTTGCCCTAGCAGCATCTCTCTACCTCAAAGCAGCTTTCCACCAATGATCGGTCGAACCTTCCATCACAAAAGAGGCCCAGTCGAGTCTCTGCTCATCTGTGCTTCAGATGACCCTGAAGGTCTTCTCCAACTGCATAATCCATGACTCGGCCGCCATGAGATTTGTCGTCCTATAGAAGGTGGGAGGCCGTATTCTTTGAAAAGTCTCTAATCCCGCAATGTGGTGCATAGGAGGTGGTGTAGGTACAGGTGTAGGCGCAGTAGGAGCAACATAAGCATCAACCCTATCTGTCAGTCTAGTCATCGTCGCTGCTATAGCCCCAAGAACTTGAGTCATGTTGGGCTGCCCATCACCCGATGAAATCTCTCATTCGGTCTGATAGCCTCTCCTTTAATTGCCATGCCTCATGATATAATCCTGAGAGCAATAACATAACTTGAGTTAAATTTTGAATCAAGCTCGTTGAATATCGCAGTTCAATGAGCATATTGGACTTAGATATAGTGCATTGTATTACAGCGAGATATACATATAATAGTATAATCATGAAACTGGTTTCCTAGAGAAGCTAAATTCTTGAACTTCAGTTAAGTCATTAACTGATCAGATTAAGCCTATTTGATTTGTCTATACCTGACATACAATCCCCTATAATTACCTAATATCTTTGCTTGATACCCGTTATGTCATGATATCAAACTTGTCATTTAAATTCCATCTGAGTTCTAAGTTCAACTCAAAGAACCGACATAACCTAAACCTAACTTCCATTTAGCCTTGGAAAATTAATTTTTGAGCTCTGATACCAATTCTATCGCGATCCAAAATACCCCCTAAAAGATAGGAGACCTTTTGGCACGTGACCTAAATCATATCATACCATCCTGTGCAATTTACAAGGCATACAACAAGAGGAAACTGAAATTTTCTAAATATACTAAACCTGTACAAGTATCCAAGTCTGAATCAACAGAATTTTAACAAAATATAACAAGTGTAAAGTGGACATGCCCATTATCAAATATACATGATTTCTCCCTCACACTCTTAACAATAATCTAGATAGGACCACCTATCTAGTGCTCGATCCTCTAGCGAGTGATCCATGGAAGGCTCCGAATCATAATACTCTTCCTCCACCCAAGGCTCGGGGACAACATCAAATGGACCTGCCGATGATAACAAATTAGCTAAGTTTGGAATACTTAGCGTATACAAACCACTAAATAACTTGTCATAATATCACATACTTTTATATAGGCAATTCATAGGATACACATGCACTGAAATACATAGGGAAACTCCTTTGCAAATACACATGTGCGATACGATAAAACATATACTCTTATCTTTCAAAATCATATTGTTCTTTTATTTTATTTTGTCTCTTTTACTTTACACAAGGAACATTTCACTTACTTTACACATGGCTTTATGAGAGTGTACACATGATTTTGACTAATGCTCTACCTAGAGTGGTAGAAGTCCATTAGCATTCACATACACATAGAACATGCCTAATGTTCTAGCTAGAGTGATAGAAGTCTATTAACAGCTTCATCCACCTCCTCGTGGATATCTTTACACATAGTTTATCCTAAACGAATGTCAAATGCTCTACCCAGAGTGGTAGAAGTCTATTTGCATTCTTTCCACACATAGCTTTTTTGGGACCAAATGACTAATGCTCTACCTAGGTTGGTAGAAGTTCATTATCATTCTCCCGATACATCTTACTTTGTTCATCTTTTTTTACTTTACTTTGTTGATACACATACATATGAAAAATCCGATCATGCAATACATATGCCCTTATACAATTGTGAGTGAACATGGTACAAAATTGGAAGCACATATACACATGGCACATGCTGTCTATTTCATTCTATTTCATTCAAACTTCACATAAATGCATACACATGTTTTTCTACTTCATTTGAAACTATCACATAAGCTAAAACATGGAATAACACACTTGAATTCATCATCACATAGCTTTCATAATTCATTCTTAGTATAGAATAGATCTCAATTGAATTAGTAGGATTCCATACTAATCCACCTCAATTACAGAGGAATTTCTATCAAGAATCCAATTTGAGATTATGAGAACAAAAGCTGGTAGAGTGTATTTACGTTTTAAAGACTATTTCCCTCAAGTCTAGAGCTTAAGAACAGTTGAGAAGCAAAAAGGATTCCTCTTGTGGTTGAATTTTCGAAATCCAAGAACACTTGGTGAACACAGTGAAGAATCGTAGCTCTACTTGCCAAATTCCCCAAATGATCTTCTCTTAGGGTTTGTGTAAATCAAACTCAAGAATTTGGGTTCTATTTATACGTTAAGGGTTGTCAAAACCGTAGAAGACCATTTTCAAAATATCTCCCAAGGTCAGTTATGCGTTTACATGTAGAAATGACCACTTTCGGACATCCACTCGTCGACGAGTGAGAAAACCTCAATGCCAGTCGTCGACGTGTGAGATCACAGAATTCTCTTGTAACGACCTCAAAACCCCACCTTGGACATAATGAGACTTTGGCCCCGCCACATTACTTATCTCTGCATAACCTCAATGAAAAAATGCATAACTAAGATAAATACTCCAAAATAGCAATTATAAAATTCTTTTTAACATAAAAAGTCTCATCCGATATATCATGAACCAATATATGTCCAAATCCATAAATATGAACTAAAGCAATATCTACTATAAAGGTCTCAAATCCATAAAAAGTCTCATCCGATAAAATTCTTGTAAAATCATGAAACGTTGTTATTCTCGTACTTGTACTTATTCTTGTTTCTTGAACTTGTTCTTGTATTTCAATGTCTAGTGTTTAGTATCCATGTAATGTCCATGTCATGCTTGTGTACACGTGAGACTTGTAATCTACCACACATGTGAACTTGTGCTTGAGTGTCGTGATTAATATCCGAACTTGGTCATTGCTTAGATTTTCATCTTCTGCCAAGAAACTCTGTTAGGTTACATCTCCTTAGTTAGAGAATTCTTGACGTGGAGGACTTCCTCTAGGATTTGGTCTATCCGAATGTCAATCACCATACAATATAGATATGACATAATTTATCATGACATGCATTGATATCTTTTGAACATACTAAAACAATTTCAATAACATCATTTCTACATTTTATAATTCAAGGCATCCATTAATATATCTAATCCATTATTCATGAACTATTGCTGTAACGACCCCAAAACCCCACCTTGATCATAATGCGACTTTGGGTCCGCCACATTACTTATCCCTACTTAACCTACATAGCAATAAGACAAAACTAAAATGTAATTCTCTCAAAATAGTAACTATAAAATATCTTTTCATAAGAACATCTCATCCGATATATAATAAACCGATAATAATCCAAATCCACAAACATAAACTAAGTGCAACATCAACTAAAAAGTCTCAAGTCTATTACAAGTTCTCATCCAATAAAACTAAAACTGAAAATAAACTAATAGTACGGGAACCGTTCAAGATCCTGGGCTCCATCAACTGGAATATCATCTTCTTCCACTTCCTCAATATACTCCTCTTCCATCCAAGGAGCAGCTGCCTGATCTTGCGCTAGACCTGAATGACAATAATAGGTCGACTGAGCATTGAATACTTAGCGGATATCCAAACTAACCAACAATGACATATGTATATATCCAATATCCAAATCACACAAAAATTGTAAAGTCAATAGCAGTTTAAGATAACATGAACATAATCAGAGTGTGTCATGATTTAGCTTGACTCGTGTACTTGTATGACTCTTGGACTTGTACCATGAATGTCTTTTTTTTTTTAAAAAAAAGCCACTCAGGAGGAGTGGGGGGTTTGGCAGACCCCTACCTATTTATTAAATAAAAAATTTAAATTGGGGGACATAAAACCTTACCCCTACAAAGACTCAAGAAAAGAGGGGGGGGGGGGGGGGGGGACATAAAACCATACCCCTAAAAAAAATGAAAGAGGGGAGGGGGAATTAAAAACCTCCACCCCTATACAGACTAAAAACACATCAAAATAATCTAATGTCACCAAGACCCACTTTATCTAGAAAGATAAGGGCCTTAAGATGAGGAGAGCTATCCTGAAAATTCAAAATCAATCCCCAGGAGGGACATAAAACCATACCCCTAAAAAAAATGAAAGAGAGGAGGGGGAATTAAAAACCTCCACCCCTATACAGACTAAAAACACATCAAAATAATCTAATGTCACCAAGACCCACTTTATCTAGAAAGATAAGGGCCTTAAGATGAGGAGAGCTATCCTGAAAATTCAGAATCAATCCCGAGCGTTGGACATTACATCCAAAATTAGCTAAAAAATCAGCAACTTGATTAGTTTTTCTATAAATGTGAGTAAAAGATGAGCAGATATTGTTGACCGTTTTAATTTTTTGGTTCCAATGCCAAACAGTCCAAGGGTGTTGGCATTTACCATTCCAGGCATCTACAAGAGTTTTAGAATCAGACTCTACCTCAATCTGAACAAAACCCATTGAGCGACAAAGTGAGATGCCATCAAGAAGGGCTCTAGTCTCTGCAACATAGCTAGAACAATGATCATAAAACGAGAAGAAACAAGCTAACATATCACTATGATAATTTCTAATGATTCCTCCCCCACTAGCTAAACAGGGATTACCTCTTGAAGCTCCATCCAAATTTAGCTTTATAGTACCTTGAAGAGGCCGAATTCATTTTATAATAGAGATATGCCTTCTGACTTTAGGAGGAGGAGTCATAAGACCAAAAGAAGAAAGATCCAGTCTTTTTTTTAAAAGGAATTTTCCCCAAATCCGCTAGCCAATCTTTGATACGAGTAATAATAATCTCTGGAGGCTTCCTAGCATTCTTGAATCTTCTCATGCATCTCTCCTTCTAAATTTCCCAAATGATAAGAAGAGGGAGCAAATTGTAAAGTTCATTATGATTCCTCTCATAAGCTTGGAACCATCTCATAAGGAAACATTGGATGGAATTGCTGGGATGGAGGATCATGGAACAATACCTAGCAAAGAAACGCCAAATTTTACCTGCAAGATCACTTTGGTAAAGAATGTGAGACAATGTTTCAATATTTCCAGAATTACAACAAGAGCAACAACTAGCTAAAGGAATACCTATTAATAGAATCATGTAATCAGTCGAAATAGCACCATTCATTACCTTCCACCAAAAGATCTGAATTTTTTTTGGGATAATAGAATTCCAGATATACTTACTCCAATCCTTATGAGTACGAGAGATTCTAATAGATTCCAACACAGATTTAACTGTAAACTTACCATTAGGACTGGGATTCCAAGTAAAAAAATCCTCAGAATCTGAAGTAAAATAACCTACATCTCTAATAGCTATCTTCAGAAAGTCAGGAATATAGTCATTTACCAGATAAGAATCCCAATTACCATTAGAATCAAGCATATTTGAAATAAAAGAGATAGATTGAGGGGGAGAAAGAGCAAGATCAATGAGAGGAACCTCCCCAAACCAACAATTTAACCAGAAATTTATCTTAGTTCCATTACCAATTAAAGCATTTGATTTATATATCACATCCTTAAACAATTGGCTAATTTTGATCCAAGTTTTTGAAGCACCAGAACTATAAGAAGCCTACCAAATATGGTTAAATTGAAATTTATTCCTGAAAAAGTTTGACTAAAGGTTATTAGATTGATAAAGGTTCCAAACCTGTTTCATTCTAAGGGCAGTAGAAAAATCATTCATATTACGAATACCAAGGCCCCCTTCAAACTGGGGAAGGGAACAAATATTCCAATTAATCCAGTGATGTTTTCTATTTTCATTTGTATTATTCCAAAAAAACTTGGCCATAATTTTGTCAATTTGAGAAGTAACCCCTTTAGGCACATGAATGCTTGAAAGGAGATAGGTGGGCATAGAAGATAAAACATGTTTAATCAAAACAAGGCGACCACCTGACGATAAAAGTTTTGTCTTCCAACCTTCCACCTTATAAGTAATTTTATAAATAAGGGAATTAAAATAACTCTTTTTAAGGCGGCCTTTATAAAGCGGGAATCCAAGATAAATAAAGGAACTTTTTCCTAGAAATTTCAACCCAATTAGAAATGTTGTCAATTCTCAATCTATTCATCTTATTAGAACAATAGAAAAAACTTTTAGATCTATTAATAAGTTGATCTGAAGATTTTTCATAGTTAGAGATGAAGTCTAAGATTTTCTTAATATTCTGTTTCCTACTATTGCAAAAAATAAGGGTATCATAAGCAAAAAAAAGATGAGAAATAGGAATATCATACCTTCCTAAATTATAAATAGATGAAAGACTATCAGATATGCTTTTGAGACCCCTACTACGGACTTCTTCTGCAATAATGAAAAAAGCAGGGGATAAGGGATCACCTTGTCGAAGACCCCTCGAACTCTGAAAAAAAAGTTGAAGGCAACCATTAATAAGAACAGAGAAAGATTGATTAATCAGACAACCACAAATTAATCTAATTGATTTCTCTTTCAAACCCATCTTTTGAAGGACATAAAATATGAAATTCCATTCCATTTTATCATAAAATTTAGTCATATCTAATTTAAAAATAACATTACCTCCCATAATTTGCCTATCAATATCTTGCACCATCTCCTAAGCTATGCTAACATTATCTAGAATATTTCTTCATTTAACAAATGCACTTTGTTCATCAGAGATAATGTAAGGAAGCAATCACTACAATATTCAAGGTTTGTTATGGCGGTTCAAACCCGTCGTGATATCTTAAATCATTGCCGTCATAATGTATCACGGCGGTGCGGTAATCCGTCGAAGATTATCTTGACAGAGAATCTTATGGCGGCGGATATGCACGACGGTTACAAGAATCCGCCGTCTTATATGGCTAATGCCCTACGGTTGATAACCACTGTGCTTCAATTTCATATAACGACGTCTTGTACCGCCATCCTTTCTTAACTCTGTCACGGCGACTACTACCGCCATTATTTATGGTAAATAACACGGCGGATTGACCTGCCGTCCTTTCTTAACTCTATAACGACGAATTCCACCGCCGTTATTTATGACCAATAACACGGCGGGTCCAACTGTCGCGACCCAAAACCCACCCTAGGAGTTAGAGTGAATCTTGGACAACTTATCATGACTTACATGACTTGCTTGACAAACTAACCTACAAAATACCTGGAGCATATACAATAGAGGACAATAAAAGCGGAAACATAACTACAAAGTACAGGGGAAGACTAACCAAACCTCTAGTATATATATATACATGATCCAAGTTGTGTACAAAAGAAATCACAAAAGAAAGTGCGGACCAGCACGCCAAAAGTACATGAGTATACTCTCTCAAGCTCACCCACAGCTCACTCACTTAGAATCTACCACCTAATAGTAGCCCTATACCGGAGGTTCCTCCACAGGTTCCTCAACATACTCCTCTTCTACCCAAGGGTCAGGAGCACAGATGTCGAATAGAGCAGCAGCTCCCTTAGTACTTGCCGACATAAACGTACGACTGAACATGGAATACTCAGCGTGTACCTAATACTAAGCAACAACCATAGCATAACAATAACAATATATAAAGCAGGAAGCAATTCATATGATAACAGGAAAGTAAAGCAGTTTATAGTCATGTTTGCATCACATAAAAGCCGATAAAACTCTTGAAATCAGCGTGCACTTGACTTGACTTAAAATACTCGTTTCGTACTTGAAAACTTGTCATGTCTGTCTTGCTTGATCTTGTCGAGCGTGTCATGTCATGCATGTCATGCGTGCTTGCTTGGAATTTAAACGTGCTCATGTACTTGTGAGATGCGCTTGTGAGATGCACTTGTGAGATGCACTTGAGAGGGAAGGGAGACCCTTCTTTCATGATATGCACTTGAAAGGGAAGGGAGACCCTTCTTTCATGAAATGTACTTGTGAGTGAGGGGAGTCCCCTCATCGATGGGAGGAAAGTGTAAACTCCCTCCTATGTGGTGCTTGTTCTTGTCCTCTTGTCAAAAGCAAGGTAAAACATATCGTAAGATATGTCCCACCTCTAACATCCTTCCTCTTGAAAATCATCAGTAAATCATGTCATGCATGCCGTGCTCGTGGAATCGTGTGCATACTTTCATTTGAAATTAAATATGACATTTGGGGATTTCAACAATACATAGTATATCAATGATTTGAGCAAATAATTATTCATGCCATTTAGGATAATCAAGCAATCACACTATCATAAATCCTAGCAAGTTCATAAGCTTATAAACATGCATTTCTTAAGTTACAACTCATTCCCATCACCTTGGCATTTCATCAAACATGTACTGTGTACGTTATTTGTCATCACCTAAATCTTATTTTTCTAGATGGGTTAAGCTCATGGCGCACATGTGTGTTTATTATTAATACAGTGCCCTTCCCATTTCATTCATCACATCACATTCATATGGCATTCATCGCCCAACATTTACATCCACAACACCATTCATCTCCTATTATGTTCATACTTTAGGGAAAACACTAAGGAAGGGAAGAAAATAAAGAAAATGAATTAGGAGGGTAGCATAAGGTATCGACCTTGAAGAAGTGAGGAAAACTCTCCAACACGTGCATGAAGTCGCTGCCCTACCTTGGAGAACGTGCTCCTCACGAGCTTTAGGTGAGTACTTGAAGAAATCCTAACTTGTGATGATCTAGGGTCTTCAAACCCTTTGATTCCTTCCCAAATGGAAAACCCTAGGTTAGGATCCCCTTTCTCCTCCCTCACTATCTCTCAAATGTCTTACTTAGGGTTTATGAACCCCCAAATGTTCGGGCAGACCCTTTAAGGCAAGGGTGATACGCCCTAAAGACGAAAAAGCCCTTACTAAAATTTCTGCAAAATGCGATATACTAATCGATCGGTGGTAAATACCGAGCGATCAGTTTAAATACTGAGCGATCGGTCTCGGTCAAAAACATGCTCTCTGAAAAATTTCCTCATACAAAATAGTTAACCAGTCGATAGATACCGATCGATCGGTTGTGGACCGATCGATCGCTAATTTGGACCGAGCGATTGGTTGTGAACCGATCGATTCTTAGCGATCGGTGCTCTGCAAATTTTTGACCAATTTTACTGTTTTGGCCATATCTTTTGACTCATTCGTCGGATTTTGACGATTCAACTTGCGTTGGGTTCGTCCTTTGAAAAGGAACATTTTTGACATTTCAGAATTTTCAATTTCTCCCTTATTTATTAATTTGACTATGTTAAAGGCCAATTGGCTATGAAAGTGCTATTCATTAAGTACGGAAAAGTCCAGGGTTCTACACCAACCATCGTGTAATATATCATGGTGGTTCCAACCGCAGTTAAATAGTTTTGTTATATTACGGCGAGTACAACCGCTGTCCTATAAATCACTGCGATCCAACTGCCCCAATGTGATTAAAAAAAAAACAAATTATTTTGCAAGAAATTTGTTTTTTTTTCCTGTAATATTTGTACTTATGAGCAATATAAATATCAATAAACATGTATTCTATCCTGTAATCAATATATAATGCCAATTAAGAATAAACAATTCATGTAATAATAAAAAAAACATGCCTTAAACATTTAAGATTAAAATGATATATACATGCCTATAACCAAAGTGTCATAAAATGTACACATAGTCTCAAAGGAAAAAAATATAAAAGTAGTCGCCTAGGTCCCGCCTGGCGATGGTCGAAAACCCGATATGTGTGTGCTACCAGCTTCCTCCTATAAAAAACAATAATATACAATTTATTAATGTTTTTTCCAAATGAGAAAATTTGAGAAAATATAATAATTAATAAATATGCAATGAAACAAACTCATCTTAGAATATTAATAGTTTTCGGTATTACATTGGCCTAAACCTATATTGTCCCATCATTTCCAAACCGGGGGTCGGATTTCAATCCCGTTTCTTCTAATGCGTGTATTTCAAAACATCCAAAGTGTTGAAGTTGGTTCCGAGCGAATCTGAGGCTGTATGCCTGATTTGGGCGCCAAGACGGTCGGATTCCATGTTTCACAACTATACTATGGCCTAAACCTACATCGTCCCATCATTTCCAAACCGAGGGTCGGATTTTGATCCCATTTCTTCTAACGCGTGTATTCCAATACTTCTGATTTGGGCGCCGAGACGGCTTGAATTCATTTTTGAATACTATACTTCGGCCTAAACCTACAAACTCCCACCATTTCTAAACCGGGGGTTGGATTTCGATCCCGTTTCTTCTAACACATGTATTTCAATACATCCTAAGTGTTGGAGTTGGTTTCGAGCGAATCTGAGGCCGTATGCCCGATTTGGGCGTCGGGACGATCAGATTCCATGTTTCACAACTATACTACGGCCTAAACCTACATCGTCTCACCATTTCCAAACCAGGGGTCGGATTTTGATCCTGTTTCTTCTAATGCATGTATTTCGACCCAAGCTATGTGTGAGAATTCGTTTCGTCGAGATCCGATGTCGGTTCCTGCACGACTTATTACAACAGCATTTAGTAAGGAACAGACTTGATAAATTTTCTTACTAAATGACCTTGCATGGGTCAGGAATGTTCTCACTCTTGGGCCGCTCATGCAGACACTCTTTACACTAAAAGGTCCGGTGATGGTGAAGCCTGTGATGCATAGATATACATTTTCTTAAAACATCTTCCTTGACCAGGCCTTCACGTCAGCATGCATACAGAATCGATGATGATAACATACAGTGAATAAAACAACGTGAACAACCATATTCACTTTGATTATGTCGTTAACATCATATTCGATTCCGTGGTACTTAAGAACCACCAAACTACGTGAATTTGAATAGGCTGAAAATTTTGATTTTTTTCTCTTATGATCCCTTGCACCAGTACCGTACGCGACAACTTCCTTCTTGGGATAGAGGTCATTCAAACCATTCAGAGATGGTTTGTTATCTGTCGAATGAGTACCCATTTCCAAAAAAGCAGTTGCACAATTCTTTCATTAGTTTCATCAAAGAAAATGTAGGTTCAATAATTCAATATGATTGAGGATATTCATCTTCAACTAATTTTAGAATTGGATTCAGAATAGGTAAGTGGAAGTCAAGCCGATTTGGGCCCCGAGAGGCCCATATGTCTATCTCTGATTGGTTTGGATGACCTCCATCTAAACCATAAAGAAAGTTGTTAGGAACGGTAATGATGAAAGAGATAACTGGACAAGAAGAAAAAGAAATCAAATAGGTACAGGTTATTCAAATTCACATAGTTTGGTGGTTGTTAAGTAGCACAGAACACTCCACGATGTCAACGACATCACCAAAGGTGAACATTGTTGTTCACGTTGGATTGGTCACTGTATGTCATCATCATCAATTCCATGTGCATGCGTACGTGAAGGCCTGGTCAAGGAAGAGTTTCTAAACGAATGTATATCTATAAATCACCTAACTCAACATGATCGGACTTTTTATTGTAACTAGTGCCCTGTACGAACAGTCCAAGAATGAGGACATTCCTAACCCATGCAAGGGTCATTTAGTAAGAAAATTTATCAAGTATAGCCTTAAGTAAATGCGGTTGTAATAAGTAGTGCAGGAACCGAGTGGGTGGTACATCGAGGCATAACATGCAATTTGCAAAAAATTGATCCTTGTTTTGATTTTAATGCTAGCTAATGTTGGAGTTACATCATCACCAAGGCCCTATGCCCGATTTGGTTACCGACAAGACCGAATTCTAAATGTGGAAGTCTATTTTAGCCTATACCTACAACCTTGCACCAAATCCTGATCGGGTTTACTTTCAAACAACTCAAAGATGGACCAAGAACCATGTATAACATATGTTTATACATGGTAGATCTAACCTAGGAATTAACCAAAAAGGATTTATTCTAAACTACGATTGGAACTAAATCTAAAATGTTAACTAAAATGAATTTTAGGCTAAGCTATGAAACGATCATAGGTCAAGATCTAACCTAAGTTGAGGACTACCCTAGACTAACCCTAGACCTACAACTTATGCTAAAACCAGATTTTAGATGTCTTAGACTAACTAATAACCTGATTTAGGTGAAAACTAACTAAAAACAAAGATTTAACCTAAGTTCATACTAATCAAACAAACTAATTGCAATATAAGTAAAAACTAAAAAAAAAAATTTAGTCTAAGTTAACAGTAATCTAACAAAGAATATATTTGAAGTTAACTAAACTATGTTCTTGGTTTCTATTCACAATGACTCAACATGTCCATAACTAACCATGACAGATTTTTGCATACACCCACTCACCACCACTACCATCACTACCATCACCACTACCACCCATCCACCACCACTAGCACCACCACTAAATTTTTGTGTGTTTTGGCTATTTTGGTGGGTAAAGTTTGGTAAGGCTACTAGGAATGCTCTAATGCAATTAAAAATAGGAAATAAAACATTTAAAATTAACATTTACCTGCTCCGACGCGTGTGGTGCTGTCGAAGGCTCACCTGCATGCTGTTTGTGATGTATTTGAGTCAATAAATGATTCAAAATCACATTATTAAACATGTTTAATAAATGTCGATTAGATTATATGCCTGCCCCTACCCTAGCCCCAGCCCCTGTAATACCCGGTCGAGGGTCGCCTGGATCTGAGCGATCTGAGTTTACTGGGTCGCCACAAGTGCTCTCGTATCCGTGAGTTGATCCCTCAGCATCTGGGTCTTAGCAGCTCCTGACGCCGAACCAGCATGACTTGACGATCGTGACCAGCCTAACTGGGTAGCAGTAGGGCCTAATCCGAGACCACATATTCTCCCAGGATGCTCAGGCGGCATGACCTGGGAGAATACATCATCTCGCGTTGTGCTGTCCTGCGACCCATCCGGTAGCTGCGCTAGGAGCTCCCTCATGCGTCCCTACAAACAATTGGAAACAGTTGTTGGATGCCGTATATGTTAAAAAATTTAGTATTTCATATTATGGATTATTCCAACTTCTAAAGATTACCGACCATCAACTCTCCAGCCTCCTCATTCACCGATGCACCACTTTTGTCTTGGTGTGTGGCGATCCACACCTCTGCACACCCCGAGGCTATCTGGGTCGGGCTTGCCTTTTTCTGTGCTCCCAATAATGACAACATCAACCAGTCAACAAAACTTCAAAATATGATAAATTTCAAATTTTAGAAACATTTCTTTGAACATACCACCGCGTCTCTCACGCGAGCAAAGCTCTTCGATCCAGAAGTGTGCATCACCTTCTACTTTTTCCGATTCTCTTTATTTTGAACACTTCTTTTCTGTAAAATTGAAATTTATTCCCGTTTAGAATGGAGAAGTGACATAATTGAAGTCTATTACATATTAGAATAAAGAGGCTAATGAAGATATATCATCCCCGTGTCGGAGAACCAATAATTGATAAGCACATGCCACTGGCTCTCTGGAATATCTGAATGACATCTGGCATAGATGCCCGCTGGTCCAAGCTCCGCGACAATGTATTTCGTCCTCAGCCTCGACCTCCAGTCCCTCCCCTTATGCTCCAGTGAGAGGAAGACATTATGCTCGAGGGTAGGTGGGAGATGGAAATGTTCCTGGATCACATTGTCAATTGCTTACTTTTTCAACTAATATAACAAATGCTACCTAATCAAAAATGAAAACTATAAGACATGCATATTTTTTGCGTCGTATCTGGACTAGATGCCAAACATGTGTCTTGGCCTCGGCGCCGATGTCCCTCCAACCAACATCGAAGCTCAAAAACTGACCTAACGTCTTGGCATCCGCCCCTACGGGCTGGACAAGATCGTCGATCTTAACCACCGTCATCTCCCCCAGCTGGGCACTGTGCATACTTAGCATCCGGGTACGGCCTCAGGTCTTCTTACTAGGCCCGGGCGCAGGTACAGATGACTTCGCATGTGGTGGCAAACCATTAGGTCCTGTAGGATCCACCTGAAAAAGAACATGCAAATAAACAACCCATTAATGAAAATTTCATACTTAGAGAGTTTGAACACAAAAATATCTGGATTTCGTCATTAACATACAAATAAATAATTAACCAAGTAAAAGAAATTTCATACTTAGAGAGGTTTCTCAATTATGAAAGTATCTGGATTTCGTCATTAATATACAAATAAACACTTAACCAAGTAAAGGAAATTTCATACTTAGAGAGTTTTTTACAGTTATGAAAGTATTTGAATTTCGTCATTAATATGCAAATAAACACTTAACCAAGTAAAAAAATTTCATACATAGAGAGTTTAAACACATAAAAGTATCTGGATCTTGCCATTAACAAGCAAATAAACAACCGATAACATCGTTCTTTAAAAAAATAACTTCGTTTACCTCTGTGATTGGATTAAACTTACATTGTTTCTATTTGTAAATTTAGGTACAGATTATTCATTTCAACCGGTTTCATCGTTATAATCCGATTCAACTTCATCATCACTAGATTCAGTCGAAGGAGCTTGGAGGAGTTGCACTTGAGGGGGCGCATAATCCCTAATCTCACCCAACTGACACCTCGGTCATCGTCATGTTCAGTGACATCTAAATGTTAGTCGTTGAATGACTCGTTTTCTCTGAATGCATTATTATCCACAGTAGATTCTTCATTCATGTCAAAGAAGTCTCTTGGTTTTGTCTTGATGACAACATGCCAACCTGGGTCAGAAGGATCTTCTACGTAAAATACCTGCTCTGCCTGAGATACCATAACATATGGTTCATGAGACACAGTGTGTCTCCGGAGCAGGCGTGTAAAAGCGTAAACCCAAAGGCATCAGTCTTTATTCCCTTACTCTGTGACTTCACATCAACCCAGTCGCACTTAAACAATACAAATTTTAAGCTTTCTGAATACGTCAATTGCACAACGTCGGTTAAGCAGCCATAGTAGGTTATATCTCCTGCAATGGGAATTTTGTCACTAGAAGATGCATAACAAGGAGTTATTGCAGTGACCGTAACACCACTATTTTGACTACTGAATTCACGCTCTCTGTCCGTAGTACAAAACCTATATCCATTGATGGCGTAGCCCTTAAAACTTTGTACGATTGTCTATGGACCGTATGCGAGGCATTGAATCTTGTCAGACACTGAACTGCAAGACACTCGCAGCCTTTCAACCTATTTGAAGGCCAAAGGCTTATGACTTACATAATAAGATTGGTTCAATATGCAAAACTTCGTGTATGTGTTGTGCAAATATAAAAGTTAAGAGCATATGACTTACATAACCCCTAAACCATTCAAGAAACTGATCGCTGTGCTTTATTTGGTGTTCGTGCGGAGACGATCTTAGTTTGGGATTAGTCATCTTCAGTAGATTCATGCGTTGATTGCAAATAACGAATCGATCCATATTTCTCGAAGTCAGATCAATTGTTAAAATGAAAAATGAAAATTAAATGAAAGAAAATTAACAAAAAAGTTATGATAGTATTCGTCTTACTCTCGATATGTTGTGAGTTTCTCATCGTTGAACAACACATAACGATGTGCCTGCTGCCATTCTAATTCACTTAGGGCGAATGGTTGCGCACCCCCTATCACACTTTCATCGTTAGTCCTCACCAGTCGATTCAATCTCAATTCAACATTATTTACGTACCTTGAGCAGAAGGTCAAACATTCTTTGGCCAAGTACCCTTCTGCTATGCAAGCCTCTGGTCGAGCTTAGTTGCGGACATATGATTTCAGTGTCGACAAGTACCTATAGGAATTAAATTTAGGTAAAACAATGAGACAATCATATAACCACAAGAAGTTTGAGCAATTGATACATTATAATTGAAGTTATACCTTTCGATGGGATACATCCACCAGTATTGTACAGGTCCACCTAGCTTTGCCTCTGTTGCTAGATGTATAGGCAAGTGCACCATCACATCAAAGAATGCCGGTGAAAAAATCCTCTTTAAATGACATAGCGTAAGCGTAATTTTCTCCTCTAACCGTCTCAATTCCTCGACATCACAGATTTTGGAACATCAAACTAGAAAGAAGTTGCTCAATTCAATTAGCACGGAAGTGGCATTCATCGGCAATGTCTTCCTCACAATCAATGGTAGAAATTGTTGCATTATGACATGAGAGTCGTGGCTCTTAAGTCCAACACTGCCCGATATTGACATTTCTTGCAATATTAGACGAGTAACCATCTGGCACCTTCACACTCTTCAGAACTTTGCAAAAGAACTCTTTCTCATTCTTGTTCATCGAAAAACAAACCGGGGACAGATACACTTTGTTTTGTGCCAGGTTGCAACTGAGGGTGAAGTGCTGGTCTTATACGCATATCAACCAAGTCGAATCAAGCTTTTAAGCTATCTTTTGTTTTTCTTTCCAAACCCAACAAATTTTCAAGCACATTGTCACATACATTCTTCTCGATATGCATTATATCAAGGTTGTGCCTCAACAAATTGTGCTCCCAATATGACAACTTAAAGAATATACTCAGCTTCTTCCAGTTATACGGCATGATATCCTGGGTAGCCTGCCTTCATCGTTTTTGCCCAGTTTGCTTTCCAAGGGAGAAAATAATCTCCTCCAATTGACGGTACACATCGGACCCAGACATTGTAGTTGGAGCCGTGCTTAACTCTAGAGTGCCATCAAAAGAATGTTTGTTTCTCTGAAACCTGTGATCTGCCTTTAGGAAACGATGGTGCCCCATGTAACATTATTTCTTGTTATTAGACAAGTATCGACTGCAAGTGTCCTTATGGCATAACGGACATGCCAACTTTCCTTTCGTACTCCAACCAGACAACATAGCATACCCTGGGAAGTCACTAATGGTCTTAAGCAATACCGCATGCATTACAAATGTCTCATTTTTTGACGCATCATAAGTTGGCAAACCATTCTCCCACAAGTCCTTCAACTCTTCGACTAAAGGCATCATGTAGACATCAATGACATTTCCAGACCCGGAGGGACCACAAATAAGTAAGGACAGAATGAAGTTCGGCTGTTTCATGCACATCCACGGTGGTAAGTTGTATGGGATAAGAACCACAGGCCATGTGCTATGAGCGATACTCATCGTCCCAAATGGATTGAAGCCATCAGTCGCCAACCCAAGTCTCACATTTCGAGCATCCAAAGTGAAAAAAGGATAGTTGTTGTCCAAATTTTCCTAGGCCGGTGAGTTTGCAAGATGCCTTAACCTCCCATCCTTAGTTCGACCCTCATCATGCCATCTCATTTCAGAAGCAGTCTTGGACGACATAAACAATCTTTGTAACTTAGGTTTCAATGGAAAGTGACGCAAAATTTTCGCAGGAGTCTTCTTTTTCTTGCCTCCCGACTGATTATCCCCTATCTTCCATCTTGATTCACCATAGATGTCACATGTTTGCTTGTTCACAGTGTCTTTCCAGTAAAGCATGCAATCATTGGAGCAAGCATCGATTTTTTCATATTTAAGCCCCCCAAGTTAGACATCACTTTTTTTGTCTGAAAGTATGTATCTGGTAGTGTTGATCTCTCGGGGAGTATCTCCCTCAACAACTCAAGCAACAAGGTGAATGATTTGTTGCTCTATCCACTAAGACACTTAATGTGATATAATCTTACGATGACAGATAACTTCGTGTGATTCAGGCATCCTGGATACAAAGCTTGTCCTGCATCCTTTACTAATTCAAAAAATTTATCCGTCTCAGGAGTGGGATCCCGACTACTGGCACCGGTTTCATCTCGATTTGGTACCCCAAAACAAATCGTGCACTAGGTCTTCTATCTCATTCTGTCTGTCGTGCAGTCAGGATTCTGAGACATTCTTTCGCCAACCGATGTATGTTGTAATATGTCTTCCCCGTGATAAAACCAGATTTTATAATTACAATCGAATCATAACAGATCATATAGTCGTACGCTGTACCTCTCTCTTGATAAAGGACATTGTTGCATTTGGGACATGGATACTTTATACCGCCATTGTTATCAGTCGTTCCACGAGCTAATGCAAACTCTATAAACTTCTTCACCCCTTAAATGTATTCCTTTGAAACCCTATGTAACTAGAAAAAAGATCATATACTTAGATACTGATATTTTACCATTCCGAGTTTCGTCAAAACTTATGACAAATAGTACCTTGACTTTCCAATCCAACTCCTATCCATGAGGGATGAGATGAGATTTCTAAGTCTTGCTTGGTTAGCTATTCTGAGAAATAGCAAACACGATCACATCAGTCAATTGTAATAAAATAGCTATCAAATGACTTCCCCATCTACACAATATGTATGCATGCATGCTTCCTATCGTTTTCAACTTCTCTTCTAACGGGTGGGGTGTTCCTATCCCATTCAGGAATACATAATCTCCAATATTCAGTTGCTCAACTACTTTGTTCCATTTCAAGGAAATTTCGGTAGCATTTCCCTATGGTTCTCCAAGCACACTACTTAGACTAGGGGCAAGCATGCCACATAGTCTAAATATGTACCCAGAGAACAAGAGAAACAACTGCCAAAATTTTCTTCAATCTAGACAAACAATGACCAACTGAATATACTGGTGATTATGCATTCCCAAACTATCCAACTGGACAATTCAAGAATCATATACAGACAAATACACTGTATCACAAACAAAACCGAAAAGATGTTAATCTACATTTAGCCCCACAAGAGAACTAAATGACATAGTTTACAACTAATCCGTCCAAATAAGTGATACAAGAAATGCACTTGTCACGCAATGATTGTTGAACGGGAAATCTAAGCTTCAATGCATGGATGAGTATGAACCTATGAACTTAAATTTCCATTTAGTCACTGATAATGTCCTTAATAGGGTAATATGTACATCATCTGCTCCAACATTAACATATAACATAGAGATCAGAAGGAAATATCATATAACCACCCAAACAGTTAACATATAACACGGTGTTCAGTCATGCATGCACTATACAAAGTGTACCAGAATGGGAACAAGGATGTTAAAAATTAAGTAAACACAAGATAGATACAATTGAACTACAAATCTTACTGGGCATATATACCATAGATAAAACAGCAGATTAAGAAATCTCATTACTTGGGCAAGGTTAGATGGATAAATCCTAGTGTTGAGTCACTCTAAATCCTACGATTAATTTTTTTTAAAAAATCTAAAAATTAATGGGGACACGTGGTGTCTTTGACAAAATACTTCAATCCTTAAAGGGGACACGTGGTGTCTTTCAACTATAGTTACCAAATTTTAGCCCTACAATTAATTTTGTAAAAAATCTAAAAATTAACACTAAAGGTTAGTGAATCTTAACAATATTTAAAGGGTGTTAAAAGATGACACCCCTTTAAGGGTTAGTGAATCTTAACGATATTTTAAAAAAACCAAGGTTGGATGCTTCAATTTTACCCTTGTTGTTAATTTTTTTATAGGGTAAATTACACTCACCTCTCTTGAGGTTTGATGAAATTTCAGAAACCTCCCTTCTAGTTTATGAAATTACACTGCCCTTTTTCCATTTTGCCCCTATTACTTGAATACACATTAACTATGATTAAGATTTCCTCACTCCTAAGGTTTATCCATCTAACCTTAGTTTTAGGGAAAAAATAACCTTAGGTTGGTTATGCTAAACCGCAATTAAAGAGGGCTCTACAAGCTGTCATGTGTCCCTTTTAACATCCACTAACTGTGGTTAAGATTCACTTATCCCCAGGATTCAATAATCTAACCTTGGTTATAAGAAAATATAATAAAAAATATTAATCTTAGGTTAATTATGTTTAACACCAGTTAAAGGATCTCTATAAGCCACCATTTGTCCCTTTTAACACCCACTAACTATGATTAAAACTCACTCACCCCTAGGGTTCATCCATCAAACCTTGGTTCTTAGAAAAAAAACCTTATGTTACTTATGCTTAACCACAATTAAAGGGAGCTCTATAAGCCGCCACGTGTCCCCTTTAACGCTCACTAACTGTGGTTAAAATTCACTCACCCCTAGGATTCATCAATTTAACCTTGATTTTTAGGAGAAAAACAAAACCTTAGGTTGATTATGCTTAACTACAATTAAAGAGGGCTCTACAAGCCGCCACGTGTCCCTTTTAACACCTGGTTAATAGTGCTTAAGATTCACTCACCCCTAGATTTAATCCATCTAACCTTGCTTTTAAGGAAAAATTAAACATATTAACCTTTGGTTAATTATGCTTAACCACAGTTAAAGGATCTCTATAAATCGCCATGTGTCCCTTTTAATATCCACTAACTATGGTTAAGATTCACTCAGCCCTAGTGTTCATCTATCTAACATTGGTTTTTAGAAAAAAATATATATATATTCTTGATTTTAGAAATATATATTAACCTTAAGTTGATTTTATTGAACCCCAATGGTTAGTTAATCAAAACCACGATTTTTTTGGGTTAAAAGGGACACGTGTTGGCCGATTGGTGCTTTTGAACTCTCCCCAAATCCAATCACAATTGGTTGTGATTCGATCTCTAGGATTAGGAATGGGGGTAGGTGACCCTAAACTTTGAAATTTTTTTTTTGAGTTGAGATCATATTCAATCACGATTGAACTTTCCCTGAGTTCAATCACACCCACAAGTTCAACAATCTAACCTTTGTTTTTAGAAAAAAAATGTTAACTCTAATGGTTTAAAGTTCTTAACTAGAATTAAAAGGAGGTTATGTGGGTGTTACTGTCCGAATTCAATCACAATTGGATAGGATCACATCCATGTGTGATTGACGAGGCTTGTGTAGTTTCCTAACCATAAGGATTAAAAAAAAAAAGAGATTAACTATGGTTGAGGAGAAAACCGGAGCAACTAAAAATGTTTCTTCCGAATTACAATACAAAGAATGTATTTTATCACCTAAATTTTTTTCCAATAATTTCCAAAATACTTAGTCAAGGCATATTTTTGGGCTTGTTCGGTAATGTTCATAGTTATTTGTGCACACCCACAGCCCGCTACATGTCTATTTCCAAAATACTAAAATCACATTTTAGTCAACCTAAATCACACCTAACAAAATTGATTAAAAACTACCACCTAAATCAAAATTTAGTTAACCAAAACTACATTAATTTATGAAAGAGCCTAAAGCTGTGCACGTAGGAAATAGAGAAAACAAGAATGGCCACTGTTCACCTAGGAAATGAAGAGGGCAAGTGGCCACGGAAATGGTGGGTGTGCTTCAAAATAAGTCAGAACATTAGGGATATATCCCAATTTTCACCAAACAATAATCAAAAGAAAAGATCATCAACAAGCTCACTCGAAAACCCAAATCAACCAAAATCATTAAACACAAAAATTTAAGGTTACATGGTAGTGCATGTCTTAAATTTAAGTCCGTTTGTTTCTTATTTGTCTCTAAATCAATCAAAATCAACCCGCGAGAGATAGATTACATGCATGCATTACAGAGAGAGATTACAGAGAGACAAATTATAGAGAGAGAGATTACGGAGAAATAGATTATAGAGAGAGAGAGATTACCTGGAGGGAGCTGCTGGGGAAGACCGTGGAGGGTGCTACAAACCAGAGAATGCTGCACGTGAATGGAGCTGTCGGGAGAGACGGAGAGAGTTGAGAGAGAACTAGGGCAAGAGAGGGAGAGAACGAGAGAGAGAGAGAACCAGGGCGAGAGAGGGAGAGAGCGAGAGAGAGCTTACTGGTAAGGAGAGAGCTTACTGGTAAGGGGAGTTGCCACAGGTGGTCGGAGATGCCGGAGGTTGCCGAAGATGGACGGAGAACGCCGGCGCAGGTCGGAGGTCGTCGGAGATGGTAGAGTGGCCGGATATAAGTGGTCGGCGGTAGTGGAGTGGCCGGAGATTAGTGGCGGTGGTGGAGAGCAGGAGAGTATAGAGCAAGGATGGAAGAAAGAGGAAGAGGAAGAAAGAGGAAGAAGAAAAAACTATCGGGGTCTTTTTAATTAAATATCCCAGCAGTTTCAAAATACCGCCGTCATATATGTACATACCACTGCGGTTATCTTATATCCGCTGCCCATGCTACAATCTTAACGACGGTTATTTTTAAAACCGCCGTGCCATGTTTGCCGACAATGCGAAGGCAGGAAACCAAAAGGGTTTGAGGGAAAGCCTTCCACGATGGTTATATATAAACCCTTTGCCATATAGTACATACCACGGCAGGTATTAATTACCCGCCGTGAATTTTGTTCCGAAAACAGTCATGGACGGCAGTATTATAATACCGCTGTGGTATACCATATGTGGCGGTGGTATTATAATACCGCTTCGAAAAATCCGCTACCACAGGCCTTTATTTTTGTAGTGAATAATCCAATACGGTTAGCCAAAATATGAGATATAATCTTATATAGAAAGTTACAAAGACTAATAGGTCTAAAATCTGAGAAAGACACAGGAGGATTGCTTTTAGGAATTAAAGCTATAGCTATTACATTTATAGCTCTAGGAGTTTCAGCAGTCAAGAAAAAAAAAGTAATAACATGAAATAAATCCTCCTTTATTATATTCCAACAAGAATGAAAAAAATGACCAGAAAAACCATTCGGTCTAGGAGCACTATCTGCAGACATGCTAAAAACAACATTTTTGATTTATTCTATAGATGGAAAAGCAGATATGGAATTATTATGTTCTTCAGAAATAATTCTAGGAATATGCTATAAAATAGTATTATCATGAGTAGCATTATCAGAAGAGAGCAATTTTTGGAAAAATTCAACCGCTTCATTACCTATATCATCTTGAGAGTCTAACAAATTTCCTTGATCATTTTGGATTCTATTAATGCAGTTATGGCCCCTTCTGGATTTTGTGACCATATGAAAAAACTTTGTGTTATTGTCACCTTCTTTGAGCCATTGAACTCTAGATTTCTGTCTCCAGAAAATTTCTTCATAAAGAAGAACAGATTGTAATTCCTCTTTGAGAGAGAGCAAAGAAGTGGTTTTCACATCATCCCAAGATCTTTGAATTTCATCCTCCAACTTAAAAATTTGACTTTCAAGAGAGTTAATTTTTTGGAAAATACTACCAAAGACCTCTCTGTTCCAGATATTTAAAGAGTTCTTAAGCCTTTTAAGCTTAAGGAAGAAAGAGATTAGAGGGTTAGCTAAAATTGGAGATCCCCAAGATTCAGAATACGTTTAATAGAAGAGATATTAAAATTATCAACCAATTAGAGTTAAACAAAATACGATCAAGACGAGCATAAATACAATGAATACCTGCTTGATTGTTGCACCAAGTAAATTTGTTACCAGCAAATCCCATGTCCATCAGACCCAACTCGTTGATCATATTATTAAAGTCTTCCATAGACTCAAAATTTACATCTCTGCCACCCAATTTTTCGTCAGAAGTAGAGATAGCATTAAAATTGCCACCTATGAAGAAAGGGCTTGAAAATGCAGAAAAGGCAATGCAAAGACCTTCCAAAAGGGCCAATCGTTCCCTTATAGAACATTTAGAATAAATGAAAGCACATCTGATAGTATTAAAATTTACTGATGAAATGTCAACAATAATCATTTGATCAGAGGATGAAACATAATTTACTTGAAGGTGATTCTGCCAGAATAACCAAATTTTAGAATGAGAAACTTGAGCATCTAAATGAGAATCCATACCAATAAACTTGCAAACCTTAGGGAGAATATCCAAAAAAATTTTTGGTTCTATGATAGCCGAAAAAACAATCTGATTAGAAGAAATCATTTGTTTTAATCTAGTTTTAGAGGTGAGATTTCTAATACCACGAATATTCCAAATAAGAAAATTATTCATTAGTAACATTAGTGGAGTTGTTAACCAAAGAAAGGATCGCTGATCTAGATCGAGTAATTCTATCAGTAGGGGTCATAGATTTAATGACTTTAGATTTATTCTTTCCTATTCTTTCTTGATAAGATGAAAAGAGATCTGACTCAAGTAAACTGTGTGAGAATCTTTTTCAATCATCTTTGAAAGATTTAATATCTTTTAATAAGCATGGATTAATATTAGAGTGATATTCGAAAGATTGATAACGTTCCCACAGTATGTTACTTGTATTCAAACACTTTTTAGATGTGGGATTATCTTCTAAAGTATTTATCAAATGTTCCCACATATGATAATATGGATAATGGTTGGATTTAGCATTAAAACGTCTATTCTGAGTTTCCCAAAGACCCTTAATTTCTAAATTGGTAAGTATATTATTGTTTTTTTTTCCAAAATTTCATCATTTAAATTTTCATCCAATTCATAAGAATTTGAAAAATTTGAATCATCTTCATACTGAGTATGCTTCAGATTTCGGTTATTCTCACCCCTTTCAGTTTCTAACCTATTTAGATCTGAATTTTGGTTAGTAACATTACTAATATCGTTGATAACATTATAAGAAAGATCTATATCAAGCAGAATAATATCTTTAGGATCAAGTAAGGAAGATTTTCCTGCTGTAGAAAGCTCACCAAAAATAGCAGCCTGATTAAAAGATCTTTCACTTGTAGCCGATTCCACAACTTGGGCTTGCACTAGAGTTCTGTTATTCTCTCTCCTAGTTCAAAATCAAACTTATTGAGTTCTAAAATTTTGTTAGTATCAATACTAATTTCATTCATTTTATTATAAGAAGGATCAGGTAAGAGTGACTTTCTTGTTGCAGAAGACTCACCGAAAACTGGATTATGATTAAGAGAAACTTCAGTACCTCTCTCACCTATAGCCGCTACCACCATATTGATATTCTGATTTTCTGGACTGATAAACAGATTAGTATTTTTTCCTTGGTTGCAATCTTGTTGATGATTCTGAAATAGAACATCCGAATCTTTGGAATTTCCAGATTGTGGCTTTGATGCAAATTGTTTCACCACCCATTGCTTGGTGGTTATTTTCGAAGGTCCCTCTTCAGCATCCTTTTGCCCCTCATCTGCATCTTTTCGATCTACTATTTTAGATATGGGTTTTTGTCTAATTTTGGTACCCGCTGCACATGTAGATTCTTCATGTCCAAGTTTTTTGCATTGCTTACAATACTGAAATTTTTTCTCATATTCCACTATTTGCCAACGACTTTGTGTAACGTCTTGAACCCGCGCCTAAGGAATCAAGTTCCGAGACACGTGCCCGTTCGTCATAACCACGCATGCGGAAGACTTTACCAGCGAAAATGTGAGAATTTTCAACTTTTCTTATGAGCTTATATAAGTAAGAACAACTGGTCATCACAATAACCCATCATAAGCAAATGTGTTACCTCACTAGCTACAGTAGTCTTTAATTTTGGCGCCATAACTGCACCGATATACCTCCGGACTCTAAAGTGTAACTCCTTGTCAATCGGTAACCGTTTCAGAATCTGAAGACATAAAATGAGATGTGAGCCATAAAGCCCAGCAAAATCCACAGCCCATCTAAACTATTTTCCACATAATAACATTCATCAATAACGATATAGTAGTATAATACAATTCTCATATTATACTAATATGCAGCATAATAATATCGTAATTTGTGACCCGAGGTCACTCAAGGCTATTTCACTCTATTCGAGGTTCCCAACCTCTAAGTTGTCAAATTCATCCAGTGATTGTCCACGACACCAAGTTATCGTTTCAGATAACCGCTTATGCTTTATCCTTGAGTCCATAGACTCGATCAACTGGGCATTCGCCCGTGTACAACCTCTATCCATGAGTCCATAGACTCAATTATCAACCAATCGGGACTTTTCCCAATTATAACCAATCATTGGGTATGTCGACCCAATTAATCCTTAAATCATCATATTCTACACATAACCCGGGTTTTCACCCGATAACTGCCAGGAATAATACTTCTAACACATCATACTCTGTCAGGAACAACACCTCTGACATATCACACTCTGTCAGGAACCACACCTCTGACATTTATTTTATATTTTCCCTCTATGGGAACACCGACACACACACAACCACATTTGTCAGGAAACACATCTGAGTGCCAGGATACACATTTGATCGCCAGGATACACATCTGATCAGCCAGGATACACATCTGATAGCCAGGAAACCCATCTAACCTATCAGGAAATGAAACTCATCTGACAAGCCAGGGACGCACCTCTGACTAACAGGAAATACCTGACCACCAGGAAACACCTGACCATTAGGAAACACCTGTCTATCAGGTACACATCTGACATATCACTCTGTCAGGCATAACACCTCTGACATGACACCCTTGTCAGGAAACACCTCTGATTACCAGGAACGCATCCGACCTGCCAGGAATAACACATCTGACATGCTAGGAACACCCATCTAATTACCAGGAAACACCTCTGACATCAAATCTTGTCAGGCACAACACCTCTGACATCAAATCCTGTCAGGCACAACACTTCTGACATCAAATCCTGTCAGGAAAAACACATCTGACATTAACCTTTGTCAGACACAACACCTCTGACATCAAATCCTGTTTGGCACAACACCTCTGACAGATACCATCATATATCATCACAACCTCTGTTGGGTGCATACCTGCCGACACAGGCCAATGCCCCCTCAAGGTAACATCATTAAGTTCGTAAACTCAATACATCACTGGGTCCATAGACCCCAAATCCAACATTGAACCCATGGCCCAATGCCGTCCTAACTCTCCCGACTATCAGTCACGGAAGGACCCGGGCTCATAATAGATACCGCCTCTTCGGACCTAGCCAAAGAGGGACTACAGACAGCATTTCACGTAGGTTAGGTTTTCTAACCATAGGAAATCCCCAATTATTCAGGCCCTGCTTGAATAAGGCCTCATGCTCGTGGACCAAGTCCGAGGGTATACCGTTCCGGTGTGGAACATTACCCGGCCGATGGACCATTCCATCACCTTACCATGTCCCAACAATAGCACATCATACACAAAGGTTGTCCCGAGGTGGGACTTTTACCAGGCCAATAGACCCTACTAATGCCTTTAAAACATCACATCATATCAAATTAGTTCCGATAGGGAACTTAACCAGGCCAATGGACCTACCATTGCCTTCAAACAAACATCACATCATACAAGAGTAGTTCCGATAAAGAACTTAACTAGGCCAATGGACCCTACCATTGCCTTACAATGTCAAAATCACATCACATCACACATATAGAAGCCCAGTCAGGCTCTTATAACTTCCTGCAGTCGATCACACTTCCCCTGCGATCTATCACAAATCACACTGAGCCTAAATTCTAAGCTAGAAACAGTCCGAAACCAAGGGCTCCATCTCTCTGCTCCATTTTCAGTCCCATCCATCCCATCCATACATCATTCATAAGGTCTCCGACCTTTTTCCATCCACACATAATATCACCAAACTATTCCACATAAATAAAGTAGATTAAATAAGGGAAAAGAGAAGAGATGGAGATGGATTTTACCTACTACACAACTTTCGAGGCTTCGGGTGTTGAAATGGTCATCACTAACATGATCAGAACGCTGAAAAACCTCTAGGTGAACCGCCTCTCTCTCAAACCTCCACTTTCTCTCTCTAGAATTCTCTCTTTCTCTCTCTACACGCCAATCGAGACACCGGAGAGAAAATCGGACGTCGCCAACGCATCAGGAACATCAAAAAACCCCAAGAGGACCTCCCTTTCCCTTTCTCTCTCTTCCTTTCTCTCTCCTCTTTCTCTCTCTTCCTTTCTCTCTCCTCACTTTCTCTCTCTAAAATACTTGGTGGAAAAACCTCCCCACTGTTTACAGAACGTGAGGAATGGTGGAGGCTAGCCTCCATTTTATAGATAAGGTCATGTGCATAGCACATGACCACAATAAATGGTCCCGTTGACCAAGTCAAACGGTTTGACCATTTGACTATTTTTCATCTTTTCTCGTGTATACGGCCTCTGTAGTCCTACTTAATGACATCCGATTTTGACGAAACTTTAGGCGACCGAACTAAGGACAGTCCGACACCCGCTATAAAAATTTTGGGGAAAAATACTGAGTTTTGACAGTTGCACTTTAGTCTGGAAGAAAACTGTAAAACCCACTAATTTCCTAATTTCAGACACTAAACAGGCCGCCGTTTCTTTGTTTGAGATAACTAACTGCCAAAACGATAGACGTTAGTTCCCACGGCCGACCGGCATGCACTGGTATCAGCCGCACGGATTTCTATTAGGATCCCCAAGAAATATTGAGTCCCACTCAATTTCTAGAAATTTGAAAATTTCCTGTTTTCTTGATTTTCTTACATGATATGACCCTGTGGTCCTGCGAAACGATACCTGACGGAACCAATACGACAGGTGAAGGTCCCGGTAGTCGACCAACACACTGTGTGCGTTTTCGAGAAGAAATACTGAGATTTTATCGCTACAACTCAATCCCGAGTAAAACTCACTTTTCACAATTTAATTAAATACTTAACTTATTAACCCCAATTAAGGACCAATAAACCCATAATTTTATTATATTAAAATCCTGGGGCGTTACACTTTGAGTCCCCAACCCCAACCAAAATCTATTCGGGTTTTGTTTGAGGAGATCTACCTCGATACATAACCTGGTTGCACTCAGTCTGGATAGAGATTTCTGTCTCCATCTATTTTCAATACTTTCCCAAAAATACTACAAATAGAATGAAGGACTTATTCATTAAAGAGATGAAGAGGAAGGTTAGGAAGACAAACCGAGATCGGAACAATGGAAGCTTCTGCCCCTGAGATGAATGATGGAGTCCATTTGAAGAAGTAAAACAAAAATCCTTTGATGTATACAACCTCTTTGATCCAAATCATTAGAAAATCATCCTTCGAATGAAAACAAAACAAAAGATGTCTCGAATCCAAAATATCGACTGAAAAGTTCATTCGAAGTCCCTCGGATTTCTTCATGTGAGCCTTGATATCATCAAGGGAGGGACAAGCATAAGAGCACTTAGCCACTAGAGATAGTGCTTGAGGTTCAGCTAGAACATTGTTTTCATCCTCCGAAATAAACATCGCTAGCTCTCCCTTATACAAAGATGGTACCTTGAGAGGGATAGAAGAAGAAGAAGAGAATAATGGATCTTTTCCTACTATTTCCGCATAAGAGAAGATAGGATTGGGTGGCCGGCTAGGGGGATCTCCCTCCTTGCTGTTGGCAACCCTAGGGTTTTCCATGAAACCCTAGCAGAAAATTGCACCAAAAGCTTGCTATCATGCACCTAAAAAATTAGTTTGCTAACTTGCACCTCCAGAGCTGATTCCTGACCTTTAACTTGACCATGAATGTCATTTATGCTTGTTTTCCTATAAGAATAGTCATCGAGGTCTTTGTATTTAAATCCATGGAGGTGCATTGATAGAAGCGTAAGCCTCTAGAGCACTTAGATACCAAATGTCCATGATAATTATCTAGGACTTGAAATCTTATTCATGGAGAGCATCAACGATTATCGGAGCTACTTGAAATTCAGGGTCCTTGTAAAATCATGCAGTGTTCTTGTTCTTGTACTTATACGTGTACTTGCTCTTATTTCTTGTACTTATACTTGTATTTCAATGTCCAGTGTTCAGTGTCCATGTAATGTCCATGTCATGCTTGTATGAGACTTGTAACTTACCATACATGTGAACTTGTGCTTGAGTTTCGTGATTAGTATCCAAGCTCGGTCATCACTTAGATTACGATCTTCCATCAAGAAACTCTGCTAGGTTACATCTCCCTAGTTAGAGAATTATTGACATCGAGAACTTCCTCTAAGCTTTGGCCTACCCGAATATCAATCACCATGCAACATGAATAAACATAATTTATCATAACATATTTCATATCTTGTCATGCTCATGCTAACATTTCTAATATCATTTTTAGGCATAATTCGTCATAGCATATTTTATCGTACTCATACAAACCTATCAATATCCTAATTTCCATACTTAGTGTTCCTAGACATTTTAACAAACACCTATCATGCGTTAGTTATTTATACAATGCCCTTTCTTCATTTTCATATTTACATAACCATATCAATACTCATACATAACCCACATTCATCCATTCCAAACCCAACACTAATCCACACCTTCATAATCCATCCCTGCTCCATTTTACCCTATCTACCATCATTTCCATACATCCATAATCCGTAATCCATAATTCAATTTAAGTTTTTAACATACAATTTCATCCATAACCTTACTTAAACATGCAATTCCTATACAAATTCATCATTTCCTACTAGTTAAATAATCATACTAACAATACAAGAGATAGATTAGATATGATATCAACCTCAATTCATATTTCAATTCTTAATCCATGCATATTCATGTAAATCTCTTGATAATCCAAATATATTTTTATTTAAACTTTCAAAACATCTTAATAGGGTTAATTAGAAGGGATATTGACCTTAGGGATCATTCCCTTGGATCCAAAACGCTAGGTGAAGCTCCTTGAAGCTTTGGGGTTGATCTTCAAGCTAGATATTCTTCTCCCTTGAGCAATTTCTTCCTCTCTAAGCCAAACCCTCTTGAAAACTTAGGGTTTTCTCATCTCCTTTGCTAAATTAGGTTTAGAATACTTAGAACCCTAAAACCCTCAAAGTTGAACCTCTATTTATAGCTTAGGGGTTAAAAACCCCAAATTTCGTAACTCTTTTAAAAATTTGACTCATGACTTGCGATCGATGGTCATATTGGGCGATCGATCGTCTTTTGCTTGACTATCGATCGTCGCATCTGCCGCAATAAATCGTCGAAGAGAAAGATTCAGCCATAACTCTTCTAGGGTTTCATGGAAACCTCCATGGCCGCCGAACTCATGAGAGGTGGTTCTTCTTCTCGGTCTCCTGATCCAGTTCTCTCTTATGCGGAAGCAGCTCAACCTAAATCCTTTGTGGAAGCTACGAATGGTGCAAAATCTCTGATCAACGAACCAATTCATATCTCTAAATCTCTAGCAGCTTAGCAAGGGGAACCAGCCTTATTTCTCACGCTTGAAGAATCCTCTAAACTAGCAACTTCTTTGAAGTTGTGTCTTGTTGCTAAATGTTCGTATGGTAGACCGACATTCCCAGTCATTAGAGAGTTTTTTAAGAAAAACTTCAACTTGAAGCACGATTACCACATAGGAGTGATGGATCCAAGGAATCTTCTAATTCGGTTTGCAGCAGAAGATGATTTCCTTACTGTTTATCTCAAGGAATATTGTTACATCAATGGTTTACTCCTCAGATTTATAAAGTGGACTTCTAACTTCAGTTTTGGAATTGAACCTTCCATTGTTCCAACTTGGATCTCTCTTCCAAACCTTCCACTTCACTTGTATCAAGAACCAATTCTCAGAACCATTGGATCTGTAGTAGGGAAGGTCCTATGCGTGGATGGTCCTACAAAGATGCTAACAAGGCCAAATGAAGCTCAGATCTGTGTGGAACTCGATATTGCTAAAGCTAAACCTAATCGTATATGGTTGGGGATAGGTTCAGTTGGTAGATGGCAAAAGATCTTATATGAAAAGGAGAGCTCTTACTGTTCATATTGCTGCAAACAAGGGCACTTTGATTCAGATTGCCGAATGATGCATAAAAATATCCATGGTGAAGATTCAACCAATAAAGATAATGGTTTGGGAAAAGCTTCAGCGAAGGAAGAAAGGAAAACCTGGGTAATCAAAGGGAAACAGCAAGATAAAGAGGTGAAGCAATTTGTTGTTAGTAAAATACCAATTGAAGTTGAATTGATTAAAGACCCAGAAAAGGATAATGATCCGGAAACTATGAAAAACGAGATGGCAGATCTACAAGGGAGAGATCCAGATCAGGCGGATGTCATTCAAGGCAATCATCTGATTAAGGATTCTGGATTTATCAAGGTTAACTCTAATAAATTCCAGAAATTATCTAGTTCGAACTGTTTTGCTGTAACGAATGATGATAGCATTGTTGAAGACTCTAAAATTCGGGATAGTGAAGCTGTCATAGAATATGTTCATCCTAATAAGGTTTTGGATCGACCACTTCGAGATACTGTTCAAGATGTTATTCAAGGAGTAGAATCCCATCAAAGTTTGGATGAAAGTGGAATTGAGTCTATAGTTCCATTCAAATCAAAGCTGGAAATTCTGAAGAAGAGAACAATCAATTCTATATCTCCATCAACAAAATCAAAGAGAGACATCATTTGGAATTCATCTTCCTCGGCTGAATTCCATCATGAGGTAGACACTATTACTTTTGATCATGTAGAACAATTCTTAGTAGAAGGAAAAGAATTTCTTTCTAAACTTTCGAAGATCAAAAAAATTTCAGAATTAGTAGTTGAAAAGGACTTGACTCAGAAACACAAGAAAAGTATCCCTCCATCGGATAGAATTACTTGGTCTAGAGCTATAGCTCCCATTCTATTGGAAAACTTCCCTAGTTTCCAACGATTAGTATTTTATCGTGGAATATTAGAGGAATTGGCAATTTATCTTCCAAAGCCAGATTAAGAAATCTAATGGATAGTTATAACATCTCCATGATTGCCATTATGGAACCTATGCAGTCTCCATATAATATCGTAGCTCTCAGCAAAATGCTTAAAATGCCGGGTTATATCACTCATCAGAAGATTTGGATCTTATGGAAAGATTGGCTGACTAGTACTTTATTTGCTTCTCTGGATCAGGCTTTAATAGTTGATGTTAAAGTCAATGGATTAGATATGATCAGATGTAGCTTTATTTATGCTAAATGTAATAGTAATGATAGACTGATTCTATGGAATGATTTGTATCTTATGTTGGCTAACTTCAATGGTCCTCTTATTCTTGTTGGTGATTTTAATGCTATATCTAACTCTGGAGAGAAACTGGGAGGTAGAGATCCCAATATTCGGTCTATAGAAGAATTCAACGACTTTATTAGTGGTATGGAGCTTATTGATGCTGGTTTTTCGGGAAATAAATTCACTTGGTGCAATAACCAAGAGGGTCTTCACCGTATCTATGCTAGGTTGGAACGGGTTTTGTTCAATGTTGAATGGAATAATAATTTCCTAGCTCCACAGGTCTCTCACTTATCCAGACTCAACTTAGATCATGCACCTCTTCTTATAAAATTTTATTATGATAATGATCGGAGACCTGCGACCTTCAAATTTCAAAAGATGTGGACAAGTCATGCTGATTTCAAAAGGTTAGTTATTGAATCTTGGTCTTTTCCTATTCTTGCTGATCCTATTTCTGGGTTTTTCTTAAAGCTTAAGAGACTTAAAGTTGCTCTCAAGAAGTGGAACAAAGAAATTTTTGGTAATATTTTTATCCGGATAAAAGATCTAGAGGAGAAAATTTGTGCCACTGAAATCATTCTTCAAGAGAATTGGGATTCTAGCGTTGATAATCAACTTAATTCTATGAAGGAGGAATTACAGCAGGTTATGATTCAAGAGGAAATATTCTGGAAGCAAAAATCTAAGATCAAATGGCTTAAAAAAGGAGACAATAACACGAAGTTTTTCCATGCCATTGCAAATCAAAGAAGGAAAAAGAATGCTATCTACAAAATAAAAAATTCTATGGGAGAATGGATTAAAAATTCTACTGACATTGGCAATGAAGCTTCGAATAATTTTCAGAATCTACTGTCTTCTTCTAGAAATGGTATAGATCTGGACATTCTTAATCACATTCCTAATATGGTCTCCGAGGAAGACAATTGCATGCTTACTTCTATGCCTTCTATGGAGGAGATCAAACAGGTTGTCTTCAACATTTCCTCAGACAGTGCACCTGGTCCAGATGGTTTTGATGGTTGGTTTTATCAGGATTGTTGGGATATTATTCAGCATGATTTGATTGAGGCAGTAAAGGCTTTCTTTATATATCCTTTTATTCCTAATTCAGTTAATGCCACAGCCATTGCTTTGATTGCTAAGTGTAATGACCCCTCTTCCTTTGCTGACTACAGGCCCATCAGTTTATGCAACTTCTTTTACAAGATATTTTCCAAAGTGTTAGCAGGCAGATTGGCTTCCATTCTTCCTAAAATTGTTTCTGAGGAACAATCGGGGATTTATTAGAGAAAGAAATATCACAGATAATATCACTATAGCTCAAGAAATGGTAAATGAAATTGACAGGAAAGTGTTTGGAGGGAATCTTATTATCAAACTTGATATGGCTAAAGTGTATATCGAATGGAATGAAATTTTGTTTTTGAAGTGTTAAAGAAGTTTGGGTTTAGTGTCAAATTTATTAGTCTTATTCGAGGGTGTCTTCAGAATCAAAGTTTTTCAGTTATCATCAATGGGGCGCTTCATGATTTTTTCTCCAGCTCTAGAGGTCTTCGGCAAGGTGATCCTCTTTCGCCAGCTCTCTTTATTCTGGCTGAAGAGTCCTTAGTAGAGGTCTCAAAAACATAGCTGATCAGTAAATCTCCTCTTACTATATGGGAAGATATGGGTTTGCAGTCTCTCACTTCTTATTTGCGGATGATACGCTCATATTTTGCAATGGTAGCACTAGTAGTATTCAAACTATCTTTGATTTTCTTTCCAAGTATGAGAATTCTTCTGGTCAACAAATAACCAAAGATAAGAGTTCACTATACTGCTCTGATAAGATCTCTACAGCTAGAAAAAGAATCATCTCCAACAAAACTGGGTTTCAATTTAAGAGGCTCCCTTTTACTTATCTTGGGGTTCCTTTGATTTAAGGTCGTCAGAAATTATCTCATTACCTTCCTCTCATTGAGAAGATTCAAAAGCGTATTTCTGGGTGGTCTGATAATATTCTTTCTGCTAGTGGTCGTTTAATTCTTATCAAGCATGTTCTTTCTTCTATTCCAGTTCACATTATCTCAGGTATCAATATTCCTCATAGGATAGCTTCTAGAATTGATAAAATCATGGCTAATTTCTTCTGGAATAGCTCTATATTGAGTAGACATCGTCATTGGGTTAAGTGGAAGCAATGCTCTTTGCCTCAGTCAGAGGGAGGCCTTGGTATTAGAAAGATTAAAAATTTCTCTAAGGCTTTCAGGATGAAACAAGCTTGGAGAATCTACTCTTCAAATTGTCTTTGGGCGAGATTCTTCAAATACAAATTCTGCATTGATCATGTTTGGAATGCTCTGCCTATTAGAGGATCTTCAAAGCTTTGGAAAGATATTTGTGAAGTTTTTCAACAGATGTTATCCAATGCTTCAATACTCATAGGTAATGGAAATAAAGCAAATTTCTGGTTTGATCGCTGGTATATGGACGACCCTCTCATCTCCATGGCTATCGGAATCCCTCAAAGCAATCCTACTATTAGTACTCTTCTCCGCGAAGAAGGTGAATGAAATTTTTTGCACATAAATCATACTCTTATGTCTTCTATCATTGAGGATATAAAAGCTGGCAATTTCTCCATTTCTGATGAAGATGATAAATATGTCTGGAAATCCACTTCTACTGGCGAGTTTTCTGTTCAAACTGCTTGGGATATTATGAGAGAAAAAGGGAATGATATTGAGTGGGTGCAATATGTATGAAACCCGATTGTTCCTACCAAGATTCGGGTCTTTTGCTGGAAAATTATGCATCGAGTTATTCCAACTGACTTGACAATTCAAAAAATTGGCATTCCAACGGTTAGTAAATGTTTCTACTGCTCTTCCCCTTGTGTTGAGAGTACTAATCACCTTCTGGTTAACAGTGAGCTTGCTGCCCTGGTATGGAATTATTTCTCCTCTTGGTGTTGTATTTATTACAATAATCTTGATTCTATTCAATGCAACTTAACTAGGTGGCTTAGGGCTGCATCGTATCGGAAAAATAATCTTTTTATTCTAATTCCTGCCTTGATAGTTTGGGAAATTTGGGTTGAGAGATGCAAAAGGAAACATGATTCTAGATCACATAATGCTAGATCCATAATTTCCTTTATTACTAAAAAGGTTTGTGATATCTACTCTATTCATGAGAACAAGAATTTTGACTTATCTCCTTTATTTCCTACTAGAGCTCCTACTATCAGTAAATACAGGATGATTCTTATAAAATGGATATATTCTCCTCGATCCAAATTCAAGTTGAATGTAGATGGTGCATCTAAAGGGATCCTGGTAATGCTGGAGGAGGGGGAATCATTCGTGATCACAATGGTAATTTTGTTGCCGGCTTTTACTCTCACTATGGTACTTACTCTAACTTTATTGTGGAATCTTGTGCTCTCTTGATGGATTATATCCTTGTAAAAGTCTTCATCTTCTTAATGTGATTATTTAATCGGATTCTCAAAGCTTGGTTGAAGAATGGAAAGGTACAACGACAAGATCTTGGAAAACTTGGTATTGGGATAAACAGATCAAGTCTCTTTTGACAGATAATTTCTATCTCCAACACATATATAGGGAAGCTAATGCAGTGGCCGATGAGTTGGCCAACATGGAGTGTGACAGGATGACTTCAGGTACTTTTCATATGCATGATAATCTGCCTGGGAAAATTAAAGCTCTAATTCAAATGGATCAAATAGGATTAGGGAGTCTTAGACAGGTTAAAATCTAAATGTATTTTTCTTTTGAGTCTGTCGGGGTAAGGTTTTATGTCCCCCCCTCTGTTCTGTTGTAGGGGTAAGGTTTATGTCCCCCCCTTTATTGATTTTTATTTGTGTTTGGTCTGTTGTAGGGGTAAGGTTTATGTCCCCCCCATAATTTTGATTTATTAATAAACTGGTAGGGGTCTGCCAAACCCCCCACTCCTTCTGAGTGGCTTTATTTTTTTTTTTTAAAAATCGTCGAAGAAACAAAAGCTTCCCAACTTTTCTGGTTTAGGACTATCGATCGTCACGTTAGTGCGATCGATCGTCGCACAAAACAAGGGCTTACCCAGATTTCAGGTTCTGAATGATCGATCGTCAATTCACCTATGATTGATAGTCGACTCTGATTTTTCACCTTATTAACACTTAAACATTTAAACCACACTACACCACTTAGATATAATTAGATATGCATAAAAACATAACAAAAGACTATTATACGTATAATAATTGTATTAAAGACATGAAAGAATGTTCAGGTCACTACATCCTCCCCCCCTTAAGAGAATTTCGTCATTGAAATTTATGTACCTTAGATAAACAAGTGTGGGTACTTTTCGTGAACTTCATCCTCTCACTCCCATGTAGCTTCCTCTCGAGAGTGATGCTCCCATTGCAAGAGTACTAGAGAAATGACTTTGGCGTGCAAGACTTGCTCTTTCCGATCCAAAATTTGAGCCGATTGCTCCATAAGAGTCAAATCTTCTCGGATTACCAATAGGTCTAAATCGATGATGTGCATAGGATACGAGAAGTACTTCTTCAACGTGGAGATGTGGAAGACATTATACACACTAGCCATGCGGGGCGTCAAGGTAACCCGATAAGCGACTTCCCCAACCTGGGTGATGATCTCAAAGGGTCTCACATATCTCAGGTTGAGCTTGCATTGCTTGTCAAACCTTATTACCCCCTTCGTAGGTCAGATCTTGACAAATGAAAAATCTCAAACTTGGAGTTCAAGATCTCTCCTGGGAGTTTCGGCATAGCTCTTCTGCCTACTCTAAGCTATTTTTAACCTCTTCCTGGTCAACTGAACTCTGTCTATAGTCTAACCAACAAGTTTAGGGCCTAGAAGCTTCCTCTCACCAACTTCATCCTAACACAAAGGTGAATGGAAACTTCTCCCATAGAGTGCCTCAAACGGAGCCATTTGAATACTTGGTTGATAGCTATTGTTGTAGGCAAATTCAACCAACGACAAGTGATTATCCCAACTGCCCCAGAAGTCTAATATGCAAGCCCGTAACATGTCCTCTATTATCTGGTTCACCCTCTCAATTTTCCCATCTGTCTGCGGATGAAAAGTCATACTGAAATCTAATTGGGAACCCATGGCCTGCTCAAAACTCTTCCAGGATCTAGAAATAAATCTCGGGTATCGATCGGAAACAATACTAACCGGTAATCCATGCAAAAAGACTACTTCTTTGATATAGAGGTTAGCCAACTGGTTAGAATTGAACGTGGTCCGATACGGAAGAAAATGAGCCAACTTAGTTAATCGATCGACCACAACCCAAATGACATCAAAGTTCTTTACTATCCTTGACAAACCCATAATGAAGTCCATGAAGATGTTTTTCCACTTCCACTCAGGAATAAGAAGAGACTGAAAAAATCCTGCCGGTCTCCGATGTCCATCTTTTACTTACTGACACACCAAACACTTGGACACATAGGTAGCCACATCCTTTTTTTATACCTTTCCACCAGAAATACTTCTTGAGGTACTGGTACATCTTAGTACCTCCCGGATGGACAGTGTACTTAGACTTATGTGCTTCATCCAGAATCTCCCTTCTAAATTCCTCATTATCCGGAACACAAAGTATGTCCTTGAAAGAGATCCCACCATCTCTCCAAGAGAAATCTTTAAATCCATTGCTGATTGACTTGTTCATGGCAGCGTGCAATTCTCCATCGTCCCACTGCAAGTCTTTAATCCTGTCGAAGATAGTTGGTCTGATTACAATGTTAGCCAACAAAGCTCCAGATGATCCAACACTGAAACCCGCATCGAAGCTAGACACTTCTTCAAGTAGCTTCCATTCTTGGACCATCAAGTGTGCCAAAAATCCAGTAGGTCGTTTGCTTAGCGTATTTGCCACCACATTTACTTTTCCTGAGTGGTATTGGATAGAGCAATCATAATCCTTGGGGAACTCCACCCAATGGCGTTGTCTCAAATTCAGCTCTTTCTACAAGAACAAATACTTTAGACTCTTGTGATTGATGAATACTTCAAATTGCTCACCGTACAAGTAGTATCTCCAGATCTTGAGAGTGAAGACAATTGCTGCCAACTCCAAGTCATGGGTAGGATAGTTCTTCTCGTGGTCTTTTAACTGTCGGGAAGCATATGCAATAACTTTCCTGTGTTGTATATGAACACAACCTAACCCAATGAGTGAGGCGTCACTGTATACCACAAAACCTCCACTACCGGATGACACAGTCAAGATGGGGCGGTAGTGAGACGCTTCTTCAACTCAAGAAAAATCTTCTTACATTTATCATTCTACTCAAATTTAGCGTTCTTTTGAGTTAGATGGGTAAGCGGGTACTGCCAAACTGGAGAAACCTTCCACAAATCTCCGATAATATCCAGCTAGGCCCAAGAAGCTTTGAACCTCTGTGACGCTCTTTGGCCTTCCCCATCCTTCCGCTGCTTCTATCTTGGCAAGATCAACTTAAATCCCCTCTCCTGACACTACATGGCCTAGAAATGCTACATTTTCTAGCCAGAACTCACACTTACTAAGCTTAGCATACAGCTCATACTCACGGGGTCTCTTCAGTGTGGTCTAAAGATGTATCTCATGCTCTTTTTGGGTCTTGGAATACACCAAAATGTCATCCACGAATAGGATCATAAATCGGTCAAGATTTGGCTTGAAGATTCTGTTCATGAGATCCATAAAGGCTGCCGGAGTATTTGAATAACCGAACGACATGACTAAGAATTCATAATGACCATATCTGGTCCTGATTGCTGACTTGGGAACATCCTCCGACCTAATCTTTAATTGGTGGTAGCCCAACCTTAAATCGATCTTGGAGAAATACTTTGTTCCTTGTAACTGATCAAATAGGTCATCGATCCTCAGCAAAGGATACTATTCTTGATAGTGACCTTGTTTAGTTGCCGATAGTTGATGCACATTCTCATTGAACCATCCTTCTTCTTCACAAATAACACCAAAGCTCCCCAATGTGACACACTTAGGTGAATAAATCCAAGATTGAGCAACTCTTCAATCTACTCCTTTAGCTCTTTCAATTCTGCTGGAGCCATCCTATACGGCATCTTAGAGATGGGTGTCGTGCCTAGAGCTAACTTAATTGCAAACTCTACTTCTCTATCCGACGGCAAACCTAGGAAGTCTTTGGGAAATACATCCATGAATTCCACTACAACAGGGATACTTGAGGAATCCGGTATCTCAAAGGTAGCAAGACTCAATGTTGTAAATTAAGCTAAATCTTTTTTCTTTAATCCTTGAAAACGAAAAGGAGGTTCACTGATTGGCCTAAAGTTGACCACCTTCCCAAAATAGTCGACATGCCCATGATATCTAGAAAGCCAATCCATGCCTAGTATGACGTCAAAGTATTGGAATTCTAGGACAATCAGATCAGCTGGCTTTTCTCTCTGACCCACTCGAATGTCACAAGCTCGATACACCTTATCAGTGATGATTGAACTACCAACCGCGGTGGCGATAGACAGTTTACAGTTTAACAAACTTGGCTCCATAGGAAAACCTCGTGTAAAACTAGGCATAATGAAGAAGTGAGTAGAACCGGTATCAACCAACACATGAGCTAAAAAATCATTTACCAACAAAGTGCCTGAATTTGATACATAACTAAGTGTGTCAAATCATGTACACAAACATATAATATATACTTAGCATGTTGATACATAGTAGCAAACATCATCAAAGCATAGAAGGAACATAACATAGAAAACTGAATTTACAAACCATATGTACCCTGCACAATGTCATCGGATGCCTGTGCATCCTGGTCCAAGGTAACAAACACCTGGCCTTGAGCTAGTTGGCGAGGCTGCTAAGGTCTAGGACCCTGAAGTGACCTTTGCTGCATGGGTTGCCTGCCTGGCAGCCTGACTCCCTGAAGCTGTGTCTGTGGAGGCACCTGTCGAGTCTGAACTGGACAATCTCTAATCTGATGGGTGAGATCTCCACAATGGAATATCCCCCAGTAACTGATCGACATTCCTCTATAGGGTGCCTCTTACCACACTGACTACATAACGGATGGGTAGGTGCCCAAGGAGTAGGAGGAACGGCCCGAGGAGTTTGAGGAGCCATTAGTACCGGCCTCTAGTAAGGGTTAGGCTTAGCAACTGCCGCCGAACCTGACATCCTCGGCCTCTTATCTTGAGGACCATACCTGCTTGCTTGCATCCTCTCCCTCTTCTTCAAAAACTCCTCTAAATTCTTCTCAGCTATCAAGGCACGCTGGTATATCTCCCTACATGTTTTGAGCTGAAGTATCGAAACCTTCTCCCGGATAAAATCCTTTAAACCTCACTCAAACCTCTTTGCCTTTATTCTCTCCGTGGCGATCAAGTGAGGAGTGAACCTAGAAAGCTCCACGAACTTGGCCTCATACGCGGCCACTGACATACTTCTCTATTCTAAAGTAGAGAATTCAATCTCCTTCTGATCTCTCACAAACACCGGGAAGTATCTCTTGTAGAAGATGTTGAGGAACTCTCCTCATGTCCACTCTTGCCTAGTTCGCACTTCGTTCCTCTGCCTAGATGCGGCCTTCCACCAATGTTCAACCTCGCATTCCATGACGAAGGAGACCCATTTAACCCTCTACTCATCAGTGGGCTCGAGCACAGAGAATATCTTCTCTAGTTGCATGATCCAGAACTCAGCAACTGCGAGATCCGTACTACCATAGAAGGTTGGAGGACCCATTCTCCTAAAAGCTTTCACTCCATTATGCCGGGGTGGGTGAACATCAACCGACCTTTCCTGCCTCACTTGCCCTACCGCTAGGATAACAGTCTGCTGGGTGATAGCAGTAGCAATAGTCTCTAACATGCGGCCCATATCCGGCTGGCTATCATCATCAGGAGTGCCTCCTCTACTACTTCCTGTTCCATGGCCCTCTCGGTATCCTCTCATTCCACATCTCATAGCTTTAATCCTGAAGCACAACAAACCATTTCATCATTCAAAAATAGTTCTATAAATAATACTAATTTTAAACTTAAGCTTAGAGTACACCTACCATCCTATACTTAATGTTGCTTTCTTAAGTTAAACAAATCCTTTATTCTTAAACATAATATCTTAGTCCTAAGGACTCTAATGCATTTGCTCTGATACCACCTCTGTAACGACCCCAAAACCCCACCTTGGTCATAATTGGACTTTGGGTTTTCCACATTACTTATCCCTGCTTAACCTCCATAGCAATAAGACAAAACTAAAAGGTAACTCTCTCAAAATAGTAACTATCAAATTTCTTTCTATAAGAACATCTCATCCAATAAATAATAAACCGATAATAATCCAAATCCACGAACATAAACTAAGTACAACATCAACGAAAAAGTCTCAAGTCTATTACAAGTTCTCACCCAAAAAAACTGAAATTGAAAAATAAACTAATAATACGGGAACCGCTCAAGTTCCCGGGCTCCATCAACTGGAATATCACTTCTTTCACTTCCTCAATAAACTCCTCTTCCACCCAAGGAGCAACTGCTTGATCTTGTGCTAGACCTGAACGACAGTAACATGTCCACTGAGCATTGAATCCTCAGCGGATATCCAAACTAACCAACAATGGCACATACATATATCCAATATCCAAATCATACAACAATTGTAAAGTCAATAGTAGTTTAAGATAACATGAACATAATCAAAATGTGGAGACATATGAACATCATGTCATGACTTAGCTTGACTCGTGTACTTGTGTGACTCTTGGACTTGTACCATAAATGTTATGCATGCTTGTTTTCCCATAAGAATAGTCATTGAGGTCTTTGATGTCGACACCATTCGATATTTGTGCTCCAAATCAATGGATTGAGGAGGACTGTAACGACCCCAAATCCTACTAAGGCTAAAATAGGACTTTGGAATCGCCACATTCACTTAACCTGTTTAAAACCATGCATACAAGGCTACTACACGAGTCTCCAAAAATGAGAGTAATAAAATTCCGATATATAAACCCAATCCAACCTGCACAAGTCTAAGGTCTATATATACAACTCACAATGAACCAACAAGTCTGATATACAACTAATGAGAAGTCTACTGAGCAACATCCTCTAAAAGTCAATTACAAAACTCTGTCAATGAAAAGAAATGTAAACTAAGAGGTGTAGCCGCCCAAGTCTCCGGCTCCCTCCTCAGAAGGCTCACCTTCACCTCCTTCCTCAATGTATGTTTCCTCAACCCACGGCTCCACCGTGTACTCCTGCTCTATACCTGCCAAGACAAAAGTCCGGCTGAGTACAAAGGTACTCAGTGTATATAAAATCCAATCAACAATAATAATATACCTGCACTTAGTCAGAAACATATCCAATAGCATAATAACATAATCAGAGTGCGGAAGAACGTGTGCGCATATTCATCATATCATCACCTTGACTTGTGTACTTGTGAGAATCTTAGACTTGGAAGACAATACACTTATGAGTTGCTTATGCTTATGAGACCACGTGCTTGTGAGATGCTTACACTTATGCTCATGCACTTATTCAGATCATACCAGGATGAGACATGCCGTTCTTGGCGGATACGGACCATGCCTTATGCACTTATTCAGACCACACTGTAATGAGACATACCGTTCTTGGCGGATACGGACCATGCCATGCTTATGCTTATTCAGAATGTCATACGTATGCCATGTTCATGCTTGTAGTCCATATGTGTGACTTGTGAGACTCTTATCTTAACATACACGTGCATATGTGCTTAAGTGTCGAAATTAATATTCGAGTTGGTAATTGCTTAGGTTCCGATCTCCCACCATGGAAACTCCACTATATGTCCCATACCAAATAGTTAGAGAATTCCCGGTTTGAGAGATGTTCCTCTAAGTTCTTACCTTCCCGACTATCAATTTCCATGCAAATAATTAGACATACTTAACAAACCATTCACATATACATATCTTATCATAATTCATATCGCAATTCATAATCAATTTACCACCATTTCATAAGAGTATAATAGCATTTATCCATTCAAGCCTTTTCACAAACACCTTGTGTACGTATAATATGAATCCATTTCTCCTCTATATTTTCAAGCATTCATCAAACCATAATTCATCCATACAATCAATATATTCATCCACATCCACAAATTAATCCCATCCTCCATACATTTCCCATCCTCCATACATTCTACCCACATTTTCAATCCACATATCCATTCACATTCCCATCCATAATTAGCTTATTTCATAGAAAATTAGGGAAAATGCATCAACTATCAATTTCTACAATTCTTAGCACATCAACATTCACAAAACCTTAAAATAGAGTTGATTAGGATAGTATATCGACCTTAGGAATCCTTCCCTTGGATTCAAAACGCTCCCGAGACGATTTGGAGAAGCTTCCCAAACTTTTCTTGCAATCTCCTATCAATCTCCTCCTTCTCCAAGAAAACCCTCTCTCAAAACCCTAGGGTTTCTCCCCCTTTTTTCCAAATTAGGTTAGAACTAGGTGGAGTATTTTAATATTTCGAGTAGGACCCCCTATTTATAGCCCCAAGGTCTGAGAACGAAAAGACCAAAAAGCCCATACTAAAAATCAGCAAAAACACGAAGGACCGAGCGATCGGTGGTAATGACCGAGCGATCGGTTGTCTACCGATCGATCGGTGTTTATGACCGGGCGATCGGTCAAAAACACACTCTCTGGAAAATTTCCCCATACAAAATTTTGGACCAGTCGATAGATACCGATCGATCGGTTTTGGACCGATCGATCGCTGGTTCTGACCCAGCGATCGGTTCCTGCAGGTTTTGACTCCCTTTACTGTTTTGGCCATAACTTTTTACTCGTTCATCGGATTTTGACGATTCAACTTGCGTTGGATTCGTCTCTCGAAAATGAACATTTCTGGCATTTTAGAATTTCCAATTTCCACTTAATTTATAGACTAAAATATCCCCAAAGTTGACTGATCTGCAATTCCATTAGACAAAACTCACTATTGACTTGACTTAAACTCAAAATGAGGAAAAACACTAAACATGAATCTCGAAGAGGGTTCCAACACCTTTCTAATGGTTTAAGAATCACACAATTCCAGTAAACGGTGCTAAAACTAGAGCTTCCTAAAGTTTAGGATGTGCTATGACATCCATCCGTTACAAGTTGATTAAGCCTAGTTTACATCACCATAATTAGATATGAATACACACACTTTAACATCTTATAAAGACTAAAATACCCTTAATGCAATGCACTAAAAACATGAAAAAGATTCGGGTCTCTACATCCTCCCCCCTTTAAAAGAATTTCGTCCTCGAAATTACGTACCTTAGGTGAATAAGTGCGGGTACTTTTCGCGGACCTCGGCTTCTCTCTCCCAAGTAGCCTCTTCTCTAGAGTGATGCTCCCATTGCAAGAGCACAAGAGGAATGACCTTAGAACGTAAAACTTGCTCTTTCCGGTCCAAAATTCGAGCCGGTTGCTCCACTAGAGTCAAATCTTCCCGAATTTCCAACGGTTTCAAATGAATGACATGTGAAGGATCCGCTATGTACTTCCTCAACATAGAGATGTGAAAGACATTATGCACACCTTCCATGTGAGGTGGCAAGGCGACCCGGTAAGCAACTTCCCCGACTCGGGTGATGATCTCAAAAGGACCCACATATCTCGGACTGAGCTTGCCTCGCTTGCCAAACCTCATCACCCCCTTCGTAGGTGAGATCTTAACAAATACAAAATCTCCGACTTGGAACTCAAGATCTCTCCTCCGAGTATCGGCATAGCTCTTCTGTCTACTCTGAGCTGCTTTCAACCTCTCCCTGATCAACTGAACTCTATCCACAGTCTGACCAACGAGCTCGGGATCCAAAAGCTTCCTCTCACCAACTTCGTCCCAACACAAAGGTGAACGACAACTCCTCCCATAAAGTACCTCAAACGGTGCCATCTGAATGCTAGCTTGATAGCTGTTGTTGTAGGCAAACTCAACCAACGGCAAGTGATCAACCCAACTACCCTGAAAGTCTAACATGCAAGCTCGTAGCATGTCCTCTATGATCTGGTTCACTCTTTCAGTTTGCCCATCTGTCTGCGTATAAAATGCCGTACTAAAATCCAAATGGGAACCCATGGCCTGCTGAAAACTCTTCCAGAACTTGGATGTAAATCTCGGATCTCGATCAGAAACAATGCTAACAGGCACTCCATGCAAACGAACTATCTCTTTGATATAGAGGTTAGCCAATTGATTGGAGTTGAAAGTAGTCCGATATGGAAGAAAATGAGCTGATTTAGTCAATCGGTCAACCACAACCCAAATGGCATCAAAGTTCTTGGCCGTCTTTGGCAAACCAACAACAAAATCCATGGAGATATTTTCCCACTTCCACTCGGGAATAGGAAGAGACTGAAGAAGTCCTGCCGGCCTCCTGTGTTCGGCCTTCACCTGCTGACACACCAAACACTTGGATACAAAGGTAGCCACATCTTTCTTCATACCTTTCCACCAGAAATACTTCTTAAGGTTCTGGTACATCTTAGTACCTCCCGGATGCACGGTGTACTTAGACTTGTGTGCTTCATCCAGAATCTCCCTTCTTAAATCCTCATCATCCGGAACACAAAGTCTACCCTTGAAACAAACTCCACCATCTCTCCAAGAGAAATCCTCAAACCCGCTGCTCAGTGACTTATTCATGGCAGCGTGCAGTTCTCCATCATTCCACTGCAAGTCTTTAATCCTGTCCAATAAGGTTGGCCTGACCATAATGTTAGCCAACAAGGCTCCAGAAGCTCCAACACCGAAACCTGCATCAAGGCTAGACGCCTCTTCTAGTAGTTTCCATTCTTGGACCATCAAGTGTGCCAAGAACCCAGTAGGTCTCCTACTTAGCGCATCTGCCACTATATTCGCTTTCCCCGGGTGGTACTGGATAGAACAATCATAATCCTTGAGGAATTCCACCCAACGACGCTGCCTCAAATTCAGCTCTTTCTGCGAGAATAAATACTTTAGACTTTTGTGGTCGGTGAAAACTTCAAACTGCACACCGTACAAGTAGTGTCTCCAGATCTTAAGAGCAAAAACCAAGGCTGCTAACTCCAAATCATGGGTAGGATAGTTCTTCTCGTGGTCTTTCAACTGCCGAGAAGCATAGGCAATCACCTTTCCGTGTTGCATAAGAACACAACCTAACCCAATGAGTGAGGCATCACTATACACCACAAAATCTTCACTACCCGATGGAACAGTCAAGATCGGAGCGGTGGTGAGACGCTTCTTCAACTCAAGAAAACTCTTCTCACATTTCTCATTCCACTCGAATCTAGCGTTCTTTCGAGTTAGATGAGTAAGCGGAGCTGCCAAATTGGAAAATCCTTCTACAAATCTTCGATAATATCCAGCTAGGCCCAAGAAACTTCGAACCTCAGTAACACTCTTAGGTCTCCCCCATCCTTCCACTGCTTCTATCTTAGCAGGGTCAACTGAAATCCCCTCTTCTGACACCACATGGCCTAGAAATGCTACTTTTTCTAGCCAAAACTCGCACTTGCTAAGCTTAGCATATAGCTTATGCTCACGGAGTATCTTCAGGGTGATCCGGAGATGCATCTCATGCTCCTTCTGTGTCCTGGAGTACACTAAAATGTCATCCACAAACACGATCACAAAGCGGTCCAGAGTCGGCTTGAAGATCCTGTTCATGAGATCCATGAATGCTGCCGGGGCGTTTGTCAAACCGAACGGCATGACTAAGAATTCAAAATGCCAATATCTGGTCCTGAAAGCAGACTTAGGCACATCTTCCACCTTTATCTTCAGCTGATGGTAGCCTGACCTTAAGTCGATCTTGGAGAAATACTTAGCTCCTTGCAACTGATCAAACAAGTCATCGATCCTAGGTAAATGATATTTGTTCTTGATGGTGACCTTGTTCAGTTGCCAATAGTCGATGCACATCCTCATCGAACCATCCTTCTTCTTCACAAACAACACTGGAGCTCCCCAAGGTGATACACTTGGGCGGATAAATCCAAGACCAAGCAATTCGTCAATCTGCTCCTTAAGCTCTTTCAACTCTGCTGGAGCCATCCAATACGGAGCTTTAGAGATGGGTGCCGTACCCGGAGCCAACTCAATTGCAAACTCTACTTCTCTATCCGGTGGCAAAACCGGTAAGTCTTTAGGAAAGACATCCATGAATTCCTCTACAACTGGAATACTTGAGAAATCTGGTGCTTCCGAGGTAGTAAGACTCAATGCCGCGAAACGAGCTAAGTCCTTCTTCTTCAACCCTTGGAAACGAAAAGAGGGCTCACTGATTGGTCTAAAGTTGACCACTTTCCCAAAACAGTCGACATGCCCATGGTATTTGGAAAGCCAATCCATGCCTAAAATGACGTCAAAGTCTTGGAACTCAAGGACAATCAGATCAGCTGGCATCTCTCTCTGGCCTACTTGAATGTCGCAATTTCGATAGACCTTATCAGTGATGACTGAACTACCGACAGGAGTAGTGATAGACAATTCACGATCTAACAGACTTGGCTCCATCGGAAATTCTCGTGCAAAACTAGGTGTGACGAAGGAGTGAGTGGAACCAGTATCGATCAAAACATGAGCGAGGAAATCATTTATCAACAATGAGCCTGAATTAATACACAAAGCTAATTTGTCAAATCATGAATATATACATGCATCTTACATCATACCACATAACATTTGATATCACACCCATAGCATCAGAACAATATTTTAATCGACTAAAGCACAATTAAACGTACCCTGCACAACGTCGTCGGACGCCTGTGCATCCCGCTCTGAGGTAGCAAACACTCGACCCTGAGCTGGCTGGTGAGGCTGCTGAGGTCTAGGACCCTGTGGTGGCCTCTGCTGTGTGGACTGCCTACCTGGGGGCCTGACTCCCTGTGGCTGAGTCGACTGAATCCCCTGCTGAATGCGGAGTGGGCAATCTCGGATCCGGTGTGAGACCTCTCCACAATGGAAACAACCTCCAGTAATTGCCCTACCCTCTCTTACTCTGTGTCTCTTTCCGCACTGGCGGCATACATCAAACAGCTGAATGCCAGTAGTAGGCGGAGCCACCTGAGCTGCTCGTGGGGCTACCTGAGTTGGCCTCTGATAAAGGGTAGGCCTAGCAATCGGCATAGGACCCGACACCCTTGGCCTCTTGTCCTGAGGACCAAACCTACCTGCTTGCAACTTCTCCCTCTTCTTCAACAATTCTTCTGAATTCTTCTCAGCTATCAAAGCACGTTGGTACACTTCCCTACAAGTCTCGAGCTGAAGTATCGAAACTTTCTCCCGAATAAAATCCTTCAAACCTCGCTCAAACCTCTTTGCTTTCATTCTCTCTGTAGCAATCAAGTGAGGAGCGAACCTAGAGAGCTCTACAAACTTGGCCTCATACTCGGCCACTGACATCCTTCCTTGCTCTAAGGTAGAGAATTCAATCTCCTTCTGATCTCTCACAAACACCGGGAAGTATCTCTCGTAGAAGATGTCGAGGAACTCTCCCCAAGTCCACTCTTGTCCCGCTCGCACTTCATTCCTCTGCCTAGATGCGGCCCTCCACCAATGTTCAGCCTCGCCTTCCATGACGAAGGAGGCCCATTTCACCCTCTGCTCATCGGTAGCCTCAAGCACGGTGAAAATCTTCTCTAGTTGCATGATCCATAACTCGGCAACTGAGGGATCCGTACTACCATAGAAGGCTGGAGGATTCATCCTCCTAAAAGCTTCCACTCCGTTATGACGAGGTGGGTGAACATCAACCTGCCTCTCCTGTCTAGCTTGACCAGCTGCTAGCAATGCAGTTTGCTGAGCCATAATTTCAGCCTGCCTCTCCATGGCTGCAGCAATAGCTTCCATAGCCCGACTCACATTGGCTTGGGAAGCACCATCTGGGGAATCCCCATCTGTCACACTGCCTCCTCCATTCCTATGGTTTCTTCCACCCCTTCTCATGCTTACAGTCCTGAGAAGAAGAACACAACTTATTTAGGAATAAACTCACATAAAATTCCTAAATCTACACTTAATCATAACCCAATCCTGAAGAATTAGAATCCTAAACTTGATGTTGCTTCCCTGAGGTTGACATCTTCCTATACCCTATATTTAACACCTTAGCCTTAAGGGCTCTAATGCCTTGTGCTTTGATTGATATCCTCTGGTATCAGACCCGGAGTGACATAACATGACTCCTACTAAGAGGACAACTTAGCCTAAGGGAACCTAATGCCTAGTGCTTTGATACCACCTCCGTAACGACCCCAAATCCTACTAAGGCTAAAATAGGACTTTGGAATCGCCACATTCACTTAACCTGTTTAAAACCATGCATACAAGGCTACTACACGAGTCTCCAAAAATGAGAGTAATAAAATTCCGATATATAAACCCAATCCAACCTGCACAAGTCTAAGGTCTATATATACAACTCACAATGAACCAACAAGTCTCATACACAACTAATGAGAAGTCTACTGAGCAACATCCTCTAAAAGTCAATTACAAAACTCTGTCAATGAAAAGAAATGTAAACTAAGAGGTGTAGCCGCCCAAGTCTCCGGCTCCCTCCTCAAAAGGCTCACCTTCACCTCCTTCCTCAATGTATGTTTCCTCAACCCACGGCTCCACCGTGTACTCCTGCTCTATACCTGCCAAGACAAAAGTCCGGCTGAGTACAAAGGTACTCAGTGTATATAAAATCCAATCAACAATAATAATATACCTGCACTTAGTCAGAAACATATCCAATAGCATAATAACATAATCAGAGTGCGGAAGAACGTGTGCGCATATTCATCATATCATCACCTTGACTTGTGTACTTGTGAGAATCTTAGACTTGGAAGACAATACACTTATGAGTTGCTTATGCTTATGAGACCACGTGCTTGTGAGATGCTTACACTTATGCTTATGCACTTATTCAGATCATACCAGGATGAGACATGCCGTTCTTGGCGGATACGGACCATGCCTTATGCACTTATTCAGACCACACTGTAATGAGACATGCCGTTCTTGGCGGATACGGACCATGCCATGCTTATGCTTATTCAGAATGTCATACGTATGTTATGTTCATGCTTGTAGTCCATATGTGTGACTTGTGAGACTCTTATCTTAACATACACGTGCATATGTGCTTAAGTGTCGAAATTAATATTCGAGTTGGTAATTGCTTAGGTTCCGATCTCCCACCATGGAAACTCCACTATATGTCCCATACCAAATAGTTAGAGAATTCCCGGTTTGAGAGATGTTCCTCTAAGTTCTTACCTTCCCGACTATCAATTTCCATGCAAATAATTAGACATACTTAACAAACCATTCACATATACATATCTTATCATAATTCATATCGCAATTCATAATCAATTTACCACCATTTCATAAGAGTATAATAGCATTTATCCATTCAAGCCTTTTCACAAACACCTTGTGTACGTATAATATGAATCCATTTCTCCTCTATATTTTCAAGCATTCATCAAACCATAATTCATCCATACAATCAATATATTCATCCACATCCACAAATTAATCCCATCCTCCATACATTTCCCATCCTCCATACATTCTACCCACATTTTCAATCCACATATCCATTCACATTCCCATCCATAATTAGCTTATTTCATAGAAAATTAGGGAAAATGCATCAACTATCAATTTCTACAATTCTTAGCACATCAACATTCACAAAACCTTAAAATAGAGTTGATTAGGATAGTATATCGACCTTAGGAATCCTTCCCTTGGATTCAAAACGCTCCCGAGACGATTTGGAGAAGCTTCCCAAACTTTTCTTGCAATCTCCTATCAATCTCCTCCTTCTCCAAGAAAACCCTCTCTCAAAACCCTAGGGTTTCTCCCCCTTTTTTCCAAATTAGGTTAGAACTAGGTGGAGTATTTTAATATTTCGAGTAGGACCCCCTATTTATAGTCCCAAGGTCTGAGAACGAAAAGACCAAAAAGCCCATACTAAAAATCAGCAAAAACACGAAGGACCGAGCGATCGGTGGTAATGACCGAGCGATCGGTTGTCTACCGATCGATCGGTGTTTATGACCGGGCGATCGGTCAAAAACACACTCTCTGGAAAATTTCCCCATACAAAATTTTGGACCAGTCGATAGATACCGATCGATCGGTTTTGGACCGATCGATCGCTGGTTCTGACCCAGCGATCGGTTCTTGCAGGTTTTGACTCCCTTTACTGTTTTGGCCATAACTTTTTACTCGTTCATCGGATTTTGACGATTCAACTTGCGTTGGATTCGTCTCTCGAAAATGAACATTTCTGGCATTTTAGAATTTCCAATTTCCACTTAATTTATAGACTAAAATATCCCCAAAGTTGACTGATCTGCAATTCCATTAGACAAAACTCACTATTGACTTGACTTAAACTCAAAATGAGGAAAAACACTAAACATGAATCTCGAAGAGGGTTCCAACACCTTTCTAATGGTTTAAGAATCACACAATTCCAGTAAACGGTGCTAAAACTAGAGCTTCCTAAAGTTTAGGATGTGCTATGACATCCATCCGTTACAAGTTGATTAAGCCTAGTTTACATCACCATAATTAGATATGAATACACACACTTTAACATCTTATAAAGACTAAAATACCCTTAATGCAATGCACTAAAAACATGAAAAAGATTCGGGTCTCTACATCGACTATGGTGAGAAGGAGCATCATGTGGAGCCTGTATTAGAGTCTCCAGTGGAGGCTAGAGACTTAGATAGTTGGCCCTATCAGGTGACTACTGAGAGAGAGAGTTTATATTTTGTATTTTGATGGATGGGCATGTCTACTGTTACATTTAGTCATATCGTTATTGTATATAACTCTTGGAATACAATCATGTACATAAAAGAAAAATTTTGTTAGCTTCCGCTATAGTATGCTTTGTTATTATGCAGGATGGTTGATATGGTAAGTCAAGTCACGAGCCAAAGTCTCCTAAACTCCTAAGGGGGATTTTGGGTCGCGATAGGTTTCACTGATGCTATGGTCGCCGAGGCATGAATCATTCAACTGAAAAAGATCTTTCAGGCACCCCACTATACGGATGAGCAGCGTGTCGACTAGGCCACCTTCGTGATAGAAGGTGTGGCCATGCACTGGTGGAGGGCTACACTGAGGCAGAGAGATGCTGCCATGGCAGGAGAGCCGTGGTCGTGGGGGAGTTTTTGGATGTCTTTTACAAGCAGTACTTTCCCGTGGCTATTAGGGAGCAGAAGGAGATGGAGTTCCTCTCCTTAAAGCAGGGAGAGATGTCTGTGGCAGACTATAAGGCCATATTTGTGTTGTCTAGATTTGCTCCTCATTTGATCGCTTTAGAAAATATGAAGGAAGTTTGAGAGTGGCTTGAAGGCCTTCATCTGAGATAGGGTTTCATTGTTCCAGGCGAGCACCTGAGGAGAGGTTGTTAGCAAGGCAAAGCTTGCTGAGAAGAACTCGGACGAGTTCTTCAAGAGGAGATATGGAGGCTTTTTGAGAGGCCATTCCAGTGGCTTAGGACCACCAGAGAAGAGGGCTAGGATAGCCCAGTACCAAGCAGGCAAGCCCACACATATGCAGAGGCCTCCTTTTGTACCACCGGTGCCTCGTCTGATTACTACGCAGGCACCTCGCTCTGATTTTTCTCATGCCATTAGATATGTGCCATCTGCATCCTCATCATCATTCAAGGAGTGCTCTTTTTGTGGCTGAAGGCACCAGGCTGGATAGTGTCGGAGAGCATCTGGAGGATGTTTTCATTGTGGCGAGCAGGGGCACATGATTCCAAATTGTCCACGCCAACAGTCGCAGGCCCAGCCTCTTGGGAGTAGGCCCTTAGTTCGGCAGAATTCTCAATAGGGGTCTTCACAGGCTTCTACTTCAAGACCACACGACCTGCACAACCCACACAGCCACCTCGCCAGGCGAACAAGGGTCGGGTCTTTGCCATGACCGAGCGAGACGCGTAGGCATCTGATGATGTTGTGCAAGGTATGAGTGAGTTGTAAATTTTTCAAGTTATAAATTGATTGTTATTATGTTGAATATGTCTGCTTATGTGTATCACATGCTACTTACATGCTATGTATGTTCTTGAGATTTATTGATTGTAGTTAACTATAATGCATAGGCGCCTTGCTAGTGAATGAATGTTTAGCTCGTGTGTTGATCGACACTGGATCAATACATTCCTTTGTTTCACCGAATTTTGCCAAGGGCTTTTCTTCCGAGCCGAGTCAACTATGTTCGGAGTTGTCCATTTCGACTCAGCTCGATAAATCAGTTGTTACGGACCGAGGGTACCGGGATTGTCTGGTCCAAGTTGGGCAACATGAGTTTCCAACCGATCTGATTATCCTAGATTTTTAGGATTTTGATGTCATCATGGGGATCGATTGGCTTTCCGCTCATCACAGGCACGTGGCTTGCTTCGAGAAGATGGTTAACTTCAGGCCAATTGGTGTGAAACCATTTCATTTTTGTGGGTTACAGAGGAGAGACATCACTTGCTTAGCAGCTTTGAGTCTCTCAAACCCAGAGGCACGATACTCCTCAGCCATTCTGATTGTGAGTGAGTATTTAGATGTGTTTCCCCAGGACTAGCTTGGATTGCCTCAAGATCGGGAAGTCGAGTTCATAATAGAGCTTGCTCCAAGAACTACTCCGATTTCTCGGGAGCCTTATAGACTGGCTCCAGTTGAGCTTAAGGAGTTAAAGGAGTAGATAGAGGAGCTGTAACAACTTGGTTTCATCCGACCGAGTGTGTCACCATGGGGAGCTCCAGTGCTCTTTGTGAAAAATAAAGATGGGGCGATGAGGATGTGTATCGAATGCAGATAGTTGAACAAGGTTATAATTAAGAATCGTTATCCACTATCTCGGGATAGACGACTTGTTTGATTAACTAAAAGGAGCAAGGTTCTTCTCTAAGATTGATCTTCGATCGGGTTATCATCAATTGAAGATCAAAGTAGAAGATGTTCCTAAGACTGCCTTAAGGACTCGGTACGGGCATTACAAGTTCCTTGTTATGCCTTTTTGTCTGACGAATGTGCCGATAAATTTTATGGATTTGATGAATAAAGTGTTCAGACCTTTTCTCGATCGGTGTGTCATTATTTTCCTCGATTGGTGTACTCCCAGACACGGGAGGATCATGATCGAGTCCTTTGCCTTACACTTAAGACTCATCGAGAGCATAGCTTGTATGCCAAGTTGAGTAAGTGTGAATTCTGGTTGAAAAAGTGGCATACCTTGGTCACATAGTATTTGCTAAGGGCATCTCAGTTGATCTGACAAAGATAGAAGCAGTGATGAGCTGGGAGAGACCCAGGAGTGTTACCGAGATTCGAAGTTTCATCGGTTTGGCAGGCTACTACCAGAGATTCGTAGAAGGGTTCTCCAGCTTAGCGGTATCGCTCACGTACTTGACGCAGAAAAATGCTAAGTTTGTTGGAGTGACCGGTGCAAAGCAAGTTTCATAGACCTAAAGAAGCGGCTTACCACAACCCCCATTCTCATTGTGCCATCTAGAGTGGCGGCTTCGTGGTTTATAGTGATGCCTCGCACATCAAGCTAGGATTTTTTTGATGCAGAACAGGAAGGTGATGGCCTATGCATCCCTACAGTTGAAAGACCATGAGAAGAACTATCCTACTCATGACTTAGAGCTTGCCACAATTGTGTTTGCACTGAAGATTTGGCGGCACTACCTTTATGGGGAGCAGTTTGATGTGTTCACAGATCACAAGAGTTTGAAATATATGTTTTCCTAGAAGGAGCTAAATCTGAGGTAGCATAGATGGGTGGAATTCTTGAAGGACTACGAGTGCTCTATCTAGTACCACCCAGGTAAAGCAAACGTGGTGGCAAACACTCTGAGCAGAAGCCTCCTGGACTTGTGGCCCACATGATTGTGCAAGAATGGAAATTATTGGAGGATGTGTATAACCTCGACGTCAGTTTCAGTTTTTCTGTTTTGGGCTAGTCATGGCTAACATTATAATCAGGCCTTATATCATAGTTCGGATTCAAGAGTTGCAAGATTCGGGTGCAGAGCTACTTGCTTACCGAGCTTAGTCAGTTAACAACGGAAGTGATGAATTTTCCTTGAATAGTGATGGTTTCATAATAGTCAAGGGAAGGTTATGTGTTCCTGTTAATGTAGAGTTGAGGCGAGAAATCTTAGATGAAGATCACCGGTCCAAGTATACAGTGCATCCTAGAGGTACGAAGATGTACCAGAATCTCAAGGAACATTTTTGGTGGTAGAATATGAAGAGGGAAGTGACATAGTATGTATCTCGATGCTTGGTGTGCCAGCAGGTGAAGGCCAAGCATCAGAGGCCAGCAGGACATTTACAACCCTTTCCTATCCTTGAGTGGAAATAGGAGAATATTTCCATGGATTTTATAGCGGGTTTGCCACGAACAACAAAGTACTCCGGTGCTATTTGGGTGGTGGTCGATAGGTTGACGAAGTCTGCACATCTCCTACCCTATCGAACTACATGCAATGCAAATCATCTGGTTTCCTTGTAAATCAAGAAAGTGGTTCGGTTACACGGGTACCAATTAGCATCGTGTCAAATAGGGATTCGAGATATACTTCCAGGTTCTGGAAGAGTTTTTAGAGCTCCATGAGTTTCTGTCTGGACTTTAGCACCGCCTTTTATCCTCAAACCGATGGGCAGACCGAGAGGCTAAACCAGATTATAGAAGCCATGCTCTGAGCTTGCATGTTGGACTTCAAGAGTAGTTGGTAGGATCACATGCCGTTGGTTGAGTTTGCCTACAACAACAGCTACCAAGCGAGCATCTAGATGGTACCTTTCAAAGCCTTGTATGGGAGAAGTTGCAGGTTGTTAGCCTCAAGGTTACAACCATGGGTACCTTAATAATTTTGACAATAACATAATAATGAAAAGACAATTATGGTACTAATGATTCTTCTAAGTGTTTGATAAGTGTAGATCATGAGAACATTAGCACATCTTTCAAAGCATAAAGAATGAAAATCATTCAACCAAAATCAAATGGATTGAATTAAGCAAGTCATTCAACCAAATCCAATTCATTAAAAAGAATATTCAACTCAAGCCATTGAACTCAAGTGAAGAATGAAGATTGAAGATCATATTCAAAGTTCAAGTCGAATCACCAAACAAGAAAAAAAGATCTAAGAGTTAAAGCCAAATCTAAAGATTCAAGATCAAGTTGAAGACCAACTCTCAAGAAGATATAAGAGTTTAATTTTATCTTATGAGAGTGTCTAGGACTTTTGTAAGAAGTCCTCAAAGTATGGGTAGTTGAATGCTTAAATACTTAGATTGACCATAGGAGCCTAATAATTTATTAAACATCATTCTAAGGCCCAAGGAAATCATAAAAATCATGTTAAAAGAAATCCAAAAGACCTAGGAATTCATTCCCATCATTAAGGTCTTGATCTAGAGTGAAATCAGAATTTTTACTCTAATTTCGTCGATGAATTCACAGGGGAATCTTGAATTCGGCTACGAAATAGGGACAGTAAACTCACTATCTTCACTATTTTTGAAATCGGCGACCGACGAAATCATGCAATACTCTAAAAATGCTATAACGGCTAGTTTTCAACGGCCTTTTCGCATTTAATGTTTCACCAATGGCCATATTAGATGAAGAGCTATAAAAGGAATTCATAAATGAATAAAAGACAACTCTTGATTCATACATTAACTCTCATTATCTACTCAATCATTGACATTGATTTCTACATTGATCATATATTAGAAATCCTCAAACATCTCATTTGAGCTATTCAACTCATTTCTTTGAGAGATTTCATTAGAGTTTTGTTTAACTCTTATCCAGCTCATTTTAGGAGCTTTATCTTGGATTGTAAATTGAAATCCACTTTTGTAAAGGAAAGTCAAAAATCGGTGGATTCTTGCAATTGAAACTGTAGCTTCGAAGAAGTCAAGAGAGGGTTATGCTCTTGTAAGGAAAATTTTAATCTTGACTTGGAAGAGAGATTGTAATGGTGTGGTCTCGACCTGTAAGAGAGATTGTAAGCGGTTTGGGCTTCACCCGAGAAGAAGTCTGTACGAGTAAAATTATAGTGAATCCTTGAAGCTGGAAGCTTAAAGGCGGGGACGTAGGCAGATTACCGAACCTCGAGAAAAACATCTTGGTGTTTGTTCTCTCTAACTCTCTATTTTATTCACTTTACTGCATATATTTTAAAACTGCTATATTGTATTCCCTTTGTTGAATTAATTCTGCTCAAAAAGGAAAATTAGTTTTTAAATTTGCCAAGACCCTAATCAGCCCCCCTCTAGGGTCAATACCTAGGCAACAATCGGTATCAAAGCAAGGACTCTATATCTAGATTTAACCATCTTAGAGTTAAAGATCTAATATATGGCAAACATTTTTGCAATTTCTCTAGGAGAAGGTCATCCACTACTAGACCTCTGTTGTTCAATAGAGATAACTATAATTATTGGAAAACCCGGATAATGTATTACATATAAGTCCTTGACTATGAATGTTGGAGAGTTATAGTCAAAGGTCCACATCTTCCCACAAAAATCGTGGATGATGTTAGAATTCCTAAAGTTGAGGAAGAATAGAATGAGGCAGATACTAAACTCATCTAGATAAATGCTAAGACTATTAGTAATCAATATTGTGCCTTAAGTCCCCAAGAATTTAATAGAGTGTCGGGTTGTGACTCGGCCAAAGAAATTTGGGACAAACTTTAAGTCACCTATGAGGGGACTAATCAAGTTAAAGAAAAAAAAGTAAGCATGCTAGTTCACATATATGAACTATTTAAAATGGAGAAAAATGAGTCAATTAGTGAAATGTTTACTCGCTTTACTAATATCTTGAATGGACTCAAATCACTTGGAAATATTTATGCCAATGTAGAAAATGTAAGGAAGATTCTTCGCTCACTACCTAAGGAATGGTCTCCCAAAGTGACTGTCATCCAAGAAGCCAAATACTTGACCAAGCTTCAAATGGATGAACTCCTCGGCTCTTTAATGACTCACATAGTCATTATGAAAGGTTAACAAGAGGATGAGTCCAAGCTCAAGAAGGGCCTAGCTTTAAAATCCTCTCATATGGATGAGAGTGATGAAGAAGAAGAAAGGGAGATGAGGACATATCTCTCATGGCAAAGAAGTTCAAGAAATTCCTAAAGCATAGAAGAAACTTCAAAAAGAGTCCATACAAGAAAGAATTCACCAAGGAAATTGCCAAAGGTGAAACAAGCAAGAAGGAACCTCTCACTTGCTACGAGTGTAAAAAACCAAAACACAATAAGAATAGAGTGTCCTCAACTCAGCAAGAGTAACAAATTCAAGAAGGAAGCTATGAAGGCTACTTGGGATGACTCGGATAACAGTGAGTCTGAAGGAGACTCAAGTGATGAAGAAGTGGCCAATTTGTGCCTTATGGCAAATGAGGATGAGATAAATTCTTTTACCAATGAATCTCTTACTTTAGATGAATTAAGAGATGCTTTTGATGAGCTCTATAGAGAATTTTGAAAAATTGCCTCAAAAAATAAAATGCTTAAGGAAAATCTTTTTCTTACTAATTTAAATGAATTCTTACTAAAAGAGAAATTTTTTTTCAAAAAGAGAATGGGGTATTAAATATAAAAGTTAAGAATATTCAATCTCTACCTCAAGACTCATCAAGTGAATGTGATGAGCTTAAAGCCAAAGTCAAAGATTTGGCTAGCATTATTCTCACATTCACTAATGGCTAAAAGAACTTAGAAAGACTATTAGGCTAACAAAGATGTGTCTTTGGCAAGGCTACAATCCCTCGGTAAAATAAAAGAAATACCAAAATTTCTTTCTTAAATCAACTAACACCTTAACTAAATCTTCTAGTACTTTTTATACCACTAATGTAAAGAAGGTAGTCAAGAAAATTTGGGTTCCAAAGGGAACTTCCCCTCCCTGATAGTATGCCTCTTTTTAATTTTAGAAAAACAGTTCTTGGGAGGCATACATCGAATCCCAAGATTTGACTAAGATTCTAATTGATTTTATTCAATGAAGATTGAAACAACAATTACCTTTGCGACTTTGAAATTGTTAAATTAAATCCACGATAGAAATGATACCGGTGAAACTTCACAAGTGTCAAGTCTCCTTCGCAATCCACACTGATCTTCTTTTTCTTTAAAGCTTTCTCTAATGGAAGCTAATGGCCCTTCCAAATTTTTAGCTCTAGGATCTTGAAATAAAGATCCAATCTTTATCTTCGAGAAAGGCTTGATCTTCTTCTTCTTGAATTTCAAAAGTTAGAACACAAGAGAAGAAAAATAAGGGGAAGAGGGGTTGATTGTACACCTTTGAAAGGTGAGGGGAGGGCGTGGTATTATGGAGAGAGGAGAGGGAGAGAAATCTGGAAATTAAAAGGTGATCAAACCCTTTGGACGTCCACCCCTTAAATAAGAAAGCTTGGGTTGCTTGCAACCCAAGTCTCCTAATCCTAATCTAATTAGGATTCCTCTATTTGTTTCATTTTTTATTTCTCCTTAATTAATTAGGATTAATCAAAATAGAAACTAACCTTATATATTAGTAACCAACTAACCTTATCCTTGTCCTAATCTAATTAGGATTCCTTGATTAGTAAGAAACTAATAGATACCCTAACAATTAGGGAATCCTTAATTAGTAACTAACTAACTACCCTATCCAATAAGGTCTTATTAGTTATTAGAAACTAATTAAAGTGAAGGCCTCCTTGAAGTGGGCGTCCTACCCTAGGTGGGCCCTACTTCCACACGCCCCCTTATAGGTTCCAAACCCTAATATGTCATATGTTTAATCTTTTATCAAAATCCCCAATGGGTCCTTCCCATTTGGTTTTTCACATCTAATGTGATTCCACCTTTTAGAGCTTCACTATACCATATAGTGATCACTTAGAGAAATTAATTAATTTAATTATTAATTAAATTAAATACTTTAAGAAAGTCCTTGTGTGTGGGATCTAAAAGGATCTCCTATTTCCAGTTGTGGGACCAAGTACTCAACCTTTTTGGTTAAAGCATTGTTACTAGGAAACATCTTTCCTATCACTCCATTAGGATTATAGAATGTCATCTATATCCTTGGACTTCCACCAATCACAGTTAATGTCTATTAACACAATGTGATTAACCCCCAGAAAATAGAGAATTACTTACAGGTATTTCTATCTTAAGATTTTTTTATAGATGCATCCCTCCACTTCCAATATTGTTATAAGCTTACGGGACAATATCTAATACTGTCTTTAATCCCTTTCTTATATTGAGAACTCATTCTCTTTGATACTTTAAGGCAAACTTGGACTTTCAAAACATTTTAGAAATTCTTTAAAAGAAATAATAATAATAATTACATTTCTTTTATACAGAAAATAAACTTCTCGATAAAACCATTTCATCGATAATTACCAGCGCTGGGTTTTTCAAGTCCGGTTTTGACAAGTATCAACTCAATATTAATTACTCTGATAAGAGTAGTGGAATCCTTCTTGAGCGTACACACACTTCTTCTAATATAGCGTACATAACCCAACGAGCCTGTATTTAGTCTGGTGTGTTGGACATTGATGATTGGCTACATCAAAGCTACATAGGCAAATACTAGAGAAGATGTCAACCTTTCAGGTTAAGGACAATCTATCAAATGAACTACCTTAAATATAAAGACAGTATATTTCTAAAGGTATCCACTGAGCGATCCAGTTGCAATATAAGTACTTACTTATATCCACATCTTAGTCAAGAGACCGTTCTCTCAGTGATTGAGATTCATCACTCCATCATATGCAACTAACAATGTGTAAGTTATTAGGAATACATTGCCCAGATGTATCCAGATTAACTTATAACAATTTTCGGTCTACAAGGAACCGGAGAAACCATATCTCCTTAACAATTAGTTATAAACCAATTGGATTGTTTTTCTTACAATATTACCTAAGGGAAAAAGTAGTCTCATCCAATGAGATACTTTTAATATATTACCCAATGCATAAGACAATGCGTCAATGTAAAATATGCATTTATTGATTAAGTAGATTAATACAATTCCAGAATGGCTTTCGTGGGCATATATGTCTAACACTCCCAAGACTAACCATAGAGGACCCAAGATGGTTTGGGTTCCAAAAAAGTTACATGATTTTGTCTTGTAGGTATTCCTAAAGACAAGTAGCTCCAAGTCAACATGGTTCTTGGATAGCGGATATTCAAGACACATGATCGGGAATAAAAAGCTTTTCATCTCCATCACACCTAAGGACGGAGGGCATGTGACCTTCGGGGACAACGCAAAATGAAAGATAATCGACATAGGTAATGTTGGTAAAAATAACACTACCTTTATTGAAAATATATTGCTTATTGATGAATTAAAGCATAATCTTATTAGCATAAGTCAACTTTGTGATAAATGACTCAGTATATCCTTTAAATCAAATGTATGCATAATAAAAGATAAAATAATGTCAATACTTTATTTATAGCATATAGAAATGAGAATGTGTATACTATTGATTTTGATGAATTAACTTCACAAAACTTAATATGCTTCTCTGTATTGAATGAAGTTATTTGACTTTGACATAGAAGATTAGGACATGCTAGGATGAATTTTTTATCAAAATTATTTAGACAAGATCTGGTAATATGTCTACCTAAAACTAAGTTAATAAAAGATAAAGTATGTGATACATGCTAACTAGGTAAACAAATCAAATCTTTTTTTAAGAATAAGAAAGAAATTTTAACTAGTAGACCTCTAAAACTCTTACATATGGACTTATTTGGACCAAATGAGGTAGCTAGTTTAGGTGGTATGTTATATGCCTTTGTTATAGTAGATGACTACTCAAGATATACATGGGTATTGTTTCTATCACACAAAAGTGAAGTACCAAATCTATTTGAAAAATTCTGTAAAAGAGTACAAAATAAAAAAGGCTATACCATTAATAGTGTAAGAAGTGATAAGGGAGGAGAGTTCAAGACTAAAGAGCTTGAGCTATTATGTGAAGAAAACGGTTTTAACCATAATTTCTCTGCTCCTAGGACTCCTCCATAAAATGGAGTAGTTGAAAGAAAAAATAGATCCCTACAAGAAATAGGTAGAATAATGCTTAATGAACATAAATTACCTAACTACTTTTGGACAGAAGCTTATACAGCTTGTTATGTGATTAATAGGGTAGTAATTAAAAGAAAATTGAACAAAATCCCCTATAAGCTTTGGAAAGGAAGATCTCCCAACATAGATGTAAGCACCCAATTTTTACACCCCATCTAAACCATGGTAAAAGTCCTTTAACCATGGTCACCCCATGCCAAATCCCCTAAACCTAGGTAAGCCTTTAGTTAGTCCTAGGTAACACCCTAAGTCAAACCCTAGAAAAACCCTAGTACCAGATCCTAATCCTAGGTAAACCCCAACTAAACCCTAGCTAAACCTTAGGTAAACCCTAGACTCAACCATAGTTATACCCTAGGACCCCTCCCTAGTTTAACCCTAGTACAAAAACCCACGGCCAAACTTAGCCCTAGGTGACCTTGGCTGAAATCCTAGCCTAGCCCTAGAGCCCTTAGGGCTTGAACCCTAAGATCCTTGGCCTATAAGGCCTGAACCCTTAGCTGGGCCCACAAGGCCCAAAAACCCTAAGGCAAACCCCCCAGTACCTGTATGTGCTGAGTCAGGCCCAATTTAAACAAACTTTCTTATTGGCGGTAGAAGGTCTACCGCCAATTAAAATTGGCCTACTTTCATATTGTCGTTAGACCTTCTATCGACACTCTAAGAGTTTCGAGTTTGCAGTCTGTAAACGCCCAGCACACTCCACCCTCACCTCATACTCTCACTTCACAACCCTCAGTCGACCTCCCCTTGGTCCAGCCACCAACATTACCTTCTTTTTAAACCCTCCTAGGTCCTTAGAAGCTTTCCCTATAAAACCCAACCACCACCACAGTGCAAACGGTCTGTAATTTTTGAAGGTGAACCCTTGCTACCAAACGCCTAGGCTCACCCTTTTTCTCCCTCGGTCGTGATCCCAGGCCTCCCCTAGACCTGCCTTAAGTCTCCCTAGCTACTGCAGGCACCACCGTAGCACCACCACCTGTGCACAGCTCCTCCACATTCGGACACTGAGCAGAGCATCAGGGTAGGGACTTCCCTACCCTCCTTTTTTCGTGGGTTTGTCATAAATGTGAACCCCTGGTCATTTCCAGGGGGCCTATTTGATTTACTGTGGATGTTTAGCTTCTAAACTAACGCTCGCAGGGTGTTCACCTACCTAAACCATAGGTGTGGTGAACCCCTACAGGTATAGCACCTCCCTTGAACTTGCAGATCGTCACAAGACCTCCTAGGGGTCCCTCAGATAATGAGGGTACCCCTAGTTATCTCTGTGCACAGCCCCCATGGGTAAAAAACTGGTTTTTCAAATAAACTAGGAATGGCGGTAATCTCAATACCGCCATTCCAGTTTGAGCTTTGTACAGAATGTCGGTGAACCTTCTACCAACACTTTATTTTTTGTCTGCTTTCAGATTGGCGGTAAAACCTTTATCGCTAATATGCTGTTTTTATTGTAGTGACTTTACACCTCTGTGGGGCCCACTTCAGGCATCCCCTAGGGCCCACACAAGGCTTGAAATGTTCCCAAGAGTCCCCTCTACACTCCCCTGATCTCAGATCACCCTGGGTTACATCTTAACCCTAGTTAACAGAGGCAAAAGCACAGGTTAAAAACACTGTTATACATGTCGGTAATCCTATTACCGACATTAATTTTGTTTTTTAATTCTGGACTTTTGCAGGAGCCCAGGCCTGGTAGGAGACAACTTTAGGCCCTACCTAGCCCCCTGGGCCCACCTTGGACTTCACTTGACCCTTAACCATAGTTAAATACACCTCCGGTCAATATTTAACTGCGGTTAAGCACCCCTTAACTTCACAAATCTTGAGAAATTAATAAGAAATTCCTAAAGAATCACTTGGACCATAAAACTGACTTTGGCCCTCTTCCTAACCCTGGTTAGCAACCCTAACCATAGTTAGACACCCCTTAGCTCCGGTTAGCAACCCTAATCGCAATTAATCTCGGTTTATGGCCTACCAGGCCTAAAAACCAAGTCTGCCGAACTTACCTTCGGCCTACCGGGCCCTGCCTTAGTCTATCGGGCTAAATCTCATATCCTCTTGACTATGGTTAGCAACCCTAACCATAGTTCGGCCTAACCCCGGTTAGCAACCCTAACCTAGGCCGGACTCCATCCTTGGTCTACCGGAATACCCCCTAAGCCTACGGGACTTGAATACCTTGCAGTTGACCCTCCTCGGTGAACCAAATCCTAGTCTATCGGACTAGTTCATGTTAGCCACCTTTGGTGCACACACACACGCCCCTAGCCTCGGCACAGGCTCACGTGCCAGAACTACGCTCGGTTTGATCTCACCCTGTGAGTACGTAGGCAACCTAACCCGAGTTTGACCCCAGTTAGCTTTTCTTTTCTTGGATTAGTGTTAACTTAAACACTCCAGCATTCTAATCATGATTAACTTTCATTGACTTAAACCTGGGGATTACGGAACCGTTGTAAAACGGAAGCCTTGGGGTGCCTGACACCTTCCCTGGACTTAACTGAACCCCTTACCCTGATCTCACTCACAGACCAATACCTTATCCAAACTTGGGAGACTTATCCCTTCTGAATAAATAGGTGGTGACTCTTAATTGTAAAACCCTTTCACACCCGTGAGGGTATACAGGTAATCACAACATCACATCCTCCCTTGTGAGCGAACAATTTCTATGCTCACAGCTCTGGCGACTTTGCTGGAGAAATATACATTTCAGGGTTCGACCGAGAATCCAGATTTAAGCCAACTAAACCTTAAACTTGATTAAAAGGCCTAAGCGTTTAATCTAACACTAATTGTTTTACATCTCTTGGTTAATTGTGTACTGTGCATCCATACATGTCATAGTGGTGTAATTATCCTATTCAACCCAGTAGACAGGCTTATTACGTTAATGGTTGTTAGATAATCATCCTCTGTGTCAGTGGCTTAAGCATCTTGGAGGTCCGCGGAGTTACTCATGTTGGGTGATTACCCCCAGGGAAGGATTCTGAACGCTTCCGCTTACACCAATCCTCCTTTTTCAGGTATGTTCTATACCGGAGAGTCGCATATACGGTGTTAAGTGATCCCCCCATCTTGCTAGGAATACACTTGCATCAAACCAGTATTCATATATATAGCATAGGTTAGGGTATAGTCTACAAGCAGCCCACCCAGGGAGGGCTACTATAAACCCTAACCTGCTTGCACCCTATACTTGTCCCCAGTCATGGTTGACTACCCGGACACATTCTACCCAGATAACCACCCACCCAGGGTCATGTAATGATCCAAACCTGTGCTTGTAATAAATTACATCCAACCCTGCTTCTTGACATAGCATATGAGGTCCACATCCCAGGCAGACAGGCCTTCACTGGGCCTATCCCCAACCTTGATCTGATAAGTCCCTCAGTTCCCAACAACCTGGGCTAAAGCATGTCGGACCTCCGTCCGTCTGCCCTATCGGATCGCATGTGCCTCGTTACACCCAATCAAATCTCAAAAATCAAAAAACATATTGCATCATCCTCTTACATTCCCATCTGCATACACAGTACACTCACAGAGTCTGTATATTGTCTAGGTAGATGACAGATCCTTCAGGGATAATCCAGACAATGGGTCGACCGTCACGGCTCGTGCATATAACTTCCCAGGGGGCATGTGATGACAACCTCTAGAAAGCAATTGGGGCCTTTACCTCAAGTCAGCGTCTCGCTTGGGCTCAGTATTACAAAACTAGGACTATCCTAGACCCGGACTCGTGCCTCATGAACACTACTATCTAGTGTTGGAGCCCATCTCACATAGTATTCCATTTTGGTAAGAGCGAACTTTACACTAGAAGAGATTCAACGCATTCTAGGGTTAAACATGGACGGTGAAGCCATAGTACCACGCTATAAGACAACATACTAGGCAAACCTATCCAGGTTCATACATATCAAGCCTGCCTGCTTGCAGCCCAGCCCTGGTGACTCTTTTGATCAAATACCCATGTCTTTTCTTGAAAAAAAGTACAGACGCAAGTGGAACCCTGACTCCATTTCAGCGGAACTTCCCAGTCTCAACGCCCTTACACTGATAACCATGTCTCAGCTAGTATTCCCAAGGTACCGTTCACTTGTCGAAGCAGTGCTGGTCGGGATCATCGAGGACATGGACAACTCCTACTCAGTTGTACCAGTCATCCTAGCAGAGCTTTTGAGGGCTCTCAACCATACAGTAGACCACAGAAAGGGCATCTTCCATGCCATTATACCTCTCTTGCATCTTTGGTTGGTAAGTCATTTACTTACAATCATATCGGTAACGGATGACATCCGTAATGCCTACAGTCTACCTCAAAAGATTTCTCAGAATCAAGGTTCGATAGCAACTACAGACGTCGAAAAGCTCTACCAGCTTCTCCAAACCCTGTCAGAGGAAGAAATCATGTGGCAATACGAGTGGGTTGTACTGAATAGCCTACCTTGTGTCGTCATCACCGGCAAACGATGCATGATTCTTGCTGGTCTAACAGGATCCACAGTCTATACACCACTCCGAGTCCTCCGATAGTTTGGACTCCCTCAGCGTATCCCAGTGATAGACCGGTAGGAAAATGATTGGAACACTTTCACAATGCACTCCGACAACCTCACCCGATAATTCTAGTCAGCTTGGTGTAGCTCCAGACGAGACCAGTGGCCGGACTTCATGGTTACATCAAGACCACTGACCAACTCAGCATACTGACAGTGGGTGGATAATCTGACATTCTACCCAGCATGCCCGCACCCAGGGAACTGCCCACACCAGTCGTAACTCCATCACAAGGAACCATACCCCTAGTTGAAATGGTGGTTCCCTGGACAGACTTCTTCCTAGAGAGAGCTCCGAATCCAGCAGAAATGAAAAAGGCTACGGAAAGCCCAACGTGCATTCAGGCAGCAGGAAGCAGAACAAGGCCGAAGCCGTAAAAGAGTAGGTTGAACAGCTTGAGTAGACAATCCAGTCTCTCCATAGGAGACGCAGGGTCGAAGCCAGAGAAACAGCCGTCATCCGGACCCAGTTGCACTTTCACCAAGAGCAGCTTGATAATGCAAATGTGGAGATGACCTCCCATATCCAACAGTTTGGATACCGCATGTTCAACGCTACTGAAACCCTTATGCACATGGAGGTTGAGGTCACATCCCTCCAGCAATAGATCATGGATCTTAATGGTATGCCCCAGCCACTTGACTTCGTAATTCCTGAAGGGCCTGCCTAGGATCGAGTCTTTTTCTCCTTATTTGAGTCACTCTATCCTTGTACTCATTGCACTCTTCATGCATCAATGAAAAATCCTATTTTCTTCTAGCATCTGCTTCCTGTCACCATACATAATCATGTTTAGCCATTGCAATCTTTTTCAGTTGCATGAGCAGACCCGTGACTCGTTCTTTGACTGCGATTCTCACAGAAGCAGTAGCCACATATGCAACCTTGACAAAGTTACCAATCACAGAGATAGTACCTTGCGCAGCCCAATCAGAGAGCAGCTCTTACACAACACAATTAGAAAGTAGCGAAGACTCAATGACAGAACCTACAGATCAGCACCAGCGAACCACTGAGATCTTACAGTCATATGATCGAGACATCACAGCTATGCAGTCAAAGCTTGATAGTGTTCTAGAATCCCTGAAGATTCTAATTGGTGTCCAAACCGAAGAACCCTCTACCTGGATCCCGACCGGAGAACCAGCCAAGCAACCTATACCAGAGCCTCACCCTCCCCCTTCATTATACCTGACCCTATACCCGCAACAGGCGAATGAGAAGAGTATGACCAATATGAAGAACAACCGAAGGCCTCACACGTCAACCAGGATTGGCCGTTATCCTCAGATCCTACTCCTTCATTACAGAACGAGATCAAGCAGATAAAAGAAGAAATGAGAAGAATGAATGGTGCATCTACCAGTACCAGTCTATCACTGGAGGACTTAACTTTCTCATCAGAGGATGCTGTTCCCGCAGGCTTCAAGGTCCCAAACTTTGACAAATATGATGACTCGGGCTGTCCGAAACAACATCTGCAACTGTACTTGGGGAACATACTCCAACACAACAGAAATCAGCCCCTACTCATCCAGTACTTTCAGAAGAGTCTGAAGGGGGCAACCCTTACATGGTGGATGTCTGTAGACAAGCAGAAGGTCAAGACTTGGTAGGATGCCATTGATAACTTCGGGGAGTAATACTCCTTTAACCAGGAGCTCTGCCTTCAGAAGAGCCAGCTTGAGCAGTGAAGCCAACGAAACAATGAATCATTTCTGGAATACGCCACCCGTTGGAAGGAAATGACAGCAAAGATCCCAACTTCTATCCCTAAGGAGGAGCTGGCAGGCATGTTCATGGGCACTCTAAAGCAACCCTACTCTACACTTATGGTGACCTTACTAGTGGTGGACTTTGACACCATCGTTAGGATAGGTGCCTGTATCGAGACTGCTATCAAGAGCAGGGTCATTCATTCCAGTTTAGGACTTGATCCTCCTAAGGAAACTACCTCATCCAGTAGGAATATCAGTCCCAGGGACCATAGAAAGAAGGAAGATGTACACATGGTTGCTTCCACAGAACCCATCCGACTACCAGCTCCAGCAGCTCAGCAGCAATCAGTTGTCAAAAATACCCGGCCAGTCCGACCAATCCAGGGGCAAAACCATCCTCCCAGAAACTTTACCCCTCTTCCATACACACTCAGCTAGTTGTTGGAATTCCTAACCAAGCAGGGCCTTCTCGAGTTGAGATGCCCCACACCTCTTTTACCTCCAGACAAACAGAACAAGAACTACAATGCCGACCATCACTGCGCCTTCCATAGAGGCCCAGGCTATGCTACAGACTACTGCATAGGCCTGAAGTGTGACATCTAAGATCTCTTGGATGGTGGAAGGTGTAGAGCCCTGGAATTTAGGTTCACTGTTCATGTGAATAGTGTGTGAATAGTGCTATAAATAGTGCCTTCAAGGCCTAAAGCCTTAATGAAATTATGAGTTCATGTTTTGAAATGAGAGGTTTTGAATGAATCAAAATATTTATGGAATGTGTTTTTGGGGGTTAGGGACATATGAAAAATGAGAGTAGGACATACTCCAAGTGTCAAAGAAAGGGATGCCTAAACATTCCCTCAACTTTAAAGAGCTCTAGAATTCTCACCGCTAATAAGAATTGAGTGATTCTTGAATTTTTGGAAAGGTATTGAAACCTTCTTCGAGGTTCATGTTTATCACTTTTTTATATTTTGAGTCGAGGTTAGGTCAAACATCAGATTTCCGTAAGTGAGTCTACTAAAAATCTGGGCTGCTGAAGCCCATTTTCGGACCAGTCGGCTTTAAGGGCAATTTGGTCTATGAATAAAGAAGAATTATAAGTTTTAAAAAACATAAAAGTTGTTTCCCTTTGAAAAAAGAATCCAACTGAAGTTGAATCATCAAAAGGATAAGCGAGTCAAAAGTTATGGTCAAAATACCAAAGCGGGAAAAACCTGTCCATGCAGAGGTCAATTTCGGCGACGAAATGTGTTGGGACCGAATTTTGTCGGCGAATTCAACTCGAAAAATGGAAAAAACGTCCAGTAATGAGCTGTAACTCATCACCAACCTTAGGGGATATTTTTCTAAGATATTTGGCAACCTTTAGGCTATAAATAGGGTCTAAATTTTGTGTATAAGGGTTACCAAACCCTTGAATGTAATTGAGAGAGAGATTGAAGAAGAAGAAGAATAAGAGAAACTTTTTTACTTTCCAACTGTTCTTCCCCAAGCTGAAGTGAGGTTCCAACTTTGTCAAGCTTCCTTCCTTTAGTGTTCTCAAGCTCACAAATCATCACTAAGGTGATTTCAAAGCTTGGAATTTCTCCAAAGGAATTTTGTTCGTGTTCTTGAAGAAGGGGGTTTTCAAACCCAGGTTTTCCCAAGCTTCAACCAAGCTTTCCTCAAGCTTGATTCTACTCCACAGAAGTGTAAAAAACTTCCTTGTAAGGTAGATATAATCTACTATATAGCTTTGTTATGAATTCACTTTGTTATTCACTCTATGATGTTTCCTATAAAAGAAATCCTCTATGTTTAAGAAAGTTTAGATATCTATGATGTATGATACTTTATACATATGCCTCAATGCTATTAAGGTATTTTATGATTTCCATGATACTCACAAGAGCTATATGCTATGTTTAAGAGATTCTAAGTCTAACATGATACTCAAAGTTCTCACATGTTATATTCCAAGTTTTCAAAGGATTACGCTATTATGTCAAAAGGTTTTCTAAGTCTATTAAGATGTTCACAAGTCTCACATGTACACTAGTCTCGCATGAATCAGATTTCTCACAAATTGGATGTTTTCAAAATTCATAAGAAATGCTTAAGAAAACCTCATAAGAACTCACAAGTGATTTTACTGGATCATAGATGCTCACAAGTATCTCAAAAGCTCATTCATATCTCACAAGGCATTATTCATATCTGAAATTTATCCAGATCAATGATCTCTAAGACCTAGAGGGGGGGTGAATAGGTCTATCTAATAATTTCTAACCAATTTTTAATTTTTCAATTAATATGTTTAGAAATCAATGAACAATTCACTCAGACAATCCACACAAATCAAACACATAAGATTTTTATGTGGAAAACCCTAACGGGAAAAAACCACGGGACCTTGTCCAGCAATAAACTTCACTATGAAAAGATATCAAGTACAAGACAAGACCTTACCAAAACAGAAACGACGTTCCTAGGTATAGACTCTTACTCTTGATTTCCACGAACCAGCAGGTTCGATCTCCGCCGTAGCAGCTTCGGTTCCACACCGACCAAATCTTTTCAAGCTACTTCAAAACCACGATCATACACGATCGATCTCCTTCCACGAAGGCTCCGGATCAAACACCGGACACACACACAAAGTGTAGGGTTGTGAATCAATTTAGAAAGTTTCAAACCCTAGAGGGATCTCATACAGATCTGAGATCACACAATGCAAGATCAAACGTTTAGATCTATACTTGCATTCTCTAGGATCAAAGAAAGAGGAGGGATCAACAAAGATCTAATAAAAGCAATAAGAAAAACCCTAGAAGAGTTTCTCAGACCTCTACTCTTTCAAAAATATCAAAGACACGAATTAGGTCTCCAAAAAGTTGTTTATATAGGGTTTAAAAAAAGAATCCAGAAAAAGAAAAATTCTTTTTACGGGGACCGATCGATCGGTGCTCATTACCGATCGCTCGGTCCAAAACGGATCGCTCGGTCCAAATGACCGATCACTCGGTTATAAATCATCTCTCTGGAAAAATTCCCCATACAAACTTTTTGTCCAGTCAATAGCTACCGATCGCTCGGTAGGCCACCGATCGATCGGTCTCAACACCGAGCGATCGGTTGAGACAGAATTGTTTTCAAACCATGATTCATTTCATTGTTATTTGATTCAAATGAGATCAAACAACTTTGTTAGGTTTAAAACTATCATCCTAGGTATGTTTAGAGTTATCTAAGCCAAATCCAACCTAGGTAGGGGTCTCTAAGTCCATTACCTGTCTAGATCTAGAGCAGGAGCTTTTTCTTCTCTTTCTTCAATCTTCTTTAAGCTTTAGCTCTTCTCTTCTGACAAGTTGAACATGACTCGACGACTCGACTCACATGACCTATCTAATGATCACGGAATTTGCCAACACCTATTTAGGGATTTACAATCTCCCCCTTTGGCAATTCCGGGAGAAAACAAGACTAACTCATATTCTAGGTTCAAATTTTCCCAAATGATTCAAAAATAGAAAATTGACCTTTACATGACTCAAAAATAATTACAGGACTTTTGACATGTTAGCTTGTCATGATTTACCAAACTTAGAACCTGTTTGCCTGCACATGCTAAATCAAAAACTTGTGAAGCATGAGAAATAAAATATGGGATAAAATATTTGAAGAATGAAAATATGTATAACATAACATCCACATGTATAACATAACATCCACAATTCCACAATACTATATCCATAACAGGTTAAGCATTCCATAACATCATCCAAAACATTTATAACCTCATCCAACACAATATAACTCTCCCCCTTTTTGGCTCGAAATGCCAAAGGTGGACTAGAAAATTAATGCATAACCATCCAAATGACATGAGATAGAAGATAATGAGCATAAACCATTCAAATGTATACATCCATAACAAGTCAATAATATCCAAGTCGGTTTGTACGAAGTACAACCAAGACAAAATACATCGAAATATCAAACAAAAACTATCACTCGACTAAGATAAACTCCAATCACGAACTATCACTCCTGCTCATCATCAGAAGTGAGCTGGGACTCATAGTAAGCTCGAAAATCTCGAACATCTCTCTGTACGCCCAGCACGGCTGCATCGAGAGATCCAAGTCTACCACGAACCTCTGTAGTAAACTCCTCGTATGATGAAACATGAGTCCTGAGATCCATCTGCATCTCTCGCATCATCCTGGCAAGATCATCCATAGTGGCCGGAGGAGGATGAGATGACCCAGCACCAACTTCTGCTCCCTCCTCTGTATCTCGAACTGAGGCATGTGAAAAACTCTTGCTAGGGTCTTTTTGTTGATTGGACCCTTAGGAACTCGAGTAGGAACACCAGGAGGAGCGATAACTTCTTGAGAACCAAGAAGTTTAGTGATGAGTGAACCAAATGGTAGGGCTCTAACTGCTGTACTAGTTTGATGGGCTTGGATCATCAAGTCAATGATGTGAGCGGCAAGATCAATATCACGCCCACGTAGAAGACTAAACAGAAATCTAGCTCTATCTTCCCTAAGGTCCGCAGTATGAACCTTTGGATGGAGATTTGCACTCATAACTAGGTTTACTAGTCTAGCATCCTTAGTGAGTTTTGCCACTTCAATAAGAGACCCAACCCAAAACGTAGGAGTACCACTAAGAAAGGTAACAACATGTTCCATGGAGTCTTTATCCTCATCACTCTTATAATTATAAGGATAATATGCATTTGGAACTCGAGGACAGCCAAGGAATTTAGAAATCAAATCAGCATTTATGACAACAGATTGTTCTAATGCTCGAGATTTGAATGACCATTTTTTCTGGTTGATTTCAGAAAAATTAGAGTAAAATTCCCTAACTAACTGGACAGAAGCAGGACCGGATAAGGTAAGTATACCTTCCCATTTACGATCTGAAATGAGTTTAGGAAGATAATAATCACCAAAATTGGAAATATGTATGTCCCTTTCAACCATTACACCTTTCTTGCTAAAATACTCACTATAGAGTTGAGCAGCAGTAGGACTTATAAACTGGGATAACTGACTGGACTGGGAAGATGAAGCTTTACCTTTATTTTTCCGAGTTTTATCAGCCAAAGATTTTTGACGATTCTCAATTGTAGAATCTATCATTCTACGAATTGGCCTGTCCCCAATTGAAATACCATGCCCTATTGGAGTGAAAGTAAAAGGCTCTTGGTTTTCCTCATCTAGAGGAGGATCCTCTTGGTTGTTGAGGACCAACCTCCGACGTTTGGGAACGCCAGACATGAGATAAGCAAGAAGAATTAACGACAAAAGGAAAGCCATGGAAGAAAACGCAAGAAAACGATGCCCTAGATGAGAAAATCAATCTAAATCCAAGAAAATGCATAAAGATTACCTTTTAGATGCTTGGGAAACCTTTAGAATCGAATGGAATGACCATAGGAAAGATTTGGAGGAGAGGTAACCGAGAGATCGCTCTGGAGATCGGAGAACAAGTGAACAAAAAAAATAGAAATGAGGGTTTTATAACTCTGTTCATGAAAGACTGATCGATCGGTCTTTAGCACCGAGCGATCGGTGGTCTGAAAAATTTTCAAAAATTTTACATTTATAACCATTTCTCCCCCTCAACCTATGGTTTGGTTTAAACTCATTTTTTACCTCAAAATGACCAATTGACCAAAAAAATATGCAACAATTGATTTCATTAAAATCATAAATAATAATCACCCAAGAATTGATATATCAAGTATAGTCATAAACAAGGATTATGTAAACATTAATTGATTTTCACCGGTGATTAAATATGGTATTTGCATCAAATTCACAATCAGAGTCAAGAAACAATTAGAAGTAATGTGAGTGAGAAATCAAAATTCATTACTTGACTCTTTGAATTGGTTTCCTTCCTTAATCTAGATTTTGACATTATGGCTCAAATGGAACTCTAAAATTTTCAAAAACTAGTTTTAAAACCAATAAACATCCATATTTATATGATGAGCAATTTTTACCCCAAATTTGACTAACAGATTTATTTCATTTCTTTTTCAGTCAAATTGTACTCATTGTGAAAATTCTTTTTGGAGTACACATATATGGTTTTTAGCACATTGGTGACTTTCACACAAGTGAGAAGGTAGCTCTTTCTAATGACAGTGGGGGCTTTCACACTAGTAATCCATATAGATACCTACTGTTTGTCTAGGTAGCCATTACTCACTGTTTGCATTTACTAGTAGCTATCACACAAACTCACAGGTAGTCCTCTCCATGTCAATAATTTTTATAACTAAGGGGCTCACCTTATGGAATTTTTTATGACATTGGTTATAATAGATTTGATTAATCTAGGGAACCATATGGTATAATATCAGAACCTTTAATTAGGAACTAATACCATCTAAAGAATCAGTCAGAGTGCATGTGCAAAATAGAACATCTTTGTGTGCTCAACTCTAACTGAGATTAGTTAGCATGACCAAATTCAATCACAAGATTAAACTAATAGTTGAACTATCCTAATTTACTCAATCCTTTGAAATATTTATCCTTGGATTATATGTTCAAATATGATTTCAAGGAAATAACTTTAAGCAAATTGATAGGACAAAGAAGGTCATACAAACACATTATTATTATTATTTTTTTGCAATATTTTTCAATTTTTGAATGTTTTTGGATTTTTATTAATTAAAGGAAACAAAAAAATAGCTCTATGACACAAATAGAACATGAAGAACACATAGGCTATGAAACAAGTACATTTTTACTCAACTCCGCACAAACCTATGGATTTCCTAAGGAGTTCAAACCTAAGGGAATCTAAGGGTTTTGTTAGAATGTCCGCAAATTGATTCTCTGTTTGGACATACTCTATAGACACAATCTTTTGCTCAACAAGATCACGGATGAAGTGATGTCTTATGTCTATGTGTTTTGTGCGAGAATGTTGAACGGGATTTTTGGAAATATTAATAGCACTTGAATTATCACAATAAACAGTCATAGTGCTCTGTTCAATCCCGTAATCATTCAACATCTGCTTCATCCACAGAAGTTGAGTGCAACAACTGCCAGCTGCTATGTACTCAGCTTCTGCAGTGGACAACGAAATTGAATTTTGCTTTTTACTAAGCCAAGCAACTAAGCAGTTTCCAATATAGAAACATCCTCCAGAGGTGCTTTTCCTATCATCAGCATTTCCGGCCCAATCGGCATCGGAATATCCAACTATCGTGGCATTTGTATCAAAAGAATACAAGAGGCCAAATGATAAAGTTCCACTCACATATCGAATAATACGCTTAACTGCAAGTAAGTGACACTCTTTTGGGCTTGCTTGATAGCGGGCATATGCACCAACACTAAAGGCTATGTCAGGTCTAGTAGCAGTTAGGTAGAGTAAACTACCAATCATGCTTCTATAAGAAGTTTGATCAACATCTTTGCCTGTACCATCTTTACTAAGTTTTGTTATAGAACTCATAGGAGTTCTTACATGCTTAGCAGAGCTCATGCCAAATTTCTTCACTAGATTTTTAGCATATTTGATTTGAGATACTGAGATCCCAGAATCCAATTGCTTGATCTGAAGACCAAGGAAGAAACTTAGCTCACCAACCATGCTCATTTCAAATTCATTTTTTATTTGTTCAACAAATGAACGAGCATGTAAGTCTAATGTGGAACCAAACACTATGTCATCAACATATATCTGGGCGATGACAATATCACCTTTCACATTCTTTATGAAAAGGGTTCTGTCTACTCCCCCTCTCGAAAATCCATTTTCCAAGAGATAAGTAGTCAGCCTCTCATACCAAGCTCTTGGAGCTTGCTTTAAACCATAGAGGGCCCTTTTTAGCCGATAGACTTGATCAAGGTGATGTGGATATTCAAACCCTTTTGGTTGTTCCACATAGACATCTTCATGTAGAATGCCATTCAGAAAGGCACTCTTAACATCCATTTGAAAAAGTTTGAATTTCATATGGCAAGCCACAGCTAGAAGAATTCTTATTGATTCTAGCCTGGCTTCAGGAGGAAAAGTTTCATCGAAGTCAATACCTTCAATTTGGGTGTATCCTTGTGCAACTAACCTAGCCTTATTTCTTATGATATTACCTTTTTCATCAGATTTGTTCTTGAAAATCCATTTGGTACCTATCACATTTGTATTGTTAGGCCTAGGTACTAAATACCAAACATCATTCCTAGTAAACTGAAGTAGCTCTTCTTGCATTCCATTTATCCAATTATCATCTGCAAGAGCTTCAGCTACATTCTTGGGTTCGAAAGATGAAGTATAGCAAATGTAGCTAACTTCATTTTCAATTTGTTTCCTCGTTCTCACTCCTCTTTCAAGATCACCAATAATATTAGTGGAGGTGTGAGGACTCATGACCCTAGGATGTGTAGGTTTTGATGGAGATGTTTGCTTATCAATAAGTGGAGTTGAAACAGTTTCAACATTTTCATTTTCAGCACTTTCATCATCCTCAAGTTGCACATTTTCAACACCGGAGTCATCCACAACTACATTTATGGACTCCATAATTGTAGAGGTTCTCAAGTTGTAAACTCGATAAGCTCTACTGTTGGTGGAATATCCAAGAAATATCCATTCATCACTCCGGGATTCAAATTTGCCCAGTTGCTCTCTATCCTTAAGGATATAGTATTTACTTCCGAATTCTCGAAAGTACTTGACACTAGGTTTCTTGTTATTCCACAACTCATATGGGGTTTTCCTTGTTCCAGGTCTTACAAAAACTCTATTAACTATATAGCAAGCAGTGTTAACTGCCTCAGCCCAGAAATGAGAAGCTAGATTGTTGCTATGAAGCATAACTCTAGCCATCTCTTGGAGAACCCTGTTCTTCCTCTCTACTACACCATTCTGCTGAGGTGTAATAGGTGCAGAAAATTCATGTTTGATACCCGACTCATCACAAAAGTCGTTATACTTAGAGTTTTCAAACTCCTTTCCATGATCACTTCGAATTCAAGTGATTGGGCATCTTTTCTCATTTTGAATTTTCAAGCAAATACTTTTGAAATTGTCAAAAGCATCGGATTTCTCTCTTATAAATGCCACCCATGACATTCTTGAGAAATCATCAACCATGACTAGGATGTATCGTTTTCCGCCTAGGCTTTCAGTTCTTGTAGGACCCATAAGATCCATATGAATTAATTCCAGTGGATATGAAGTAGCAATACTTAAAGTCTTCTTATGTGGGGTTCTAATTTGTTTACCAATTTGGCATGACCCACACACAGCAGTAGAAGGCTTTCCTAGTTTGGGAACACCTCTCACAAGCTCTTGCTTAGAGATTTTGCATAGGTCTTTGAAGTTCATGTGACCTAGTCTTCGGTGCCACAAATCAACCTCCTCAATTTTAGTCTTATAATAGACATTTGAGGGATTAGGACTGGGAGTTAAGCCGTAGCAATTGTCAGTGGTTCTCAATCCTTCTAGAACACACTTACCTTTACCATTAATGACTAAGCATTTATTATGGGTAAAGTGCACAGCATGGTTATCATCACATAGTTGACTTATGCTAATTAAATTAGCTTTCAGTCCTTCAACAAACAAGGCATCTTTCAATTTAGGTATGCCTGGTGAATCGATGATACCCTTCCCTTTGACTAAAGACTTGCTTCCATCACCAAAAGTAACAGTCCCATCTGAACAGTCCTCAAATTGAATAAATAAGGACTTGTTACCTATTATATGCCGAGAACACCCACTGTCGAAGTACCACATTTCTGTGTTTTGGGCTTTCAAGGCAGTATGAATGACAAAGCACTTAATGTCATCCTTTCTTACATACACAGTCTTTAAACTTTGTTTAGATCTTTGATCATTAATCTGTGTAGTAGAGACCTTTTTCCTTTTTGTCCTCCTTGACCTTTTTCTGTTTTGTTCAGTTCTAGCTTTTTGATAAGTCAAATTGTTTCCACTTGAATAATCATTTGGAATAAATTAACCAGTTCTTGTCATAGAGATTTGAGCAATTCTATTAACATCATTGCTCAACATTCTAGACTTTTCAGCTAGAACCTGAATCTGCCTTTGAAGAGTCCCTTGACTTTGATTTTGGTTCCATGAACCATTTCGAGGAGCTCTCCTAAAAGCATTACAATTAGGTCGAATGTGACCTCTCACACCACAAAAGTGACATGTGGGTATGAATCTCGGGAGAGGAGGAGGATTTCTTCTAAAATGAATTTGATTCCTCACAGCATTCACTCTAGGAGTTGTATTTCTAGGCTTTACAAAATTTGTATAAGCCTTAGTACTTGATGTAGAAGGTAGATTCTCTTTAGGATCAGAATGTATTGGCTCAAACACTGCACTAGCCATTGTACCAACAGCTAAAGGACCAGCTGGTGTGTCAGCATGTCCTATCCCAGATCTACTCGAATTTGATCCAAATTTTCTAACTAATTCATCTAGGCAGCTAGTGTTACCAAACATTTTTACTTCTTTTTCAAGAGTATAGACCTTTTGAATCAAGTCAGTCTTGTCTTTAAGGGTAATTTGATGTTCTTTTTCAAGAAATTTCACCTTATCAACAAGAGAGACTTTAAAAGTTTCTAGCTCCATTTGAAGAGTTCTTAACTCTTCAATTTCTTTCATGGAATTGTCTCTTTCAACTTCTAATTTACTGACCATATTAGTCAATGAGACATTCTCTTCCAAAAGACATTGAACTTTCAAAACAAATGCTTCTTTTTCATTTTTCATTTTCCAACTGACTAACTAGAGCACTCTTCTCTTCTGCTACTAGTTTACAAATATCTCTTTCATTTTGAATGATTTTGAGTTTTTTGCTCAAAGAGATTTTTGTTTTAGTCAGTTTCAAACTTTCAGCATACAACTTATCATAAGTTGTTTTCAAATCTTCATCACTTTCAGAGTCAGTTTGACTCTTATGTATGTCATCACTAGACTCAGTATGAACACTCTCATCACTTCTATCCTTTTCATCAACCGCAGAGATAGTCTCAAGAATCCCAGCAAGGGAAACAATGAAACCCGTATGATTTCCAGTATCTTCACTTGAAGAGGAACTGTACGATTCTTCATTCTCGGAATCACTGTCATCCCAACAGGCATTCATCACCTTGCCCTTACTCTTCTTCTTGTTAGGGCAGTTCGGTGAAATATGACCGAAGCCATGACATTCATAACATTGAACACCTTGGGATTTCTTGTCGCCATTCTTGGAATTTTTCTTGTTTTCCCAGGGCTTAGACTTTGACTTCTCAAAAGATTTTCCTCCCTGTTTAAGATTGAACCTCTTTTTCGTTCTAAAAAATTTTCGAAATTTTTTAATGAAGAGAGCCATTTCTTCCTCATTCATGTCTCCATCACTGTCATCCTCATCCAAAGTTTCCTTGATGGATTTCAAGGCTAAAGATTTGTTCTTCTTGGATGGACGGAGATTGAGTTCATAGGTTTGGAGTGAACCAACCAATTCCTCAATCTTCAGAGAGTCAACATTTTTACTCTCTTCGATTGCAGTGACTTTGGGTTGAAATCTCTCTGGGAGAGATCTAAGGACTTTTCTAACTATTTTGGACTCAGATATTTTCTCACCTAAATTGAAACTAGCGTTGACAATGTCACTAAGTTTTGCATAGAATTCATCAAAAGTGTCATTGTCATCCATGTTTAAATGTTCAAATTTGGTGGTTAACATTTGGAGTTTTGAGATTTTAACAGTGGTAGTACCCTCATGGGTAATTTCAAGAATGTCCCAAGCCTCCTTTGCTGTTTCACATGAAGAAATTCGTCTAAATTCCTCAGCAGTGACTGCAGTAAAGATAGCATTGAGACCTTTAGTGTTTCATCCACTTGACTCAAGATCTTCTCTGGTCCATTCATCAGAATATTTGACGATAGTCAAATCACCTACAGTTTTTATGGGCGTAGTCCACCCATTCTGTATAGACATCCAGATTCTCTCGTCAATTGATTTGAGAAAGGCTCTCATTCTAGCTTTCCAATAAGCATAATTATTCCCATCAAAAAGTGGGGGATGAGAGACGGATCCTCCTTCTCTTAGAGTACTCATGATCACGGATAATACAGGATCACACTTAAGGGATTAGCCTTATCAGTGAACTCGCTCTGATACCAATTGAAATTTATCCAGATCAATGATCTCTAAGACCTAGAGGGGGGGTGAATAGGTCTATCTAATAATTTCTAACCAATTTTTAATTTTTCAATTAATATGTTTAGAAATCAATGAACAATTCACTCAGACAATCCACACAAATCAAACACAGAAGATTTTTACGTGGAAAACCCTAACCGGAAAAACCCACGGGACCTTGTCCAGCAATAAACTTCACTATGAAAAGATATCAAGTACAAGACAAGACCTTACCAAAACAGAAACGACGTTCCTAGGTATAGACTCTTACTCTTAATTTCCACGAACCAGCAGGTTCGATCTCCGCCGTAGCAGCTTCGGTTCCACACCGACCAAATCTTTTCAAGCTACTTCAAAACCACGATCATACACGATCGATCTCCTTCCACGAAGGCTCCGGATCAAACACCGGACACACACACAAAGTGTAGGGTTGTGAATCAATTTAGAATGTTTCAAACCCTAGAGGGATCTCATACAGATCTGAGATCACACAATACAAGATCAAAGGTTTAGATCTATACTTGCATTCTCTAGGATCAAAGAAAGAGGAGGGATCAACAAAGATCTAATAAAAGCAATAAGAAAAACCCTAGAAGAGTTTCTCAGACCTCTACTCTTTCAAAAATATCAAAGACACGAATTAGGTCTCCAAAAAGTTGTTTATATAGGGTTTAAAAAAAGAATCCAGAAAAAGAAAAATTCTTTTTACGGGGACCGATCGATCGGTGCTCATTACCGATCACTCGGTCCAAAACGGATCGCTCGGTCCAAATGACCGATCGCTTGGTTATAAATCATCTCTCTGGAAAAATTCCCCATACAAACTTTTTGTCCAGTCGATAGCTACCGATTGCTCGGTAGGCCACCGATCGATCGGTCTCAACACCGAGCGATCGGTTGAGACAGAATTGTTTTCAAACCATGATTCATTTCATTGTTATTTGATTCAAATGAGATCAAACAACTTTGTTAGGTTTAAAACTATCCTCCTAGGTATGTTTAGAGTTATCTAAGCCAAATCCAACCTAGGTAGGGGTCTCTAAGTCCATTACCTGTCTAGATCCAGAGTAGGAGCTTTTTCTTCTCTTTCTTCAATCTTCTTTAAGCTTTAGCTCTTCTCTTCTGACAAGTTGAACATGACTCGACGACTCGACTCACATGACCTATCTAATGATCACAGAATTTTCCAACACCTATTTAGGGATTTACAATATCTTGCAAGGCATCATACATATCTCACAAGGCATCATATGTGGCTCAGATGACTCATAAAGTTTTATAAATACTCATAAGCACTCTTTAGAACTCATAAGTGATTGATTTATGCAAGACCTCATAAGATACGTTTTGTTTTTACGAAATCTCAAAAGATAAAGTTTAAAAAGCTATGCACTTGTAAAAGTATGATTTCCAAGTTCGGTTTAAAGCATGAAATATGAATTGTTAACCCTCTATGTGCTCGCATGATATTGTTACTTTATGACACTGTTAGCTAGTATTTTGTACTCACTGAGTATTCCATGCTCAACCGAATTGTTGACTTTGGTAGGTTTTGTGGATGCACCTGCTCCTGAGCCTTGGATAGAGGAGGAGTACTACGAGCCTGATCCTGCAATGGATCACTACCAAAATGATGAAGCTCTAGATTGGGGGCCCTATCTAGACTATTGTTGAGTGAAGTGAGAGAGAAGGTCATGTATTTTGAAAGTGGGAAATGTCCACTTTAAATTATATGTTTTGAGAGTATTGAGGGTGGGGCTTGTCCACTTCATACTTAAAGTTTATGGTGTTCTGTGATTTGAACTTGAACCTAATGATAGGAGTACGTTATTTTGAATTGCTTCCGCTTTGTTTTAGTTATATGTATAACTTGTGCGCTCTGACAGGATGTTAAGTATGCCTTATGTGCCATACCGGATGTTTGACACGACGGTCACGAACTAAAGTATCCCTAACTCCTAGGGGGTAATTTAGGTCGTGACAGAAGGGTTGAGCTAGCTCCTAACAACACCAGCATCAATCAAGTGTCATTGCCCCCACATAATAATCAAATCAACTTTATTCAGTGGGAAAAGCCTAGGGCAAGGCAGTCAGGACCCAGCATACTCGCAGTCGATGATGGCATCATTAGGCCCTCTTTCCAATCCCCTATTATAATCCCCTTCCCCCAGTCAAACATACAGACTATTCAGTCTCCAATCCAGATATCTGTCCCCGAACAGATCATCTATACTATCCCTTGCCCTGTAAATTGGCCTACAACTCCAGCTCAAGCCTCAACCACTTCAGGCCCTATCCGGATCCCCTACATCCTAGAGCCACCTTTTAACCTCAACCGAGTACCCGCTCCCTGCTCTCTCATCCTTGAGAGCAAGAGCATAGCCAACCTAACCAGATCAGGCCGGGTATATTAATTTCCCACAACTTAGTCGGCAAAGGTGAAGAGTGCAAAGAAAGAGAAAGAGAAAGCAGGGGTGTCAGACCCACTGAAGGAAGCAGCTAATTAAGTAATTTTATTGAAAATCCTAGAGAAAGCAGAGGAGTTCAATATTGCTCAACAATTGAGCAAGGTCCCAACACAGATATCTATTTTGGGTCTTCTTCTCACATCAGAGCACCATTGGAAACAACTGCTCTGAGTATTTGGCAATGCCCACATAATACCAAACATAACGCCCAAGAAACTGGGGCAAATGGTAGGGCAAATCATTGAATCTAGAATCATTATCTTCACAGAAGAGGAAATACCGGATAGTGACAGGGATCACACTCGGGCCTTGTACATAGCAGTTCAGTGCATGGGTCTTCTTCTCACATCAGAGCACCATTGGAAACAACTGCTCCGAGTATTTGGCAATGCCCACATAATACCAAACATAACGCCCAAGAAACTGGGGCAAATGGTAGGGCAAATCATTGAATCTAGAATCATTTCCTTCACAGAAGAGGAAATACCGGATAGTGACAGGGATCACACTCGGGCCTTGTACATAGCAGTTCAGTGCATGGACCGAACGTTATCATCAGTGCTCATTGATAATGGCTCCTGCCTAAATGTCTGTACACTTTCTATGCTGCAAAACCTGGGCATAAACCTCAGTCAAGTGAAAAAGAGACCTATGACCATCAGGGCTTTTGACAACACAACCAGACAGAACCTGGGTGATATCGATTTGACCACTGGGGTCGGAGCAGCTTAGTTCTCAACGAACTTTCAGGTGGTAAATGTGTTAGCCTCATTCACCTTTCTCCTAGGGAGGTCATGGATCCACGTGGCTGGAGCCATTCCCTCCTCTCTCCACCAGAGAATTAAGCTCATCCAGGATGACCACCTAGTCGTCATTCCTTCTGAGGAGTTGTCAAGTTCCTTTGGGGATGTCTAGGAGCTGGGGCAAGGCACTGCCTTCATGACATTCCAATTCGAGTAGGTTGGGTCTATCGCCCAGGTAGAACAGAAAAGCAAGCAAGTAGTACTACCGTTTGTAAAAATGATGGCCAGAATGAACTACCAGCCCGGAAATGGTCTCGGTGCCAGGAATCAGGGTATGAAGAAGAAATACATGCCTCCTCGCTATATATCTCCCTACGGCTTGGCATACATGCCCAAATACGAGGATTATCTCTCCAAGCTGACTAAAAAGAGCAGACAGTCGGAGAATCTTGAACCCCGACCCCATATCTCTGTAACCTTTCTTGTGGGAATCTTCGAAACCTATCCAGAAAACTCTGCTGCACCCGTTGCCTTAACACCCCAGCCCAGTAGCGAATCTTCTGGGATTCCAGATCCGGAAGTGTTCAGCATGGCCCAAATGTTCGACGAGCTGACTGTCGAAGATGCTACCGAAGCAGAATATCTAGCGGGAGAGCAAGTTTATACCCTCTCCAACAGCACCGAAGCATCCTCCAATCGCCAGCCACTAATCCGTTGGTAGACTGAGGCTCTCACCATCAAGGACATTCAAGGCTAGGGCAAGCACTGTGCAGGATAGGTTAGTCCAAAACAGCAGTGACCAAGCAACACCCTTCTCCTTCATCTATCTCTTTTTGCTCCCATGTGTAAATCTAAATATCAGGCCATTGTTGGCCTCTCTTTTTATTTGAGTCTTTTCTGTAACAAGTCATCATTTTGTTAATGAAAATCAGATTATGTTGACTCAAAAATCATGTTTTCGAAAAAACATTTCATATCGGCTAATGACGAAATCACACGGACTCTTCCTCTGGAAGGCCTAGTGTCCTGAAGCCAACAAAAATAAAAAATCATAGGCATGCTAAACTGAAGCTAATTGATTTACCAGGAAATTATCTCTGACAAGGCTACCCCTCAAACCCTCCTTGAACTCTCCGAAGTAGAGTATGACTCAGAACAGGAAGAGGAACCGCCTCGGGAAATTCTGGACCTCTTTAAGCACAGCGAAGGACTTCTACAGTCGAACATGGAAGACATTGAAATAGTCAATCTGGGTTCCGAGGACAACCCCCAGCTAGTCAAGATCGGCACAAGCATGAGCCCACAGCAAAGAGTAGACATGATCAGTTTTTTGAAGAGCTACAGTAACGTCTTCGCTTGGTCGTATGCAGAGATGCCCGGCTTAAACCCAACATTGGTGGTAAACAGACTGCCCCTGAACCTTAACGTCAGACTAGCAAAGCAGAAACTGAGACGGATGAGGCCCGAATGGTCACAGAAAGTCAAGGAAGAGTTGAAAAGCATATCAGTGCAGGCTTCCTGGCAGTAGGAAACTACCCTGAGTGGTTAGCCAACATTATCCCGGTACCCAAGAAGGACGACAAGGTCCGAATGTGTGTTGACTACCGGAATTTGAACAGGGCAAACCCCAAAGAAAACTTCCCTCTCCCGCACATTGACATTCTGGTTGACAATACTGCAGGACATGAGACACTCTCATTCATAGATGGTTTCTCCGGATACAACCAAATCAGGATGGCAGAAGAAGACATGGAAAAAACCTCCTTTATAACACCTTGGGGCACATTTTGGTACAAGGTCATGCCCTTAAGACTCAAAAATGCCGGGGCAACCTATCAAAGGGCCATGACAGCACTGTTCCACGACATGATCCACAAGTCAACTGAAATCTATGTGGATGACATGATCATCAAGTCGCCTACTGCCGAGCAACACCCTGAAGACTTGAAGAGACTCTACGATAGACTCTGAGAGTTCGGCCTGAGACTGAATCCAGCCAAAGTGTCTTTGGAGCCTCATCAAGAAAGCTCATTGGCTTCATAGTCAGCAAGAGAGGCATTGAGATCAATCCAGCCAAAGCCAAAGCCATCATCGAAATGCCAACTCCCCACACTTGATAGGAAATCCAAGGGTTCCTGGGCAGAATTCAGTACATCAGCAAATTCATTTCTCAGCTCACTCCGATATGCAAGCTAATCTTTAGGCTTCTCTCAAAGAATACACCTATAGTCTGGACAGCAGAATGCCAGGAAGCCTTTGACAAAATAAAGCAGTATCTTCTGAATCCTCCAGTACTTGTGCCTCCTACACCGGGACAACCACTGCTACTCTACATCTCCGTACAACAGACTTCCATGGGGTACATTTTGGCACAACATGACAAGATAGGCAGAACAGAGCAAGCCATCTACTACATCAGTAAGCGCCTACTAGAGTATGAAGAGCGGTACAGCCCTCTTGAGAAGACATGCCTGGCACTGGTATGGGCTACTCAGTGTCTTTAGCATTATCTGCTTTCGTACCCGGTAATCCTGATCTCCCGGATGGACCCACTCAAGTACTTACTGAAAAACCAGCCACCACTGGAAGGACTGCCCAATGGCTTATGATGTTGTCAGAATTCGACATCACGTACATGACATAGAATTCAATCAAGAGGCAGGCGGTAGCAGATTACCTTGGCCACAGTCTTACACAGGACTACGTGTCTGTACATGATCGATTTCCAGACGAAGCTATCCTGTATGTAGAAGCAGATGAACAAGATTACTCCGACTAGGAGTTGTACTTTGAGGGAGCTGCCAATAGTCATGGGCACGGGACATGAGCAGTCCTGATCTCACCCATGGGAGCAAACCTCCCTATCTTAGTCAAGCTGAAGTTCAAATGTTCTAACAATGAGGCAGAATATGAGGCATGCATAGCCAAACTGAAAGAAGCCCTAGATATCGGGATTGAAGAGGTAGACATCTACGGTGACTCATCTCTAGTAATCTGTCAGGTGAATGAATCTTGGGTCATCCGAGAAGCAAGGCTAGTCCCATACTTGGCCTACCACAATCTGCTAATCAGTCAGTTTAGAAGAATCAGCTTCAGTCACAGGTCCAGGAACTAGAATAGATTCGCCGACGCACTGGCCACTCTCGCTTCCATGGTACAAATCCCCACAGGCATCATTCTCTAGCCAATTAAAATTTAGCAACAGGATCAGCCTGCCTACTGCCTTCAGATCGAGGAGGTATCAGACAATATGCCTTGGCATACAGACATCAAGCAGTACTTCGAGGATGGGACCTTCCCTCTCGATGCTACCAAGGCAGACTGCCTGGCAATCAGAAGACTAGCCATTCAGTTCGTCCTATCAGGGGGCATCTTATACAAAAGTTCGCCGAACTTACTCTAGCTCAGATGCCTAGACACTAGTGAAGCAGCACAGGCATTTGAAGAAGTTCACGGAGGAACTTGCGGCCCACACATGAATGGGTTGATGCTCTCTAAGAAGATACTTAGGTCGGGCTACTACTGGTTCACCATGGAATAAGACTATTACAAGCACGTACAGAAGTGCCACCAGTGCCAAATCTATACCGACAGGATAAATGCACCGCCAAATAGGCTGCACAATCTAACTGCTCCTTGGCCATTCTCTGCCTGGGGCATCGATGTAATCAGACCTATAGCTCTGAAAGCATCCAACGGACATTGATTCATTCTGGTAATAATCGATTATTTCACAAAATGGGTCGAGGCAGCCTCTTATGCCAATGTCACAGTCTCAGTGGTTCAGCATTTTTTGAAAAGGGATATCATCTGCCGATATGGTGTCGTGATCCAAAGCCCACCCTAGGAGTTAGAGTGAACTTTGGACGACAAATCATGACTTACATGACATGCTTAACCAAAATAACCTGCAAAAGACCTGGAGCATATATAATAGAGGACAAAATGCGGAAACATACTCTAATATAGCACAGCGGAAGACTTAACCAAACCTCTATGTATATACATATGTGATCCAAGTTCAATACAAAAGAAATAAAGACAATGAAAGTGCGGACATGCCCGCCAAAATACATCAATATAACTCTCAAGCTCACCCACAGGTAACCGCTCAGAATCTACCACCTCTAATAATAACCCTCGCCCTGAGGATCCTCCACAGGCTTCTCAACGTACTCCTCCTCCACCCATGGGCCGGGAGCACAGACATCAAATGGAGCAGCCGCTCCGCTATCAGCTGCCGACATAAGAAGTACGGCTGAACATGGAATACTCAGCGTGTACCAAATACTAACCAACAGTCATAGTACAACAACAATGTCATAACAAAACAATACCAATATAGAAGCAGGAAGCAGTTCACAAAATCCTTGAAAAACCTCGTACACTTGACTTGACTTAAAACATCCTTTTCATGCTTAAAACTTGTCCTGTCTGTCTTGTCTTGACGTATCATGTCGTGTCATGCGTGTCATGCCATGTCATGCTTGCTTGGAAAAATAAACTACTTGTGAGGGAAGGTCTTCTTCCTAAATGCTCATGCTTGTCATGCCATGTATCATGCTTGCTTGGAAAGTAAACTACTTGTGAGGGAAGGGATACCCTTCTTCCTAAATGTTCATGCTTGTCGTGCCATGTATCTCGCTTGCTTGAAAAATAATCTAATTGTGAGGGAAGGGAGACCCTTCTTCCTAAACGCACTTGCGAGGGAAGGAAAACCCTTCTTTATGATAATGCATGATTGTCTTGTCCTTGTCAAAAGCGAAGTAAAGCATATCGTAGGATATGTCTCACCTCTAATTCTCATTCTTGACCCACCTCTAATTCTCATTCTTGAAAAACCTCGATAACACATGTCATGCATGCCGTGCTCGTGAGATTGTGTACATACTTGCATTTGGAATTAAACATGACATTTGGGTAATTCACAATACACATAACATCGATAATTTGAGCAAGTTAATATTCATACAAATTAGGGAAAGCAAGAAAACACACTATCATAGGCCCTAGGAATTTCCATAATTAATTAAGCATGCATCACTCAATTTCCAACTCATTTTATTCACCTTGGCATTTCATCAAACATAGGGTGTGTTCATTATGTATTAACCTACATCATGCTTTTCTAGGTGGATTGATGTTCACATCACACATGTACGTTTGTTATGGATACAATGCCCTCCCCATTTCATTCATCACATCATTCACACGGCATCCATTCGCCCAAATCCATCCTCACACAACCATTCCATTCACATCCCAATAGGTTCATACTTTAGGAAAACAATAAAAGGAAGGAAAGAATGGGGGATATGAACTATGAGGATAGTAAAAGGTACCGACCTTGACAATGAGGAAAGAAAACCCCTTGCAAAACGTGCGTGAGTTGCTGCCCTAGCTTGGAGGACGTGCTTCCCACGAGCTTGAACCTTGGATTGAAGAATCCAAGCCTTTTGGAACAATCTTGAGTTCACAACCCTTTGATTTCTTCTCAAGAGGATGCCCTAGGTTTAAAAACCCCTTTCTCTTCTCTCCTTATCTCCCAAATCTTCTAAGTGTTGAGAATGAGCCCTAAAGGCTCGGGCAATCCTATATAGGAAAGGGTTTAACACCCAAAAGATGAAAACGCCCTTAATGAAATTCAGCAAAACACGATAGACCGAGCGATTCGGTGGTTATGACCGATCGATCGGTTGCCTACCGAGCGATCGGTGTTCTTGGCCGAGCGGTTGGTCAAAAACAAGCTCTCTGGAAAATTTCCCCATACAAAAAAGTTAACCAGTCGATAGCCTCCGATCGATCGGTTATGGACCGATCGATCGCTATTGTGGACCGAGCGATCAGTGCTCTGCAGGTCCAAACTGTTTTGGCCATATTTTTTGACTCGTTCGTCGGAATTTGACTATTCAACTTGCGTTGGGTTTGTACTTCGAAAAGGAACATTTCTGATATTTCAGAATTTTTAATTTCACCCTTATTCATTGACCAAATTACCCCTAAAGTTAACTGATCCGTAAATGGAGTTCAGTAAACTGGATTTTTAACATATCCGACTTAGGAATTCCACTTCCCAACACTTAACATTCTTTAAAATTTCTCCTTTCCTAGGAATTGGAAGATTACAAAGGCCTAAAGCCCTGGCACGGATTCAAATACATGGGCAAAAGTTTTGGGGTTCTACATCCTCCCCCCCTTATGGGAATTTCGTCCTCGAAATTAGGACGTTTCTAAATCAAATGAGGATACCTTCACATGTTTAACCTTGCCCACAGAACGATATGCTAATCCTTTATTGGTCAATACAAGGCTAGACACTCACACTCGTCGGCAAAGTGACTGCTCATTAAAAAACACAAAATGCATCAATCTAAACTACCAGGAAACTTTCATAACATAATGTAGCATAGTTACATACAGGTGGCAACTGACTGCCCATGAGCAAACACAAAAATACATTCATTTCTACAAAATCTCTTCTCTCTCTCACGTCCTCACGCCCTATCATTTGGTGCCTGAGCATTCTGTCCTGGCGTGGCAAGGGCTTGCCCCTGGTTAGCCTAGCAAGGTGGCTGTGTGGACTGCTGGGGGCTTGATGCCTGTGTAGAGCCCTGCAGAGGTGACCGCCTAACTGTGGGCCTAACTCCCTGAGAATAAGGTGACATCAGACAGTAGGGACAATCTTTGATCATGTGGCCCCGACGACCACAGCGGAAACATCCACCGGAGATCCTCCTACACTCTCTGGCCACATGCCTCCTCCCACAAAGGGTACATTTCTCAAAGAGTAGGTGGAGGGCGCATATCCCGTGGCTTGAGATGGTGCGAGGCGGGGTGCCTGCGTGGTAGCCGTGTGCGCAGCCGGTGAAGCAAACGAATTAGGAGCCTATGGTGTAGTAGGAGGACTCTGTACCTGCTTATGTCCAGAGGATTGGTATCTAACCCATGCTTCTGCAACCAATGGGTCTATGCCACCATAAAACACCGGGGGCCTCATCCTCCAAAGTGCCTCAATTCCTGTGGCATGATGTGTAGGGATAGGTACAAGTACCATCGCAGGAGTGGGGGTAGAGGGCTGCCTAGCTGCAAGCATTGCTAGTGATTCTGCTATGGATCCCAAGACCTGAGTGAGATCAAGCTGCTCATTCCCCAATGGAGGAGGAGATACTCCACCTCTCCTCGTGTGGTATCCACGACCCTAATCGCCACGTCTCATGGTTTACTCCTGAGGACGATGGCAAGGCATAAGTCTAACTCGAATCCCATTATAATCCGACATTGCATTTTCATAATATTAGGTATTTATCAAAGTCCACAACATACATCAAGATACACACACCATAGCATAATAATATATTCTAAGGTTCCCAGCGAAGCCAAGACACGAGGTTGGTTGAGTTACCACCAGTTATGGTCTAAGGCTAACTTGTTAGTTGCTACTTAAGGGCAATAACTTCTCTTGAGTATAGTTGAACTCAAGCCCCTAACCTATGCGAGCACATCGTATATGTCTAAGTACAATTATAATAGTATAATTGTACAAGTAGTTTTCCTAGAGACGCTAAGCTTCACACTCGATTATGGTATTAACCGATTACATACTCAAGACCTTAACCAGTTTTAAAACTACTACTAATGACTAGTTCATTTAATTGAGTTGTTTTAATTAAATTCCTCTTAATCTGGTCACATGTATGATGCTTCTATGATCTACAAGATGCATGCAGGGAATGTATATGATGTTTATGATATGTACGAGATGTTCATGCCCTGTATGAAATTCATGACATGTATGAAAATGTATGATGATCATGAGGTGCATGATGATTATGCTATGTATGAAGTGGATGCTATCCTTTGGAGTTTGTAATTTCTTTATTATCTTGGACTGGGCATCAGGTCTAGAACGTGCTGCAGAATGAACGCGCATCTGTATCTAGACTAGGATCGAGCACTGAGTCTAGGGCGTACTGCAGACGCGCATCTAGAAACGTGCATCAGACATCCATGTGCTTGTCCAAAATTATTATTATTTGGGACTGAACACTGGGTCTAAGACGTGCTGCAGAAAATGCGCAACTGTACTTAGAAGCGTGCATCGAGCATCCCTAGGCTTGTTAAAATTACATTTGTTCCTTGATTTTAAAACATATTGCTATCTATATCTGTTTCTACTAGTCGTGGGGTTACATGGACTTATCGTCATACCGTGATGCGCGACTTGTGCTTATTTGTGATGTAAGATGCATTGAGTATAGTTTAACAAGTCAAATTACACCAAATACACATAATATTATATATCAAGACCTATGTCCCTATTTTCGCAATAATTCTAAATATACTAGAATTGAAAGACCTACGAGCATTCTATAGCCCCTCTTGGGAAAAAAATCCCTACAGAAATCTAATAACACAATGTATGACAAAGACCTACCACCCTGTTGTCAACTAACACCTAGGCTGGACTCTAGCCTGCGTATCACTCAACTCATGAGTCTAATTGGGAATTCATTCATAAAGTATTGGTTTTCACTTAGCGTGTAACCTACAGCATGTACACCATATAGCATATAGTACCATATAACAATACCACATATAATAGTATAGTACCATGATATTCATTACGTCAAGTCATCAGAGTATTTATAATATTATACTTTGGTGTTCTAGCGTTCCTAAGACCTGTACTTGGTTGGAGCAACCATTTTTGACTAAGACTAAAGTTTAGTCTTACACTTGGGACAAGAATCGCTTCCGACTTGCTTCCTTCCTAACTTGTTCCCGGGTATATGCTCTTGTCAAGCTGTGGTACTAGATTCTAAGTGACCCTAGAGACCTAAAGCCTAAGCTCTGATACCACTTCTGTCGCGACCCAAAACCCACCCTAGGAGTTAGAGTGAACTTTGGACGACAAATCATGACTTACATGACTTGCTTGACAAAAATAACCTGCAAAAGACCTGGAGCATATACAATAGAGGACAAAAGACGGAAACATACTCTAACATAGCACAGCGGAAGACTTAACCAAACCTCTATGTATATACATATGTGATCCAAGTTCAGTACAAAAGAAATAAAGACAAAGAAAGTGCGGACATGCCCACCAAAATACATCAATATAACTCTCAAGCTCACCCATAGGTAACCACTCAGAATCTACCACCTCTAATAATAACCCTTGCCCTGAGGATCCTCCACAGGCTCCTCAACGTACTCCTCCTCCACCCATGGGTCGGGAGCACAGACATCAAATGGAGTAGCCGCTCCGCTATCAGCTACCTACATAAGAAGTACGGCTGAGCATGGAATACTTAGCGTGTACCAAATACTAACAAACAGCCATATTACAAAAACAATGTCATAACAAAACAATAGCAATATAGAAGCAGGAAGCAGTTCACAAATATAAAGTAGGAACAATTCATATCATCACGAGAAAGTAAAGCGGTTTATAATCATGCTTGCATTCGTAAAAGCCGATAAAATCCTTGAAAAACCTCATGCACTTGACTTGACTTAAAACATCCTTTTCGTGCTTAGAACTTCTCTTGTCTGTCTTGTCTTGTCGTATCATGTCGTGTTATGCCATGTTATGCTTGCTCGGAAAAATAAACTACTTGTGAGGGAAGGGAGACCCTTCTTCCTAAATACTCATGCTTGTCATGCCATGTATCATGCTTGCTTGGAAAGTAAACTACTTGTGAGGGAAGGGAAACCCTTCTTCCTAAATGTTCATGCTTGCCGTACCATGTATCTCGCTTGCTTGGAAAATAATCTACTTGTGAGGGAAGGGAGACCCTTCTTCCTAAACGCACTTGCGAGGGAAGGGAAACCCTTCTTTATGATAATGCATGATTGTCTTGTCCTTGTCAAAAGCGAGGTAAAACATATCGTAGGATATGTCCCACCTCTAATTCTCATTCTTGAAAAAACCTCGATAACACATGTCATGCATGCCGTGCTCGTGAGATTGTGTACATACTTGCATTTTGAATTAAACATGACATTTGGGTAATTCGCAATACACATAACATCGATAATTTGAGCAAGTTAATATTCATGCAAATTAGGGAAAGCAAGAAAACACACTATCATAGGCCCTAGGAATTTCCATAATTAATTAAGCATGCATCACTCAATTTCCAACTCATTTTATTCACCTTGGCATTTCATCAAACATAGGGTGTGTTCATTATATATTAACCTACATCATGCTTTTTTAGGTGGATTGATGTTCACATCACACATGTACGTTTGTTATGGATACAATGTCCTCCCCATTTCATTCATCACATCATTCACACGGCATCCATTCGCCCAAATCCATCCTCACACAACCATTCCATTCACATCCCAATAGGTTCATTCTTTAGGAAAACAATAAAAGGAATGAAAGAATGAGGGATATGAACTAGGAGGATAGTAAAAGGTACCGACCTTGACAATGAGAGACAAAAACCCCTTGCAAAACGTGCTTGAGTTGCTACCCTAGCTTGGAGAACGTGCTTCCCACGAGCTTGAACCTTGGATTGAAGAATCCAAGCCTTTTGGAACAATCTTGAGTTCACAACCCTTTGATTTCTACTCAAGAGGATGCCCTAGGTTTAGAAACCCCTTTCTCTACTCTCCTTATCTCCCAAATCTTCTAAGTGTTGAGAATGAGCCCTAAAGGCTCGGGCAATCCTATATAAGAAAAGGGTTTAACGCACAAAAGATGAAAACGCCCTTAATGAAATTCAGCAAAACACGATAGACCGAGCGATCGGTGGTTATGACCGATCGATCAGTGTTCTTGACTGAGTGGTCGGTCAAAAACAAGCTCTCAGGAAAATTTCCTTATACAAAAAGTTAACCAGTCGATAGCCCTAGATCGATCAGTTGTGGACCGATCGATCGCTGTTGTGGACCGAGCGATCGGTGCTCTGTAGGTCCAAACTGTTTTGGCCATATCTTTTGACTCGTTAGTCGGATTTTGACGATTCAACTTGTGTTGGGTTTGTAATTCGAAAAGGAACATTTCTAACTTTTCAAAATTTTTAATTTCTCCCTTACTCATTGGCCAATTTACCCCTAAATTTAACTGATCCGTAAATGGAGTTCAGTAAATCGGATTTTTAACATATCCAACTTAGGAATCCCACTTCCCAACACTTAACATTCTTTAAAATTTCTCCTTTCCTAGGAATTGGAAGATTACAAAGTCCTAAAGCCGTATCACAGATTCTAATACATGGGCAAAAGTTTTGGGGTTCTACATATGGTGTCCCGTATGAGATTGTAACAGACAATGCTCTCAGCTTTTGGAACAAGGGGATAACTGACCTCTGCCAGAAATTCAAGATTCAGCATCACAATTCTACACCGTACAGGCTACAGACCAATGGTGCAGTTGAAGCCACCAATAAAAATCTAAAGAAAATCATTGAGAAGATTGTCACCAAGTACTCTGCCTTGTATGAGATGCTTCTATATGCACTCATGGCCTGAAGAACGTCCATCCAAACCTCAACTAGGGCAACACCGTTCTCTCTGGCTTATGGTATAGAACCAGTGCCCCCCATCAAAGTACAAATTCCATCATTTCGAGTGTTAAGGGAAGCAGAGCTCTCAAAAGCAGAGTGGGCACAGACCCGGTATAAGCAGCTGAATCTGATTGAAGAGCGGTGACTAAAAGCCATCAATCACTCTCAGGCCTATCAGAGGCGTACGGCTATGGCATTCAACAAGAAATTCAAGCCACGAAACATCGAGATCGGCGACCTGGTTCTCCGAAAAATGTTGCCAAACTGCCCTGACCCGAGGGGCAAATTCACTCCTAACTACGAAGACCCATACATTGTCCGAGACAAATTCTCAGGCGGCACCCTTCAACTCAGACGTATGGATGATGAAGACCTCCTAGAACCCTTCACCATAGACAAAGTCAAACGATACTACGCTTAGAGTCTAGATTTGATAGGCGCTTTGCACTTGTAGTTTCTCCAGGAAATGACATGAGGCCATCCTTGGCACACTCCTTATCCCTCTTTCCTATAACCTATTTACAAATCAATGAAATCCGCTAGTTAGCTCTTTAAGCCTAACATCCCTTCTTTCATTACACCTCTTCAGGGACACCCTCCCTCGCCCTCTACGGCATTTACCTGAACTACGTCATGACCTGATCCTACAAAGGGTACGTAGGCAACCTGACGAAATCAGGTGCGGTCACAAAAAGGGTAATCATCCCCCGATTCTCCCCAAGCAGAGACCTTCTTCTCCTGAGAAAGAGTCCAAAACTTCCCTAGCTCTCTCCTCAGAGATGACTATTCCCTCACAGAGTCACTCCCTAAGCAGAGACAAACTCTCCCAAACTCTCCGGACGAGTCAACTCTCAAGGGTACAAAGTTTCCATCAAAGGAAAACCCAAAATAGAAGTCGAAACACTTCAAAAGCCAGAGACTCCCCACAGAGATGATCTCTCCGAACTCTTTCCCTACAAGAAAAACCTTTCAGGGACAACCTCTCTCACCCAAAACAATCCCCGAGCGAAGACAACCTCTCTATTCTCAGCAGAGACAACCTCTCTCACCCTCCCTAGCAGAGACACCCTCTCTCAACATTCCCCAGCGGAGCAAAAAAAAACACCGGGAATCCTAAGGGTACAAGTCTTAAACAGACGAATTTCTCCAGAGAGTGAAAATCAATTATAATAAAGCAAACTTCCAAGAGAGTGCAAATCAACTACAAACAGAAAAAATCCTAGGGTGTCCCAAACTTCGGTCCCCCAGCCTACATTTCATCCTACTCCAAGTCCTTCTAGATCCCCTAGAAACTACGAGTACAATCGTAATATCACATCTGTACCCCCAGCGGAAATATCGTCTCTCAATCCCCATAGGAGTGCCATTCAGGGCAATTATGGGAGAAGATCCATTTTCCCCATCAAATACCGATTTCCCCAGTAAGTCGCAGGCATGAGTGAAAACCGGTAATGGCCTCAATGCGCAAAAATCACGCGATCCCCAGACCTAGTCTTGCGACTAGGGGTAAAAAAGGGATAAAAATCAATCAGCTTCGCAGGCATAAGGAAAATTGGCAAACGGCCTCATCGCGTGAAAATTATGCGAATCCTATGACTTGGTCATTCCAAGGGTAAAAAGGGAGAAAAGCTTTAGAGCAGTTTGACAACAGAGTTCGGCGGCAAGTAGTCTAGCCAAATAAATCCCCTACAACGGCCCCCAACAGATGGCATGGAAGGATAGCTTCCCCGACACCAGTCTCCAACAGAATTTAGATCCCCATCAGCGATCTACGATAGTGTCATTTCCCCTAGCAGATCCCCAGTAACGGTCTACAACAGTACCATACTCCCCAGCGGATCTCTAGCAGAAGTATCCAATTTGCTCCTCAGCAAGCTTCTCCATTGCCAGAGTCTAATCTCCAGTAGTGACAAGAGAAATAGGTCTACCCATGAGCATCCCCAGCGATGACAAAGCCTCTTCTGGGTCATACTCTGCTCTCAAAGAGTTAAAGGCAAATTACAAGATCCCAAAGCCCTATCTAAGGCAACTTCCTGGTAAAACTAATAGCTAGTTGAACATTCTTTCTGTTGAAAATCAAATTTTTTTACAAAAGTCCAAAACCTTTTATAAAATGTTTTCAAAATAGACCCTTTTAGTATCCAAACCAGGTCATACCAGCCTGCACTGAGCAGCCCCGACAAGATAAAGCAGAAGAAGCCAACACCATGCATCCCTGCAAGTCGTAATCAGCAGAGTCATGGGAAATCGTCCTAGCTTTTATCCCCTGCATGACATCCCTGCATAGCATCACACCCCATGTGACCAAACTCCTTAGCATCATTCTTGATCAAAATCCAGCACCTCTCGGCCATTTCAATTCAATTCGGCTAGAGCCGCTTGGACATGTCGCATCCTTTCGATACCCCTGTGTGTCCACGACATCCCGTGTATACCTTTACAGTGTATACTAGCTGCATGTCCTCCTTTCGACACCCCCACATGTCTCTAGCATCCTGTGTGCTCCTTGGCAATCTCGCCATACCGCAGCATCACCTTCTGCATGTTACCTTTTTCGACAGTCCCGCGTGTCTCCGGCATCCAGTGTGATCCTTGTTAATCTCGCCATACCGCAGTATCACCTTCTGCATGTCACCCTTTTCGTCACCCCCACGTGTCCTCGACATCACGTATATACCTTTACAGTGTATACCACCTGCATGTCCTCCTTTCGACACCCTGTGTGTCCTCGACATCCCGTGTATACCTTTATAGTGTATACCACTTGCATGTCTTCCTTTCAACACCCTATGTGTCCTCGACATCCCCTGTATACCTTTACAGTGTATACCACCTGCATGTCCTCCTTTTCGACACCTATGTGTCCTCGACATCCCATGTGTCCTTTACAGTGTACACCACCCGCATGTTGCCCCTTCAATACCCTGTACATTCTTTTCGATCAACTCAATCGAATCCCTCCAGGCTATGCCATCCTTGCATCCATCAATCCCTAGTGAGCAGTCTGAACTACTCACTCTTCCCAGCAGTGGCTATACCACTACTTTGCACTCACCATTTGCACTGCATGCATATATGTCATCATGTCATCCCCCAACATCCGAGCTCAGTGTAAAAGTAGGATGATTCCAGTCTTTGTTGTTCAAATCGCCAACTTTGGAATTCTCCAGCAAAGAGGGGCAGCGGTAAGCACCCAATTTTTACACCCCATCTAAACCATGGTCAAAGTCTTTTGACCATGGACACCCCCTGCCAAATCTCCTAAACCTAGGTAAGCCTTTAGTTAGTCCTAAGTAACACTTTGAGTCATACCCTAGAAAAACCCTAGTACCAAACCCTAATCCTAGGTAAACCCGAGCTAAACCCTAGCTAAACCCTAGGTAAACCCTAGACTCAACCATAGTTATACTCTAGGACCCCTCCCTAGTTTAACCCTAGTACAAAAACCCATGACCAAACTTAGCCCTAGGTGACCCTAGCTGAAATCCTAGCCTATCCCTAGAGCCCTTAGGGCTTGAACCCTAAGATCCTTGGCCTATAGGGCCTGAACCCTTAGTTGGGCCCACAAGGCCCAAAAACCCTAAGGCAAACCCCCCATACCCGTATCTGCTGGCCCAGGCCCAATTCAAACAAACTTTCTTATTGGCGGTAGAAAGTCTACCGCCAATTAAAATTGGCCTACTTTCATATTGTCGGTAGATCTTCTACCGACACTCTGAGAGTTTCAAGTTTGCAATCTGCAAACGCCCAGCACACTCCACCCTCACCTTATACTCTCACTTCACAACCCTCAGTCGACCTCCCCTTGGTCTAATCACCCAACCTTACCTTCTTTTTAAACCCTCCTTGGTCCTTAGAAGCTTTTCATATAAAACTCAGCCACCACCACAGTACAAACAGTCTATAGTTTTTGAAGGTGAACCCCTGCTGCCAAACGCCTAGGCTCACCCCTTTTCTCCATTGGTCGTGATCCCAGGCCTCCCCTAGACCTGCCTCAAGTCTCCTTAGTTGTTGCAGGCACCACCGTAGCACCACCACCTGTGCACAGCTCCTCCAAATTCGGCCATTGAGCAGAGCATCAAGGTAGGGACTTCCCTACCCTCCTTTTTTCCTAGGTTTGTCATAAATGTGAACCCCTGGTCATTTCCAGGGGGCTTATTTGATTTACTGTGGATGTTTAGCTTGTAAAATAACCCTCGTAGGGTGTTCACTTACCTAAACCACAGGTGTGGTGAACCCCTACGGGTATAGCACCTCCCTTGAGCTTGCAAATTGTCACAAGACCTCCTAGGAGTCCCTTAGATCATGAGGGAACCCCTGGTTATCTCTGTGCACATCCCCCATGGGTAAAAAACTGGTTCTTCAAATAAACCAAGAATGGCGGTAATCTCAGTACCACCATTCCTGTTTGAGCTTTGTACAGAATATCGGTGAACCTTCTACCGACACTCTGTTTTTTTTCTGCTTTCAGATTGGCGGTAAAACCTTTACGGCCAATTTGTTGTTTCTATTGTAGTGACTTTGCACCTTTGTGGGGCCCCCTTCAGGGATCCCCTGGGACCCACACAAGGCTTGAAATGTTCGAAGGAGTCCCCTCTACACTCTCCTAATCTTAGATCACCCTGGGTTACATCTCAACCCTAGTTAACAGAGGCAAAAACACAGGTTAAAAACACTGTTATACATGTCGGTAATCCTATTACCGACATTAATTTTGTTTTTTAATTCTAGACTTTTGCAGGGGCCCAGTTCTTGTAGGAGGCCACTTTAGGCCCTGCTTAGCCCCTTAGGCCTACCTTGGACTTCACTTGACCCTTTACCACAGTTAAATACACCTCTGGTCAATATTTAATCGCGATTAAGCACCCCTTAACTTCACAAATCTTGGGAAATTAATCAGAAATTCCTAAAAAATCACTTACACCATAAAACTGACTTTGGCCCTCTTCCTAACCCTGGTTAGCAACCCTAACCACAGTTAAACCCCCCTTAGCTCCGGTTAGCAGCCCTAATCGCAGTTAATCTCAGTTTACGACCAACCGGACCTAAAAACCAAGTCTACCAGACTTACCTTCGGCCTATCGGGCCCCGCCTTAGCCTATCGGGCTAAATCTCACATCCCCTTGACTATGGTTAGCAATCCTAACCATAGTTAGTTCGGGCTAACCCCGGTTAGCAACCCTAACCCGGGTCGGACTCCATTCTTGGTTCACCAGACTACCCCCTAAGCCTATTGGGCTTGAATACCTTGCACTTGACCCCCCTCAGTCAACCAAACCCTAGTCTATTGGACTAGTCCATGTTAGCCACCCTTGGTACACACACACGCGCCCCTAGCCTCGGCACAGGCTCATGTGCCACAACTACGCTCGGTCTAATCTCACCCTGTGAGTACGTAGGCAACCCAACCCGGGTTTGACCCCAATTACCTTTTCCAATCTTGGATTAGTGTTAACTTAAACACTCCGGCATTCTAACCAAGATTAACTTTAATTTGGTTAAACCTGGGGAGTAGGAACCTTTGTAAAACAGAAGCGTTGGGGTGCCTAACACCTTCCCCGGACTTAACTGAACCTTTTACCCTGATCTCACTCGCAGACCAAGACCTTATCCAAACTCGGGGGACTTATCCCTTCTGAATGAATAGGTGGCGACTCTTAATTGTAAAACCCTTTCACACCCGCGAGGGTATACAGGTAATCACAACATCACATCCTCCCTTGTGAGTGAAGAATTTATATGCTCATAATAGGTTATTTCAAGGTATTTGGTTGTAAATGCTTCATATTTAATGACAAACACCATCTAAAAAAATTTGAACCTAAGTCTAATGAGAGAATCTTCTTAGGATATTCAATGAATAGCAAGGCCTATAGGGTATTTAATAAATCTTCCTTAGTTGTAGAAGAGTCAATTCATGTAGTCTTTTGATGAATCAAATGAAAGTATGACTCTTCTTAATTTTAGAAAAACAGTTTTTGGGGGGCATAAATCGAATTTCAAGATCTGACTAAGATTATAATTGATTTTATTCAATGATGGATAAAAACTACAATTACATTTGTGACTTTGAAATTGTTAAGTAAAATCCATGATAGAAGCGATACCGGCAAAACTTCATAAGTGTCAAGTCTCCTTCGCAATCCACACGAACCTTCTGTTTCTTTAAAGCTTTCTCTAATAGAAGCTAATGGCCCTTCCAAATTTTCAGCTCTAAGATCTTGAAATAAAGATCCAATCTTTATTATAATAAACCTTTCTTGATGATTAAGATCATTGATGTTTTTCTTCTTGATTATTCAAAACTTAGAACACACAAGAGAAGAAAGGGGCGAGGGGTGACCGTACCACTCTAATAGAGAGAGTGAGGGGCGTGAGGTATTTGAGGAGAGGGGAGAGATTTCCAAAAATCTGGAAATTATTGATTGTCTCACAATGTTGGACGTCCACCTCTTTAAATAGACAATCTTGGATCTTATCCTTATCCTCATCCAATTAGGATTCCCTCAATTTGTTTCTTTACTGATATTTCCTAATTAATTGGGATTAATCATTAATAGAAACAAACATTATCCATTAGTAACAAACTAACCATTTCCTTATCCTAATCCAATTAAGATTCCTTGACTAGCAAGAAACTAATAGAATCTTGTCCAATAAGAAATCTTTAATTAGTAAATAACTCTAACTAACTAACCTTATATAATAAGGATATTAGTTATTAGAAACTAATTAAAATAATAACAATTATTATTTCCTCATGGAGTGGGCGTCCCACCCTAGGTGGGTCCCACCCTAGGTGGGTCCCACCCCACACGCCTCCTAGGGTATTCAACTCTTTTTGTTCACTTAAATTATTCTTTTGAAATAATCCCCAATGGGTCCTACCCATTTGGTTTTTCACATCTAATGTGGTTCCACCTTTTAGAGCTTCACTATACCATATAGTGATTACTTAGAAAAATTAATTAATTTAATACTTTAAGAAAGTCCTTGTGTGTGGGATCTAAAGGAATCTCCTATTTCCGATTGTGGGACCAAGTACTCATCCTTTTTGGTTAAAGCATTGTTACAAGGAAACACATTTCCTATCATTCTATTAGGATTATAGAATGTCATCTATATCCCTAGACTTCCACCAATCACCATTAATGTCCATTAACACAATGTAATTAACCTCCAGAAAATAGAGAATTACTTACAAGTATTTCTACCTCAAGATTTATTTATAGATGTGTCCCTCCACTTCCAATATTGTTATAAGCTTACGGGACCATATCTAATATTGTCTTTAATCCCTAGCTTATATTGAGAACTCATTCTCTTTGATACTTTTAGTCAAACATGGACTTTCAAAATATTTTTGAAATTCTTTAAAAGAAATAATAATTATTATTACATTTCTTTTATATAGAAAATAAACTCCTCGATAAAACCATTTCATCAATAAATACCAGCGTTGGATTTTTCAAGTCTGGTTTTGACAAGTATCAACTCATTATTAATTACTCTGTAAGAATAGTGGAATCCTTGTTGAGCGTACACACACTTCTTCTACTATAGTGTACATAACCCAACGATCCCGTATTTAGTCCGGTGTGTTGGACATTGACGATTGGCTACATCAAAGCTATATAGGCAAATACTAAGGAAGATGTCGACCTCTTAGGTTAAGGACAATTTGTCAAATGGACTACCCTAAATATAAAGACAGTATATTTCTAAGGGTATCCACTGAGCGATCCAGTTGTAATATAAGTACTTCTTACTTATATCCACATCTTAGTTAAGAGACCCTTCTCTCAGTGATTGAGATTTATCACTCCATCATATGGAACTAATAATGTGTACGTTATTAGGAGTACATTGTCCAGATGTGTCCTAATTAACATAGAACAATTTTAGGTCTACAAGGAACCGGAAAAACCATATCTCCTTAGCAATCAGTTATCAACTAATTGGATGGTTTTCCTACAATGTTACCTAAAGGACAAAGTAGTCTCATCCAGTGAGATACTTTTGATATATTACCCAATGTAGAAGACAATGTGTGAATGTAAAATATGCATTTATTGATTAAATAGATAAATACAATTCCGGAATGGCTTTCGTGGGCATATATATGTCTAACAATCTCCCACTTGCACTCAAAGCCAATCTCCTATGTATCTAATACCCATCAACTCTAGATATTTCTCAAACACCTTCTGAGGTAGTGCTTTAGTAAATGGGTCCGCCATGTTGACTGTTGCGCACTCTTGGTAACTCAATGTTTCCACTCTTAACAATCTCATTGTCTCAAATTAGATGAAATCTTCTTTCATTGTGCTTAGTCCTCTGATTTGCTCTAGGCTTGAGCAATAACACTACTATTATCACCATAAAGTATGATAGGAGATTTTATCAAGGAAACAACACCAAGTGCTTGGATAAACTCTTTTATCTATACTGTATCGGATAAGCTCTTTTATCCATATTCTAAGCTAAACAATTTAATCCTCCTTAAATACTTGAAAATGTGCTTAACTGTGGTCCAATGCTCAGGACCCGGGTTTTATTGATATCTACTCACGAAACTCACTGCGTGACATATATCAATTCTTGTCAATCTATTTGACTTGGGATAATCCTAACATCCTTTTTCATTTGATCTCTAAACAATTTAAGACCAAGAATATATGATGTCTCACTGAGGTCTTTCATTGCAAAGTTACATGATAGCTAGATTTTAACTATTGATAACATTCCTATATCATTCCCAATTAGTAGAATATCATCTACATAAAGAACTAGGAAAGTTATTGCACTCCTACTAACCTTCTTGTACACACATGTCTCATCCATGTTTTGTTGAAAACCAAACGATTTGATTGATTCATCAAAACGGATATTCCAATTGCGAGAAGCTTGCTTAAGGCCATAAATGGATTTTATCAAGTTGTAGACTTTATTATTTTGGTCATGGAGTTCAAAACCTTCGAGCTGGTCCACATAAATATCCTCTTGAATATTTCCATTCAAGAAAGCGGTTTTGACATCCATCTGCCATATTTCATAATCATAGAAAGCTGCAATTAATAATAGAATTCTGATGAACTTTAGCATTGCTACTGGTGAAAAGGTTTCCTCATAGTCGATACTAGCTCATTGACTATACCCTTTCATCACAAGCCTTGCTTTAAAGGTCTCTATCTTTCCATCGGATCCACGTTTCCTCATGTTGATCCATTTTCACCCAATAGGTCTAATTCCCTCAGGTTTTTCAACCAGGGTCCAGACACCATTCAAGTATAGGGAGTCCATTTCAGATTCTATGATTTTATTCTAATTATCAGAATCAATATCACATATTGCTTCTTGATAAGTGTAAGGATCATCGTCTAAGGAATCCGATTCCATAGAATAACCTCATGCTGCTAAGACAATCTATCTGGAGGTCGACTGATCCTTGCACTTCTCCTAGGCTGTTGTGTATTTAAAGGTTCAATTAAGATGGGATTAACCATGGTCACTTTATCCTGACTTTGCTCCTGAAGATTAATTCTAAATCCATCTTTTATATTGAGGATCATATCCTCTTCTAGAAAAATGGCATTCCTGCTTACAAAAACCTTTTGTTCGCTAGGATTATAGAAATAATATCCAAGAGTTTCTTTTGGGTATCCTATAAATAAGCACTTCTCAGTCCTACTTTCCAACTTGTTGAAGTTCTGCTTTCGCACATGAACTAGACAACCCCATATCTTGACATGCTTCAGACTAGGCTTTCGCCCATTCCATAGCTCAAATGGAGTTTTGGAAATAAACTTAGAAGGTACCCTATTCAATAGATAGATTGTAGTCTCTTATGCATATCCCCAAAAAGATACTGGCAAATCAGTTTTAATCATCATTGAATGAACTATATCCAATAGGGTTCGATTTCTTCTTTCTGAAACACCATTAAGCTAGGGTGTTCCTAGGGGAGTTTATTGGGGAAAAATTTCATTATCTCTAAGATAATCTATAAACTCATTCAAGAGGTACTCTCCTCATCGGTCGGATCTGAGAGTTTTAATACATTTACCTGATTGCTTTTCTATTTTACTCCAGAATTCTTTGCACTTTTCAATAGATTCCAACTTGTGTTTCATTAGATATATGAAACCAAATCTAAAAAAATCATCTGTGAATGTAATGAAGTAGACAAAGTCACCTCTAGTTGAATGATTCATGGGTCCACATGCATCAGTGTGAATTAATTCCAATATACTTGTAGCTCTCATAGGTTTGTCTGTAAATGGCCTTTTGGTCATTTTACCTTGCAAACAAGGTTCACAAGTTGGATAAGGTTCAACATTTAAATGGTTCAAGGGACCATCCTTTACCAATCTATTGAGCCTATCCAAATTGTTATGGCCTAATCTAAGATGCCATAAGTGTGTTGGATTCACAGACTCTCTACCTCCTTTCTGAGGTGTCACACTGGTGGACTCTTTGTCCTCAATGTTATTTACAGAATTGCTTACAGGATCAAGATAATAAAGACCATTAGACAATGTGCCGGAAACAATAAAATTATTATTGTATTTGATAACTACATTAGTATCAAAATGCACTAAATAACCATTAACGATTAAACTAGAAACAGAAATCAAATTTCTGCGCATGTCTGGCACATATAAACAGTCTTTCAAAACTAAGATCCTATTAAAAGAAAATTCTAAAATATAAGTTCTGATGGCGATCGCAACAACACTTGCTTCTGTTCTCATCCTTATCTTGACTTCCCCATCACTGAGCTTTCTGCTCTCCTGAAACCCTTATAACATATTACAAATATGTGAGGTAGATTCACTATCTACACACCAAGAGTTTAAGGAACCAATAATGAAATTGGATTCAATGATGAAAGATTCTAACATACCTTCTAAAGGCTTGTCCTTGAGGGATGCTAAGTAAACTTTGCAATTCCTCTTCCAGTGACCTGGTTTCTTACAGTAGAAATAGACATTCTGATTCTTTTCCTTGTCTTTCTTCTTAGAAGCTTTCTTCTTCGTACCCTTCTTGCCTTTGAGGAACCTGGAGAAATTGGACTTCTTCTTTCTCTGGCCTTTGCTCTTATAGGCTTGGGCCTTGAAAGTCTAACTCCCTCTGCCACATTTGCATAGAGCTTAGTACGCTTCATAAGGTCCTCAGCTCCCTGCAACATGTTTAGGAGCTCTGGCAGAGAATTCCCCAATTTGTTCATGTTGAAATTCAACACAAAATAAGAAAAGGAATCTGGGAGAGAGTTCAAGATCGCATCCGTTTGACTTTGTTGATCAAGATCTGCTACAAGGGTCAAGAGTTCATTAATAAACCCCATGATCTTAACAACATGCTCCCGGACTGGGCTACAATCAGACATCTTAGTCCTCATCAGTCCTTTCATTGCCAACTGCCTAACAGTTATGTTCTGTTCCCCAAACATCTCCCTGATATTACTCAATATGTCCTTAGCTATAGCAAAACCCTCGTATTGTTTTTGTAGGACATTTGACATGGATGCAAGCATGTAGAATTTGGCCAAACTATTTGACTCATGTCACTTTGAGGCTTTCTCAACTGCCTCAGGGGTCTGAACTCCCTCATCAAATTTTGGATAGTCGGATATGAGGACATAAGCTATCTTCTGAGAGATAAGCACAATGTCAAGGTTTTTTTTCCAGTCTACAAAATTTGGACCAGTCAACCAACTCTCTTCTAGAATCTTGGAAAGGGGATTCATGGCTTATCTACACAATAAAATAAGCATAAATTATTACATTTATTTTCACACATATATTCATCAGATTTTTGGGATTTTAAAATCTGATGATCCTCTCATCTTTCTTCAAATTTCATCATTCCCTTCAGTATATAAAATTAGGGAATAAACCTTTTATTCCAGATGAGTATTAGGATCCTCATAATATACATGCAATCTTCCATGCTAGGATAGTACTACACATGTACTACAAGGTGGACAGTAACAATCCATCACTAAGCATCTCATGCATAACTCCTTATGTAAATCAGTGAATCCCAATTTTCTTGCGACCTCCAAGGACAACATGACTGTCATTGTTTCAGCCGTCATGTTTTCTTGTTTAAGTGAAACCCATTATTCTTGGTTGTCATATGATCAAGTAGAGATGTGCCCCCATGCTAGTTGACACTCCCTATCAGGCTATATGCAATCTTATCTACAATAGAAACAATGCACTAGGAGTTTAATTTAGACTGAATTATGTCGAACTCCTATTAGAGAGACAAGACTCAGGCTAATTAATTCCTAGTCTTTATTGATAATAGAAGGCCTTAGAATTAGTAATCCTATTTATTATCACTTAATATTTTTCTTGTAGAAAAAAATATAAACAGGCATGATCATATCATTATCCAAATATTCATCATATGAATTATGAAAATTTTCGATAATAGGATTATCAAGGAGTGATAAACTCTCACTAGCCCTCACATGGGGTTTTGATCATTAGGGTTTTCACCTTATAATCAAAAAACTACTCATCCCTATAACCTTAGGGTATTTGGATGTCAGTTTAGTAATCCATTTAAGATTAATGTCTTTTCAGACACGATTATCCAATAATCTCGTATGCAAAGATTTTACGTAAAAATCTCCGCATGGGTCACAAACTCCACATCCAAAAGAGTACTAGTAATGTATTGTGTCTAAATATAAACAATTTATAATTAAACACAATCCATTAATAGAATTAAAATCCAATTATCCTAAATTATCATAAAAACGATAATCACAATTATCACAGCTTCCGGGCTAAAGGAAATTCTATTAATCATCACATGAATAATAATATAATAATTATTATAATCTCACAATGGGTTCACAAAAATTATACGACCTTATTTAATTACAACAGGGGAATTAAATAAAGTCCTACTACAATTTGCTATCTTGTAAGGGTTCTCGGGGCATCTCCTTCAATTGATTTAGTCCGTCATAAATCAGCAACCATATTCTAAAAATAAGAAAAATGGGAGGAGAGGAGAAAGAGAAGGAGGTATGATTTGTGGAACCCATCCAACATATAAAATAATATTTATTTATCATGATAAATATAATATATATTATTTATGCCAGCCCGGGGCTCTCAGAATAAATTAAACAATTTAATTTAATACTAACAAGGATCTCAAAATCCTTAAGGCAACTAACCAAATTTATTTATCTATATATACCTATCCCTATTAAAATTTTGAGAGGTTTTGGAATCATCCAAACTTGAAATTAGTATCACACTAATTTCTCAGGGCTAAATTATTTTCTCAATAACTATCCCTATTAGTGATTATCTCATAATCAAAAATCAAAAAGATTCATTAATAGGGGTAGCCGAAATTCATAGGGAGGGTAATATGATCTAATAAAAATTGGTTATGCCTTAAAATCAAAGAGAAGCATAGCCAAGGCTCTAATACCACTGAAAGTATGCCTCTTTTTAATTTTAGAAAAACAGTTCTTAGGGGGCATACATCGAATCCCAAGATCTGACTAAGATTCTAATTGATTTTATTCAATGAAGGATAAAAACAACAATTACCTTTGCGACTTTGAAATTGATAAGTCAAATCCATGATAGAAGCGATACCAGCAAAACTTCACAAGTGCCAAGTCTCCTTTGCAATCCACACGGACCTTCTTTTTCTTTAAAGCTTTCTCTAATGGAATCTAATGGCCCTTCCAAATTTCCAACTCTAGGATCTTGAAATAAAGATCAAATCTTTATTATAAAGAACCTTTCTTGATGATCAAGATTATTGATGTTCTTCTTCTTGACTATTCAAAACTTAGAACAGACAAGAAAAGAAAGGGGAGAGGGGTGACCGTACCACTCTAATAGAGAGAGAGAGGGGTGTGAGGTATTTGAGGAGAGGGGAGAGATTTCCAAAAATCTAGAAATTATTGATTGTCTCACAATGTTGGATGTCCACCTCTTTAAATTGACAATCTTGGATCTTATCCTTATCCTAATCCAAGTAGGATTCCCTCAATTTGTTTCCTTATTAATATTTCCTAATTAATTAGGATTAATCATTAATAGCAACATACCTTATCCATTAGTAAAAAACTAACCGTATCTTTATCCTAATCCAATTAGGATTCCTTGATTAACAAGATACTAATAGAATTCTTGTCCAACAAGGAATCTTTAATTAGTAACTAACTCTAACTAACTAACTAACCTTATCCAATAAGGATATTAGTTATTAGAAAATAATTAAAATAATAAAAATTATTATTTCTTCATGAAGTGGGCGTCCCACCCTAGGTGGGTCCCACCCCACACGCCCCTTAGGGTATTAAACCATTTTTTGTCACTTCAAGTATTCTTTCAAAATAATCCCCAATGGGTCCTACCCATTTGGTTTTTCAAGTCTAATGTGATTCCACCTTTTAGAGCTTCACTATACCATATAATGATCACTTAGAAAAATTAATTAATTTAATAAATAATTAAATTAAATACTTTAAGAAAGTCCTTGTGTGTGGGATCTAAAGGGATCTCCTATTTTCAATTGTGGGACCAAGTACTCAACCTTTTTGGTTAAAGCATTGTTACTAGGAAACACATTTCTTATCATTCCATTAGGATTATAGAATGTCATCTATATCCCTGGACTTCCACCAATCACAATTAATGTCCATTAACACAATGTGATTAACCTCCAGAAAATAGAGAACTACTTGCAGGTATTTCTATCGCAAGATTTATTTATAAATGCGTCCCTCCTCTTCCAATATTGTTATAAAACTTACGGGACAATATATAATACTGTCTTTAATCCCTGGCTTATATTAAGAACCCATTCTCTTTGATACTTTTAGTCAAACTTGGACTTTCAATACATTTTTGAAATTCTTTAAAAGAAATAATAATTACTATTACATTTCTTTTATATAGAAAATAAACTCCTCGATAAAACCATTCCATCGATAAATACCAGCATTAGGTTTTTCAAGTCCGATTTTGACAAGTATCAACTCAATATTAATTACTCTGTAAGAGTAGTGGAATCCTTGTTGAGTATACACACACTTCTTCTAATATAGCGTACATAACCCAACAAGCCCGTATTTAGTCCGGTGCGTTGGACATTGACAATTGACTACATCAAAGCTATATAGGCAAATACTAGAGATGTCGACCTCTCAAGTTAAGGACAATTTGTCAAATGGACTACCCTAAATATAAAGATAGTATATTTCTAAGGGTATCCACTGAGCGATCCAATTGTAATATAAGTACTTCTTACTTATATCCACATCTTAGTCAAGAGACCCTTCTCTCAGTAATTAAGATTCATCACTCCATCATATGGAATTAACAATGTGTAAGTTATTAGGAATACATTGTCCAAATGTATCTTGATTAACTTAGAACAATTTTAGGTCTACAAAGAACCAGAAAAGCCATATCTCCTTAGCAATCAGTTATCAAATAATTAGATGGTTTTCCTACAATGTTACCTAAGGAACAAAGTAGTCTCATTCAATGAGATACTTTTGATATATTACCTAATGTAGAAGACAATGTGTGAATGTAAGATATGCATTTATTGATTAAATAGATAAATACAATTCCGGAATGGTTTTCGTGGGCATATATATCTAACATCAAATCCTTTTAATAAAACTAAATATGATGAAGATGAGATTAATGATAAGGTTAAAATTCTATGAAAAGAAATTTCAACCATAGAAATTGACAAGCAAAAGGAACAAGATGACTCTAACAATATTGATAAATCCATTGAAGTTGAAATTGATGAAGAAAATGATAATAAAAATGAGTATCAACTTCCTAAAGCATGGAGATTAGTAAATGATCACCCTAAGGATCTTATTCTTGGTGATATAGGACAAGGGCTTTGGACTAGAAGAAATATATGTAATAACCTTGCCTTCCTATCTCGAATTGAACCCAAGAATGTCTTAGAAGTTATTGAAGATTAATCTTGGGGGATTGCATTGCAAGAAGAATTAACTTAATTTGAAAGGAACCAAGTATGGGAGTTAGTACCTAGACCAAAGAATAAATCAACCATTGGTACTAAATGAGTATTTAGAAATAAAAATGATGAATCAGGAAATATAATCAAGAACAAAACAAGATTGATAGCTGAAGGTACCACCAAGAAGAGATTATAGATTATGAGGAAACATTTGCCCCGGTTGCTAGACTTGAAGCCATACGAATGCTTCTTTCTTTTGCAATTCATAAAAACTTCAAACTTTTCCAAATAGATGTAAAGAGTGCCTTCTTGAATAGTTATATTTCAGAAGAAGTTTATGTAGAGCAGAACAATCCCCATGCTTTGAAGATCATCTTTTGTCAAATCATGTGTTTAAACTCACAAAAGCATTATATGGATTAAAGCAAGCTCCTAGAGCTTGGTATGATAGGCGAAGTAGTTTCCTACTTGAAAATGGATTCATTAGAGGAAAAAGTAGATACAACTATATTCGTAAAGACCAAAAATGATGATATGCTAATAATTCAAATATATGTAGATGAGATCATATTTGGGTCAACAAATAATCCATTTGTCAAGAATTTGCTAAGTGTATGCAAGATGAGTTTGAAATGAGCATGATGGAAGAGTTAAATTTCTTTCTTGGACTTCAAATTAAGCAAAATAAAGATGAAACATTCATAAATCAAGCTAAGTATACAAGAAAACTACTTAAGAAATTTGAGATAGATAATTCCAAGAAAATAAATACTCTAATGAGTCCATCAACTAAGCTTGATAAAGACGATAAAGGTAAAAATGTTGAAAAAAAGAAATATAGAAGCATGATAGGTAGTTTTCTATATTTAACTAATAGTAGACCTGATATTATATTTAGTGTGTGCATATGTGCAAGATTCCAATCATATCCAAAAGAATCACATATGATGGCTGTAAAAAGGATTTTTAGGTACCTGCTAGGCACAATTGATTTAGGTTTATGGTATCCAAAAAACGCATCACTAGACCTAGTTAGCTATTCAGATGCAGACTTTGCTAGATACAAAATTGATAGGATAAGCACAAGTGACACTTGTCACTTCTTAGGATACTCACTTGTTTCATGGTTTAGCAAGATACAAAACTCAGTTGCTCTATCTGCAGCTAAGGCTGAGTATGTAGCAACTGGAAGTTGTTGTGCTCAAACCTTATACATAAAACAGTAATTGGAAGACTTTAAACTTTTCTTTAAAAATTTCAATTAAATGTGATAACACTAGTGCTATTTGGATGACCAAAAATCTCATTCAACACTAAGAACAAAACACATTGAAATTAGATATCACTTCATAAAAGATCATGTACAAAATGAGGATGTTATATTGGAGTTTGTAAATACAAACAACGAACTTGCTGACATATTTACAAAGCCTCTACAATATGAAATATTGAATTCATTAAGAAGAGAATTGTGAATGGCTAGTCAAAATGAACTTAAATGATCACACTTATGTCAAAGTTGCTCATTAATGAAATTCTATCTCTTGATATTTAGAAATGAATTAAAATTGGTTGATTATGGAATTTGAATGTTTTGGATGACTTATACAATTTTTGGATGCTATGATTAATCAATGAATAAGAGAAAAATGGTTTTAAAAATGAAAAATAAAATTTTATCAATGTTCACACTGATTTTGGCGACGAAATCAGATCAGCATCTGAATTTCGGCGACGAATCTTGGACTTTTTGGAAACAAAATGTTTCATGTATTCATTTCAGCGATGAAATTGAATTCACTATTCAATTTCAGCGACGAAGTCATTTCTTCCAGGAAACAGTAAGTTTCCTGACTCCATTTCGGTGACAAAATTGCTGGGCCAAGCCCATTTTGGCGATGAAATTGATCGAGGGTATAAATAAAACCCCCAAATCCAATTTTTTCAAATCATTTCCCATAAAACCCAAACTAGGTTTTTTCCCTCATTTTCACTATTCCATTGATTTCTCTTCCAAAATCCATTCCATTGAGCTTCCATTCAATCTCAAATCATTTCGTGACCTAACTTTCATTACTTCACTCGTTCAAAATGTCTCCTCGAACAAAGACTGCAAATGTAGAACCTCTAAAGAAGAAATTTCGCACCTCCAAAGGAAAAGAAGTCGCTTCAACCTCCACTTCAACTGTTCAGAAGTTCAAAGCACCCAAATATGTGATGAGATACACAGAGAAGTTCCTATCCCGCTCTCCACTCTATAGTAAGGTTGTTAACTTTGCCTAATTAGAGCTATACGGAATAGGAGTCATTCAAACTTTGTTTAAAGCCCTTAAATGAGATTCCTTTGTCTCTTCCAATAAAGTTATGTTTCCCGAACTTGTTTGGATATTTTACACTCATTTCAATTTTGATCAATCTTCTCAAACCATTTCTTCCTTCCTCCATGGAAAAGAAATCTCATTTCATAGAGACAAACTTTAATCCATTTTCAAAATTCTTCGTGGGTCTATTCAATCATTTGTGAATGGCCAATGGGCCAAGAATGATGGGTTTGATGTAATTGAAGCACTCAAACTCATATGCACAATTCAAGACATCTCTCAACCTTTTCAACCTAAGGTCAAAGAACTAACCCTCACCTCTAGACTACTCCATCAAATCATTACTTATAACATTGTACCTAGAGCAGGTGGTAGGGAATACCTGAAATACATAGATGTCTTCTTAATGTGGTGCATACTCACTCCCAACCCATTGTGTAGAACCCCGAAACTTTTGCCCGTGTATTGGAATCCGTGCTAAATCTTTAAGCCTTTGTGATCTTCCATTTCAATGAAAGGAGAAATTTTAAAGAACATTAAGTGTTGAGAAGTGGGATTCCTAAGTCGGAAATGTTAAAATTTGGTTTACTAAACTCCATTTGCAGATTAGATATGTTCATTTTTGAATGACGAATCCAACACAAGTTGAATCGTCAAAATCCGACGAACGAGTCAAAAGTTATGGCCAAAATATCGAAAGCGTTTTTGTAGAGAACCGATCGCTAAAGCGATCGATCGGTCCATAACCGATCGCTCGGTTCAAAATAGCGATCAATTGGTCCATAATCGATTGATCGGTAGCTATCGACTGGTGCACTTTTTTGTATGGGAAAAAATTCCATAGAGCATGTTTTGACCGATCGCTCGGTCAAGAATACCGGTCGCTCGGTATTAACCACCGATCGATCGGTCTATCGCGTTTTGCAAAAATTTTAGTAAGGGCGTTTTCATCTTTTGGGCATTTTCACCTTGCCTATAAAGGCTTGCTCGAGCCTAATGGATTCATAAACCCTTAGGGAAGCATTTTGAGAGAGAGTAGAGGAGAGAAAGAGGGTTTCTAACCTAGGGTTTTAAACTTGAGGAGAAATCAAGGGTTTGGCTACCCAAGATCATCCCATTGACTTGGATTCTCCAAATCCGAATTCAAGCACGTGAAGAGCACGTTCTCCAAGCTAGGGCAGCATTCATCCTCATCATTGCAAGGGTTTTTCTTCCCTTCTTCAAGATCGGTACCCTATACTACCCTCCTAGTTCAGATTCTCCCTTTTTCCTCCCTTCTTTGTTTTTCCTAAAGTATGAATATGATAGGAGATGGATTGTGGATGGATATGGTTGTTGGGCGACGGATGCCATGTGTATGTTTGTGATGAATTAAATGGGAAGGACATCATATCAATAATAAACACACATGTGTGCTATGAGCTTAACCCATCTAGAAAAGCAAGATTTAGGTATTAACCATAATGTACACACAATATGTTTGATGAAATGCCAAGGTGAAGAAAATGAATTATAAGTTAAGAAAAGCATGATCTAAAGCATATGAAAATTTCTATGGTTTATAATAGTGTGTTACTCGCTTTCTAGAATAGTATGATTGTAGATTTACTCGCTTTCTAGAATTGCATACTTGTAGATTTAATTGCCTTAATATTAAATATTGCCTTGAATGATTTTGAGCCTATCATGTTTTATTTAATTTCATGAGTAAATTGTACACAATTTCACGAGCATGGCATGCATGACATGGTTTATCGGATTTTTAAGAACAAAGGTTTTAGTCTCGATTCACGACAACTATGACAAGGCTAAACGTAAGGGTTTGTAATAGGGGTAGGGCATATCCTAATATATGTTTTGCTTAGGGGTAGGGCATATCCTAAGATATGCTTTGCTCCGATGTCACAAGTCATGCATAGGGGATACTAGTTGCGACGGTCTATGAATGGCATCTAGGCATACCCAGTCCAACATAGGGGATACTAGTTATGATGGTCTATGAACGGCATCTAGGCATACCCATTCTAGCATAGGGGATACTAGTTGCGACAATCTATGAACGGCATCTAGGCATACCCAGTCCAGCATAGGGGATACTAGTTACGATGGTTTATGAACAACTTCTAGGCATACCCAGTATAGCATAGGGAATACTAGTTGCGACGGTCTATGAACGGCAGCTAGGCATCCCAGTCGAGCATAACAGACAAGCAAGATAGACATGATGAGTTTTCACGCATGAACGGAGTATTTCAAGTCAAGTACAGTACAAGATGATTTCAAGAGTTTTTCCGACCTCGATATGATTCAAGCATGAACTATAAACTATTTGTTTTCCCTGTTAATTATATGAACTACTTCCTGCTTTATTCCATTTTTATATTGCTATGTTGCTATAACTATTGGTTAGTATTTGGTACACACTGAGTATTCCATGCTCAGTCGTACATTTATGTCGGCAGGAAATGAGGGTGCAACTGCTCCATTCGACATCTGTGCCCCCTGGCCCTTGGGTAGAAGAGGAGTACAATGAGGAACCTATGGAAGAGCCTCGTGTAGACAAGTACTAATAGGTGGTAGATTCTGAGTGACTGTGGGTGAGCTTGAGAGAGTATATCCATATATTTTGGCGGGCATGTCCGTATCTTCTTTCTTTTGTTTTCCTTTATACAAAACTTGGATGATGTACATATATATATAGGGTTTTGTTAGACTTTCGATGTGCTATGATAGTTATGCTTCCGCTATTTTGTCCTTTATTGTATATGCTCCTAGTGTTTTACAGGATGGTTTGTCAAGCACGTCATGTAGGTCATGATAAGTCGTCCAAGATTCACTCTAACTCCTAGGGTGGCCGGGTTTTGGAGCGTGACACATTGACCTTTCCTTGATTATTATGCATTTTATGGATGATGCCAAGAGAAGGAAATCAGGGTGTCTACCCTATGGTCAAGCACTGACCACACTCTTTAAAATTTTCAAAATTCATTTTTCTTCCTACCTTGAAAAAGTAAATGCTAATTACCCCGCCATATACAGCAATGCTACAATCTTAAGAATGGGCTATGTATGGGATAATGTCTTGAAGGAATGGATTCCCAAGCCTTCTACTCAGTCATCTTCTGCTCCTTCTATCGTTGAGTCAGCTCCATCCAGTGACCCTACTATCCCTATCCTTACTCCAGCTGCTGCAGATCCTTCTGAGATTCTAGCTCCAGATCATCACTCTCCTCCTTCTCCTATGCTTTCACCTCATAGAGAGGAGTCCTCACCAGAAAGAGAAGACTTTCACCGTGTAGATGAGGCTGGACCATCTTCTTTGCCTCCCTAGAGATCAGCATTAGATGAGGATTTTATGAGTTTGCTCATGGGGAAGATCGATTCTATGAGCTCCAGTATGATTAGTTTCTAGACTAAAACTAGGGAGATCTTGATGAGATTATAGTCTGAGACTAGAGAGAGATTGGACTCTCTAAATGCTCGAGTGGGCATCATTCAGTCAAAGATGCAGCAAAAATTAGAGGGAGTTGATCATCGGCTAGAGAAAATTTGTATAGCAGGGGATGTGGTGAAGAATAGGGTAGACTCTATTCTTTCCCTGATAGGAAGGAAAGCAGTAGATGCTTTAGAATAGGGCTTCAAGCTTAGTGATGACATCCCCCATGTAAAAGGAAGAATTGAATCAGCTGGTCATAAGCTTAGGACTCAAGGTCCAGTTCTTCAACAGGTAGCTTCATTATTAGGAAGCCAGGCTCCCATCATTCACCAAGTGGCTACTCAGGTGACCGAGTTGGCTTTTGAAGTAGTGAAGATCAAAACTCAGCATGTGTTTGAAATCAAGAAGCCGGGAATACCTAAGTCATCATCCAAGATCTTAGAAGAACCTAAAGACCAAAAAGCATTTGGATCAAAAGCTCCTATAATTACTTCTCTAGAATCTAGTGACTCTAGTGACTCCAGTGATAGTGAGGTCAAGAAAGTTAGAGTTCTTCTGCAAAAGCTCAAAGAGAAGCAAGACAAGGAGATGTAGTTCTTCATTTTTCTTTCTTTCGTCCTTAAATGTAATTTTTTTGATAATGCCAAGGGTGAGAAGAATGAGGAAATGAAATGTTAAATTTTTTTTTTGTAAATGACGTACTTGTAAATGTCATGAGATATATTTTTGATGGATGATATAAATGAAATATGATGGATCCTCTTTTTATGAACAGTTTTTATTTCTTATATTCACTCCATATTGTTTTATCTTGAGTAGATGATGAGAGTTAATGTATGAATCAAGAGTTGTCTTTTGTTCATTTATGAACTCTTTTTAAAACTCTTCATCTAATATGGACGTTGGTGAAACATTAAATGCAAAAAAAGCCGTTGAAAATTAGTCGTTACAGTATTTTCAGAGTATCGCATTATTTCATTGACGAAATTGGGCTGCCCAATTCATTTCATCGCCGAGATCAAAAATAGTGCAGACAGTGAGTTTACTGTCTCCATTTTATCTCCAAATTCTAGACTCCCCTGTGAATTCATCGACGAAATCAGAGTAAAAACTCTGATTTCACTCTGGATCAAGACCTTAATGATGAGAATGAATTCTTAGGTCTTTTAGCTTTCCTTTAACATGATTTTTATGATTTCCTAGGGCCTTAGAATAATATCCAATAAATTCCTAGGCTCCTCCTATAATCAATGTAAGTATTTGAGCATTCAACTACCTATACTTTGAGGATTTCTTACAAAAGTCCTAGACACTCTCTTAAGATAAAATTTAAACTCTTATGTCTTCTTGAGAGTTGGTCCTCAACTTGATCTTCAATCTTTAGAATTGGATTTGACTCTTAGACCTTTTTTTCTTGTTTAGTGATTCGACTTGAACTTTGAATATAATCTTCATTCTTCACTTGAGTTCAATGGCTTGAGTTGAATATTCTTTTTGATGACTTGGACTTGGTTGAATGACTTGATTAAATCAATCCATTTGATTTTGGTTGAATGATTGTCATTCCTCATGCTTTGAAATATGTGCTAATGTTCTCATGATCTGTATTTATCAAACACTTAGAAGAATCATTAGTACCACAATTGTCATTTCATTATTATGTTATTGTCAAAATTATTAACGGTACCCAAGGTTGTAACCTTCAGGTTAACAATCTCTCCATTTTTGATGATGACATAATATTGTAATGAAATGGGATTAAGCTTCCCCTCAATATATATTTTCAATAAAATTTTGATGTTAGCTCCCCCTAAACATATGTACTAAAATATGATATAGTATGCTTATTTCATTTTGCATTGTTTAGACATATTAATTAAAGGTCATGATACCAAAAATATTTAGAAATATTAATGTCAAACATTTTAAGGTATATGAAGTCAAATTTTAGCAATGTTGGATATCTTTCAAGAATTTAAATCATTTAAACAAATTTCAATAAATCATTGACATTGATTTCTACAAATATCACACTTTAGAAATCCCCAAAAATTTCATTTAAGCTATTCAACTCATTTCTTTGAGAGATTTCATTAGAGTATTGTTTAACTCTTATCCAGCTCATTTTGGGAGCTTTATCTCGGATTGTAAATCCAAATCCACTTTTGTAAAGGAAAGTCAAGAATCGGTGGATTCTTACAACTGAAACTATAGCTTCGAAGAAGTTAAGAGAGGGTTGTGCTCTTGTAAGGAAGGTTTAGTCTCGACCTGGAAGAGGGATTGTAAAGGTTTGGTCTCAACCTATAAGAGAGATTGTAAGTGGTTTGGGCTTCACCTGGGAAGAAGTATGTACGAGTAAAATCGTAGTGAATCCTTGAAGCTGGAAGCTGGAAGCTGAAAGGCTGGGACGTAGGTAGGTTGCCAAACCTCGAGAAAAACATCTTGGTGTTTGTTCTCTCTAACTCTCTATCTTATTCTCTATACTGCATATATTTTAGAACTGCTATATTGTATTCCCTTTGTAAAATTAATTCTGCTCAACAAGGGAAAATTAGTTTTTAAATTTGCCAAGACCCTAATCACCCCCCTCTAGGGTCAATACCTGGGCAACACAGGTCTCCTCTATGCTGGGATGAAGTTGGTGAGAGGAAGGTTTTGGGTCCTGATTTGATCTAGCAGATAGCAGATAGGGTTAGGATCATTAGGGAGAGGTTGAAAACTACCCAGAGTCGGCAGAAGAGCTATGCTGATACTCGTAGGAGAGATCTTGAGTTCAGCGTTGACGATTATGTTTTTGTCAAGATTTCTCTGACAAAGGGTGTTATGCGGTTTGGCAAGAGGAGTAAGCTCAACCCTAGGTATGTGGGTCCATTTGAGATCATTACAAGAGTCGGTGAGGTGGGTTACCGAGTCGCTCTACCTACTCATATGGCGGCAGTACATAATGTGTTACATGTTTTCATGCTTCGGAAATATATCTCGGATCCATCATATGTTATTTGGAAATTTGTGAGGATCTTACCTCGGTGGAGCAGCCTGTACAGAATTTGGATAGGTGAGATCAAGTCTTGCGCAACAAGACTATTTCATTGGTTCTTTTGAGATGACAACACCATTCTGCAGAATAGGTTACATGAGAGCGTGAGACCGAAGTGAGGGAAAAATACCCTCATTTGTTTTCTTAGTTTTTTTACATGTTTTATGGTTCGTTCCAATTTCGAGGATGAAATTTCTATGAGGGGGGTAGGATGTAGAACCCCGAAACTCAAGTTCCTAGTTGGTGAATAGTGCTAGTGAATAGTGACTTTTAGGCCAAAAAGGCCTTCTATGTAATTTAGTGTGTGATGAATGAAAGAGTTTGAAATCAAACTAAATGTGTGTGTGGATATTAAAGCCAAGGAAAAAGAGTGGAAACACTCTAAGTGAGCTAAGAGAGGAGTGGAAATACTCTAAGTAAGAAAAATAGAGAAAACAAGGGAAAATGACCAGTTCTGGTGATGTCCAGTCGATCGACTGTATGGAAGTTGCCTAAAAATGGGTCATAGCGTGTTATGTTCAGGGCTGGTCGACCGACTATCCCCAAAATGCCTAAAAATGGGATGACAGTAGGGTTGCACTCGAGGCTGGTCGACTGGCCCTGCAGCCGGTCAACCGACTGTATGAAATTTGGTCTTAACAGAGGCTTTCCAGCCTCAGTCGGTCCATCGCCCATCCTGGCCAGTCGACCGACCTTTAGTAAATTGGGATTTTCTCCTTATGCGCGATTTTTAAGGGCAAATTAGGGTTTTAATCACCCTTGGCTTATAAATACAAGTCAATTTCGTGAGTTTTAGGGTTACACTAAATCTAAAAAGTATTTTAGGAGAAAAAGGGAGAGAGCTAGAATTTCTAAAGGGGGGTTTTGTTGGAGATCAAAGAAGAGCTCAAATTCTTACTTTCTCAAGCTTGGATCTTCTTTCTCTACTGTGGATCTTCATCCTCATACTTGAATCTCATGTTCAAGGGGTTTCTCAAGTGTAGATTGGATCTCAAACAATGTAACTACCTTTTGTAGTAATTTTATAAGTAAATACACCTATTCTAGAACCTTGCTATGATTCAACCTAGAAATAAGGGTTTTAAAGTTAGGTTTTTCAATAAAAGGGTAAATATGTTTTATGCTTGGATTTAGTAGTGATTTTCCTCAAAGAAACTATGATTCTAAGCAAGATGTGATGAAATAGGCTTAGTAGCCATGATTGATGTTATGCCATTGCTATGAATAGTAATCCATGATTATGCATGAATATGTATGGGTGTTCTATGCTTACTATGATGTCCATAAGTTTTATATGATTGTGTTAAAGGGTTTTTAAGTACATTATGATGCTTCCATGATTTATATAAGTATGCTTAGGATGTCTAAGCTTTCCAAGTATAGTATAATTACTCATAAGTACATTATGCACTCACGATTCTCATATTATAAGTTTTCTCATAAGCATGATATTTCAAAGTTATAATAAAATGTTTTTAAAGGAAATCTCATAAGAAATGAATAATTCATAAGCATTGACAAGGCCAAACTAAGGGTTGGCAAAGTCTAAGATCGGTTACAAATTCTCTAAGGATTATAAGTCTAAGATCGGTTACAAATTCTCTAAGGATCATAAGTCTCGTAAGGCTTTCATAAGAACTCATAAGAATGCTCATAAGGATCACAAGTGCTCATAAGGCTCATAAGTTCTCATAAGGATCCACTCTAAGATCGTTTTACAAGTCTCTACGGATCAAATCTAAGATCGTTTCACAAATCTCTACGGATCAAGTCTAAGATTGGTTACAAGACTCATAAGCTTACAACAAGAACTCATAAGACTCATAAGCTCATAAGTAACTCATAAGAAAGGAAATCTCATAAGACATGTTTTGGTTTTACAAAATTTCATAAGACAAAGAATTTGAAAAGATGTGCATGGTTAAGTTAAGTTTTTGAAGTATAATTTCTATGTTTGGTTTAAAGCATGTATTATGATCAATTGCTTAAAGTTTCATATGATATTATTGATTATTTTATTGTTAGCTAGTAGACTGTATATGCTGAGTATTTCATGCTCAGCCGTACATTTTATGTCGGCAGATCCATTCAACATTTGTGCTCCTAGTCCTTGGATCGAGAAAGATTACGGTGTGGAGGAGCAGGCAGAGGCTCAGTCAGAGGAGGATAGGAACTTGGATAAGTGGCCTTATCGTGGATATCATTGGGTTATGTAATCTTTTGTACAAACTTGAAATATGGTATATGTATAAAAGAAATTTTTAGTTTACACTTCCGCTATGTTTGTCACTTTCGCTATACTATTACCTTGTATCTTTATACAAGATGGTTTGTCATAAAAGATTAGTCACGCACAAAGTCACACCTAACTCCTAGGTGAGATTTTGGGGCACGACACGCTGTCAACTGAGGGTCCCTGGAAATTGATCAGGGTGTGCACAAGTAGAGACAAAGTGATATGGAAGGGGGTCTTACCCTTTACTACTCAAGTTCCAAATGTGGGAGGATAATGGTCATACGTGAGTGACCGCACAAGAGAGGGCAAGCCAAAGCACTCCCTCTAGTTCAACTCAACACAGGGGACCAGGAATTCTTAGGACTAGGAAATGGGGTTTCGGATTTACCAGAAGGTTTTACAAAGCTTGGGCCTTTGGTAAGTTGGCATGATTTCAAGGCTTGATGTGCGGTGGTTTTTATAGAGTTTAGGGAGGCTGGGGTAGGGCTGTAATTTGAGGGTGGTTAGGTGAGGTCAAATCAGACAATTGGAAGGTCAACCTGGAGGTGCAAGGGGGTTGTAGCACTGTTCTATGCAGAACAACTACACTGGTGGTAAAGGAAGTACTGTTATTCCTCTACAAAGCTAAACTGGAAATGGCAGTAATGGAATTACCTCCATTTCAAAAGATTTCTTGAAATGGGCCTGGGCAAACTGAATTTTGCTTGGGGGTACTCTGCTTTGCATAAAAAGGGTAATGTCAGTAATAAACATTACCGACATTATTTGAATTTTTAAATTTTTGAAATTTTGTGGGGCCCCAGGGTAGGTTTAGGTTTTTGGGTCCATACTAGTGCCCATAGGGTATTTGGTTTCAGGCTTTTAGGCCCTGGGGCCTTGGGTTTGATTTTAACTGGGCCTCGCGCCCATTGTTTAGTTTAGGGCTTAGTTTTAGGATTAGGCTAGGTTAGGATTAGAGTTAGGTTTAGGGGTAGACCTAGGTTAGGATTAGAGTTAGGCATAGGTCAGGGTTAAGGTTAAGGTTAGGCCCAGGTCAGGGTAAAGGTTAGGTTAAGGTCAGGGTTAGGATTAGAGTTAGGCATAGGTCAGGGTTAAGGTTAAGGTTAAGGTTAAGGTTAGGCCCAGGTTAGGTTAAGGTCAGGGTTAGGATTAGGGTTAGGCATAGGTTAGGGTTAGGATTAGGGTTAGGCCTAGGTCAAGGTTAAGGTTAGGTTAAGGTCAGGGTTATTATTAGGGGTGTAAAATAGGGTGCTTACACATAGGTTTCAACAATCTAACATTGGTTTTTAAAAAATATATTTTTAAAAAAATACCCTAAGGGTTAAAAGTTTTTAACTAGAGTTAAAAAATTAATATTTTTTTACTAAAAAACAAGGTTAGATTGTTGAACCCTAAGGATTAGTTAATCTTAACCATAGTTTATAGATGTTAATAGGGACACGTGTTGACCTATAGGTGCGATTGAACTATGAGAACCTAGTCATTTTGAGATCGAATCACAACCACTTGCTATTAAACTTCGTACAAACAAGCTTAAGATTTTGAATCAAAAATCGATGAGAATGATGAGGAGCATAGATGTATGTTCAAGATTTTTGTTATTCTTTATTAAAAATTTTGATTCTATATGAGCGTAGAAGAAGTGTGAAGAGGATTGTTATCTGTTGAGAGAGAGTGTAAAAAATCATTGTTTCTTCCTCTTCTTCTTCTTCAACTTCATTTTTCGCCCTTTTCTTTTCTATTTATTCTCATGCATAGGGGCATTTGAGTCCTTAAAATTATAAAGGCTACACAGGTATCAGTCATAGAGTGCAAATCCTCTAGTCCCCTAATACCAATTCTGGTATTAGGGGCCCACATGCTCAATAATATGTTGACAACATAAATCTTCATTTAATGCACAAAATATCATCTTAACCGCGTTTCAAAAGGTTTTGTTCAAAGGAAAATCCTTAATTAACGACCTGTGTATTTTGTTACTGAATAGTCATCCCATTGAACCACACCCCAATTTTAAATACACACCAACTGATGGTTAAGACATAGTTTACTCTTAGGGTTCAGTAATTTTTCAAAAAAAAAAATGTAAAATTTTAGCTTTAATTTAGTTAAGCTTAATCAGGGTTAAAGGGATGTTAAAAGAGACACGAGGTAAGATAAGAAACGGACCCCAGGGTTTGCTAATCACTGCTCTTGTTCAAACAGCCATTAAATCTCGTTTGACCTTTGGTCTTCACAATTCAACTAGCCATGTGTCCCATTCATCCACGTCCTCCTTGTTTTTACCCACTAACTATGATTAAGATTCATTCACCATTAAGAACCGTCTATTTTACTTTGGTTTTTAGAAAAATAAATATTGACGTTAGGTTGATTAAACTTATTCATAGGTAAAAGGGGCTCTACAAGCCACCACGTGTCCTTTTAGTGGGTAAGCTAGGGTTAACTAGGATTAAGCTAGGGCTTAACTAGGGTTTACGTAGGGTTTAACTAGGGTTAAGTTGGGTTTAACTAGGGTTAAGCTAGGGTTAACTAGGGTTAAGCTGGGGTTTACCTAGGATTTAACTAGGGTTAAGCTAACACCTAGGGTTTAACTAGGGTTAAGATGAGGTTTACCTAGGGTTAAGCTCGGGTTTACCTAGGGTTTAATTACGGTTAACTGGGATTAACTGGGGTTTAATCAGGGTTTTTGGGCAGAGGTTTGACTTAGACACGACTAGTTTTGAACCAGGATTTGGGCTGAGTTTCGACTAGGCGAGGCTAGTTTTAAACCGGAATTTGAGCAGAGATTCGACTAGGCGAGGCTGGTTTTGAACTGGAATTTGGGTACAGATTCGACTAGGCGAGGCTAGTTTTGAACCGGAATTTGGGCAAAGATTCAACTAGGCAAGGCTAGTTTTGAACCGGGATTTGGGCAGGGATTCGACTATGCAAGCAGTCTAAGCAGTTAAATAATTTAAAAAACAACTTTAAAAAGTGATTAAACTAACTTAAACTACTAAAAGAAAAAGCAAGATATGGTTTTGAGAAAAATTACCTTTCGAAAAATCTGAAAAGATTTCTGAAAAGGGGTCCCAAGAATCGACCTTTCGCAATCGACTTTCCTAGGAATCCGAGCATTTTCGGCATTTTCTACCGTCTTAAATCCAATTTAATCCCAAAAATCGCCAAAATTCATCGAAAAATTTCTAAAATCATTTTGGACCAAATGAAAACTTTTGAACACTTGTCAAGGGGCATTTCGGTCTTTTTACACCACAGGGGCATTTTAGTCCTTTTTCACTGTTTTAAGTCCAAATTGCTCCAGAAAATTGTCAAAATTCATCAAAAAATTTCTAAATTCATTTTAGACCAAATGAAAAAAAAATTAGCACTTTTTCAGGGGTATTTTGGTCATTTCTCACCCTAGGGGCATTTTGGTCATTTTTCACCCTAGGGGCATTTTGGTCATTTTTTTTTACTTCAGGGCCGTTTTTGAAAATCAAAGCACGTGGAAAGAGGGTTTTTGAAAGGGTTTTTAAAAGGTGTTAAAAGAGGTGCAAAATTGGGGTGCTTATAGAACTCCCAAGACTCTTAAGATATTGGAATACGTCTCGATAAAGCATGAGCAGATGATTCATCCTTATTGATGAAACATCCGAGATTAGGGAAAGATAATTCGTCGCCTCATTCCAGAGGAAAGAATTGAAAACATGTGAGTTTAGCCTCATTACATGAGGGATTGATTAATTAAAATGTGGGTTAACCTCATCACAGGAGGGATTGCTTAATTGAAATGTGCTTTTAGCCTCTTCACAAGAGGGATCGAAAGTTTAACCTCTTCGCATGAGGGATTGATTTTGAAATGTTGCTTTTTATCTCTTTACATGAGGGATCAAAAGTTTAACCTCTTTACAGGAGGGATCGATTTTGAAATGTTGTTTTTAGCCTCTTCACAGGAGGGATCGAAAGTTTAACCTCTTCATAGGAGGGATCGATTTTGAAATGTTGCTTTTAGCCTCTTCACAGGAGAGATCGAAAGTTTAACCTCTTCAGGAGGGATCAATTTTAAAATGTTGCTTTTAGCCTCTTCACGGGAGGGATCGGAAGCTTAACCTTTTCACAGGAGGGATCGATTTTGAAATGTTGTTTTTAGCCTCTTCACAGGAGGGATCAAAAGTTTAACCTCTTCATAGGAGGGATCGATTTTTGAAATGTTTCTTTTAGCCTCTTCACAGAAGGGATCGAAAGTTTAACCTCTTCACAGGAGGAATCGATTTTGAAGTGTTGCTTTTAGCCTCTTCACAGGAGGGATCGATTTTGAAGTGTTGAAGATTGAGATGAAGGGTGACAACCATTCCGATGTCAGTCAGATGGGTGATGGTAGGGTGGATAAGAACACATTACGATGTCAACCAGATTGAAAGGCTGAATGACAAGCGGAGCGATGTCAACCGGATTGAAAGGGTGGATGAAAAGCGGGGCGATGTCAACCAGATTGAAAGGGTAGATGACAAGCGGGGCAATGTCAACCGGATTAAAGGGGTGGATGACAACACATTACGATGTCATCTGGGTTGAAAGGGTGGATGACAACACATTACGATGTCAGCCAGATTAAAAGGATGAATGACAACATATTACGATGTCAGTCGGATTGAAATGGTGGATTACAACACATTACGATGTTAGCCGGATTGAAATGGTGGATGACAAGCAGGGCGATGTCAACCAGATTGAAAGGGTGGATGACAAGCGGGGCAATGTCAACCGGATTGAATGGGTGGATGACAAGTAGGGTAATGTCAACCGGATTAGAGGTGTGGATGACAAGTGGGGCAATGTCAACCGGATTGAAGGGGTGGATGACAAGCGGGGCGATGCCAACCAGATTGAAAGGGTAGATGACAAGCGGGACGATGTCAACCAGATTGAAAGGGTGGATGACAAGCGGGGCGATGTCAACCGAATTAAAGGGGTGGATGACAACACATTACGATGTCAGTTAGATTGAAATGGTGGATTACAACACATTACGATGTCAGCCGGATTAAAAGGATGGAAGACAACACATTACGATGTCAGCCGAATTGAAAAGGTGGATGACAACACATTACGATGTCAACCAGATTGAAGGGGTGGATGACAAGCAGGGCGATGTCAACCGGATTAAAGGGTTTGATGACAAGCGGGGTGATGTCAACCGGATTAAAGGGGTGGATGACAAGTGGGGCGATTTCAACCAGATTGAAAGGGTGGATGACAAGCGGGGCGATGTCAACCGGATTAAAAGGGTGATGACAACACATTACGATGTCGGCCGGATTAAAAGGATGGATGACAACACATTACGATGTCAGCTGGATTGAAAGGGTGGATGACCACATATTACGATTTCAGTCAGATTGAAATGGTGGATGACAACACATTACGATGTCAGCCGGATTGAAAGGGTGGATGACAACACATTACGATGTCAATCGGATTAAAAGGGTGGATGACAACATATTACGATGTCAACCGAATTAAAAAGGTAGATGACAACACATTACGATATCAACTAGATTGAAATGGTGGATGACAACACATTACGATATCAGCCAGATTGAAAGGGTGGATGACAGCACATTACGATGTCAACCAGAGATGGGTGACAACCATTACGATGTCAGCCGGATTGAAAGGGAAGTGCATGAATTTTAGTTTGCGTGTGTTGTGCAATGCACAGGAATGCCAGAATGGTGAACTCGAGGTACCAGGGGTGTACATGCGGAATACTGGGTTGTGCACGGAGTGCTGGGAGTGCATACAGGATGCTGAGATGTGCACGAAGCACGGGAAAATGCTTGCGAAAAGTTGAGATGTGCACGGAGCATGGGGAAATGCTTGCGAAGAGCTGAATGCGCATGGAGTGCAGGGAAATGCTTGCGAAAAGCTGAGATGCGCACAGCGCACAGGGAAATGCTTACGAAAAGTTGAGATGCGCACAAAGCTCGGAGAAGTGCTTATGGAAAGCCGAGATGCGCACAAAGCGTCAGGAATTTCTTACGGAAAGTCGAGATGCGCAGAGACCCTTTTGAGAATCAAGTTTCACTTATTTCATTTGGCTAGTGGACGTGTGTGTAGTTTGTTACGTGTGATATGAGTGCAATGAGCAACTACGTGGATGTGTCTGCATAAAGTGCGACTTATTTTATGAGTGTCTGTGATGCAAATGTGTGTGAATAGTACAACTAATTATGTGTGTGCACCGTGGTTGACCATGAAGAATGTGAGTACAGAGAGCAACTAACATTGTGAATGTTGTGCGGCTAACTATGTGAATGTGTGTGCAAAGTGTTATTAACATTGTGAATGCACGTGCGCAGTGAGCGACAAATGTATGTATGTAGTACAAACACATGTGGTGGCTATGCAGTATGCAGCTAAGTGGAAATAAGCATAATGCAACTAATCTATGTACATGTATGTGCAGAGTGTGACTTACTTAATTTGCATGCATAGTGAGCTAACATGGCAAATGTGTGTGTGTAGTTTGACAAACTATGTGAAAGTATGTAGTATAGATAACATTGTGAACATATGTGAACAGTGAATGTGTCAAATAAAACCTATCAAGGGGTGCACCAAATGAGGTGGATAACATAGAGCGATGCATCAGATGCGATGCAACATGAATGCACCGAATGAGGGTGGCTAACAAAGAGTGATGCATTAAACGTGATACATCTGATGGTGCACCGAATGAGGTGACTTACAGAGATAATAGAAATGGGTGAGAATGTGCATGTGTTGGTGTGTGATTTATGAAACATGTACAATGCACGATGTAGTTGACATATGTGTATGACATGCGATGAATATGACTCGCTCTATAATCCAGTCTTGCTCTCACTTCTTGATGACTTGAGATCCTGGGCTTTGCCTGCCTTTGTTGGAGAGCTTGCTATAGTGAGATTGAATTCGACCACGTCATAAGACACATTGGACACTGATTACGGACCAAAATAAAACCATTTTAAAAACAAATGGCTTTTGAGTTTTTCAAAATAATTGTTTTCTTTGCTTGTTGGTTTGTGAGGGGATTTGCCCTTACTGGGGATTAAATGCTTTGCCCCATAGGGCACGATATAGCAACGAACAATGTTGATTTTCTGTGCTCAGCCAAGGAAGATTATTACTCGATTCTGACTTTATTGTATGCTGAATCTGGTCTTGCTTCGAGCCAAGGGCTTCGGATTGCAAACGACATTGAGTTCTTCAGTCTAAGTTGCTTGCAGATATGTTGTCGGGGATCTAGGATAGCCGTTGTCAGGATCCTGTTACCAGAGTTCAACTTTTTCCTTTTTTACCCTTGGAATGACCAAGTCTAGGGATTGCATAATTTTTGCGCAATAAGGCCGTGTCTGGTTTTCACTCATGCCTGCGAAGTTGATTTACTTGTTCTCTTTTTTGCCCCTAATAACAATATTAGGTCTGGGGTTGCATAATTTTTGCGCCTCAGTGCCATTTCCGATTTTCACTGGGCCTGCGATTTTCGAGTCAAACTGTCCTCTCCTGTCATTGCCTGGTGGATTTGATAGTGTTGTTGGATATTTGTCTGTTAATCTGCCAGTACTCTTAATCTCTAAGGGATTTAAGAGGACTTGAGATAGGACGAAACGTAGGCTAGGGGTCGAAGTTTTTGGGACACCCTTTTTGTTTCGAGCTTTCTTGAGCAATTTTGTAGAGCTTTGACCTTTGTCTTTTCCTTTGATTTGGCTCTTTTTTTTCTCTTTTTTTTTCTTTTGGCCTTTAGCTTTAGCTTGATTGATTTTTCTTTTGAGACACTTTAATTTGCTCAAGAAAGCTGGTTGATTTGATTGTACCTGTTTTTCAGGCTGCCTACGTACCCTTTTTCAGGATCAGGTCATGACGTAGTTCAGGCTCATAGAAAAATTTTGTACGAGGTGTCCTGGTATGAAAGTATAGTGAAGGAAAGGCTATTAGGCTCGAAGGGCTAACTAGCGGTCTTCATTGAGGTGATGGCTTACAAACAAGGAGGAATTGTGTGCCAAACATGGCCTTCTTTCATTTCCCAAAGTGACTAAGAGTACAGGCAGTTTCCTGACAAGATCTTGAGCATGGTGCTTTCTTCTGATCTGATCTATGCTGACAGACTCTGGGAGGTCTTCGTCATCCATGCGGCCTAGTCAAAGAGTATTTAGAGAATCTTTGACCAACTGTATGGGTCTTCAAAGCTGGACATATTTTGCCCCTAGTACTAAATGAGCTAATTATTCTTGTGTGAATATGAGATCATTTTTCTTTAAGCTCTGGCTTGTGGCCCTGACTTATATGGCTGCTCAACTGCTTGAGATGCACTGGAATCTATTTTTCTTCTTCTAAATTTGTTCATACAAGTATCTACCTTTTACCGAGGTCTGATAGCCTAACTTCTCACATTGTACAGTATTACTTTAGTGCGTGAACCATCAAGCTTCAAATGGTGGCATTGCCCATGTCTTAGACTGCAAGATGTCTATCCCGATGAAGCCCCAATCTGCTTAGTGAATGCTCTGCTTGTATTGACAATTGGAAGCTTGAAATTGGTGGAGCGAATTGAGTGTTTTAAGAGATCATGCAAGCATACTGCAAGTAGTGTCTGTGTGGCCTCAACACTTGGCTTAGCAAGGTGCTAATCTTTGCATGCTTAGGGTCATTATTGAGCTTTCTCTTACTTGGCTCAGTGGGGTCAAGAATCTCTTTTGGAGGTTTATTTTTCTTGCTCATTGACACTGGGGTACTATAAAATTGAAGTGGATGGCTTGGTGAATGTTCGGGCAATCCTTCATTAAACCAACAAGCTTAGTTAGCACAAAATTTTTTTTATTATTTTTGTTGTTGTTGGCTTTTGATCACTAACTCTTTCAGAGAAGATTTAGGTCATACCATCATGAGCCTTTTTTGGCATTTTGTAAAAAGGTTAAAAAAAGTACCATTTTATAGAAAAAGACTATACAAGGCTTGACTAAAAAGGGGAATTTGTATAGACTTCCTTGACCACTAGGGCCAACAAAAAGAAATTTGAATATACGAAGTTTGAAACATGGTCTAATCAATCTCGTAGTAGCAAGTTTGCTGGTGATGCTTCAATCATCTCTTCTACCTTGGAAGCTTAGATGGTACAGAGGTAACTCATTGGGTAGGATGGATGGACCTATTCTGGTGAAAAGGGTACCCAATTCCAAGGATGATATCTGGTCTGAATATAATGTCGCCTTGGTTGATTAAATCCTAGAATACATGCTTCAAAAGCATACATCGGTCAGTGTCATGCCCAATGGCTTGATGGAATGAACAATACTGGTTCATGCGAAAACTGGGTGATGGACGGGTTGGTGGTGGTGTAGGATCTCGAGGCTGAACCAGGTTTTTCTGTATGAGCAAGGGCAAAAATTGGTTGAGCTTACATGGTAGTGGGGTAAATTTTCTGGGTAACATCCGCACTTGTGGTATGAGAACCTGGTTTTGGTTTTGGTTGACTTATTCGATGATCTGTGGGTGGTTTTGGTTTTGCCCCTGTACTTCTTGGAATCCATTCAGAATATAGGCAACGTCACTTAGAAGGGCTCTGAGCTCTTCTGTAGAACCCCAGAACTTTTGTATATGCCTTGGGATGTGTGTCAAGGCATGAGACATATGTAATCTCAAAAGAATTCATGAAATGAGAATTTGAAGCTTTGAGGAATTTTGCTAAGAATGCTATTGTTAATTCAATTAATTATTTAAAAATGTCTATAAGCCTCGAAAGTGTCCTAGTCGAATTTAGGAGATGCTAGAATAGAAGAGGAAAAGGTTCAAGTAGTAAGAATAGGTGAAAGGTGAACTCAGCAGCAGATTTGCAGAGCAACCGATCGCTTGGTCTTGAGTAGAGATCGATCGGTCCAAAACCAATCGATCGGAGGCTATCGACTGGTCAACTTTTTTGTATGGGGAAATTTTCCAGAGAGCATGTTTTTGACCGGTCGCTTGGTCAAGAGCACCGATCACTCGGTAGGCAACCGATCGATCGGTTATAACCACCGATCGCTCGGTCTTCGCGTTTGTGCAAAAATTTCAGTAAGGGCTATTTCATCTTTTGGGGGTTAAACCCTTTCTTATAAGGCTTGCCCGAGCCTTTAGGGCTTCATTCTCTTTACTTAGAAGATTTTAAGAGAGAGGGAGAGAGAAGAAGAGGATTTTCTCCTAGGGCATCCTTGGTGAAGAGATCAAGGGTTTGAACATCCAAGAAATCTTCACAAAGTTGGTTCCCCTTCCAAGCCAAGCCTCAAGCACACGTGGAGCTTCTCCTCCAAAGCTAGGGCAGCGTTTCCACGGTAATTTCAAGGGAGTTCTTCCTCCACTTAAGCCTTCTTCAAGCAATCTTCCCTACCATTTGGGGTTCTATGTCAAGGTTTCTTCAAGGTCAAGCCTTGATTCAAGGTTAGTACACCCTACTAACTTCCCCTAGCAATAATCTAGTTATCTTAAATGTGAAATGTGATTCTTGCTATTATGTTTTCCTTCCATATGAAATGTAACATCTCCAATAAATATAAATAGGATAAAAAAAAGGGTATGGATGTGTATGGGGTGTTGATTGAGGCGATGGGATGCCGAATGTATGATGTATGATATGTGTGGTGTGTGGAATGGAACATGGAGGATGGGCATTTTACTAATAATGAACTCACCTTGATGGTTGGATGGAAAATATGCACTAAAAAGAAGAAGATGAACTATTAAGGAATGTTGCATGTTATGTGTTTGACAAAATGACTTAAATGAAGGAAATGGAAGTAGGCCTTATGCATGTGTTCTTATGAATGATGAATTGATCAAGTGCCATGTAGATTACCCAATTTTTAAATGCTTATATCATGAATTTAATTGTGATGCAATATATCTCTTGTTATCCGCATTCCCATGATTGTCACCACTGTCACGTACACGAGCACGCATGTGTGCATGAACCGAGGTTTTAAGAGCATATGCATATAATAATCAACAAGAAAACATTGCATGTCAAGGAGGTTGGTAGCCCAGGGACATTCGGGTACTAGCCTCTGGCTCACAAGAAAATTGAAATTACTACATGTTAAGGAGGTTGGTAGCCCAGGGACATTCGGGTACTAGCCTCTGGCTCACAAGAAAACTAAACAAGTAACTAAAATTCACTTATTGTCAAGGAGGTTGGTAGCCCAGCGACATTCGGGTACTAGCCTCTGGCTCACAAGAAAACCATATATCAAGGAGGTTAGCAGCCCAGGGAGATTCGGGTGCTAGCCTCTGGCTCACAAGTTACAAGATGCAAGTTTACAAGATGATGACAAGGCATTCATGCATGCACGCATACATGATTTCCTCAAGCCATACCGAGACATGAAACGGATTTCCAAGCATGAGTTTTATCAGAGTTTTCGCATTCATGCACGTACGTCAAGATGATTGTATTGTACCATATTTAACATTGTTTCTTTGTGATGTTCCTCTTACTGCTCTGTATTGTATCACTGTTGTTGTATTTTATTATTGTCATGGTTAGTTAGTAACTTGTACTCGCTGAGTATTCCATGCTCAGCCGTACTTTCATGTCGGCAGGTACTGAGGAAGCCCTCGACCCGGAGCCTTGGGTCGAGGAAGAGTACATAGAGGAGAGAGAGCCATCTATTCCACTACAGTCTCAGGCAGACCGAGACCTCGATGTGTGGCCGTACCTCGACTACTATTGAGGGGAGAGTACGAGAGAGTTTGTGTATTTTGATATTTTGATAGGTGGGCCTATCCATCTTAGGCATGGATATGTTTTATGTATATTTTCACTTGGGATACAAACTCATAAAGAAAATAAAAATTAGTTTACGCCTCCGCAACCTATGTTTAGCTTCCGCGCTCTGATTTTTATTGTGTTAGTATTATATTCACCTTATTCATTACAGGATGGTTTGGTAGATACGTATAGTCACACCTAAAGTATCCCTTAACTCCTAGGGGGTATTTTGGGGCGCGGCATCTTCCCTGCGAAAGGTTTCTATGATTCCCTCATGATTATTTGATGCTTCGTCACGCTCCATTTCTTCATATGATTGCCTCTAGATCTACCACTCGGGAATGATAAAAACTGCGAACATAGAGCGAGTTGTTGCTAGGCATGAGACTAAAAAGATGAAATGATTGTGTAAGTGATGACATGCTAACCTGAGAGACGATACTCGATATGCATGACATAGAAAATGATGGGAGCATGCAAAAAATGTGAGATAGTGATATACAGGATGATGATGATCATGCACAAGATGTGTTGCAAGATATGTTGATAGACCCTTCATGCAAATGAACAACATTCTGTTTATACAATGATGAAGATATGGGTACTGAGTGTTGTGCTTGGGTCAGATCCTATTACTGATCTTTCAATAAGGGATAATAAAATCAAGCAACTGTGATATACCCCTGGGATCTATGTTCTGTTGATCTAGGGCATTATTTTCCTGGGAGTAGTTGCTAGCATTGTTAGTTCATAGTCAGGGGAATCCCTACGACTTGATGAGCTTACCCAGATTTGAAGGACCAATTTCCGATGTGATATTGCATGTAGATGGACCAGACTTAACTAGACCTAATGCATGATGATGTGATCAAGATATGCACATGATGAATTAATTTTTAGGCATAATGAATTTGAATTTGAATTTTGAAATAAATGACTGAGTTAAACTTAGAATAAAATGCTGAATGATGATGATGACAACAAATAAAATTAAATCTTGATTGGAACAAATAGAATAAATTTGAATGAGGATGATGAATTGCAATAGATTGAATATGAATTAGTCAAAACAAAATTTGACTAAAAAGGCAATATCTGAGCTTGATGTAAACATAAATAAAGAATGGTGATAAAATGAATTGAAATGGATTGAATATTGTAAAGTCCATCTTTCATGTCTTGGCTTATTCCAGTGTTAAAACAAGTATGTCTAGGTGTGTATCGTGTGTCATTGCCGTCAAGCATCTGCAAACAAGTGAAGTTGAAGGCAGTTGAAGACTCGGTTGATCATTTCCTTCATAGGATGGTAAGTGGCCTAGATACCATGTGACCATAAGTGGGAATTGACTTAGAATAATCCTAATATCATGCCTTAGGTGGTAAGTGATCTAAACTAACCATACGGACCCTAGGTGATGAGATAGGCAGTGCAAAACAAGTTCAAAATGCTGAAATTTTTCAAAAAACCAAGGTTTCTTGTAGGTGGCATATCTCCCAAAACGTAGCTCGGATTTCGCTCTATAATATATCAAATCTATTGCGACAAAAAGAGCTACAACTTTTGTGAAGGGAGCAAGACCTAAAAATTAAGTTTCCAAATCGTTTTTCACCTCAGGGTTAACCCTGGACGTTTTGGGTCGACCTTGAATAGCCCGATTTTTTGTATGGGAAAATTGGACAGAAGTTTACATATCTCAGGGTCGGCCCTAGAGGATGTTTGGGTCGACCCACATATGGAAAATCTCCCAAAATCAGTTTAAATCACCTTTGGATCGACCTAACTAACCTCCAGGGTCAACCCTGATATGGGAAAACTTTTCCATATGTTTTTTTTCTTGCCTTCTTGGGTTTTAGCAACTTCTAAACCAAGTTTTTGATTCTCTATATAATGGGAACCCTTCTAGCTCGTAGAATAAAACTTTGGGAGTGTGTGGAGAGTGTTTTTATGTTTCTCCAGAGATTAGAGAACCTATGGGAATTGTTCTTCTCTACCCCTTTTGTTAGGTGCTTTCAACCTAGAGTTTGCAAGCCTAAAGCTCCATACTTGTTTGTTTGGACTTGTCCATTGTAGGAGTCCATCTAGTTGTTGATTTCTATCAAACCATCAACCCGTTCTAGATAGAACAACTTGGCCAGAGTGTTCTGGAGCCTTTGTGAAGGAGAATGATCCGAGACGGATCGTGGATGTGTGATTTGGTCGGTAGAATCCGAAGCTGTCATTAACGGAGATCAATTGGAAGATCATGGACTATTTTCGAGACACAAAGAGAAGTATGAGTGGCTGCGGTTGATCATGGGACTTGAGAGTACGTGATGACTTTTCGAAGCATGGAGGACTAAGAACTGAAGAATCGAAGTGTCAAGTCCGAAGGAGTCAAGTTCGAGTCTTGTATGTTCTTGTTTACTTTGTCTTAGTGATTTTTCTTGACTGAACTTGGTCCCGTGGTTTTTTCCGGAAGGGTTTCCACGTAAAAATCCTTATGTTGTGGTTTGCTTGGTTTTCTATTTCCGCACTTAAATTTTATCATCCCTTAAGTTAATAACTTAATTGTTAAAATCATAAAAATGGTAGATAGACTTTTAGGGAAACCGAACCATCTCCTCTTGGATTTGTGAGTTCTCAACTCAAACATCAGATTTGAGGTTCACCGAATTTTTTCAATTGGTATCAGAGCAGGTTCACTAATTTATTAGTGCGATCTCATTCTATATTCGGTGAATATGAATCTCCAAAGAAAGGGAGGATCCATCTCTTGTCTCCCATTATTCAATGAGTTTAATAATAATTATTGGAAAGCTCGAATAAGAGTGTTTCACCTATCATAGACAAGAGGTTACAGAGCACAGTAGAAAAGGGTTGGACCCATCCTACAAAGACTATAGAAGACCAGACCATCTCTAATTCTTCAAATAAATTGTTAATGACTAAAGAGACATGTGATATTCTTAGAGTTTCCCATGAGGAGATTATAAATTTTGTGGCTTCCATTGCCTCTGTCTCTGGGATTGAAGAGTCCTCATCTAATGTTAGTATGAGTGACAAGTGTGAAGATGGTGAAGAGAGTCAAAGTGACTCAAATTCTAAGGGAGACCTTGAGGCAGCCTATGATGAGTTGTTTCAGGAATGCCTAAAGCTAAAAAAGGTTCAATTTTCCATATCCAAAAAGATCAAATCTATTGAAATGGAAAAATATGCCTTAGACCAAGTAGTTTCAGGGTTGAGAGCTCTTGTGTCACAGCTTGAGGAAGAGAAGGCTTCCGTCCTTGCCAAGACTCAGCTTCTTGAATCTGATTTACAAGTTTATCTTGATGAAAAGACAAGTCTTGAAATCAAGTTGGCTGATCTTGAGCAAAATCAGAGGTATAGAGATGTGAAGGAAACTCCATCTACCTCGAACACTGAGCCTGGTGCTAAAAGGCGCCCTCCTGCTAAAGGGAAAGACCGTTCAACTCAGAAATTCATTCCTATATGTCATAAATGTGGAGTGAAGGGTCATATTAACCTCGATGTCCTAAACTTTGAAGAATGCCCAATCATGGTTTTGAGAACCAAAATAACTTAAATGAGAATCTTCAAAGGAGAGTTGATATCCTAGTGGAGATGTCTAGGAAGTTAAATGATGATATATTGAATATCTATGATAACTCTAGGCAGTGGCATAATCATGACACTCCTCATGCTAGATATAGAGGAGGTAACGAGGAGAACCATAATGCCCGCCATAATTCTAGGACTCAATCCTGGAAAATGAGGAATAGGAGGAAGAGGCAAAAGGTCATACCTACCTCAACTGAAACGGTTAGAGACCAAATGGTCAATCAAAATACTAAAACCGTTTGAGTGAGAAAGGAAGACCTGAAGGGCTTCACTTAGCCCGTGACTGTCATAGCCTAAGGTGTGTTGTTTGTGTTCTATCTTGTCCTAGTGCTATGATGTTTGTGTATACTAGTAGCTTTTCTTTTTGATAGTTTTTATTTACTTTGGTTTATTTTTCTGTTTTCTTTATTTTGAAAAAGCCAAAAACATTGAAAAACTATAAAATCCAAAAATATTTTTGTCATGTTGCCCTTGTTTGACTTGCATGATCTGCATTCCTTGTGTGATGTTTATTTCTATACTTGTCCAGGGTTGAACATGAGTTTGTTGCTGATTGAGGATATATCACCTACATAGTCTCTTAGTCGAGCCAAAAATTAAACTGGTTTTATCTACAGTTAGAGACTTATTCATGTGTGTATGCTTTACAAATTTCATATGCACTCTGACTAATTCTGTTGAGAGGTCTATTTTCCAATCTGTAGGTGTTTGACTTATCCCAATAGTGTGACCTTGGATCACCAATCTAAAATGACCATTTTATTAGTCATTCCCATTTTATGTATCCTCCATGAGCAAAAATTATGCAATGAAAAGGGCTACCTACTGGGCTAGTGTGAAGTCACTATTGGATGCAAACAATATGAAATGGCTACCTAAGCGGACAGTAGGTATATATTTGGGTCACTAGAGTGAAAGCCCCTGCTACCAATAGCCAGGACTACCTACCTAGATAGTGTGAAAGCCATCATTGTATGAAAAGATATGTTCAAATAAAAAACATCAAAAGAAATCTTACAATGTTTGGAAGTATTTGACCGAAAATAAAAGAAGAATATTGGGTCAGATAAAATGGAACAAGGAGCACCAAAGTGTAAAAAATCAGGATCTAACTAGGTTTGACTTCTATGATATATATCTCTGGGAGTCCCCTCAGTGGTTAATGTCATATCCTTGGAAAGGGAAAGAAACCTTGATCTAGTATCTTGTCAGACCACCACTAAACACAATGCTTCACTTTTGAATTGTTCACTAAATGTGTCTAAGTGAATTGGCTATGATTTAGCATTCTGTGAGATTTAGTTAGATGTGTATCCTCAGTCGGACTAACTAATCATGTTCTTCATTAGATTTGTAATTTTAAATTACTACTGCTTTGAATGTTTTTGATGCATGTTTGTGTGGCATATGATATATTTTTTGTGTGTTTCCTTTTTGTTAGGCATGGGCCTTTCTAGCATAAGTGCCCTATTTTTAGTGGTATCCTTGATCTTAGGGGGAGAAGATGAAGTTGAGTTGTTGAGGGGGAGTTCTATACTTGAGTAGTTGAGGGAGAGTTTGTGCTTTATATTCCTTTTTGTTCCCCGCTCTTTAGTCCCCACATTGTCTGCATTTACTTGGTTGTATTATGATTGTCTTGATATTTCACATGTGTTAAATTGATATATTCTTTGTGATATTGACACCATGATTACCTTTGACAATTGTGCCAAAAAGGGGGAGAATGTTGGGTACTATTTCCCAAGTTCAGTACATTCCTTATATTACCTGTGGTTACTTATTCATATTTCATACATGCTTCACTGAGTGTTTTATTCATGAGTATGTGCAGGTGCAGGGTTCCAGTAGACAAATTTTACTTGACAAAATCTTAAGTGTCTTAATTTAATATGATTTTCAAATGGTGTCATGTAATAGTGTTGGAGTCATGTAATATCCTAATTCGCAGTTTTGATGTGTTTGGGTGAGTTTGTGTCAAGTCATGTACTTCAGTTTGGTTTTGCCACGGAATTACCAAAGGGGGAGATTGTAAAGTCCATGTTTTATGTGTTAGCTTATTCCAGTGTCAAAACAAGTATGTCTAGGTGTCTAGGTGTGTATCTTGTGTCATTGCTGTCAAGCATCTGCAAACAAGTGAAGTTAAAGGCAGTTGAAGGCAGTTGAAGACTCGGTTAATCATTTCCTTCATAGAATGGTAAGTGACCTAGATACCATGTGATCATTGGTGGGAATTGACTTATAATAATCCTAATGTCATATCTTAGATGGTGATCTAAACTAACCATACGGACCCTAGCTGATGAGATAAGCAGTGCAAAACAAGTTCAAAATGCTGAAAATTTTTAAGAAACCAAGGTTGCTTGTAGGTGGCATATCTTGCAAACCATAGCTCGGATTTCGCTCTATAATATATCAAATTGATCGCGTCAAAAAGAGCTACAACTTTCATGAAGGGAGAAAGAGCTAAAAATTAATTTTCAAAATTATTTTTCACCTTAGGGTCGACCTTGGGCATTTTGGGTTACCCTGAATAGCCAATTTTTTGTATGGGAAAATTGGACAGAAGCTTGCATATCTCAGGGTCGACCCTGGAGGATTTTTGGGTAGACCCACATATAGAAAATCTCCCAAAATCAGTTTAAATCATCTTTGGGTCGACCCAAGTAACCTCCAGGGTCGACCCTGAATGGGAAAACTTTCCAATAGGTTTTTTTTTTTTTTTTGCCTTCTTGGGTTTTACCAACTTCTAAACCAAGTTTTTGATTCTCTATATAATGGGAAGCCTTCTAGCTCGTGAAGTACAACTTTGGGAGTGTGTGGAGAGAGTTTTTAAGTTTCTCCAAAAGTTATAGAACCTATGGGAATTGTTCTTCTCTACCCCCTTTGTTAGCTACTTTCAACCTAGAGTTTGCAAGCCTAAAGCTCTATACTTGCTTGTTTGGACTTGTCCATTGTAGGAGTCCATCTAGTTGTTGATTTATATCAAACCATCAACCCGTTCTGGATAGAACAACTTAGCCGGAGTGTTCCAGAGCCTTTGTGAAGGAGATCGATCCGAGACAAATCGTGCAAATCGTGGATGTGTGATTTGGTCGGTGGAATCCGAAGCCATCATTGACGGAGATTGATCGAAAGATCGTGGACTATTTTTGAGACACAAAGAGAAGTACGAGCGGCTCCGGTTGATCACGGGACTTGAGAGTACGTGATGACTTTTCGAGGAGTGGAGGACTAAGAACTGAATGATCGAAGTGTCGAGTTCGAAGGAGTCAAGTTCAAGTCTTGTAAGTTTTTGTTTGCTTTGTCTTAGTGATTTTTCTTCGCTAGACAAGGTCCCGTGGTTTTTCCCGAAAGGGTTTCCATGTAAAAATCCTTGTGTTTTGGTTTGTTTGGTTTTCTATTTCCGCACTTAAATTTTATCATCCCTTAAGTTAATAACTTAATTGTTAAAATCATAAAAATGGTAGATAGACTTTTAGGGAAACCGAACCATCTCCTCTTGGATTTGTGAGTTCTCAACTCAAACATCGGATTTGAGGTTCACCGAATTTTTTCAAATATGAATTCACCAAAATGAGTTTTGATTACAAAAAATTCGAGTTTGATGGAAACTCAGATGAAGAACAGGGGTGATGTAGACAAGTAGATGGAATATTAATCAAAATAAATTTTGACAAATAAAACTTGAGTTAAATGTAACTCAGAAGATGGACGGTGATGGTATGGATTGAATATTAATCAAAATAAATTTTGACTAAAAAAACCTGAGTTTAGATGTAAACTCAGAAGATGGATGATGCTGATAGGAGTTGAGATTTGAAATGAAATTGAATTAATGGAATTAAAAGAATTAACATATTTTAAGGGTGAGCTAACTCAACGCGTGTAACCCATTGGGATGAGTGGATAAGAATCTATTTCATTTATCTGGGTTGTAAAAAACCAGAGCCCAAATGGGTTAAGATAAAACTGACAAAAGGAGAGCCCATACAACCCATTTTAATGTGGGTTGGTTGGTTGCTCCTTGACCAGTTTAATCTAGGGTATTAGTCTCACACATGTGTTGAGTTGGCTAAGATGGGTTAGGGTTCACGCCTATCTAACATCAAATAGGGTTCACACAAGCTCCAAAATAGGTTAGGTATAGGGATAAGGAAATCCATATATCTAAGCAGAAATGAGGGAGCGACTTAAACCGAGATCAGAATAGGGATAAAGTTGTCCCTCCTGGCGGGTAGCTCTTGATTTATGCCCAAACAACGATTTAGTCTCTACATGCTTATGCTGGTGTATGCAGGGTTTTGACTATAAGGTTGAGGAGCACTTGATCGTATATGCGACTCCCTAGTATAGAACATACTTGAAAATGGACGATTAGTGCAAGCGGGAAAGACCAGTCACGTTTACCGGAGATAACCATCTCTCGGTCTACAACCAATACTTTCCACAGATCTTTGGGCTCTAACATCGGGGATAACCATCCCTCGATTGTAAGCTTACCGGATCCAGCTAGATAGGTGAAGAGTTTTTATTCTATTATGCAATGAATATAAATGCATCAATCAAAATCAAGCAATGAATAAAAATGGAACCCTAGGCATGTTGCTAAGTTTTGCAAACAAATGTTCGAGGTTATAATAATAATGACAGAAAAATTTACAGCATATTGATGAATTTGGAAGCATCTAATGTGGTTTCCAATGTTTGATTCAGACTTATGTTTTGGCTTGAATACTGGTTTATGAAACCAGAGTCCCCAACAGAGTCGCCAGCTGTGATTACTGGAATTTTAACCCCCATTCCCAATTAGGATAGATCCTGATGAGGAATGACGATAAATTGTAATTGGGTTGAGAGTCACCACCTATTTAATTTTGAGGGAAATAGGACCCTGAAATGGTTGGATAAAGTATGGTCTGAAAGTCAGAGGTCAAGGTAAGGGATTAAGTTGAGTTAGGGGAAGGTATTAGGCACCCCTAAACTCCCATCCGGAGATGGTTACCTACTTCCTAAATTTGAATCAAAATGGGAAAACCATATAGAAGGTTGCAGTTTGATCTATATGTTGAGCAATGTAATATTGACTGAAATAAATGAATTGAGAGTTGCGGGATAAGAACGAAATAGAGATTTTATCCTAAGGGGAGCTGAACCCGATTAGGGTTGCCTACTTATTCACTGTTACTAGAATCAAGCCGCACGTAGTTCCAGATGCATTGATGGTTTGAGTTGATTTGATTGGACTGAGTTGTGAGTGATTGAAAGGTTTGATGTTTTTCACTGATTCGGGAGCGAAAGGTTAGATGATTTGATTTGATAGATTTCGCTGATTCAAGAGCGAAATGGTCATTTAAGCTCATGCTGAGGAGCAATTGGGCTATTTAAGCTCATGTCGAAGAGCCTCTGGAGGTGGGTATTTGAACAGGGTTTGAATCGAGGCTCTGACAGGGATTTGACTAGGTAAGTAGGGTTTAACTAAGGTTAAGCTAGGATTTACCTAGGGTTAAGCTAGGGTTTAGCTAGGGTTTAACTAGGGTTTAAGTAGAGTTTAATCAGGGTTAAGCTAGGGTTAGCTAGGGTTGAGCTGGGGCTTAACTAGGGTTTACCTAGGGTTTACATAGGGTTTAACTAGGGTTAAGCTGGGATTTACCTAGGGTTTAACTAGGGTTAAGCTGGGGTTAACTAGGGTTAAGCTGGGGTTTACCTAGGGTTTAACTAGGGTTAAGATGGGATTTACCTAGGGTTAAGCTGGAGTTTACCTAGGGTTTAATTAGGGTTAACTGGGATTAACTGGGGTTTAACCAGGGTTTTTGGGCAGAGGTTTGACTTAGACACAGCTAGTTTTGAACCAGGATTTGGGCAGAGGTTCTACTAGGTGAGGTTAGTTTTGAACCGGAATTTGGGTAGAGATTCGACTAGGTGAGGCTAGTTTTGAACCGGAATTTAGGTAGAGATTCGACTAGGCGAGGATAGTTTTGAACTGGGATTTGAGCAGAGATTTGACTAGGCGAGGCTAGTTTTGAACTAAGATTTCGGCCAGGGTTCGACTAGGCAAGCAGTCTAAGCAAATAAATAATTTAAAAAACAACTTTAAAAAGTGATTAAACTAACTTAAACTACTAAAAGACAAAGCAAGATAGGGTTTTGAGAAAAATACCTTCTGGGAAATCTGAAAAGATTTTTGAAAATGGGTCCTGAGAATCGACCATTCGCAATCGACTTTCCCGGGAGAGAGACGAGAGGGAATGGATGAGAAATGAAGGAAATGGAGTAGGGTATTTATAGTTTTTCAAAACAGGGGGGCGCTACTTGAAGTAGCGCCCCTATGGATAAAAAACCTCAAACAGTGAGGCGGCAATGAACAGTGAGACAGCAAAATGGTGCCACATAGGGGGGCGCTGTTTGAAGATACGCCCCTAGCCGGATTTCCAAAAAGCCCAGTCGATAGGGTGTTGACTGGTCAAAAGGGCCCAAAAATCAGGCCCAAAAGGGGGTGCTTTTTGAAGCAGCACCCCTAGCTTAAGGGGCAAAAAATTAATTTTTTTTCTTTATTTTTCCTTCACCACGTGGCGCTTTCTGATTTGCCGAAAAGCCGATTTTCTATTTTGAGCCCATTTTGAGCCCAAAAATAGTCAAAATTGAACTGATAAAATCTAAAAAAATATTTTAGATAAAACTTGAATTTTTCAGTACTTTTCAGGATCATTTTGGTCATTTTCGCTCTAGGGGCATTTTGATCATTTTCTACTGTTTTAAGTCCAATTTAATCCCAAAAATAGCCAAAATTCATCGAAAAATTTCTAAAATCATTTTTGACCAAATGGAAACTTTTGAACACTTTTCTAGGTGCATTTTGGTCTTTTTACACCACATGAGCATTTTAGTTCTTTTTCACCGTTTTAAGTCCAATTTGCTCCTGAAAACAGTCAAAATTTATCGAAAAATTTCTAAAATCATTTTGGACCAAATAATAACTTTTTAGCACTTTTTCAGGGGTATTTTGGTCACTTTTCATCCGAGGAGCATTTTGGTCATTTTTTTACTTCAGTGCCATTTTTGAAAATCGAAGCACGCGGAAAGAGGGTTTTAAAAGAGGGTTTTTGAAAGGGTTTTTAAAAGGTGTTAAAGGGTCAAAAGGGGTGAAAAATTGGGGTGCTTACAGAACTCACAAGACTCTTAAGATATTGGAAATACGTCTTGATAAAGCATGAACTTAAAGAATGATTTTTGAGATTATGTATTTGTTATCTTGTCTTAACTTCCGCACTCTGATTATGTATATGTTATGGTGAACTGTATCCTGCATGGCATATTAATGTATTTTAACATGGCTAGTTAGTAGTATGTATATGTTGAGTATTCAATATTTAGCCGAACTGTTATTTCGGTAGGTTCCAAGTTGGTTGGTCATGCTCCAGAGCCATGGGTCGAGGAGGTTCATAGAGAGTAGGAGCTTGCTCAGGATTGCCATCAAAATGTTAGTGGCCTTGACATGTGGCCTTATGGTTGAGTTGAGTGAGAGAGGCATGTATTTTGGGAATTATTTTTGGGGATTTTCATGTAGGGTTGATTTGGTAACTCAAGTGTTAGACTTTTGGTACTTATTGTAGTTTTTATTTAGTCTTTTGTCTATGTTAACACTTGGAAGAACTGTTATATAAAAGAAATTTTTAGGTTCACTATTTATCATGCCTTGTATACTACTATTTATGTCAAGCATTTTAAGGTATATGAAGTCAAATTTTAACAATGTTGGATATCTGTCAAGAATTTAAATCATTTAAACAAATTTCAATAAATCATTGACATTGATTTTTACAAAGATCACAATTTAGAAATCCTCAAAAATCTCATTTGAGCTATTCAACTCCTTTCTTTGAGAGACTTCATTAAAGTATTGTTTAACTCTTATCCAGCTCATTTTAGGAGCCTATCTCGGATTGTAAATCCAAATCCACTTTTGTAAAGGAAAGTCAAGAATCGGTGGATTCTTGCAATTGAAACCGTAGCTTCGAAGAAGTCAAAAGAGGATTGTGTTCTTGCAAGGAAAGGTTTAGTCTCGACCTAGAAGAGAGAGTGCAAAGGTTTGGTCTCGACCTGTAAGAGAGATTGTAAGCAGTTTGGGCTTCACCTGGGAAGAAGTCTGTACGAGTAAAATCGTAGTGAATCCTTGAAGCTGGAAGCTGATAGGTGGGGACCTAGGTAGGTTGTCGAACTTCGAGAAAAACATCTTGATGTTTGTTCTCTCTAACTCTCTATCTTATTCTCTATATTGCATATATTTTAGAACTGCTATATTGTATTCCCTTTGTTAAATTAATTCCGCTCAAAAAAGAAAAAATAGTTTTTAAATTTGTCAAGACCTTAATCATCTCCCTCTAGGGTCAATACCTGGGCAACATAGGTCTTCTTTATGCTGGGATGAAATTGGTAAGAGAAAGGTTTTGGGTCCTAAGTTGATTGAACAGACAACAGATAAGGTCAGGATCATTAGGGAGAGGTTGAAAACTGGCCAGAGTCGGTAGAAGAGCTATGCCGATACCCATAGGATAGATCTTGAGTTCAGCATTGAAGATTATGTTTTTGTCAAGATTTTTCCGACAAAGGGTGTTATACGGTTTGGCAAGAGGAGCAAGCTCAACCCTAGGTATGTGGGTCCATTTGAAATCATTACAAGAGTCGGTGAGGTGGCTTACCGAGTCGCTCTACCTACTCACAGGGCGGCAGTACACAATGTGTTACATGTTTTCATGCTTCAAAAATATATCCCGGATCCGTCACATGTTATTGATCTCGATTAGTTGGAAATTTGTGAGGATCTTACCTTGGTGAAGTAGCCAATACATATTTTGGATAGGCGAGATCAAGTCTTGTGCAACAAGACTATTTCATTGGTTCTTTTGAGATAGCAACACCATTCTGCATAATAGGCTACATGAGAGCGTGAGATCGAAGTGAGGGAAAAATACTCTCATTTATTTTCTTAGTTTGTTTACGTGTTTTATGGTTTGTTCATATTTCGAGGATGAAATTTCTATAAGGGGAGGGAGGATGTAGAACCCCAAAACAAGTTCCTAGTTGGTGAATAGTGTATGTGAATAGTGTTAGTGAATAGTGACTTTTAGGCCAAAAGGGCCTTGTATGTAATTTAGTGTGTGATGAATGAATGAAAAAGTTTAAAATCAAACTAGATGTGTGTGTGGATGTTAAAGCCAAGGAAAAAGAGTGGAAACACTCTAAGTGAGCTAAGGAGGAGTGGAAATACTCTAAGTGTGAAAAATGGAGAACAAGGGAAAATGGCCAGTTCTAGTGAAGGCCGGTTGACCGACTGTATGGAAGTTGCCTAAAAATAGGCCACTGTGTGTTATATTCAGGGCCGGTTGACCACCCCCTCTGGCCGGTCGAATGACTATCCCCAAAATGCCTAAAAATGGGATGACACTAGGGTTGTGCTCGAGGCCGGTCGACCACCCCTCCAGCCGGTCGACCAACTGTATGAAATTTGGTCTTAACAGAGGCTTTCCAGCCTCAGACAGTTGACTGCCCATCCTGGCCAGTCGACCGACCTTTAGAAAATTGAGATTTTTCCCCTTATGCACGATTTTTAAGGGCAAATTAGGGTTTTAATCACCCTTGACTTATAAATACAAGCCAATTTCGTGCGGTTTAGGGTTACACTAAACCTAAAAAGGATTTTGGGAGAGACATGGAGAGAGCTAGAATTTCTAAAGGGGGGTTTTGTTGGAGATAAAAGAAGAGCTCAAATTACTTTCTCAAGCTTGGATCTTCTTCCTCGACTGTGGATCTTCATCCTCATACTTGAATCTTGTGTTCAAGGGGTTTCTCAAGTATAGATTCGGTCACAAACAAGGTAAATACCTTCTACTAGTTAGTTTTGTAGTATTTTATAATTAAATACACCTATTCTCTAACCTTGCTATGATTCAACCTAGAAATAAGGGTTTTAAAGTTAGGTTTTTCAATAAAAGGATAAATATGTTTTATGCTTGGATTTGGTAGTGATTTTTCTCAAAGAAACTATGATTGTAAGCAAGATGTGATGAAATAGGCTTAGTAGCCTTGATTGATGTTCTGCCATTGCTATGAATAGTAATCCATGATTATGCTTGAATTTGTATGGGTGTTCTATGCTTACTATGATGTCCATAAGCTTTACATGATTGTGTTCAAGGGTTTTTAAGTACATTATGATGCTTCCATGATTTATATAAGTATGATTAGGATGTCTAAGCTTTCCAAGTATAGTATAATTACTCACAAGTACATTATGCACTCACGATTCTCATATGATAAGTTTTCTCATAAGCATGATATTTCAAAGTCATAAGAAAAGGTTTTTAAAGGAAATCTCATAAGAAATGAATAACTCATAAGCATGGATAAGGACAAACTGAGGGTCCTTGGAAATTGATCAGAGTGTACACAAGTAGAGACAAAGTGATATGGAGGGGGGTCTTACCCTTTACTGCTCAAGTTCCAAATGTGGGAGGATAATGGTCCTACGTGAGTGACTGCACAAAAGAGGGCAAACCAAAGCTCTCCCTTTGGTTCAACTCAGCACAGGGGGCCAGGAATTCTTAGGACTAGGAAATGGGGTTTCGGATTTACCAGAAGGTTTTATAGAGCTTGGGCCTTTGGTAAGTTGGCATGAGTTCAAGGCTTGATGTGTGGTGGTATTTATAGAGTTTAGGGAGGCTAGGGTAGGGTTGTAATTTGAGGGTGGTTTAAGTGAGGTCAAATTAGACCATTGGAAGGTCAACCTGGAGGTGCAGGGGGGTTGCAGCATTGTTCTGCGTAGAACAACTAGACTGGCAGTAAAGGAAGTACCGTTACTCCTCTGTAAAGCTAAACTGAAAATGATAGTAATGGAATTACCGTAATTTCTGAAGATTTCTTGAAATGGGCCTGGGCAAACTGGATTTTGCTTGGAGGTACTCTAGCTTTGCATAAAAAGGGTAATGTCAGTAATAAACATTACCGAAATGAAGGTTTGTGATTTGTCAACATATCATTGAGCATGTGGCCCCTAATACCAGGTTCGTGGGTTTGTGAGTTGTCAACATATCATTGAGCATGTGGGTCCTTAATACCAAAATTGGTATTAGGGGCGATTAGAGGATTTGCACTCTAAGTCATACACTGTTACAAACCTGGAAAAATAATTTTAAGTAAATGAACGGCAAAAGGTTTAATCTGGTGCTCCCTAGAGTATCCCTCTGGTGAGCAATAGATCAATGGACAAAAAAAAGAGAAAAAAATATAAATAAGAAAAAGTCAAAAATGGGCAAGAAAAAAAATGGCTTATTCTGAATTGACATTTTCGTTCATTGATCTGTTGCTCACCAAAGGGATACTCTGGTGAGCACCGGAGTAAACATTTTGCCGAAATGAACCCATTTGCGGAATAATTTTGTTGGGGCAAAAGGTTCACTCTGTTGCTCATCAGAGTATCTCTGATGCGGAGGTTATCAATGGACAAAAAAATGTCACCTCACCCGAGAGTCATTTTTTTTTTCCGTTGTTGTTGTTGTTATTATTATTATTATTATTATTTATTTATTTATTTATTTTTTTTGACATTCTTCTCATTTTAATTTTCCGTTGAGGTTGGGGTTGGGACCCTTGTAAGTTGTAAACTCTATCCTGTCAACAAATACCTAGTAGTCTTGACCAAAAATTAAACAAGTACATACTAGACTGTGCAAAACAGAGAAAAAGTGCATAGTACATACTTATCTCACCATTGTTAAACGAGATCGAACAGCCAATAGCCATTGAATTAGGAGAGAGACCAATCGCATACATAGTACATACTTATCTCACCATTAAACGAGATCGAACAGCCAATAGCGATTGAATTAGGAGAGAGACCAATCGCATGCACCCACAGGTTAACACCTGTTCTTTTTAATCTCTATTGACCATGGTTAAAATGTATTAATCATTTAGGTTTAAAAATCTAACCTTGAGTTTTAGGATTTTTTAAAAAGTATTCCTTGGGTAAAATTTCTTAACCCTAACCCTAATGTTTGGTTGTCAAGAAAATAAACAAAAACATGAAAAAGAAAAGAAAATTAGAGAAAATACAACTAAAAATTATATTAGAAATCTGAAAAAAAAAAAAAAAAACTTTTTGTTAGTTTTATCAATTTTCTCGACAACCAAACATAGCATAAGGTTAAATTCTTATTGATATATATATTTTTTTAAATGCTAAGCTTAGGTGGTTGAACCCAATGAATTAGAGAGTGAATCTTAAATTAAGGTTAAAGTCTTTTGGCATCGTTTTAGAGACATAGAATTCTAGTATCCCACCTACATTAGGGTTTGGGAGGTTTACAACATAAAGAGACACGTGTTGACGTGTGATTGGCTGTGATTTTTTTTTTTGGTAAACTCAAACATACCACAAGGCAATGACTGAAGGCAAAGACATGAAGGCAAAGACATGGGAATACACACAACACCCAAGCAAACATTATCTCAACATAAAATTGGCTGTGATTCGATCTATATAAAATTGACCACTTCTATCTTGTCACATACTTATCTCAACATTATTATAAAACTGACCACTTCTATTGTCTCTGAACGGATCTCTCCTTCACCGGAACGGATATCGCTGATCACATAATTGGGAGAAAGAAAAATCACGATGGATCTGCTGAAGCCAAGGCCTGCAAATTCTCCTCCTCTCACCCCTCTGGCCTTCCTCGAACGAGCTGCTACCGTGTACGGCGATTGCCCCTCAGTGATCTACAACAGCACCACCTACAGTTGGTCTCAGACGCACCGCCGATGCCTGAAAGTCGCATCGGCCCTCACATCGCTCGGTATCAAAAGAGGCCACGTTGTCTCCGTGGTGGCCCCTAACATCCCTGCCATGTACGAGCTCCACTTCGCCATCCCCATGTGTGGCGCTATTCTCAACACCGTCAACCTCCGCCTCGACGCCCGTACCATCTCCGTCATGCTCCGCCACAGCGAATCCAGTCTCATCTTCGTGGACCACCTCTCCCGCTCTCTCGTCCTCGAAGCCCTCTCTCTCTTCCCTCCCAACACCCAAATCCCTAACCTCATCCTCATAACGGATCAGGATGAAGAAGAAACCCCATCGCCAGCCGTTGACCAAGTGGGCCCCACCTACGAAGGCCTCGTGGAGAAGGGCGATCCGGGATTCCAATGGGTTCGGCCGGAGAGCGAGTGGGGTCCGATGGTATTGAATTACACCTCCGGCACGACCTCCTCCCCCAAAGGCGTCGTCCACTGCCATCGGGGACTTTTCGTAGTCACCGTTGATTCTCTCATCGACTGGTCTGTTCCCAAACAGCCCGTCTACCTGTGGACCCTACCTATGTTTCACGCCAACGGCTGGAGCTTTCCTTGGGGGATGGCTGCCCTTGGTGGGACCAACATCTGTCTCCGCAAATTCGATGCCAAGACCATCTACGCCGCGATACGCAGGCACGGTGTCACCCACATGTGTGGCGCACCGGTCGTGCTCAACATGCTAGCAAACGCTCCTGATCGCGAACCGCTCCCGAACCCGGTCCATATCTTAACCGCAGGGGCACCGCCTCCGGCCGCCGTGCTCCTCCGAACCGAGACGCTGGGTTTTGTAGTGAGTCACGGGTACGGATTGACTGAGACTGGGGGGCTGGTTGTCTCGTGCGCGTGGAAACCCGAGTGGAATCGGTTTCCGGCGAGTGAGCGGGCGAAGCTGAAGGCAAGACAAGGGGTGAGGACTGTTGGGATGGCTGCGGTGGACGTGGTGGATCCTGAGTCGGGGGCGAGTGTGAAGAGAGACGGGTTGTCACTCGGTGAGATAGTTTTGCGAGGTGGGGCTGTCATGTTAGGGTACCTGAAGGACTCTGTTTCAACAGGCAAGTGCATGACGGACGATGGGTGGTTCTACACGGGGGACGTAGGAGTGATGCACCCAGATGGGTATTTGGAGATTAAAGACCGATCCAAGGACGTGATCATAAGCGGGGGCGAGAACTTGAGCAGCGTCGAGGTTGAATCGGTGCTGTACTCGAACCCAGCGATTAATGAAGCGGCCGTAGTGGCTCGGCCGGACAAATTCTGGGGTGAGACGCCTTGTGCTTTTGTGAGCCTGAAGACCGAGTCGGAGAAGCCAACCGAGAAGGAGATTATGGAATACTGTCGTGCTCGGATGCCGCACTACATGGTGCCAAAGACGGTCGTTTTCATGGCAGAGCTTCCGAAGACCTCCACAGGGAAGGTACAGAAGTTTGTGCTGAGGGATAAGGCCAAGACTTTGGGTGAGTCGGAGGTGAGTCGGATGTAAAGAGTCTTTCGATCGACTCGTCCGAGTTGGGGAGGATTGGTTGGTGGGTGTCAACATCTTTTAGTGAAGTCAACATCTTGGTCTGTTTGTGCTATGCGTGTACGGGTGAACAGGCTTATGTTTTTTGTTTGAACTATACTTCCTATTCAATTCATGCTGTCATATGTAAAACGACAGTAATAATATTCAGGACCCTTGAGTAGGGCTGTGATCAAGATCTGGGTACCATTACGAAACCATGAATCTTCTTTACTACTGCTGCTAATGAGGGCATTATAGGGAAAAAAATAATTTGGATATAGAAACTTGAGAGGGACATTTAAAAAAAAAAAATGTGAGACATTACTTATTGAAATATGATGTTGAAATATTTTAATTAAGAACCAAAAAGTTTTAGTGAATTTTGGACAAAGAAGGTCTTCTATGGGTTATGATGTATGACTTATGAATAAAAGAATTTGAAATCGAAACTTGATGTGTTGTATGCGTGTTAAAGCCAATATGAAAGGGTGGAAGCACTTTAGGGAAGTTAAGGGAATAGTGGAAACGCTTTAAGTGTGAAAAATGAGAAAAACAAGAGAAATCATCAAGTTCTGGTGAAGGTCGGTCGATCGCCCCTCAAGGCCGGTTGACCGACTGTCTCAAAAAGGCCCAAAAAAGGCTAACAGTGAGTTCGGATCCAAAGTCGGTCGACCGTCCCTCATGATCGGTTGACCAACTGTCACAAAATTACCCAAAATGGGCTTTACAGTAAGGTTTTTCCCAAGGCCAGTCGACCTCTCCTCCTAGCCAGTCGATCAGGCTCCCGAGATTTTGCCCAGTTTGGTCTGTAACAGTATTTCATCAAGGATAGATGGTCTTTTAACCTCTCATTTGTTTATAAATCCCAAATTTTGTAGGTGATGGTTTCATAAACCCTCAAGGCAGAAATTTGGGAGAAATTAAGAGAGTTAAGAGAGGGAGAAAGGGAAAGGTAGGGTTTGGCCAAAGGTTTGTGCTTGTGATCAATGTGGGGCTTGGATCTCACATCCTCAACTCTTTGTAAACACCCCAATTTTGCACCCCTCTTTTCTCTTTCCACGCCTTTAAAAACCTTCTTTTAAAACCTTATTTCCCCGTGCTTCGATTTTCATAAACGTCCCTAAGGTAAAAAAAAGAACCAAAATGCCCCTAGAGTGAAAAATGATCAAAATACCCCTGAAAAGTTCTGAAAACTTATATTTTATCTAATATATTTTTCTAAATTTTATCAATTCAATTTCAGCTATTTTTGGGATCAAATCAAGCCTAAATCGAAAAATGGCCAAAAATGCCCTTGAGGTTAAAATGACCAAAATACCCCTGAAAAAGTGTTCAAAAGTTTTCAATTTGTCCAAAATTATTTTACAAATTTTTGGTTCAATCTTGGCTATTTTCGGAGTCAAAATGGACGTAAAATGCAAAAATCAATTTTCGACAAATCGATGCACGACACATAAACCAAAAAAACTAGTTTTTGAGGGTCTAAATAGGACCCTAAGGCAATTTCTCCGTTTTAAAAGGCGCAAGCCCATGTGGGCCCCACCGGTAGTGCACACTTCATTTTTTTTATTGTTTTTAATAAAATATTATTAAATTCGCCGTTTAAAACGGCGCGATATCAATTTTATCCACGTTGCTGCCCTACTATTCGCATCGCTTATTATTCATTATTTTAATATTATTTCCGTCCTTTAAAACGGTGCAAATCACTATTCCGAAACACTATAAATACCCCCCTCTCTTCCTTCATTTATCACTAATTCACTCATCTTTTTCTCCATTTACGATTTTAAAACTTTTCTTAGCTTCTAAATTCCCAAAAAAATCGATTGCGAAGGGTCGATTCTCAGGTCCCTTTATAGATTTCCTGGAAGGTAAATTTTTTCCAAAACTCTGTCTTGCTTTGTCTTTTAATAGTTTAATTAGCTTTTTAATTAATTTTTAAATTGCTTTAATTGCTTAGACTACTAGTCAAACCTCTACCCAAATCCCGGTTCAAAACTAGCCTTGCCTAGTCGAACCTCTGCCCAAATCTCGGTTCAAACTTAGCCCAACCTAACCAAACCTCTACCCAAATGTTGGTTCAAACTTAGCCGAACCTCTGTCTGAACCTCGGTTCAAACCCTACCATGCAACCTAGCCGAACCTCTGTCCAAACCTCAGTTCAAACCCTACCATGCAACCTAGCCGAATCTTTGTCCAAACCTCAGTTCGAACCTTGGCTCAAACCATATCAAATCCCTAGTCACACCCCCAATTGCTCCCCAGCAAGAACTCAAAAGGCTCAAACGCTCCTCAATATGAGCTTAAACCATTCAAAAATACCCCAACATCCAAAAATAAATCTCAACCTATAAAACACCCACAATCCAAACAAATCAAATCAAACCATCAGCTACCCTCTAGAACTACGTGTGGCTTGATTCCACTAACAGTGGATACATAGGCAACCTTGATCAGGTTTAGCTCACCTAGGATAGAGCCCTTATTCTATCCCTGCTTATTTCAACATGTACATTATTGTTCATATAATATCTATCAAGCATATATATGAAATGCAAACTTCTCTTATGGTTTCCCCCACTTTAATTTTGATTTAGGGAGTAGGTAACCATCTCCGGATGAGAGTTTAGGGGTGGCTAACACTTTCCCCTAACTCAAATGAATTTTTACCCTAATCTCTAATTTCCAGACTAAAGCTTTATCTAACATTTTTAGGGACCCTATTTTCTCTCACAATCTAAAATAGGTGGCGACTCTCTCTTTTCTGTAATTTTAGCGTTATTCCTCTTCGAGTTCAATCCTGATTGGGAGTGGGGTTAAAATTCCAGATCTACAGCTTGGCGACTCTGCTGGGGAGCGATTCAAGCCAAAACATACATCTGAACTAAACATGTGAAACCACATCAGAAACTTTAAATTGTATCTATATGATGCTAATTTCTATTACTCTGTACATATGCTTATTCATTTTGTTATCATTAATCAAATCTCGGATATTTGTGTGCCAACTTAGCAACATGCCAAGGATTCCATTTTTATTCATTGCTTGATTTTGATTATTGCATTCACATTTATATTCATTGCATACCAGAATAAGAACCCTTTCAACTATCTAGTTGGATCCCGTAAGCTTACAATCGAGAGATATTTATCCCCGATGATTGTAACGACCCCAAAATCCTACAAGGCTAAAATAGGACTTTGGAATCGTCACATTACTAAAACCTGCTTAAAATCCATGCATATAAGGCTACTATACGAGTCTCCAAAAATGAGAGTAATAAAATTTCAATATATAAGCTATAACCAACCTGCACAAGTCTACGATCAACATCTATAACTCACTATAAACCAAAGGGTATGAAATACACAACTATAAAAAGTCTACTAAGCAACATCATCTGAAAGTCTAATACAAAACTCTCTGAACCAACGAAACATAAACTAAGAGGTGTAGCCACCTAAGACTCCGGCTCCTTTCTTGATGGGCTCACCTTCTCCTCCTTCCTCGATGAAAGTCTCCTCAACCCACGGCTCTGCCGTGTACTCCTGCTCTAAACCTGCCAAGACAAAAGTCCGACCGAGTACAAAAGTACTCAGTGTATATAAAATCTAACCAACAATAATAATATACCTGCACTTAGTTAGAAAAATATCCAATAGCATAATAACATAATCAGAGTACGGAAGAACGTGTGCGCATATACATCATATCATCACCTTGACTCGTGTACTTGTGAGAATCTTTGACTTAGAAGACAATATACTTATGAGCTGCTTATAATTATGAGACCACGTACTTGTGAGATGCTTATGCTTATGCACTTATTCAGATAATACAATGATGTGACATGTCGTTCTTGGCAGATACGGATCATGTCTAAGAAATCATATGGTTGGCATGCCGTTCTTGGCGGATACAGACCATGCTTATGGTTATGAATCAAATGTAATTGACATGCCGTTCTTGGCGGATACGGACCACGTCATGCTTATGCTTATTCAAAATGTCATACGTATGCCATGCTCATGCTTGTGGTCTACATGTGTGACTTGTGAGACTCTCTTCTTAACATACAAGTGCATCTGTGCTTAAGTGTCGAAATTAACATTCGAGTTGGTAATTGCTTAGATTCTGATTTCCCACCATGGAAACTTCACTATACTGTCCCATACCAAATAGTTAGAGAATTCCCGGTTTGAGAGATGTTCCTCTAAGTTCTTACCTTCCCGACTATCAGTTTCCATGCAAGTAATTAGACATACTTAACAAACAATTCACATATACATATCTTATCATAATTCATATCGTAATTCATAATCAATTTACCACCATTTCATAAGAGTATAATAGAATTTATCCTCTCAAGCATTTTCACAAACACCTTGAGCACGCATAATATGAATCCATTGTCATCCTACATTTTCAAGCATTCATCAAACCATGATCCATCCATACAATCAATTCACCATTCACATCCACGTATTAATCCCATCCTCCATACATTCCATCCACATTCTAATCCATATTTCCATCCTCATTTCCATCCATAATTAGTTTACTTCATATAAAATTTGGGAAAAATGCATCTAATCTCTATTCTATCATTCCTATCAAATTAATATTCACAAAACATTAAAATAGAGTTGATTAGGATAGTATATCAACCTTAGGAATCCTTCCCTTGGATTCAAAACCCTCCCGAGGTGATTTGGGGAAGCTTTCCAAGCTGTCCTTGCACTATCCAAGCTATCACCTTCTTCCCCAAGAAAGCTCTTTCTCAAAACCCTAGGGTTTTCTCCCCCTTTTTGCCAAATTAGGTTAGAAATAGGTAGAGTATTCTAATACCCCGAAATAGGATCCCTATTTATAGCCCCAAGGTCTAAGAACAAAAAGACCAAAAAGCTCTTACTAAAATTCTGCAAAAATACGAAGGACCGAGCAATCGGTGGTTATGACCGATCGATCGGTTCTCAACCGATCGATCGGTGCTCTTGACCGGGCGATCGGTCAAAAAAGCACTCTCTGGAAATTTTCCCCATACAAAATTTTAGACCAGTCGATAGATGCCGATCGATCGGTTTTGGACCGATCGATCGCTACTTCTGACCGAGCGATCGGTGCTCTGTAGATTTCTGACCCATCATACCGTTTTGGTCATAACCTTTGACTCGCTTGTCGGATTTCTACGATTCAACTTGCGTTGGATTCGTCTTTCAAAAATGAACATTACTGGTGTTTTAGAATTTCTAAATTCCACTTTATTTATGGATCAAAAAATCCCCAAAGTTGACTGATCTGTAATTCTATCAGACAAAACATCGAAAAACCCACTTTTGACTTAGTTTAGATTAAAAATAAGGAAAAACATTAAACATGAACTGTCGCGACCCAAAACCCACCCTAGGAGTTAGAGTGAACTTTAGACGACTAATCATGGTTTACATGACTTGCTTGACAAACTAACCTGCAAAAACCCACAGAGCATATACAATAGAGGACATTATAGCAGAAACATAACCATAAAGCACAACGGAAGTCTACCAAACCTCTATGTATATACATACGCAAATCCAAGTTTATACAAAAAGTAACCATAAGAAAGTGCGGACATGACCGCCAAAATACATAAATCTAACTCTCATCTCACCCACAGCTAATCCACTCAGAATCTACAACCACCTAATGATACTCCTCTATGGGAGGTTCCTCCACAGGTTCCTCAACGTATTCCTCTTCTACCCAAGGACTCGGAGCATAGATGTCGAAAGGAGCAGCCGCTCCGCTATCACCTGCCGACATAAGAAGTACGGCTGAGCATGGAATACTCAGCGTGTACCAAGTACTAACCAACAGTCATAGCATAAAAAAAATGGCAATACATAATCAGGAGCAATTCATATATGTTAAACGGAAACAATTCATATCATACAAGGAAGTAAAGCAATTTATAATCATGATTGTATTTCATAGAAAGCCGATAAAACCTCTTGAAAACATCGTGCACTTGACTTGGCTTGAAATATCTTTTCGTACTTGAAAGCTTGTCTTGACTATCTTGCTTGATTCTTGTATGTCGTGTCATGTCATGCATGCTTGCTTGTGATCATGTAACTTGTGAGATGCGCTTGTGAGATGCGCTTGTGAGATGCCTTGAGAGATGCCTTGAGAGGGAAGGGAGACCCTTCTTTATGCAATGCACTTGCGAGGGAAGGGAGACCCTTCTTCATGATATGTATGTACTTGCGAGGGAAGGGAGGCCCTTCTTCATGATATGCACTTGTGAGTGAGGGGAGATCCCTCGTGGAATGTTGGTTCTTGTCTTCTTGTGAAAAGCGAGGTAAAACATATCGTAGGATATGTCCCACCTCTAACCATGTTCTTGAAAACCTAGATGAATCATGTCATGCATGCCGTGCTCGTGGGAACCGTGTACATACTTGCATTTAAATTTAAACATGATATTTGGGTAATTTCACAACACATATAACATCAAAGATTGAGCAATTTAATATTCGTAGCATTTAGGGAAAACAGGAAACACACTATCATAGGCCCTAGCAATATTCAGAATTTCTTAGGCATGCATTTCCTAATTTATAGCTCACTTTATTCACCTTGGCATTTCATCAGACATGGTATGTTCATTATGGATTTATCCTACAACATGCTTTTCTAGATGGGTTTTACTCAAATCATACATGTATGTTCATTATTGGAACAATGCCCTCCTCATTTTAATCATCACCATACAACCATTGGCATCCAATCGCCCATTCCATCTCCATTCACCATTCACCATTCACCATTCACCATTCATCCATCTCACAGCACATGTGTAAATGAAAGAAAATCAAAAGAAAAGAAGGGGAAAGAGGAACTATAACTAGGAGGGTAGTAAGAAGTACCGACCTTGAAGAAATGAGGAAGAAACCCTCTTTCCAAATGACTGAGTTGCTGCCCTAGCTTGATTCACGAGCTCCACGAATGCTTGAACCGAAATCTTGAAGAAAACAGGCTTGAGGTTGATCTAGGGTTTCGAAACCCTTTGATTTCTCTCCAAAATGGAAACCCTAGGTTTGGAATCGCCTTCTCCCCTTTCTCCTATTCTCTCAAACTCTCTAAGTGCCGAATGATGCCCTAAAGGCTCGGGTTAAACTCTTAAGGTAAGAGTGAACTGACAAAAGACCATAATACCCTTACTAAATTTCTGTAAAAACACGAGTGTCGAACTCGTTGTGCTGTGAACAGTGCCAACTAGTTGTGCTGTGAACAGTGCCAACTTGTTGTGCTGTGAACAGTGCCAACTCGTTGTGCTGTGAATAGTGCCAACTCGTTGTGCTGTGAATAGTACCAAACACGTTGTCCGCTGTGAAGGGTGCCGAACCCGTTGTCCGTTGTCTTATGTACAACGTGCCCGTTGTGCTGCACAACGTACACGTTGTCTGTTGCACAACGCACCCGTTGTCTGTTGCACTACGAATACACAACGTATATGTTATCAGAGTACGTTGTCTATGCATTGTCTGTGCCTTCCGAGCTACGTCCTTAGCGCATAACCGAGCTACGTCCTTAGCGCCTTCCGAGCTGCGATTGCCTGCAGGTCCAGACTGTTTTGGCCATATCTTTTGACTCGTTCATCCAATTTTGACGATTCAACTTGCGTTGTGTTCGTACTTCGAAAAGGAACATTTCTGACATTTCGAAATTTCTAATTTCTTCTGTCGCGACCCAAAACCCACCCTAGGAGTTAGAGTGAATCTTGGACGACTTAATCATGACTTGCTTGACGAACCAACCTGCAAAAACTCACAGAACATATATAATAGAGGATAACAGCAGAAACATAACTATAAAACACAACGGAAGTCTAACAAACCTCTAAGTATATATACACATGGTCCAAGTGTAATACAAAAGAAAACAAAACAAAGAAAGTGCGGACATGCCCGCCAAAATACATGGATATAATCACTCATGCTCACCCACAGCTAAACCTCTTAGAATCTAACACCACCTACTGATAACCCTCTACGGGAGGTTCCTCCAAAGGTTCCTCGACGTACTCCTCCTCCACCCAAGGGCTAGGAGCACAGACATCAAATGGAGCAGCAGCTCCCTCAGAACCTACCGACATAAGAAGTACGGCTGAGCATGGAATACTCAGCGGGTACTAAATACTAACCAATAGTCATTGCAAAACCATAGCAGTATAGGAAGCAGGAAGCATTTCACATATATAAAGCAGGAAACAATTCAAGCATATAAATCAGGAATAATTCGTATCATGACAATAAAGTAAAGGAGTATATAATCATGCTTGAATTCATAAAAGCCGATAAAACCCTTGAAAACACCGTGCACTTGACTTGACTGAAAATACCATTTCCTTGCTTGAAAACTTGTCATGTTTGTCTTATCTTATCGTATCATGCATGTCATGCCATGTCTTGTCATGCTTGCTTGGAAAAGTAAACTACTTGTGAGGGAAGGGAGACCCTTCTTCCTAGAATGCTTATGCTTGTCATGCCATGTCTTGTCATGCTTGCTTGGAAAAGTAAACTACTTGTGAGGGAAGGGAGACCCTTCTTCCTAGAATGATTATGCTTTTCATGCCATGTCTTGTCATGCTTGCTTGGAAAAGTAAACTACTTGTGAGGGAAGGGAGACCCTTCTTCTGAAAATGTATGATTGTCTCGTCCTTGCCAAAAGCGAGGTAAAACATATCGTAGGATATGCCCCACCTCTAAATCTCATTCTTGAAAACCTCGGTAAATCATGTCATGCACGCGTGCTCGTGGAAGCGTGTACATACTTGCATTTAAATTTAAATGTGACATTTGGAGAGTTAACAATACATAACAATTCATAGACATCAATCAATTGAGCAATTCAATATTTGTGTGATTTAGGGAAAATAAGAAGGCACACTATCATAACCCTAGCAAATTTCCATAAACCTTAAACATGAATTTTCTTAATTTCTTATTCATTTCATTCATCTTGGCATTTCATCAAACATGGTGTGTTCATTATTTATTAACCCTACAACATGCTTTTCTAGGTGGGTCATACTCACATCACACTTGTATGTTTATTATTAGTACAATGCCCCTCCCCATTCATTCATTACATCATCCACACGGCATCCATTCGCCAACATCCATCTCCATTTACCATACATACCACCCATCTCATAATATATATATATATATATATATATATATATATGAAGGAAAACAAGAAGAAATAAGGAAAGGAGAGGCTATAACTAGGAGGGTAGTAAAAAGCACCGACTTTGATCAAGTGGGGAAGAAATCCCCCTTTCCAAAACGACCGTGAGTTGCTGCCCTAGCTTGGAACACGAGCTCCACACGAGCTTGAGCCGAGATCTTGAAGGAAAACGTGCTTGAGGATGATCTAGGGTCTCAAACCCCTTTGATTTCTCTTCAAAATGGAAACCCTAGGTTAGGAACCCTTTCTCCTCTCTTCTAATCTCCCAATTCTTCTAAGTGTTTAGAATGAGCCCTAAAGGCTCGGGCAATCCTATATAAGGAAAGGTATAACACCCTTATGCCGAAAATGCCCCTAGTGAAAATTCTGCAAAAACGCGAGTACCGAGCGATCGGTGATAATGACCGATCGATCGGTTGCCTACCGATCGATCGGTTTCATAACCGAGCGATCGGTTAAAATTTCACTCTCTGGAAAATTTCTCCATACAAAAATCTTGACCAGTCGATAGCCTACGAGCGATCGGTTTTGGACCGATCGATCGCTCCATGGACCGAGCGATCGGTGGTCTGCAGGTCCAAACTGTTTTGGCCATAACTTTTGACTCATTCGTCCGATTTTGACGATTCAACTTGCGTTGGGTTCGTACTTCGAAAACGAACATTTCTGACGTTTCAGAATTTCCAATTTCTTCCTTATTTATTAATTGCATTACTTTAAAGGAAAAATGGCTACGAAGGGTCATGCATAAATGTGAAAAGGTCCGGGGCTCTACATCTTCCTTATTTATTAATTATACCTCTAAAAAGGCAAAATGACAACGAAGGTGTCATGTTTTAAGCATGAAAAAGTCTGGGGCTCTACATGAACCTCGAAGAGGGTTCCAATACCTTTATAATGGTTCAAGAATCACTCAATTCTAATAAACGGTGCCAAAACTAGAGCTTCCTAAAGTTTAGAGTGTGATATGACATTCCTGAACTAGAAGTTTGAATAAACCTTAATCACACTACACCCATTAGATATACAATACAATAAACATTAAAACATCACAAGGACTATAATACCCCTAATGCAATGCAATAAAAACATGGAAAAGATTCGAGTCTCTACAATGATGGAGCCCAAAGATTTGTGAAAAGTACTGGCTGTAGGACCGAGGGATATTCATCCCTAGTAAACGCGATTGGTCTCTCCCGCTTACACCAATTGATCTTTGAGGCACATGGTTTAATTACCCTGTGTCAGGATGTCACATATACGATCAAGTGCTCCTCAATCTTTTAGACAAAACCCTGCATACACCAATATAAGCATATAGACTATAGGTCTTTTGAGCATAAACCAAGAACATCCGTCAGGAGGGTGTGGGAGAAAATTTTTTTTTAATCAAATTTCCTCCATTGTTGTATGGAGTCTATTGTGGGGACTATCCTTCCAATCTGAGTAAACTCAGACTGTTAAGATACCTTCCCTGTATCGGGGAAGAACCTTTGATTAAGATGAAGAATTAAAGAAGAACATATTGAATAAACTTATTTTTATATATTCAATGGGGTTGCCCAATTCCCATGTAGGCGTTACAAGTGCTTCATTGAGGTCTTTGTCAAGAAAAGAAAAAAAGAATGGTGGCCGTATTCAATGGCTCACCTTGTATTCTCCATATATTGGAGCCTTCTTCTTCACTTGCTTGCTGATGGAAAGGGAGGAGAGAGTATTTTCTTTTCTTCCTCAGTTTTTTCGTATTTCTTCTTCTTTTCTTGTTGTTGTTGTGTGTTTCTTGTGAGAAATACACCTTTTGTGGGTTTGAAAGAGTCCTTTTCTTGGGACTCCCTCTTTGACTCCCTTATTTTAGGAAAGTCAAAAAGGGTTCTCCTCTTAGAGGATGCCAGCTCACGGTTCTCCCTTCTCTTACCAAGTTTCCTCTTTTGGGGGAATCCCAGTACTTTTCAGAAAGGAGGATGATAATCTCATCATTTCCTAGGATAAAGGACATAATCCTAATCCTAAAATAATCATGGGGTGCCATGTGACATCCCATGAGATTTTAAAAGAGGGGATCCTTATCTTGGGATCCCCCACAGCTTGACAGAGAATCTTTTTTATTAAGGATTCTCTGCCCCATGACAGTCAAATACTGACTGTCAGCTGGGACAGACTGGCCTAGGCCAGTCCACGGACCAGGATGAGAATATTAGTCTCAACCACGAATTAAAGGGTGAGACCATTGGTCTCAACCACGGATCACGGGGGAGACCACAGGTCTCAACCACGGATCACGGGGGAGACCACAGGTCTCAACCACGGATCACAAGGTGAGACCATTGGTCTCAACCACGGATCACGGGGGAGACCACAGGTCTCAACCAGGGATCACCAGGTGAGACTATTGGTCTCAACCACAGATTACGGGGGGGACCACAGGTCTCAACCACGGATCACCAGATGAGACTATTGGTCTCAACCACGGATCACGGGGGAGACCACAGGTCTCAACCACGGATCATAGACTTGCCCGTGGTCTGGGTTAGATCTATCATATTCGATCCGTGAGGACTTATCCTCAAGAATTAAACACGTGTCAGCCTTATGGTGGCTGACACTAAATATGATCCGTGGGGGTTGTATCCTCATGGATGAGACAGGTGTCAGCCTTTTGGAGGCTGACACTCTAAGTCGGATCCGTGAAGTTTTGGTCCTCACGGTCGGACACGTGTCAGTCTCTTGGAAACTGACACTAGATATGATTCTTGTTGGGTCTGTGAGGTTTTGTCCTCACGGACATGACAAGTGTTAGCCTAATGAAGGCCAACACCTCAGCTGGATTCGTGGGATTTTATCCTCACGGATGAATATGTGTCACGGATGACATGTGTCAGCCTCTCGGAGCCCAACACCAAAGTTGGATCCGTGAGATTTTTATCCTCACGGATGAATATGTGTCAGCCTCTCGGAGGCCAACACTTAATATTGGATCCGTGAGGTTTTAACCCTCACGAACGGGGTATGTATTAGCCCATTTGGGCACTATTATTTAAGGTGAATCCGTGAGGTTTATCCTCACGGATCAACTATGTTGTTGCTTAGCTGGGCAGCATGGTGCCAGCCATCATCATTTAATGTTGACAGCTAAAGGTGCTGCGCGTGCCACAGGCACGCGTGAACCCAACCCGTCTCTCCGTGAGACTGAGATCAGGTGTGTGCCATTACACACACACCTGTGCAATGGATGGTAAAAATTTCACTGCCCACAAATGCCCCTCAGGATCTGGATGGTTGGAAATAATCCATCCATCTGGATCCGGACACCTGGCAGTGATGGTGGAGGAGCGTAACCGCCTCCACTGACGGTGTTTAATGGGAAACCCACGATGGGTTCCCTGATCGAGGAGGCCTCATGATGAGGTCACTCCTGCCATTAAGGCTAAAATGGCAGGGAATATCCCTACCATCCGGACCGTCCATTTCGAAATGGATGGTGAGGATGGGCCAAAAGGCATACCTTATAAGGGTGCCTTAGGCTTTGGGGAAGACACCTTTTCTTCCCCAACCCTCCGAACACAGAAATCTCTGAGTTCAAAACCTCTCTTCAAAGAGAAATTTCCTTCTTCACCTCAAACCTTTCCTTCATTTCAAGGTAAGATTTGATCCCAAATGAGGGTTAATGGGGAAAGAACAAGTGTTCTTCCCCAATTTTACCGAGGATCAAAATGAGGGTTTCAGACCTCATCTCAGTGGATTGGGTGCCCATTTGGGCATTTCTTGGGTCTTTCTGATCTTGGGATCCCTTGAAATGCATTTCTTTGCATTTCTTGGGTTTTCTCAAGATCAGGGAGTCTTAGGATGCCCTTTTGGGCCCTCTGCATTTTCAGTAGGAATTCCGGTTCCATTACCAGAATCTTTGAGTTTTCTGGTCATGGGAAACCAGACTGGAAACTCACTGCCCGTGGTTTATGGCCACGGACAGCTTGCCCACAGGACTTTTGTCTGTGAGCCCCAAAATTGATCAGTGGATTTATCCACTGATGCTCCTAATTCTCATGGACTTTTGTCCGTGGATATTTTGAGTATCCGTGGATAAGTTCTACGGACTGATTGCCCACAGGACTTCAGTCCGTGAGCCTAACATTGTCCGTAGATTTTATCCACGGATGCTTTTAATATTTACGGACCTTGTCCATGAATGTTTTGAGTATCCGTGGATATTTTCCACGGATAAAACATTCAAGAGGCATATAACTCCAACATTAAGACTGTTTATCCATGGAATTCTCCACGGATAGGCCATTCCTGGGACCTTAGTTCTTGGGTTAGGAAATTTTATCCGTGGATTTTTCCACTGATCTTATCCTTAGCATTTGTCTTTAGACATTTGCTATAATGAATACTGATGGGCATTTGCCTTAACAAAAACCCTTAGAATAATTGCTTCTTTTAAGCAATTTATTTTTAGATGTATGCTCTAAGCAAAACATCCAAGCTTCATAGACTCGGATTTTTACCCTAAGTCTTTAATTGATCAATATCATAATCAATTAACAAACATTTTTTAATTATCAAAGTGGGTATATGTTTCTAATTTGGGGTCCATTCTTGACCACTTAATTTGAAATTTACAAAATTCAATTCCTTTTTAACTGAATTCTTCTGCATGTCTTGTCTTCTTTCTTTTTGCAAAATGGCTAACGTACCGAGATATTTTCACGGAACTGAGAACCTCTGTCTTGTTGATACTGATGAGGATGACAAGAATAGGGTGAGTCTGAATCGCCAACTGGAGATTATGGGAGAGTTCGGGGTAGAGGACGTTGAGCCGCTCCCCGTTACAGATTCGAGAGAATGGGTACTCCGCGGAAGGATACCTGTATGTATTTATGACGCCGAGAAGGGTTTGATAGGTAATAGATTAGTCTCCGACGAAAGTTATTTGATACCTTCTCGTGCTGCAGTGGACCCGCAGACCGAAGAAACAGAAAGGGTATTGAAGGAGGTTTTCCCAATCTTGATGATCCGGACGGATGATGTTTGCTGGGATGCCTCTATGGTCATCAAAAGTTGTTCCACAGTTGACGGTTTCGCGACGAACTGATAAATCTAAGCATTCGAGGAGCAGTTGGACTTGCCAGATATAAGTACAAGCGAGACGTACTACTATTCCGCAGCTTGCTCAACCGCTGGTGTGCTGAGACCAACACTTTCCACATGGCATGGGGAGAGATCGGACTCTCCATTCATGCGATGAATCGCATCTCAGGGCTGCCGGTCAGCGGAGCCTTCTACGATGAGTTCAATCTATTTAACAACGTTCTATATTCAGAGAATGTCCCTGCCTGTACGAGAGAATTGTATAGGATATACAATGCCCTTCTGAGGGTGAATGCAGACAGAGCAACACCCCCTACTGACAAGGGCAAAGCTCCCGCCATTGAAGAAGTAGCACCGAATAAAGGTGCAAAGGCGGCGTGCAAGGTGAGCAGAGTTACCCTTAAGCAATGGGTAGGATACTTTTTCAAGGGAGAACTGTATGCGTACTCCAAGCCGACCTATATCACTCCATCGAATGAAAAAATCAAAAATTCTGAGATCAGGACAAGCGATGGGGTCAGTAGAGAAGGTTATTTTGCTGCCTTCTTATCCTGTTGGCTATGTAGCTTTGTCTTGCCTTCGCGCCGAGGAGAAGTGATCTGTCCTGAAACATTTGTGGCGGCTGGTCGGATGGCAACTGGCGTAAGGCACTCTCTGCTCATCCCAATGATGGCGTCATTATATAGAGAGATGGGGGTCATCGCGCAGAGCAAATACCCGGGTCACAGTTTAGCTCAAGGTCCTTTCTAGTATCTTTTCGGCTGGATCGGTCAATATTTCCCTTCTTCTTACCCGAGACGGATAGTCATCGAAGCCGAGATGAGCCTGCCATACTTGATTTACATAGCCGGTCAGACACTAGTCAAGTATCATTCTTGGGAGTCAATCAAGCACATGTTCGCTACTCCTGGTCTTTATAGGGCTCGTCCTTTCAAGGGAGCTTCTGAACTGGTTGGGAACACTTCCTTGGTAGATGATATGAGCCTGGGTTATTCAGGCAGATACTTTCTGATGATGATGAGCCTTCGACCAGCCAAGCTGCTGTGGTGCCTTGGAAAAGAGTGTTTTGTGGAGCCCTACTACCCGAGCAGATTCGGTCGGCAATTCGGGTATGACCAAGCAAAACCACCTGCATTAGAGACCGTCGACCGTATTTTAGCTGATTTCCATTAGATCAAACAAGAGTGGAATCACTTAATATGTGTTGACACTCGCTCCAATTTTTTCATCCCCTCTCAAGCACAGGAAGGTTGTCCTTCACTGAGATTCTCTATCTGGTGGTTGAACTGTACCTCTGCCTATCTGAAGCACGGCAGCCATGATATTCCGGTCGTGGTTATGAAGGAGCATTTGGCAAGGATTGCCGCAGCTGCTGCTGAGATTGGTGGTCCTGCTCCCACTCAAGCATCCAGTGCTAGAAAGAGAAAAGAACCATCAAGGACTAGGGCACCTACCAAAAGATGAAAAACTGCTGCAAACCATCAGTGGCGCCCCAAGACAAGACCAGCCTCCAAGGGGAAAGGCAAATATGTTCAGAGAAATCCCTCTCCTATCATTGAACTGATTGAGGATCAGATCCGGATGGCAAAGATAGCTTCCCTAGCAGCTGAGCATGACATACCCATTTATGCCGACACTGAAAATTTCGAAGACACATATGAAGGTCCTTAGGGTGTGGCAGAATTTATTGTTCGTCCAGAAGATCCTGCCGCTGTGACTTCCGTTGGGATGGCTGTCCGACCCCGTATCTTGGAGGGATTGGGCAAAACCATTGTAGCTGACCCTATTGATGATGTTGACGACAGGGTCAACTCAACAGAACACAATGATCCTCAATCCATTCCTAAACTTGCTGAGGATAGTCAGGGTATTCCCACGGAAGCCAGCTCTTACGAAGTTCGTTTGGCAGCTACTTTAGAAGAGGCCCAAAAAGCGAGGAAGCTAAAAGCGCATCTACTTTTCGAAGCTCAAATAGCCGAAACCACTATGCTTTCTATCCAAACTCAACGAGCTGTTAGAAAAGCTAAAAAACGTGCTTGTAAGGCTGGACAATCTTCGGGTTCAAAAGCTGATGGGGAATTTACTCGGCCCGTAGGAGTTATTTATGAAGTGACACCGGCGAGGATTGAGACAATGGTGGCAGTGAACACAGCGAGTGTCAGTCCTGCCGATGAAGTTCTTGATGGAGAACGAGCTATGTCAGCTGAACCTGCCAGGTCAATGATAGATGAAGTGACAGAAGAGCCAGCAGGCACTACTACTGAAGCTGAAGCCAGGACTGAAGAAAGATCTGAGGCAAACTTGGGCTCGAAACTTCCAACCGGACAGGAAACAAAGGCTGAAATAATTGCTGAACCAGAACTGGAAGCTGAGATGGATGTTGAGGCCAGTGTGGAGTTTATTGGGTTTGATGTAGGGACTGCGGCCAAGGCTGGAGCTGGAGTGGATATGGGATCAGAGCTACAGGTTGAAACAGAGCCAGAGGCCGAAACAATTGCCAAAACAAGGCCAGTTGCCGAAGGTGCATTCATTGTTGAGTCTGCTCAGGAGCCAGAGCCAAATACTCCTGGAATTCATGTCGGAGAGGAAGACCAGGACACAGATGCAATCGGGATGGACATGGTTCTATATACTGCGCCATTTGCTGATGAAAGATTACTTCCTGAAGATTTACCTTTTCTTAGCATGACTCCATCACCCGAGCACAGGCCAACCACTCCTCCGGTCAGTCATCCTACAAGCCCAGCATCCCCCATCAGGCCTCTTTCACCAGAATATACTCCTTCTACTCCTCCGCCTGAATCATCCGGTAGATGGTTGGTAGACAAAAATAATTACGATTCCCTTCTCGAGAGAATCTCTGGACTTCCTGGTATTTAATTCATTTTTTTTTTTACACCTTCTAAATTTACAAATTTTGTAGGTGCGATCGAGGAGATCATGAATACTCCAAAGTTTACTTTCGGGGTACCCAATCATGCTCCGATTCCTCCTCCTTCCAAGCTGTTAACTGATGCTTACATCGAGAGTGCTAGACATGTACTCAAGGGTTTGAAGACCTCATTGCTTAGCAGAGGTTTTAAAGATCTCGACCAGATGCAGGACGATTGTATTTCAGTATTTAACATTCTCAATCGTCTGGGTATCAGAGACCCCTTCGTACAGCAGGAAGTCGAAGTTTTGATTGATTCAGCTCGGAAGGTATACCGGTTGAATAACATAGACCCGATCAGCGGTCTTGAAGTAAAAGTCAGGGATCAGGTTAACGATACTTCCTTCAAGATGATTGAGTTGGCCGAAGTGGCCAGTGATCTTTGCGAGAAAGTTTGTCGGACTGCGAAACACCAACGGGTTGCAGAAGCCGAGGTAGAGAGTCTCCATCGACAACTGCAAGAAGCTATGGTTAAAGCTTCAAAAATAAAGAGTGCTCGTGAATCGATGGAAACAGAGCTCGTAATTATCGATTCTGAATTATCGGATGGGCAATTGGTGAAGATTCAAGGCCAGAAGACTCTGGGACAGATCATTAAATTAAAAGAGGATTTGGCGGACGCTTGTCAGGAAGCTGCACATCTTCATAAACAACAGCGCACCAGGATAGAAAGATTATCCTTCTATAATACCGCCCCATTAATGGAAGAAAACCCTCTTAATACACATCTTGTTAGTGAGGATCTTCCTGTTGTAAATCCTCCGGATGAGAATGTAAATCCTCAGGATGCAAATCCCGCAAATGAATGAAGAATTTTGTTTTATCATCCAGTGTATGCTTTTTTTTTTTTGAATAATGTGTATCACCCATATAGAGGGGTAATAACAACAATTTTGTATCCCTGGGGGATGGTGTTCTTTTAGAAGAACTGACTGAACCCAAGTTAATTCCTCAGGCTGCCTACGTACCCATGATAGGATCAAGCCAAACGTAGTTCAAAAGGGGATTCACATTTTGATAGTGAATAGGTAGTTTCCATTCATACCTAGGAAAGTTTTGACTTCGGCCTTGTATTTGGGGGGGGGGGGGGGGGGGCTTTTGAAGTTTCAATTCGCAATTTGATAGCGAATAGGTAGTTTCTGTTCGTGCCTAGGAGAGTTTGGACTTCGGTCTGGTATTCTGGACACTTGTGAAGCGCCGTGAACCTTTTTAGCTCGTATTCAGGAGCCTTTGTGAACCTTTTTAGCTCGTATTCAGGAGCCTGTTAAATTGCTCTAATTTTTTCCTAGACTTTCTCTTAGAGTGTTAGTCTAGCGAGCTATTTGTTGCCCTAATTTTTGCTTAGACCGTCTTTTGGAGTTTTGGTCTGGCGGGCATTTTAGGGTTTTCAGTTTAGCGAGCATTTTGATTCCTACGAGTAATATCGCTTAAGGAATCTTGCATTGGTTGGAGGGATAATTCGCTCTCCATCCATTGAGGTCAGCAGGTATGATCCGTTAGAGTATACCTTCTCGACGACGTATGGCCCTTCCCATTTTGGTTCAAGCTTCCCCTTGGTTCGACGAATGACGATGATTGGAGTTCTGACTATCAAGACCAAATCTCCCTTTTTGAAAGACCTTAGTCTTACCCTTTTATTGAAGGCGCTAGTTAATCTTTACTGGTACATCTCTAAACTTTGTTGGGCTTGGAGACGACGTTCATCAAGAGTTTCAAGCTCTGCAAGACGAACTTTAGCTGAATCTTCTTTTGTGAGAGACTGCTGAATTGCCACCCGTAGGGAGGGAATTTGAATTTCAAGGGGGAGAACTGCTTCATCGCCGAAGACCAGGGAATATGGTGTGACTTGTGTTAGAGTTCGATGAGTAGTTCTGTATGCCCAGGGGGCTTCGGGTAGGCATTCGTGCCAATCTCATTTACTTTTATCCACAATCTTCTTGAGGATTTTGTACAAAGTCTTATTGAAGGCTTCAGCAAGACCATTCGCGGTTGCATAATACCGGGTAGAATGGTCCTCTCGGATGCCAAATTTGGCATACAACTTGTGTATAGGGGCACTTTGAAAAGGTTGCCCGTTATCCGAGATAATGCTTTCTAGAATTCCGAACCGATATATGATGTTGGTCCGGATGAAGTCTGCCACTGAGTGGTGTTTGACTTCTTTGAGAGCGATGGCTTCGGCCCATTTTGAAAAATAGTCTGTTGCAGCCAGGATGTATTGATGCCCAGCAGATGATGGTGGGGTGAATGGTCCTATGATGTCCATTCCCTATGCCGCAAAGGGCCATGAACACATTGTCATGTGAAGAGGCTCGGGAGCCTGATGTATAAAATCAGCATGGAGCTGAAAAACTTTGCATTTTCTTGCATAGTTCAAACAATCAGCGATCATTGTAGGCCAATAGTAGCCTAATCTTTTCAGCTGCATTTGTAACTTAGGTCCAACTTGGTGAGCACCGCAGATCCCAGCATGAGTTTCTTCTATAGCTCGATCTATTTTTTTTCCTGAGAAACATCTCATTAAGATGCCGTCCAGGGACCTTCTATATAAGGTTTCTTCCAACATCACAAATTTTGTGACCCATCGGCAGACTTCAGCGCCTTTAGCACGGTATCTGGGCAATCGACCATGTTAGAGATAATTGATGAAGGGCTGTCGCCAATCCTCATTTGTTTCCTTGATTGTCACAGAACAAACTGTATCCAGGAAATCTATCTCTGGAAGGGGTTTTAGAGTTCTTCTTTCCCCTACTGTGATGGTCAACATCCTGTCTGCTGGCAGGGTTAGAGATACTGCCAGGCTAGCCAAAGCATCAGCTTGATTGTTAAGTTCTCTACGGACATGGAAGAGGCTGCTTCTTGGAATTTGGGCAAGTAGGTGGTCCACTCTCTTCTGATAGGGAAGGAGACTAACCCTCCGCACTGCATATTCACTTCGTACCTGTTTACTGATGAGTTCTGAATCCCCATAGATAGTTAGCTCATCCACCGGGACCTCAAGAGCCAATTCAAGACCTGCTATCAGGGCTTCATACTCAGCTTCATTATTTGAACATCCTTCTGTTAGGGCGAAGGAATAGGGTAGTATTACACTGTCTGGTGTGAGAAAAACAATACCAATTCCCGATTTGTTTTCCTTCGGGTCGATGCGTTTGACACCATCAGTGCTTCTTGAAGCTCCATCGAAATACATCTTCCAGCCTGATTTGACTTGAATTTGCATGACTTCTTCGTCCGGGAGGTCAGTGACCAGTGGCGAGTCTGCAGGAATTGGATGTGTCGCAAGGAAGTCAACAAGGGCTTGTCCTTTCATTGCTTTTTGGGGCACAAATTCGATTTCGAATTCGGATAGGAGCACCGCCCACTTTGCCATTCTGTAAGAAATAGTAGGACGGGACATTATGTATTTAAGAGGATCGGCTCTGGATATCAGTTTCACCGAATGCCCTAGCATATAATGCCTTAGTTTCTTCAGGGCAAAGATAAGGGCCAGACATATTTTTTCTATCGGGCTATATCTGCATTCTGCTCCAACCAAAGTCCTGCTCAAGTAATATAGAGCGTTTTCTTTTCCTTGATCATTATGCTGAGCAAGGAGAGCTCCGAGAGATTCCTCGAGTGCTGTGATATAGAGGATGAGTGACTTTTCTCTGATGGGGCCCATAAGGACCGGTGGGTTTGTGAGATAAGCTTTGATGCTATCCAGCGCATTTTGACAGGCTTCATCCCATTGAAAAGGTATCCCTTTCTTCATTAACCGGGAAAACGGTTGGCATCTTCTAGCCAAATTGGAGATAAATCTCCGGATATAAGCGAGTCGACCCTGAAGTCCTTTTAACTCGCGCAAATTCCTTGGAGGAGGCATCTCGCGAATGGCCCTTATTTTGGTAGGGTCAATCTCAATTCCTCTATGGCGTACCACAAAGCCTAGGAATTTCCTAGATGTAACTCCGAACGCGCATTTGAGCGGGTTCATCTTGAGCTAATGCTGTCGCATTCTGTTGAAGATTTCCCGAAGGTCATCCGGATGATTGCTTCGCTGCCTTGTTTTGACAACCAGATCGTCAACATAACACTCGATTTTGTCATGGAGAATATCTCCAAATATGACAGTCATGACTCTTTGATAAGTTGCTCCGGCATTTTTGAGGCCGAATGATATGACTTTGTAACAGAACACTCCCTTAGAAGTGCGAAAAGTTGTAAGCTCTTCATCTTCCGGGGCCATCTTGATTTGATTGTAGCCGGAATATCCATCCGTGAAGGATAAAGCTTCGAAACCTGTTGTGGCATCGACCATCATTTCGGTGATGGGCAAAGGGAATTCATCCTTAGGGCAAGCTTCATTCAAATCCCGGAAGTCTATTGAAATTTATCCAAATCAATGATCTCTAAGACCTAGAGGGGGGGGGGGGGTGAATAGGTCTATCTAATAATTTCTAACCAATTTTAATTTTTCAATTAATATGTTTAGAAATCAATGAACAATTCACTCAGACAATCCACACAAATCAAACACAGAAGATTTTTACGTGGAAAACCCTAACGGGAAAAAACCACGGGACCTCGTCCAGCAATAAACTTCACTATGAAAAGATATCAGGTACAAGACAAGACCTTACCAAAACAGAAACGACATTCCTAGGTATAGACTCTTACTCTTGATTTCCACGAACTAGCAGGTTCAATCTCCGCCGTAGCAGCTTCGGTTCCACACCGACCAAATCTTCTCAAGCTACTTCAAAACCACGATCACACACGATCGATCTCCTTCCACGAAGGCTCCGGATCAAACACCGGACACACACACAAGGTGTAGGGTTGTGAATCAATTTAGAAAGTTTCAAACCCTAGAGGGATCTCATACAGATCTGAGATCACACAATGCAAGATCAAAGGTTTAGATCTATACTTGCATTCTCTAGGATCAAAGAAAGAGGAGGGATCAACAAAGATCTAATAGAACAATAAGAAAAACCCTAGAAGAGTTTCTCAGACCTCTACTCTTTCAAAAATAAACGAAGATACGAATTAGGTCTCCAAAAAGTTGTTTATATAGGGTTTAAAAAAAGAATCCAGAAAAAGAAAAATTCTTTTTACGGGGACCGATCGATTGGTGCTCATTACCAATCGCTCGGTCCAAAACGGATCGCTCGGTTAAAAATCATCTCTCTGGAAAAATACCCCATACAAACTTTTTGTCCAGTCGATAGCCACCGATCGCTCGGTAGGCCACCGATCGATCGGTCTCAACACCGAGCGATCGGTTGAGACAGAATTGTTTTCAAACCATGATTCATTTCATTGTTATTTGATTCAAATGAGATCAAACAACTTTGTTAGGTTTAAAACTATCCTCCTAGGTATGTTTAGAGTTATCTAAGCCAAATCCAACCTAGGTAGGGGTCTCTAAGTCCATTACCTGTCTAGATCCAGAGTAGGAGCTTTTTCTTCTCTTTCTTCAATCTTCTTTAAGCTTTAGCTCTTCTCTTCTGACAACTTGAACATGACTCGACGACCCGACTCACATGTCCTATCTAATGATCACGGAATTTGCCAACACCTATTTAGGGATTTACAATCTCCCCCTTTGGCAATTCCGGGACAAAACAAGACTAACTCATATTCTAGGTTCAAATTTTCCCAAATGATTCAAAAATAGAAAATTGACCTTTACATGACTCAAAAATAATTACAGGACTTTTAACATGTTAGCTTGTCATGATTCACCAAACTTAGAACCTGTTTGCCTGCACATGCTAAATCAAAAACCTGTGAAGCATGGGAAATAAAATATGAGATAAAATATTGGAAGAATGAAAATATGTTTATTACATAACATCCACAATTCCACAATACTATATCCATAACAGGTTAAGCATTCCATAACATCATCCAAAACATTTATAACCTCATCCAACACATTAACACATTACACATTAATCATAACTCTCCCCCTTTTTGGCTCGAAATGCCAAAGGTGGACTAGAAAATTAATGCATAACCATCCAAATGAGATGAGATAGAAGATAATGAGCATAAACCATCCAAATGTATACATCCATAACAAGTCAATAATATCCAAGTAGGTTTGTACTAAGTACAATCAAGACAAAATACATCGAAATGTCAAACAAAAACTATCACTCGACTAAGATAAACTCCAATCACGAACTATCACTCCTGCTCATCATCAGAAGTGAGCTGGGACTCATAGTAAGCTCGAAAATCCCGAACATCTCTCTGTACGCCTAGCACGGCTGCATCGAGAGATCCAAGTCTACCACGAACCTCTGTAGTAAACTCCTCGTATGATGAAACATGAGTCCTGAGATCCATCTGCATCTCTCGCATCATCCTGGCAAGATCTTCCATAGTGGCCGGAGGAGGACGAGATGACCTAGCACCAACGTCTGCTCCCTCCTCTGTATCTCGAACTGAGGCATGTGAAAAACTCTGAGCTAGAGTCTTTTTGTTGATTGGACCCTTAGGAACTCGAGTAGGAACACCAGGAGGAGCGATAACTCCTTGAGAACCAAGAAGGTTAGTGATGAGGGAACCAAATGGTAGGGCTCCAACTGCTGTATTAGTTTGATGGGCTTGGATCATCAAGTCAATGATGTGAGCGGCAAAGATCAATCTCACGCCCACGTAGAAGACTAAACAGAAATCTAGCTCTATCTTCCCTAAGGTCCGCAGTATGAACCTTTGGATGGATATTTGCACTCATAACTAGGTTTACTAGTCTAGCATCCTTAGTGAGTTTCGCCACTTCAATAAGAGACCCAACCCAAAACGTAGGAGTACCACAAAGAAAGGTAACAACATGTTCCATGGAGTCTTTATCCTCATCACTCTTATAATTATAAGGATAATATGCATTTGGAACTCGAGGACAGCCAAGGAATTTAGAAATCAAATCAGCATTTATGACAACAGATTGTTCTAATGCTCGAGATTTGAATGACCATTTTTTCTGGTTGATTTCAGAAAAATTAGAGTAAAATTCCCTAACTAACTGGACGGAAGCAGGACCGGATAAGGTAAGTATACCTTCCCATTTACGATTTGAAATGAGTTTAGGAAGATAATAATCACCAAAATCGGAAATATGTATGTCCCTTTCAACCATTACACCTTTCTTGCTAAAATACTCACTATAGAGTTGAGCAGCAGTAGGACTTATAAACTGGGATAACTGACTGGACTGGGAAGATGAAGCTTTACCTTTATTTTTCCGAGTTTTATCAGCCAAAGATTTTTGTCGATTCTCAGTTGTAGAATCTATCATTCTACGAATTGGCTTGTCCCCAATTGAAATACCATGCCCTATTGGAGTGAAAATAAAAGGCTCTTGGTTTTCCTCATGTTCAGGAGGATCCTCTTGGTTGTTGAGGACCAACCTCCGACGTTTGGGAACGCTAGACATGAGATAGGCAAGAAGGATTAACGACAAAAGGAAAGCCATGGAAGAAAACGCAAGAAAACGATGCCCTAGATGAGAAAATCAATCTAAATCCAAGAAAATGCACAAAGCTTACCTTTTAGATGCTTGGGAAACCTTTAGAATCGAATGGAATGACCGTAGGAAAGATTTGGAGGAGAGGTAACCGAGAGATCGCTCTGGAGATCGGAGAACAAGTGAACAAAAAAATAGAAATGAGGGTTTTATAACTCTGTTCACGAAAGACCGATCGATCGGTCTTTAGCACCGAGCGATCGGTGGTCTGAAAAATTTTCAAAAATTTTACATTTATAACCATTTCTCCCCCTCAACCTATGGTTTGGTTTAAACTCATTGTTTACCTCAAAATGACCAATTGACCAAAAAACAATATGCAACAATTGATTTCATTAAAATCATAAATAATAATCACCCAAGAATTGATATATCAAGTATAGTCATAAACAAGGATTATGTAAACATTAATTGATTTTCACCGGTGATTAAATATGGTATTTGCATCAAATTCAAAATCAGAGTCAAGAAACAATTAGAAGTAATGTGAGTATGAAATCAAAATTCATTACTTGACTCTTTGAATTGGTTTCCTTCCTTAATCTAGATTTTGACATTATAGCTCAAATGAGACTCTAAAATTTTCAAAAACTAGTTTTAAAACCAATAAACATCCATATTTATATGATGAGCAATTTTTACCCCAAATTTGACTAACAGATTTATTTCATTTCTTTTTCAGTCAAATTGTACTCATTGTGAAAATTCTTTTTGGAGTACACATATATGGTTTTTAGCACATTGGTGACTTTCACACAAGTGAGAAGGTAGCTCTTTCTAATGACAGTGGAGGCTTTCACACTAGCAATCCATATAGATACCTACTGTTTGTCTAGGTAGCCATTACTCACTGTTTGCATTCACTAGAAGCTATCACACAAACTCACAGGTAGTCCTCTCCATGTCAATAATTTTTTATAACTAGGGGGCTCACCTTATGGAATTTTTATTACATTGGTTATACTAGATTTGATTAATCTAGGGAACCATATGGTATAATATCAGAACCTTTAATTAGGAACTAATACCATCTAAAGAATCAGTCAGAGTGCATGTGCAAAATAGAACATCTTTGTATGCTCAACTCTAACTGAGATTAGTTAGCCTGACCAAATTCAATCACAAGATTGAACCAACAATTGAACTATCCTATATTACTCAATCTTATGAAATATTTATCCTTGGATTATATGTTCAAATATGATTTCAAGGAAATAACATTAAGCAAAATGATAGGACAAAGAAGGTCATACAAACACATTATTTTTTGCAATATTTTTCAATTTTTGAATGTTTTTGGATTTTTATTAATTAAAAAAATAGCTCTATGACACAAATAGAACATGAAGAACACATAGGCTATGAAACAAGTACATTTTTACTCAACTCCGCACAAACCTATGGATTTCCTAAGGAGTTCAAACCTCAGGGAATCTAAGGGTTTTGTAAGAATGTCCGCAAATTGATTCTCTGTTTGGACATACTCTATTGACACAATCTTTTGCTCAACAAGATCACGGATGAAGTGATGTCTAATGTCTATGTGTTTTGTGCGAGAATGTTGAACGGGATTTTTGGAAATATTGATAGCACTAGAATTATCACAATAAATAGTCATAGTGCTCTGTTCAATCCCGTAATCATTCAACATCTGCTTCATCCACAGAAGTTGAGTGCAACAACTACCAGCTACTATGTACTCAGCTTCTGCAGTGGACAATGAAATTGAATTCTGCTTTTTGCTAAGCCAAGCAACTAAGCAGTTTCCAATATAGAAACATCCTCCTGAGGTGCTTTTCCTATCATCAGCATTTCCGGCCCAATCGGCATCGGAATATCCGACTATCGTGGCATTCTTATCAAAAGAATACAAGAGGCCAAATGATAAAGTTCCACTCACATATCGAATGATACGCTTAACTGCAAGTAAGTGAGACTCTTTTGGGCTCGCTTGATAGCGGGCACATGCACCAACACTAAAGGCTATGTCAGGTCTAGTAGCAGTTAGGTAGAGTAAACTACCAATCATGCTTCTATAAGAAGTTTGATCAACATCTTTGCCTGTAGCATCTTTACTAAGTTTTGTAGTAGAACTCATAGGAGTCCTTACATGCTTAGCAAAGCTCGTGCCAAATTTCTTCACTAGATTTTTAGCATATTTGATTTGAGATACTGAGATCCCAGAATCCAATTGCTTGATTTGAAGACCAAGGAAGAAACTTAGCTCACCAACCATGCTCATTTCAAATTCATTTTTCATTTGTTCAGCAAATGAAAGAGCATGTAAGTCTAATGTGGAACCAAACACTATGTCATCAACATATATCTGGGCGATGACAATATCACCTTCCACATTCTTTATGAAAAGGGTTCTGTCTACTCCCCCTCTCGAAAATCCATTTTCCAAGAGATAAGTAGTCAGCCTCTCATACCAAGCTCTTAGAGCTTGCTTTAAACCATAGAGGGCCCTTTTTAGCCGATAGACTTGATCAAGGTGATGTGGATCTTCAAACCCTTTTGGTTGTTCCACTTAGACTTTCTCCTGTAGAATGCCATTTAGAAAGACACTCTTAACATCCATTTGAAAAAGTTTGAATTTCATATGGCAAGCCACAGCTAGAAGAATTCTTATTGATTCTAGCCTGGCTACAGGAGCAAAAGTTTCATCGAAGTCAATACCTTCAATTTGGGTGTATCCTTGTGCAACTAACCTAGCCTTATTTCTTATGATAGTACCTTTTTCATCAGATTTGTTCTTGAAAATCCATTTGGTACCAATCACATATGTATTGTTAGGCCTAGGTTCTAAATACCAAACATCATTCCTAGTAAACTGAAGTAACTCTTCTTGCATTGCATTTATCCAATTATCATCTGCAAGAGCTTCAGCTTCATTCTTGGGTTCAAAAGATGAAGTATAGCAAATGTAGCTAACTTCATTTTCAATTTGTTTCCTCGTTCTCACTCCCCTTTCAAGATCACCAATTATATCAGTGGGGGTGTGAGGACTTATAACCCTAGAATGTGTAGGTTTTGATGGAGATGATTGCTTATCAATAAGTGGAGTTGAAACTGTTTCACCATTTTCATTTTCAGCACTTTCATCATCCTCAAGTTGCACATTTTCAACACCGGAGTCATCCACAACTACATTTATGGACTCCATAATCGTAGAGGTTCTCAAGTTGTACACTCGATAAGCTCTACTGTTGGTGGAATATCCAAGAAATATCCCTTCATCACTCCGGGATTCAAATTTGCCCAGTTGCTCTCTATCCTTAAGGATATAGCATTTACTTCCGAATTCTTGAAAGTACTTGACAATGAGTTTCTTGTTATTCCACAATTCATATGGGGTTTTCCTTGTTCCAGGTCTTACAAAAACTCTATTAACTATATAGCAAGCAGTGTTAACTGCCTCAGCCCAGAAATGAGAAGCTAGATTGTTGCTATGAAGCATAACTCTAGCCATCTCTTGGAGAACCCTGTTCTTCCTCTCTACTACACCATTCTGCTGAGGTGTAATAGGTGCAGAAAATTCATGTTTGATATCTGACTCATCACAAAAGTCATTGTACTTAGAGTTTTCAAACTCCTTTCCATGATCACTTCGAATTCGAGTGATTGGGCATCTTTTCTCATTTTGAATTTTCAATCAAATACTTTTGAAATTGTCAAAAGCATCAGATTTCTCCCTTATAAATGCCACCCATGACATTCTTGAGAAATCATCAACCATGACTAGGATGTATCGCTTTCCACCTAGACTTTCAGTTCTTGTAGGACCCATAAGATCCATATGAATTAATTCCAGTGGATATGAAGTAGCAATACTTGAAGTCTTCTTATGTGGGGTTCTAATTTGTTTACCAATTTGGCATGGCCCACACACAGCAGTAGAAGGCTTTCCTAGTTTGGGAACACCTCTCACAAGCTCTTGCTTAGAGATTTTACATAGGTCTTTGAAGTTCATGTGACCTAGTCTTCGGTGCCACAAATCAACCTCCTCAATTTTAGTCTTATAACAGACATTTGAGGGATTAGGACTGGGAGTTAAGCCGTAGCAATTGTCAGTGGTTCTCAATCCTTCTAGAACACACTTACCTTTACCATTAACGACTAAGCATTTATTATGAGTAAAGTGCACAGCATGGTTATCATCACATAGTTGACTTATGCTAATTAAATTAGCTTTCAGTCCTTCAACAAACAAGGCATCTTTCAATTTAGGTATGCCTGGTGAATCGATGATACCCTTCCCTTTGACTAAAGACTTGCTTCCATCACCAAAAGTAACAGTCCCATCTGGACAGTCCTCAAATTGAATAAATAAGGACTTGTTACCTGTCATATGCCGAGAACACCCACTGTCGAAGTACCACATTTCTGTGTTTTGGGCTTTCAAGGCAGTATGAATGACAAAGCACTTAAGGTCATCCTTTCTTACATACACAGTCTTTAAACTTTGTTTAGATCTTTGATCATTAATCTGTGTAGTAGAGACCTTTTTCCTTTTTGTCCTCTTTGACCTTTTTCTGTTTTGTTCAGTTCTAGCTTTTTGATAAGTCAAATTGTTTCCTCTTGAATAATCATTTGGAATAAATTGACCAGTTCTTGTCCTAGAGATTTAAGCAATTCTATTAACATCATCGCTCAACATTCTAGACTTTTCAGCTAGAACCTGAATCTGCCTTTGAAGAGTCCCTTGACTTTGATTTTGGTTCCATGAACCATTTCGGGGAGCTCTCCTAAAAGCATTACAATTAGGTCGAATGTGACCTCTCACACCACAACAGTGACATGTGGGTATAAATCTTGGGAGAGGAGGAGGATTTCTTCTGAAAGGAATTTGATTCCTCAAAGCATTCACTCTAGGAGCTGCATTTCTAGGCTTTACAAAATTTGTATAAGCCTTAGTACTTGATGTAGAAGGTAGATTCTCTTTAGGATCAGAATGTATTGGCTCAAACACTACACTAGCCATTGTACCAACAGCTAAAGGACCAGCTGGTGTGTCAGCATGTCCTATCCCAGATCTACTCGAATTTGATCCAAATTTTCTAACTAATTCATCTAGGCAGCTAGTGTTACCAAACATTTTTACTTCTTTTTCAAGAGTATAGACCTTCTGAATCAAGTCAATCTTATCTTTAAGGGTAATTTGATGTTCTTTTTCAAGAAATTTCACCTTATCAACAAGAGAGACTTTAAAAGTTTCCAGCTCCATTTGTAGAGTTCTTAACTCTTCAATTTCTTTCATGGAAGTGTCTCTTTCAACTTCTAATTTTCTGACCACATTAGTCAATGAGACATTCTCTTCCAAAAGACATTGAACTTTTATAACAAATGCTTCTTTTCCATTTTCCAACTGACTAACTAGTGCACTCTTCTCTTCTGCTACTAGTTTACAAATATCTCTTTCATTTTGAATGAGTTTGAGTTTTTTACTCAAAGAGATTTTTGTTTTAGTCAGTTTCAAACTTTCAGCATACAACTTATCATAAGTTGTTTTCAAATCTTCATCACTTTCAGAGTCAGTTTGACTCTTCTGTATGTCATCACTAGACTCAGTATGAACACTCTCATCACTTCTATCCTTTTCATCAACCAAAGAGGTAGTCTCAAGAATCCCAGAAAGGGAAACAGTGAACGCAGTATGATTTTCAGTATCTTCACTTGAAGAGGAACTGTCCGATTCTTCATTCTTGGAATCACTGTCATCCCAACAGGCATTCATCACCTTGCCCTTACTCTTCTTCTTGTTAGGACAGTTAGGTGAAATATGACCGAAGCCATGGCATTCATAACATTGAACACCTTGGGATTTCTTGTCGCCACTCTTGGAATTTTTCTTGTTTTCCCAGGGCTTAGACTTTGACTTCTCAAAAGATTTTCCTCCCTGTTTGGGATTAAACCTCTTTTTCGTTCTAAAAAATTTTCGAAATTTTTTAACGAAGAGAGCCATTTCTTCCTCATTCATATCTCCATCACTGTCATCCTCGTCCAAAGATTTCTTGATAGATTTCAAGGCTAAAGATTTATTCTTCTTGGATGGACGTAGATTGAGTTCATAGGTTTGGAGTGATCCAACCAATTCCTCAATCTTCAGAGAGTCAACATTTTTACTCTCTTCGATTGCAGTGACTTTGGGTTGAAATCTCTAGGGAGAGATCTAAGGACCTTTCTAACTATTTTGGACTCAGATATTTTTTCACCTAAATTGAAACTAGCGTTGACAATGTCACTAAGTTTTGCATAGAATTCATCAAAAGTGTCATTGTCTTCCATGTTTAAATGTTCAAATTTGGTGGTTAACATTTGGAGTTTTGAGATTTTAACAGTGGTAGTACCCTCATGGGTAATTTCAAGAATGTCCCAAGCCTCCTTTGCTGTTTCACATGAAGAAATTCGTCTGAATTCCTCAGCAGTGACTGCAGTAAAGATAGCATTGAGACCTTTAGTGTTCCATCCACTTGACTCAAGTTCTTCTCTGGTCCATTCATTAGAATATTTGACGACAGTCAAATCTCCTACAATTTTTATGGGAGTAGTCCACCCATTCTGTATAGACATCCAAATTCTCTCGTCAATAGATTCGAGAAAGGCTCTCATTCTAGCTTTCCAATAAGCATAATTATTCCCATAAAAAAGTGGGGGACGAGAGACGGATCCACCTTCTCTTAGAGTACTCATGATCATGGATAATACAGGATCACACTTAAGGGATTAGCCTTATCAGTGAACAAGCTCTGATACCAATTGAAATTTATCCAAATCTATGATCTCTAAGACCTAGAGGGGGGGTGAATAGGTCTATCTAATAATTTCTAACCAATTTTAATTTTTCAATTAATATGTTTAGAAATCAATGAACAATTCACTCAGACAATCCACACAAATCAAACACAGAAGATTTTTACGTGGAAAACCCTAACGGGAAAAAACCACGGGACCTCGTCCAGCAATAAACTTCACTATGAAAAGATATCAGGTACAAGACAAGACCTTACCAAAACAGAAACGACGTTCCTAGGTATAGACTCTTACTCTTGATTTCCACGAACTAGCAGGTTCGATCTCCACCGTAGCAGCTTCGGTTCCACACCGACCAAATCTTCTCAAGCTACTTCAAAACTACGATCACACACGATCGATCTCCTTCCACGAAGGCTCTGGATCAAACACCGAACACACACACAAGGTGTAGGGTTGTGAATCAATTTAGAAAGTTTCAAACCCTAGAGGGATCTCATATAGATCTGAGATCACACAATGCATGATCAAAGGTTTAGATCTATACTTGCATTCTCTAGGATCAAAGAAAGAGGAGGGATCAACAAAGATCTAATAGAACAATAAGAAAAACCCTAGAAGAGTTTCTCAGACCTCTACTCTTTCAAAAATAAACGAAGATACGAATTAGGTCTCCAAAAAGTTGTTTATATAGGGTTTAAAAAAAGAATCCAGAAAAAGAAAAATTCTTTTTACGGGGACCGATCGATCGGTGCTCATTACCGATGGCTCGGTCCAAAACGGATCGCTCGGTCCAAATGACCGATCGCTCGGTTATAAATCATCTCTCTGGAAAAATACCCCATACAAACTTTTTGTCCAGTCGATAACCACCGATCGCTCGGTAGGCCACCGATTGATCGGTCTCAACACCGAGCGATCGGTTGAGACAGAATTGTTTTCAAACCATGATTCATTTCATTGTTATTTGATTCAAATGAGATCAAACAACTTTGTTAGGTTTAAAACTATCCTCCTAGGTATGTTTAGAGTTATCTAAGCCAAATCCAACCTAGGTAGGGGTCTCTAAGTCCATTACCTGTCTAGATCCAGAGTAGGAGCTTTTTCTTCTCTTTCTTCAATCTTCTTTAAGCTTTAGCTCTTGTCTTCTGACAAGTTGAACATGACTCGACGACTCGACTCACATGTCCTATCTAATGATCACGGAATTTGCCAACACCTATTTAGGGATTTACATCTATACAAACCCGGATTTGTCCATTCTTCTTTTTCACGAGAACCACATTGGCAAGCCAAGTAGGGTATTGAACCTCTCTTATAAACCCTGCTTTGAGGAGTTTATCTACCTCAGCTTTAATTTGAGCGACTAGTTATGGGCGGGTTGGCCTTTGTGGCTACTTGATTGGCCTGACATCTTCTCAAATTGTGAGATGATGGATTGCAATTTTTGGATCTAAGCCAGGCATCTCTGTGTAGTTCCATGCAAAGACATCTTTGTACTCTTTTAGGAGACAAAGATACTCCTCTTTTTCTGTTTGAGAGAGAGAGGAGCTAATGAAGGTTGGCTTCAGATCTTATTATGAGCCGAGGTTAACTTCAAGAAGGTCATCCACAGTCGCTTGACCTCCTGCCTCAAATTCTGGAGGAGCCGAACGAACTTCTGTTTCTTCCGGTGGTTCTTCCATGATCATTTCTTCTCCTGAAGATGAGTCTTCATCTACTATAATAGTATTTACAGTCCAAACCAAGTCTTTATTTGATGGAGGATCAGAATTTTCTGCTTCAGACTTTCGCAAATTTAAACCGACTTGCTCATAGGTAGCCAAAATCCTGGGTATTGACATAATTTTATGCTTAACCTGCTCTTCCGCTTCTGTATTAAACCTCTGCTTCTCAAGCATTTTCTTGATCGCCGGATTAAACACAGACTTCTTTTGATAAGGATTCATCCTTCTACCCTTTTTGTTGTTTCGGAGAGTGGTTTTGCCTATTCGTCCTACAGAACGAAAAACGATGGGCTTTTCCCTTATTTTTCTAGACTGGATGATGACATTGGGAATGACTTCTGTTGTTGGCCATTTTTGCCATGCACTGAGACTGACCTTAGCCAAGCTATCAATCATATCTTAATGCGCTACCTCAACCCATGGGGATGCCTGTAGAGATTTTGTTTCTTCTGGAAGCCATTCCATGGAGGTTTCCTCTGATATGGACTCCTCCTTGACTGTAACCATATTCACAATCTGATCGTGACTTTTCCCAAATATGAAAACTGAGGGATTGTACCCAATTCCTGGCGTATCCGTATCTACATAGTCACCAGTATCTAGGGCCTCATGTTGCTCTTTTCTGAGCATGTCTTCATAAGCCGGAATGATAGTTCCTTCGACTTGCTCTTCTTTTTTAGGATCAAACCCTTGTTTCTTGAGGAACCCGGTGATTTTTTCACCAAAGCTTATCTTTTTCCTGTAAGGATTAAGGGTCTTGTTCTTTCCATTGGCCCATGAGGAGTTCATCCTGTCATATGTGCCTAGAGAGTTGAAGAGTATCGACTTATGTCTTCTTTTCATGACCGGAACAGTGAAACTGGAGGTAGTCTCGACCATTGTACAGTTCATCCTCCCCAAATGGGCTATATGATTGCCTTTTAAAGCTTCAAGGGGGTCGATTTCTTTAACCTCACACGTCTGAGAGAGGTCGACTGACTTGCCCTTCTCCAGATTCCGGGAAGATTCGATCAAAGATAAGGTCGGTTCTCCTTCTTTTCTTTGAGATTTTGGGGTGTATTTAAACACCCTTTTCGGAGCCTCTGTTTGAACAGGCCCGTGACTACTTTTCGGGCCACTCTCAACCTTTTTTCCTTTGGACTTTTGCTGAAGGTTTTTTTGGGTACTTTTGACATAGAAACGCGCATCTGCGTAATATGTCTCTGCATCGTTGAATGGATTATCATCAGTGTCGATCCTTGCTTGCCCATTCCCTTAAGGGTATTTAAGGCATTGATGATAAGTAGATGGCACGACTAAATGGTTGTGCATCCACTGCCGCCCCAACAGGGCGTTGTATGATGTATCAACATCTATTACCAGAAACGTCGTAGTTTCAGCAATATCCCCGAATCTGGTTTTGAGGTTGACCATGCCCATAGGCTTCTGCTCATTTTGATTAAAGCCTTGGATGATCAGAGTGCTTTCATGAAGCCAGCTTATTTGTACCCCAAGCTTGGACAGCATCCTTCTCGGAAGGATGTTGACAGCTGAACCCCCATCTATCATCACTCTGGAGATTCCGGTTTCATTAACCAAACCTGAGATGAACAGTGGCCGGTTATGCTAGAGAGTCTCAGCTCGCATATCTTCGTCACCAAAAGTGATCGTGAAGAGGCAGGAAACTCCTGTTTGAGGAGGTGGTGGCGGCTGATTTGTGACTTCTTCATAAAAGTCCTCCGGATTGGAAAGGGCATATATTTGAGACCTTCTCAATTCTGGAGACATCTTGAGAGCATCATAGACGCTTAGCAAGGAAGGAATTTTCTTCAGATGGGCCAGGATATCATACTTGACCCTTTCATTGTCGGTAGCTATTTAGGCTTGGGCCGGTTGAGCTCTGGTCTGATTTTCATGTTGGACCGGAACAAACCTCGGTGGTAATTTTCTTCCCGACCGGAGGTTGAGTTGATAGACTTTGACAATCGTCTGGTCTATTGCTCCAGAAGAATCTCCTTCCAAGAGTTGGACCATGTTGACAGAACTGAAGTCCAGCTTCCTTTTCTTACTTTGAAAAGATGGTTGAATTCTTCTTTCAGATCGCCCCGTCGGACTCCCAGATTGGGCTGAGATTTGTTCAGACATCTGTGAGTTGTCAGTCGACTTTGAGTCTAGGACTGCTTCTTCTGTTGAAGGGTCACTGTCTAGACTGACTGAAGCAAGTGGATCTTGATTCTCAAGTTGAGTTGAGGCCTGCACTGATCGTCGCATCTGACGATGGTTTGAGTTCAGAACTTCAGGCGTACTTGGCCTTTCTTGAGGGGAATCAGACTGTATTTGTTCGTCTTCTGCCTCTCGCTCTCCTCTGGATGAAAATCATTTGGAAAGATCTGAAAGCCCTGTAGGGGTCCGTCCTGGTGTGGATGGTCTCCTTTCAGGGAGTTTGATGTCTTTAGCTTGATCCAGCCAGTTCTGAAATGCCCGGTGTCTTTCTAGACTGCAGGCTACCACTTGTCTTGGTTCATTTAACCATGACTGGTCTTCATTTGAAACCGCATTGATAACATAGCAGGAGAAGATATTGGATTCGTCTCCTGAATCGGTTGATTGAAGGCTATCATAATCGTAGTCAGAGCAGAAGCCTGGCAGGATAAAATCCATTAAGGTAATTGCCGTTAATGGCTTTTGTTCTACAGGAGCATCTTGGGCAGGGCCGTTTTTCATGACCTTCCTCACTTTTTTTTTTTTTTCTTTTCAGCCTTGGCTATGCGCTTCCCTTCTTTTCTTAGGGCTTGAGCTTGTCTCGTAGCCCAGGCCTACTTTTTAGCATCGGCGTTTTGAGCCAACTGTCTTTTCTTCTTGGTCCCTTTACTTTTAAAGATGGTCAAATCTTCTTCATCTTACGGTTTGTCATCAGGAAGTTTGCCACTTGAAGATGCTTTATTTTCATCCACTGGCTCAGAAGCCACTACCGTATTGGACGTAGCTGCCTGCTGGAGATCATCAATGACAATCTCTTTATTATCCAGGAGCCGTTGAATAATGTCCTTCAGTACAAAGCAATCACCTATCTTGTGACTGATCATACGATGATAAGGACAGTATTTGGGATCATTTTTCATCCCAATCTCTTGAGGTCTCCGGCTCTCTAGGAGAGTGATAAGTTCATTAGCAAGGAGATCTTCAAATAGATCCTCAACAATGTCTTCTAAGAATGAATATGTTTTATTCATCCTCTCTTTCATGGTGATCTTCTTTGGCGGCTCCTTTTTACCTTGCCATTGTGGTTTCCTAGATCCACCTTGGACTTGTTTGGTACCAACCTTAATTGGTCCTTTGCCGTTGTTTGTTTGACCAGTTGATCCACCAGCATTTGATGCTGGTGGCGCAGTCTTTTTGGCTTCCACCACTGCAGCTATTGAGGATTCAAGGCGATCGGTGCCTCTGCCTCGTCTTCTTTTTCCTATATGGATTTCCATGTCATGTGCTTTTGTGCACAGATCTTTGAAACCCGTAAAGGTTTGGGCCATTAAGGCAGTTGAAAGGTCGTGCTTAAAGTTGTTGAGGCACATCCGAATGAGTTCCATCTGAGTGAACTTTTGTGGGCAGGAGAAGGTCAGAGCTCTCCACCGGGCAATGAACTCTGTTACTGTTTCATTGTCCCTCTACCGGGTTTCAATCAATTCTTGAACACCTACTCTTCTTTGGGTGTTATAGAATTGTTTGCTAATTTCTGTCACCATTGTATTCCAATCAGGGATTGAAGCCTCTGGGAGGTTGGCATACCATGTGAAAGTGGCACCCTCTAGAGATTGTACGAAGAGCTGGAGGCAAAGAGCCTCGTTCTTAGATGCCAATCCGTATCTCGAGAGGAAATGGGACAGATGTTGCCTTGGATCTCCAGTGCCGTCGAATATTTTGAATGTCCGTTGGACAAAGCCTGGTGGGAATGGAACTGCATCCATGATAGTTGGATAATGCTTCACAATCATCCGTACGTCCTCTTCTCTTTCTTTTGCCTGCCGCATTTGATTGCCAACAGTCTCTTCAATTGCAGCCAAAAGAGACGGTGACACCTCTCCTATGAGAGCGGTCTGATTCGGGATGGGACCTGTTTCGGGCACCCTTGGATGATTTGGAGGTATAGGCGCTGTGCCTTGATTGCTGCTACCTCCTTGGTATGGGAAGTGAGGCCTAGGTGCCGATGCAGATTTGAGAGCTGACAATTGAGTAGCCAACTCTTGCATTTGAGACATCATGACTGTGATTTGATCATCCTTGTATTGGAGTTGAGCCTGTAAGGCTGCTGTTTGATCATTTGATGGCGGAGGTGCCAAAGTCGAAGGGTTATTCCCCTGACTAGTATTCCCATCGAGGTTCGTCATCATGACTGCTACTAGTCGTTCTGAAGCTGGTTCCGGTAATCGGAAAAGATTTGAGAATTCTTCTTCTGTAAAATAGGCACTGGGCATCCCGTATAAAGGATTTGGTACACTAAAAACCTGTCGAGGTATTTCCTGTATTTCCTCTGGCCTAGTTAGTTGAGGAGCTGGCTCGTCAGAATCTTTAACTGGCAAGGTTTCTTCCACTTCTCTCGGGGAAGTTACTGGGGTCGTTTCTTATTCTGACCCTTCTTGGTATTCCCTGACATCAGGTTCCAGAGCTGATTGAACTAGGTCTTGGGCTTTATCTTTGCCTCTTGCCTGATTCTTGCAGCTCCTTTTTCTTCTCGGCACCACCGGACCTAGAGCAGCTATCCTGACAGCTTGCGAGGATTCAGCCTCGTCTAATGCGGCTAAAATAGCGGCAGCTGAACTTTGAGAATCTTGCCTGGCTAATAAATTCTGCTCAGGTGCTGCCCCAGTTCCTTGGAACACTGGGGTCGTATATTCTCTCGGAGCTGGGTTGAGTCTAGTGCCGATCACATTTACGGACACTCTCTTATAACCATCATATGATGTTCTGATATCGGATCTCTCCCGAGTGGGGTGCATAGATGTAGAAGGATTAGTAGTTCGTCTCTGGTGGACAAAACGAATTTTATCTGAGGCGTCCGTTGACCTTTTTGACTTCTGGTTCCTGGACCTTCTTGGTCTCAACTGATAATTATACACTTTTTTTGCCGGAGCCGAAGGGTACTTCCTGTTTCTGAGTTGTAGAATTTCCTCAAGAGTTTTCTTCCTAGGCATCTCGAAAGCAGAAGTACTTCTATTTAGCACCTTGACCCTAGGGTCGTATGGTGCTGCTGCTCTTCTTTCTGGTTCAGTACTTTCTTTGCCCCAGAATGGGCTTACATCTCTGGATGGAGGTCGTTGGTGTTGATGACGGACTGATGCCATCATTGATGTGAAAGTTGCAAGGTTAGCACCTCTGAAGGCGTTCGGACCCAGTCTGTATAACAAGTCTCTATCTGCATGTTCTAGACTTGAAATATTTCTTGCATTATCAGCTGGACGATATTGATCACGGCTGTTAATGCCCCTTGCGTCATCATCAGATGATGAATCCAGCTCTAAAAACACCCTTCTCTTATTGGCTGTATAGTACCAACTCCTTTCCTTCTTAGAAGGAGAGCTATCCTCGGATGGAAAAATATCTATCCGTGGATCCCCTTTCTTTGTAGGGGACTCTTGTCCGTGGACTATGTCCACGGATTGGCTTGGACCTGCACCCGTAAAGGAGGCACATTTCTGACCCTCGGACTGGCCTAAGCCTTTGCTCCGTGTGGTTTGATCTCTGGTCCGTGGACCAGGCTTGGGCCTGTCAACAGATTGTCTTGGATTTCCGTCCGTGGATAGAGCTGATCTCCCGTCCGTGGACGGAGCTGATCTCTCGTCCGTGGACGGAGTTGATTTTCTGTCCGTGGACGATCTTGAATTTATGTCCGTGGACAGTGCTGTTCTTCTGTCCGTGGACGGAGTTGATGGTCCGTCCGTGGATGGTCTTGAATTTCTATCCATGGAAAGTTTTGCATTTCTGTCCGTGGACGTTCCTGTATTCCTGTCCGTGGATAATTTGGATCTTCTGTCCATGGACGGTCTTGATTGCCTGTCCGTGGACAATTTGGCATTTCTGTCCGTGGACGTTCCTGTATTCTCGTCTGTGGATAATCTTCTGCTTCCCTCTGTGGGATATCCTGGACCTTGGTCCATGGAGTCTGTCCGTGGATGTTTCTTGTTCACGGATAAGTGCCCTAAGGCACCTTCCTCAGTTACTTTGTTATTTTTAATGTTTTTTGAGGGATTCTTCATTAAGTCCTTGAGGCCCTTGGCCTTGTTCCTTTGCCCTGATGAAAATTGGGCAGCATCTCCCCCTCCCGGAGAATTTTTCAAAGGGGGAGCTCCGTCAGCCAGCTTGGACTGAGGGGGCTTATATCCAACTAGCCCTATGGTCGGCCCCAGCAATTGAGGCCTTTCCACTACGGACTGTTGGGGTTTGGGATGACTTGTTAGGCCTGGCCCAGTGTTTGACATAGGTTTGCCTTTTGGGCTGACCTGTCGCAGTGTGCTGAAACCACCCTGCAATATGTGTACCCGATTGGGTACACCCTCCGTGGTGAACTCTGATTGGGGAACACCCTGTCCGTGGGACATCCAGTTGGATGTAGCCTCTCCGTGGGATATCCTAGGGGATGCCCCTTGTCCATGGAGAACCCTTGGGGATACCACTGCTCCGTGGTGCACCCTTGGGGATGCACCTGCTCCGTGATGAACCATTGGGGCTACACCTGCTCCGTGAGGCATCCTTAGGGATGCACCCTGTCCGTGGACCTGGCAGGGTTGACTCCTCCGTGGAGGAGCAGCAATACCCTCATTGAGGGTTCGGTCAGTAGACCGAGGCCTCATGATTGGGGCCGCTGCCACATCAGCCCAAGTGAGGGGATGAGTTACCGGAATCGGCATCGGAGGGACATTGACCCTCCTCTTGATCATGAGCACGTATGTGGGACGGACGTAGACGGTCTCGATTATCCTGCACGAGATGATAAGAAAAGAGAGGAATATCACTCATGTTTTCACTTTTTTTGTTCTTCTTTATTATTTTTTAATTCTTCATCAGAGATGAGAGGAGAAGGACCTCCCACCGGGCATGCCATTTAATTTGTGGGAGAAAAATTCTTTTTTATCAAATTTCCTCCATTGTTGTATGGAGTCTATTGTGGGGACTATCCTTCCAATCTGAGTAAACTCAAACTGTTAAGTTACCTTCCCTGTATCGGGGAAGAACTTCTGATTAAGATGAAGAATTAAAGAAGAACATATTGAATAAACTTATTTTTATTTATTCAATGGGGTTGCCCAATTCCCATGTAGGCGTTACAAGTGCCTCATTGAGGTCTTTGTCAAGAAAAGAAAAAAAGAATGGTGGCCGTATTTAAGGGTTCACCTTGTATTCTCCATATATTGGAGCCTTCTTCTTCACTTGTGAAATTTATGCAGATCAATGATCTCTAAGACCTAGAGGGGGGGTGAATAGGTCTATCTAATAATTTCTAACCAATTTTAATTTTTCAATTAATATGTTTAGAAATCAATGAATAATTCACTCAGACAATCCACACAAATCAAACACAGAAGATTTTTACGTGGAAAACCCTAACGGGAAAAAACCACGGGACCTTGTCCAGCAATAAACTTCACTATGAAAAGATATCAAGTACAAGACAAGACCTTACCAAAACAGAAACGACGTTCCTAGGTATAGACTCTTACTCTTGATTTCCACGAACCAGCAGGTTCGATCTCCGCCGTAGCAGCTTCGGTTCCACACCGACCAAATCTTCTCAAGCTACTTCAAAACCACGATCACACACGATCGATCTCCTTCCACGAAGGCTCCGGATCAAACACCGGACACACACACAAGGTGTAGGGTTGTGAATCAATTTAGGAAGTTTCAAACCCTAGAGGGATCTCATACAGATCTGAGATCACACAATGCATGATCAAAGGTTTAGATCTATACTTGCATTCTCTAGGATCAAAGAAAGAGGAGGGATCAACAAAGATCTAATAGAACAATAGGAAAAACGTTTGAGGAGTTTCTCAGACCTCTACTCTTTCAAAAAAATCAAAGACACGAATTAGGTCTCCAAAAATTTGTTTATATAGGGTTTAAAAAAGAATCTAGAAAAATAAAAATTCTTTTTACGGGGACCGATCGATCGGTGCTCATTACCGATCGCTCGGTCCAAAACGGATCTCTCGGTTCTCATGACCGATCGCTCGGTTAAAAATCATCTCTCTGGAAAAATACCCCATACAAAATTTTTGTCCAGTCGATAGCCACCGATCGCTCGGTAGGCCACCAATCGATCGGTCTCAATACCGAGCGATCGGTTGAGACAGAATTTTTTCAAACCATATGTCTTTTCATGTTTATTTGATTCAACTAAGATCAAACAACTTTGTTAGGTTTAAAACTATCCTCCTAGGTATGTTTAGAGTTATCTAAGCCAAATCCAACCTAGGTAGGGGTCTCTAAGTCCATTACCTTTCTAGATCCAGAGTAGGAGCTTTTTCTTCACTTTCTTCAATCTTCTTTAAGCTTTAGCTCTTCTCTTTTGACAAGTTGAACATGACTCGACGACTCGACTCACATGACCTATCTAATGATCACGGAATTTGCCAACACCTATTTAGGGATTTACAATCTCCCCCTTTGGCAATTCCGGGACAAAACAAGACTAAATCATATACTAGGTTCAAATTTTCCCAAATGATTCAAAAATGGAAAATTGACCTTTACATGACTCAAAAATAATTAAATGACTTTTGACATGTTAGCTTGTCATGATTCACCAAACTTAGAACCTGTTTGCCTACACATGCTAAATCAAAAACCTGTGAAGCATGGGAAATAAAATATGGGAAATATCCATAACATGTTAAGTATGTTTCCATAACATCATCCACACAATTATCATCCACGTCCACAAAATCATCATATCCATGTGTATCATGCACTCTCCCCCTTTTTGGCTCGAAATGCCAAAGGCGGACTATTAACAATAAAATTAACGCATAAACACAAATGAGATGAGATATAAGAAACCATCCAAATGCAAGAATCCATAACAAGTTAAAACATCCAAAAAGGTTTGTACTAAGTACAACCAAGACAAAATACATCGAAATGTCAAACAAAAACTAGAACTAAGATAAACTCCAAAATATACACATGAACCAGAAGGAGTTTCTATCCTAGTACATCAATCTAACTATCACTCCTGCTCATCATCAGAAGTGAGCTGGGACTCATAGTAAGCTCGAAAATCCCGAACATCTCTCTGTACGCCCAGCACTGCTGCATCGAGAGATCCAAGTCTACCACGAACTTCTGTAGTAAACTCCTCGTATGACGAAACATGAGTCCTGAGATCCATCTGCATCTCTTATATCATCCTGGAAAGATCATCCATAGTGGCCGGAGGAGGACGAGATGACCCAGCACCAACTTCTGCTCCCTCCTCTATATCTCGAACTGAGGCATGTGAAAAACTCTGAGCTAGGGTCTTTTTGTCGATTAGACCCTTAAGAACTCGAGTAGGAACACCAGGAGGAGCGATAACTCCTTGAGAACCAAGAAGTTTAGTGATGAGTGAACCAAATGGTAGGGCTCCAACTGCTGTAACAGTTTGATGGGCTTGGATCATCAAGTCAATGATGTGAGCGGCAAGATCAATATCACGCCCACGTAGAAGACTAAACAGAAACCTAGCTCTATCTTCCCTAAGGTCCGCAGTATGAACCTTTGGATGGATATTTGCACTCATAACTAGGTTTACTAGTCTAGCATCCTTAGTGAGTTTCACCACTTCAATAAGAGACCCAACCCAAAACGTAGGAGTACCACAAAGAAAGGTAACAACATGTTCCATGGTGTCTTTATTCTCATCACTCTTATAATTATAAGGATAATATGCATTTGGAACTCGAGGACAGCCAAGGAACTTAGAAATCAAATCAGCATTTATGACAACAGATTGTTCTAATGCTCGAGATTTGAATGACAATTTTTTATGGTTGATTTCAGAAAAATTAGAGTAAAATTCCCTAACTAACTGGACAGAAGCAGGACCGGATAAGGTAAGTATACCTTCCCATTTACGATCTGAAATGAGTTTAGGAAGATAATAATCACCAAAATCAGCAATTTGAATGTCCCTTTCAACCATTACACCTTTCTTGCTAAAATACTCACTATAGAGTTGAGCAGCAGTAGGACTTATGAACTGGGATAACTGACTGGACTGGGAAGATGAAGCTTTACCTTTACTTTTCCGAGTTTTATCAGCCAAAGATTTTTGTCGATTCTCAGTTGTAGAATCTATCATTCTACGAATTGGCCTGTCCCCAATTGAAATACCATGCCCTATTGGAGTGAAAGTAAAAGGCTCTTGGTTTTGCTCATCTTCAGGAGGGTACTCTTGGTTGTTGAGGACCAACCTCCGGCGTTTGGGAACGCCAGACATGAGATAGGCTAGAAGGATTAAGGACAAAAGGAAAGCCATGGATGAACAGTCGAAGCCCTAGATGAGAAATTCAACCTATATGCAAGAAAACATACAAGGCTTACCTTTTTGATGCTTGGGAAACCCTTAGAGTTGAATGGAATGACCGTAGGAAGGATTTGGAGGAGAGGTAACCGAGAGATCGCTCTAGAGTTCGGAGAAGAAGTGAACAGAAAAAATAGAAATGAGGGTTTTATAACTCTGTTCACGAAAGACCGATCGATCGGTCTTTAACACCGAGCGATCGGTGGTCTGAAAAATTTTCAAAAATTTTACTTTTAAAACCATTTCTCCCCCTCAACCAACGATACATTAAAAACTCATTTTTACCTCAAAATAACCAATTCACCAAAAAATTTGCAATAATTGATTTCATTAAAATCATAAAGAATAATCACCCAAGAATTGATATATCAAGTACAGTCATAAACAAGGATTATGTAAACAATAATTCATTTTCACCTGTGATTAAATATGGTATTTGCATCAAATTCACAATCAGAGTCAAGAAACAATTAGAAGTAATGTGAGTGTGAAATCAAAATTCATTACTTGACTCTTTGAATTGGTTTCCTTTCTTAAGCTAGATTTTGACATTATAGCTCAAATGGGACTCTAAAATTTTCAAAAACTAGTTTTAAAACCAATAAACATCCATACTTATATGATGAGCAATTTTTACCCCAAATTTGACAAACAAATTTATTTCATTTCTTTTTCAGTCAAATTGTACTCATTGTGAAAATTCTTTTTGGAGTACACATATATAGTTTTTAGCACATTGGTGACTTTCACTCAAGTGAGAACCTAGCTCTTTCTAATGACAGTGGGGGCTTTCACACTAGTAATCCATATAGATACCTACTGTTTGTCTAGGTAGCCATTACTCACTGTTTGCATTCACTAGTAGCTATCACACAAACTCACAGGTAGTCCTCTCCATGTCAATAATTTTTATAACTAGGGGGCTCACCTTATGAAATTTTTTATGACATTGGTTATACTAGATTTGATTAATCTAGGGAACCATATGGTATAATATCAGAACCTTTAAATAGGAACTAATACCATCTAAAGAATCAGTCAGAGTGCATGTGCAATAGATAACATCTTTGTTTACTCAACTCTAACTGAGATTAGTTAGCATGACCAAATTCAATCACAAGATCAAACCAACAGTTGACCTATCCTAATTTATCCAATCCTATGAAATATTTATCCTTGCATTATATGTTCAAATATGATTTCAAAGAAATAATTTTAAGCAAAATGATTGGAAAGAAGGTCAAACATACACATTATTTTTTGCAATATTTTTTTTTTCAATTTTTTGAATGTTTTTGGATTTTTATTAATTAAAGAAAATAACAAAAAAAATAGCTCTATGACATAAATAGAACATGAAGAACACATAGGCTATGAAACAAGTACATCTTTACTCAACTCCGCACAAACCTATGGATTTCCTAAGGAGTTTAAACCTAAGGGAATCTAAGGGTTTTGTTAGAATGTCCGCAAATTGATTCTCTGTTTGAACATACGCTATAGACACAATCTTTTGCTCAACAAGATCACGGATGAAGTGATGTCTTATGTCTATGTGTTTTGTGCGAGAATGTTGAACGGGATTTTTGGAAATATTGATAGCACTTGAATTATCACAATACACAGTCATAGTGCTCTGTTCAATCCCGTAATCATTCAACATCTGCTTCATCCACAGAAGTTGAGTGCAACAACTGCCAGCTGCTATGTATTCAGCTTCTGCAGTGGACAATGAAATTGAATTCTGCTTTTTGCTAAGCAAAGCAACTAAGCAGTTTCCAATATAGAAACATCCTCCAGAGGTGCTTTTCCTATCATCAACATTTCCGGCCCAATCGGCATCGGAATATCCAACTATCGTGGCATTTGTATAAAAAGAATACAAGAGTCCAAATGATAGAGTTCCACTCACATATCGAATGATACGCTTAACTGCAAGTAAGTGAGACTCTTTTGGGCTCGCTTGATAGCGGGCACATGCACTAACACTAAAGGCTATATCAGGTCTAGTAGCAGTTAGGTAGAGTAAACTACCAATCATGCTTCTATAAGAAGTTTGATCAACATCTTTGCCTGTAGCATCTTTACTAAGTTTTGTAGTAGAACTCATAGGAGTTCTTACATGCTTAGCAGAGCTCATGCCAAATTTCTTCACTAGATTTTTAGCATATTTGATTTGAGATAATGAGATCCTAGAATCCAATTGCTTGATCTGAAGACCAAGGAAGAAACTTAGCTCACCAACCATGCTCATTTCAAATTCATTTTTCATTTGTTCAGCAAATGAAAGAGCATGTAAGTCTAATGTGGAACCAAACACTATGACATCAACATATATCTGGGCGATGACAATATCACCTTTCACATTCTTTATGAAAAGGGTTCTGTCTACTCCCCCTCTCGAAAATCCGTTTTCCAAGAGATAAGTAGTCAGCCTCTCATACCAAGCTCTTGGAGCTTGCTTTAAACCATAGAGGGCCCTTTTTAGCCGATAGACTTGATCAAGGTGATGTGGATCTTCAAACCCTTTTGGTTGTTCCACATAGACTTCCTCATGTAGAATGCCAATCAGAAAGGCACTCTTAACATCCATTTGAAAAAGTTTGAATTTCATATGGCAAGCCACAGCTAGAAGAATTCTTATTGATTCTAGCCTGGCTACAGGAGCAAACGTTTCATCGAAGTCAATACCTTCAATTTGGGTGTATCCTTGTGCAACTAACCTAGCCTTATTTCTTATCATAGTACCTTTTTCATCAGATTTATTCTTGAAAATCCATTTGGTACCAATCACATTTGTATTGTTAGGCCTAGGTACTAAATACCAAAACATCATTCCTAGTAAACTGAAGTAACTCTTCTTGCATTGCATTTATCCAATTATCATCTGCAAGAGCTTTCGCTACATTCTTGAGTTCAAAAGATGAAGTATAGCAAATGTAGCTAACTTCATTTTCAATTTGTTTCCTCGTTCTCACTCCACTTTCAACATCACCAATTATATCAGTGGGGGTGTGAGGACTCATGACCCTAGAATGTGTAGGTTTTGATGGAGATGATTGCTTATTTATAGGTGGAGTTGAAACAGTTTCAACATTTTCATATTCAGCACTTTCATCATCCTCAAGTTGCACAGTTTCAACACCGGAGTCATCCACAACTACATTTATGGACTCCATAATCGTAGAGGTTCTCAAGTTATACACTCGATAAGCTCTACTGTTGGTGGAATATCCAAGAAATATCCCTTCATCACTCCGGGATTCAAATTTGCCCAGTTGCTCTCTATCCTTAAGGATATAGCATTTACTTCCGAATTCTCGAAAGTACTTGACACTAGGTTTCTTGTTATTCCACAACTCATATGGGGTTTTCCTTGTTCCAGGTCTTACAAAAACTCTATTAACTATATAGCAAGTAGTGTTAACTGCCTCAGCCCAGAAATGAGAAGCTAGATTGTTGCTATGAAGCATAACTCTAGCCATCTCTTAGAGAACCTTGTTCTTCCTCTCTACCACACCATTCTGCTGAGGTGTAATAGGTGCAGAAAATTCATGTTTGATGCCCGACTCATCACAAAAGTTGTTGTACTTAGAGTTTTCAAACTCCTTTCCATGATCACTTCGAATTCGAGTGATTGGGCATCTTTTCTCATTTTGAATTTTCAAGCAAATACTTTTGAAATTGTCAAAAGCATCGGATTTCTCTCTTATAAATGCCACCCATGACATTCTTATGAAATCATCAACCATGACTAGGATGTATCGCTTTCCACCTAGGCTTTTAGTTCTTGTAGGACCCATAAGATCCATATGAATTAATTCCAGTGGATATGAAGTAGCAATACTTGAAGTCTTCTTATGTGGGGTTCTAATTTGTTTACCAATTTGGCATGGCCCACACACAGCAGTAGAAGGCTTTCCTAGTTTGGGAACACCTCTTACAAGTTCTTGCTTAGAGATTTTACATAGGTCTTTGAAGTTCATGTGACCTAGTCTTCGGTGCCACCAATCAACCTCCTCAATTTTAGTCTTATAACAGACATTTGAGGGATTAGGACTGGGAATTAAGCCATAGCAATTGTCAGTGGTTCTTAACCCTTCTAGAACACACTTACCTTTAACATTAATGACTAAGCATTTATTTTGGGTAAAGTGCACAGCATGGTTATCATCACATAGTTCACTTATGCTAATTAAATTAGCTTTCAGTCCTTCAACAAACAAGGCATCTTTCAATTTTGGTATGCCTGGTGAATCGATGATACCCTTCCCCTTTACTAAAGACTTGCTTCCATCACCAAAAGTAACAGTCCCATCTGGACAGTCCTCAAATTGAGTAAATAAGGACTTGTTACCTGTCATATGCCGAGAACACCCACTGTCGAAGTACCACATTTCTATGTTTTGGGCTTTCAAGGCAGTGTGTATGACGAAGCACTTCAGGTCATCATTTCTTACATACACAGTCTTTAAACCTTGTTTAGATCTTTGATCATTAAACTGTGTATTAGAAACCTTTTTCCTTTTTGTCCTCCTTGACCTTTTCCTATTTTGTTCAGTCCTAGCTTTTTGATTAGTCAAATTCTTTCCTCTTGAATAATCATTTGGAATAAATTGACCAGTTCTTGTCATAGAGATTTGAGCAATTCTATTAACATCTTCGCTCAATATTCTAGAATTTTCAGCCAGAACCTGAATCTGCCTTTGAAGAGTCCCTTGAATTTGATTTTGGTTCCATGAACCATTTTGAGGAGCTCTCCTAAAAGCATTACAATTTGGTCGAATGTGACCTCTCACACCACAAAAGTGACATGAGGGTATGAATCTTGGGAGAGGAGGTGGATTTCTTCTAAAAGGAATTTGATTCCTCAAAGCATTCACTCTAGGAGCTGTATTTCTAGGCTTTACAAAATTTGTATAAGCCTTAGTACTTAATGTAGAAGGTAGATTCACTTTAGGATCAGAATGTATTGGCTCAAACACTGCACTAGCCATTGTACCAACAGCTAAAGGACCAGCTGGTGTGTCAGCATGTCCTATCCCAGATCTACTCGAATTTGACCCATACTTTCTAACTAATTCATTTAGGCAGCTAGTGTTACCAAACATTCTTACTTCTTTTTCAAGAGTATAGACCTTCTGAATCAAGTCAGTCTTGTCTTTAAGGGTAATTTGATGTTTTTTTTCAAGAAATTTCACCTTATCAACAAGAGAGTCTTTAAAAGTTTCCAGCTCCATTTGCAGAGTTCTTAACTCTTCAATTTCTTTCATGGAAGTGTCTCTTTCAACTTCTAATTTTCTGATCACATTAGTCAATGAGACATTCTCTTCCAAAAGACATTGAACTTTCATAACAAATGCTTCTTTTTCATTTTCCAACTGACTAACTAGAGCACTCTTCTCTTCTGCTACTAGTTTACAAATATCTCTTTCATTTTGAATGATTTTGAGTTTTTTGCTCAAGGAGATTTTTGTTTTAGTCAGCTTCAAACTTTCAGCATACAACTTATCATAAGTTGTTTTCAAATCTTCATCACTTTTTGAGTCAGTTTGACTCTTCTGTATGTCATCACTAGACTCAGTATGAACACTCTCATCACTTCTATCCTTTTCATCAACCGCAGAGGTAGTCTCAAGAATCCCAGAAAGGGAAACAGTGAAAGCCGAATGATTTCCAGTATCTTCACTTGAAGAAGAACTGTCCGATTCTTCATTCTCGGAATCACTGTCATCCCAACAGGCATTCATCACCTTGCCCTTACTCTTCTTCTTGTTAGGACAGTTAGGTGAAATATGACCGAAGCCATGGCATTCATAACATTGAACACCTTGGGATTTCTTGTCACTACTCTTGGAATTTTTCTTGTTTTCCCAGGGCTTAGACTTTGACTTCTCAAAAGATTTTCCTCCCTGTTTGGGATTAAACCTCTTTTTCGTTCTAAAAAATTTTTGAAATTTTTTAACGAAGAGAGCCATTTCTTCCTCATTCATATCTCCATCACTGTTATCCTCATCCAAAGTTTCCTTGATGGATTTCAAGGCTAAAGATTTGTTCTTCTTGGATGGACGGAGATTGAGTTCATAGGTTTGGAGTGAACCAACCAATTCCTCAATCTTCAGAGAGTCAACATATTTACTCTCTTCGATTGCAGTGACTTTGGGTTGAAATCTCTCAGGGAGAGATCTAAGGACTTTTCTAACTATTTTGGACTCAGATATTTTCTCACCTAAATTGAAACTAGCGTTGACAATGTCACTAAGTTTTGCATAGAATTCATCAAAAGTGTCATTGTCATCCATGTTTAAATGTTCAAATTTGGTGGTTAACATTTGGAGTTTTGAGATTTTAATAGTGGTAGTACCCTCATGGGTAATTTCAAGAATGTCCCAAGCCTCCTTTGCTGTTTCACATGAAGAAATTCGTCTGAATTCCTCAGCAGTGACTGCAGTAAAGATAGCATTGAGACCTTTAGTGTTCCATCCACTCGACTCAAGCTCTTCTCTGGTCCATTCATTATAATATTTGACGACAGTCAAATCACCTACAGTATTTATGGGAGTAGTCCACCCATTCTGTATAGACATCCAAATTATCTCGTCAATAGATTTGAGAAAGGCTCTCATTCTAGCTTTCCAGTATGCATAATTATTCCCATCAAAAAGTGGGGGACGAGACGGATCCTCCTTCTCTTAGAGTACTCATGATCCCGGATAATACATGATCACACTTAAGGGATTAGCCTTATCAGTGAACTAACTCTGATACCAATTGAAATTTATCCAGATCAATGATCTCTAAGACCTAGAGGGGGGGTGAATAGGTCTATCTAATAATTTCTAACCAATTTTAATTTTTCAATTAATATGTTTAGAAATCAATGAACAATTCACTCAGACAATCCACACAAATCAAACACAGAAGATTTTTACATGGAAAACCCTAATGGGAAAAAACCACGGGACCTTGTCCAGCAATAAACTTCACTATGAAAAGATATCAAGTACAAGACAAGACCTTACCAAAACAGAAACGATGTTCCTAGGTATAGACTCTTACTCTTGACTTCCACGAACCAGCAGGTTCGATCTCCGCCGTAGCAGCTTCGGTTCCACACCGACCAAATCTTCTCAAGCTACTTCAAAACCACGATCACACACGATCGATCTCCTTCCACGAAGGCTCCGGATCAAACACCGGACACACACACAAGGTGTAGGGTTGTGAATCAATTTAGGAAGTTTCAAACCCTAGAGGGATCTCATACAGATCTGAGATCACACAATGCAAGATCAAAGGTTTAGATCTATACTTGCATTCTCTAGGATCAAAGAAAGAGGAGGGATCAACAAAGATCTAATAGAACAATAGGAAAAACGTTTGAGGAGTTTCTCAGACCTCTACTCTTTCAAAAAAATCAAAGACACGAATTAGGTCTCCAAAAAGTTGTTTATATAGGGTTTAAAAAAGAATCCAGAAAAATAAAAATTCTTTTTATGGGGACCGATCGATCGGTGCTCATTACCGATCACTCGGTCCAAAACGGATCGCTCGGTTCTCATGACCGATTGCTCAGTTAAAAATCATCTCTCTGGAAAAATATCCCATACAAAATTTTTGTCCAGTCGATAGCCACCAATCGCTCGGTAGGCCACCGATCGATCGGTCTCAATACCGAGCGATCGGTTGAGACAAAATTTTTTCAAACCATATGTCTTTTCATGTTTATTTGATTCAACTAAGATCAAACAACTTTGTTAGGTTTAAAACTATCCTCCTAAGTATGTTTAGAGTTATCTAAGCCAAATCCAACCTAGGTAGGGGTCTCTAAGTCCATTACCTTTCTAGATCCAGAGTAGGAGCTTTTTCTTCACTTTCTTCAATCTTCTTTAAGCTTTAGCTCTTCTCTTCTGACAAGTTGAACATGACTCGACGACTCGACTCACATGACCTATCTAATGATTACGGAATTTGCCAACACCTATTTAGGGATTTACAACTTGCTTGCTGCTGGAAAGGGAGGAGAGAGTATTTTCTTTTCTTCCTCAGTTTTTCCGTATTTCTTCTTCTTTTCTTGTTGTTGTTATGTGTTTCTTGTGAGAAACACACCTTTTATGGGTTTGAAAGAGTCTTTTTCTTGGGACTCCCTCTTTGACTCCCTTATTTTAGGAAAGTCAAAAAGAGCTCTCCTCTTAGAGGATGCTAGCTCACGGTTCTCCCTTCTCTGGGAGAGTCCTTAGAGAATCCTCTTCTTTTTGAGAAATCTTGTACCAAGTTTCCTCTTTTGTGGGAATCCCAGTACTTTTCGGAAAGGAGGATGATAATCTCATCCTTTCCTAGGATAAAGGACATAATCCTAATCCTAAAATAATCATGGGGTGCCATGTGGCATCCCATGAGATTTTAAAAGAGGAGATCCTTATCTTGGGATCCCCCACAGCTTGACAGAGAATCTTTTTTATTAAGAATTCTCTGCCCCATGACAGTCAAATACTGATTGTCAGCTGGGACAGACTGGCCTAGGCCAGTCCACGGACCAGGATGAGAATATTAGTCTCAACCACAGATTAAAGGGTGAGACCATTGGTCTCAACCACGGATCACCAGGTGAGACCATTGGTCTCAACCACGGATCACAGGGGAGACCACAGGTCTCAACCACGGATCACAAGGTGAGACCATTGGTCTCAACCATGGATCATGGGGGAGACCACAGGTCTCAACCACGGATCACCAGGTGAGACCATTGGTCTCAACCACGGATCATAGACTTGCCCATGGTCTGGGTTAGATCTATCATATTCAATCCGTGAGGACTTATCCTCAAGAATTGGACACGTGTCAGCCTTATGGTGACTGGCACTAAATATGATCCGTGTTGGTTGTATCCTCACGGATGAGACAGGTGTCAGCCTTTTGGAGGCTGACACTCCGAGTCGGATCCGTGAAGTTTTGGTCCTCACGGTCGGACACGTGTCAGTCTCTTGGAAACTGACATAGATATGATTCTTGTTGGGTCCGTGAGGTTTTGTCCTCACGGACATGACACATGTTAGCCTAATGAAGGCAAACACCTCAACTGGATCCGTGGGATTTTATCCTCACGGATGAATGTGTCACGGATGACACGTGTCAGTCTCTCGGAGGCCAACACCAAAGTTGGATCCGTGGGATTTTTATCCTCACGGATGAATATGTGTCAGCCTCTCAGAGGCCAACACTTAATATTGGATCCGTGAGGTTTTAACCCTCACGGATGGGGTATGTATTAGCCCATTTGGGTGCTATTATTTAAGGTGGATTCGTGAGGTTTTTCCTCACGGGATCAACTATGCTGTTGCTTAGCTGGGCAGCATGGTGCCAGCCATCAACATTTAATATTGACAGCTAAAGGTACTGCACGTGCCACAGGCACGCGTGAACCCAACCGTCTCTCCGAGAGACTGAGATCAAGTGTGTGCCATTGCACACACCTGGGCAATGGATGGTGAAAATTTCACTGCCCATAGAGGGACTACCTTCTCCCTATTCTACTATTGGTTTAAGCTGCTCCTGCATAATTTTTTTAGCTATAGTGACAATCTTATCCTTATACTTAACCTTTTTTGGAGCTTGTGTGAGTCTTGATTTTTAGATAAGCCTAACCCTATTATTTTCTAAGTCAACAAGACGTTGTGAGGGTTAAAACCCTAGACTCTAAGCAAATCACATGATTAACCCATTAATTCATTTTGATCTTAATCCAATGAGCTCTGGTTCCCTACAACTTAGATAAGTGAAATGGATCTCTATCCACTCACCTCATTGGATCACACATGTCGAGCTGATTCATACCTTTTATGAGTATACTTGCTCAGTTCATTTAATTTGACTCAATTCAACTTCATTCAGCTTGTTTATATCATCATCGTATTTTCAAATCACATATATTAGTCTTAGGAATTTCTACATCCAACATTCTTGTACATACTTATATTCATGACCAAACAAGGGGCAACGTCTTATGTCAAAAAGTCATCCATTAGATCATATGTGTGTAGCATCACTACTTTTATCATTGTCTTAATTCAGTCTTCATTCAGCATCTTGACCGTCATCTGACTCATCTGTATATACATCTTATTACCACCCAGTTCATTGCACCCTGAGCAAAGCAGTACTAAGCTATTTTCCCTCTTTGAGATGACTCTGATAAGTACGAGATTGATTGATCGAGAAGAGCAAATTGTAGAAGTTGTGGAAACCGAGCCTGACAACCCAATATCACCTCAACATGTACTGCAACATATCTCTGATTTAGAGGCAAGAGTATTTGGACTGGAACAAGGCATCCTAGAGCTGAAAAGGATCATGTAGGATATCTTGAATATCGTGAATAGGGAACAACCTTCCTCCTCTTTTATCCCGATCATCGAACCACTCGCCTTAAACCGATCAAACCAACCATCTAACGATCCACCACCTCCAAATCCACCATCTCACAATCCGTTGTTGCCCAGTAAATGGACCCTAGAAGAGGGGGGGTGAACAGGGTCAATGACAATAAAAAATTACCTTGGTCTATTTTGCGGAATTAATAAAATTAAGGTTATGCAGCTAGCAATAATTCAGAGAAGTAAAAAGTAAAGAGAGATACAGAGATACAAATATTGAGAGTTTGTTCACGAGGTTCGACAACTTTTCTACGTTAGCTACTCGCTTTAAGGATTCACACGATTTATTATCAAATCGATTAGACTGAAGGGAATCCAGACAAAAAATATGCAGAAAACTGGATCCCGAAGATCTTTACACCATTGAAAGCAACTAACACTATCTACATGTTTAGAAAATTACTTCGGTGAATGATGTTCACCGGTGAAGCAAAAACCAACTCGAATCATCAGAACTCTTTGTAGAGATTTCTCGAAGAAATACTCAAAGCTCGATTCTTGTTCTTCACTATCCCCACGAAGCTTTTGAATCTTAACTTGGTCTTGAAGAAACAAGGAGAAGAAGAAGAATGTTGGAGTAGCCTTTCTATCTCACCAAAACTAAGGGTTTAAAACCCTAAGCTTCAAAAAACCTCGAAGAACTACCCAAATGGGCTCACGAAATTGGAGGGAGAGAAAAAATCTCTCTATAGCTCACGAAATTAGAGAGGAGATAATAATTACTATTATTCTCCTACGGTTTGGGGTGTTGGAGTATTAATAGATTAGGAAAGTTTCTTAATCCTTATTGAATTAGAAAACATCCCTTACAGAGAGTTACTAAAAATGATAACTCTTATCATTAATTAAAACAAAATTTCTAATTTAGGTTTCATTTTCCTAAAAGGACTCCTTAATTAAAGGGGTGTAACTAATTCCTAGATTATAGGAATCCCAACAAATTCCTAACTTTTAGGGATCCTAATCTAATTAGGAAATCCCCAAAGGGGTGGGCGTGAGCTTATGGGGGTGTGAGTCAAGGGAGCTTGATCTCCAAGTTTTTCCAAACTTTTGATTCTAACTCCTTCTTTCTTGCATTCCAAGTATTGGAATCTAATCCCATATTATAAGAAGTTAATATTTAATAATTATTTAACTAACACAATCCTAATCCAATTAGGAAACTTAAATGGGCGCCCCATCCTAAGGATTTAATCCATGGGATTGGGCCCACCAATAAGGTCATACCATTATGGGTTTTATAGATATAGGTCAAACCTATTTTCCCTTATTTAGTGTTAATTAAATAATTATAATTATTATCATTTAATTTAAATTAACAATTAATTTAAACCATAGATTAATTTTTAATCCATTTTATTAATGATTAACTTTTAATCACTTTAATTATAGATTAACATTTAATCTATTATTGAGCTTGAATTTCTTATGTGAGCATCTCCACAGATTGCTCTGGGACATTCTAACCCTGGCTTACCCAATGTTATCCCATTGACCCTAAACATGAATGACATCGGAATTGCAAGTAACGTGAGATATCCATGTTGCAATTGAATCCCAGTCACTACAAAAATCAAGGTTTGTAACGGCGGTTCCAACCCGCTGTCTTATATGAAAAAATGTCTACGGTTATGAACCGTCGCAGTTCTATTTTAAATATGATTATTAAAATGGCCTGGCACGTCGTATATTAACTACTGTTATGTAACCGCCGTTACATATAACAATATCAGAGCGGTTATATCCGTCGTTCTTTAGAATTTATTTGACGGCGTCTATGACCGCCGTCCTTTATAAATTATATCACGGCGTCTACTACCGCCATTATGTATAACAATAGGACGACGGTTCAAACCGCCCTGATACATTACAGCGTTTACGAACCGCAGTCACATAGTTTTAATAATTTAAATTAATATTCAATATAATGGCGGATATAACCACCGCTAATTGTGAAAATAAAAAAAAAAATTTATTTCCAAAAAAATTTCGTTTATTTTCCCTGTATTATTTGTACCTGTGAGTAATATAAAAATCAATAAACATGTATTGTACCTGTAAACAATATATAATTCCAATAAAAAAAAATTCATATCAGTCAATAAAAAAATGCCTCAAACATGTACTATTAAAATTATATATACATGCCCATAATAATAACATAAAAAGTACACAGTTCCAAAGGAAATAAAATCAAGAAGTAGTCGCCTAGGGACCTCCTAACGATGGTCGGAAACCCGATATGTGTGTGCTGCCGGTTCCCTCCTACAAAAAAAAAGAAAATATACAATTTATTAATAATTATTTAGAAATGAAAAAATTTTAGATTGTAATAATGAATAAATATGCAAAGAACCAAACTCATAAACTCATCTCAGAATATTAATAAATTTCTCAAGTATACTTGCCCTAAATCTATCATCTTCCACCAAATCCAAACCCGGGGTCGGATTTCAATCCCGTTTCTTCTAGCGCGTGTATTTCAATATATCTTAAGTGTTGAAGTTGGTTTCGAGGAAATCCGAGGCCGTTTGCCCGATTTGGGCACCAAAAAGACTGAAATTCATGTTTCTGAAGTATACTTCGGCCTAAACCAACAACCGCCCACCAAATCCAAACCGAGGGTCGGATTTCGATGCCGTTTTTTCCAACGCGAGTATTTTAATATATCTTAAGTGTTAGAGTCAGTTTTGAGCGATTCTGAGGCCGTGTACTCGATTTGGGCACCGAGAATGCCGAAATCCATGTTTCTCAAGTATGTTTTAACCTAAACCTACCACCTTCCACCAAATCCAAAACGGGGGTCAGATTTCGATTCCGTTTCTTCTAATGCGTGTAATTCAATATATCCTAAATGTTGGAGTTGGTTTCGAGGGAATCTGAGGCCGTTTGCCCAATTTGGACACCGAGAAGGCTGAAATCCATGTTGCTTAAGTAGTTTTGGCCTAAACCTATCACTTTCCACCAAATCCAAACCGGGGGTCGGATTTCGATACCATTTCTTCTAGCACGTGTATTTCAATACATCCTAAGTGTTGGAGTTGGTTTTGAGGGAATCCGATGCCGTTTGCCCGATTTGGGCACCGAGAATGCCGAAATCCATGTTTCTCAAGTATGTTTTGGCTTAAAGCAACCACCTTCCACCAAATCCAAACCAGGGGTTGGATTTCGATGTCGTTTCTTCTAACGCGTGTATTTTAATATATCCTAAGTGTTGGAGTCAGTTTCGAGCGATTCCGAGGAAGTGTGCCCGATTTGGGCATCGAGAAGGCCGAAATCCATGTTTCTTGTCGTGCCCCAAAATACCCCCTAGGAGTTAAGGGATACTTTAGGTGTGACTATATGTACCTGCCAAACCATCCTGTAATGAACAAAATAATTACAGTACTAAACAATGATAATCAAAGTGCAGAGGCTAAACATAAATGCGGAAGCGTAAACTAACTTTTTCTTTTCTTCTAAGATTTCCAAAATAGTATTCCAAGTTAACATATATACAAAACATGTCTAATTCTAAGGTGGACAGGTCCACCTATCAAAATATCAAAATACATAAGCGCCCTCTCGTACTCTCCCCTCAACAGTAGTCGAGGTACGGCCACACGTCAAGGTCTCGGTCTGCCTGCGACTGCAGTGGGATAGACGGCTCTCTCTCCTCTATATACTCTTCCTCGACCTAAGGCTCCGGGTCGAGGGTTCCTTCAGTACCTGTCAACATGAAAGTACGGCTGAGCATGGAATACTCAGTGAGTACAAGCTACTAGCTAATCATAACAATAATGAACACAACAACGGTAATACAATACAAAGTAGAAATCAGAGCATCACAAAAGAAATAGCATAAGACCTGGAATAATACAATCATCTTGACGTGCGTGCATGAATGCGAAAACTCCGATAAAACTCACGCTTGGAAATCCGTTTCATGCCTCGGTAAGGCATGTAGAAATCATGTATGCATGAATGCCTTGTCGTCATCTTGTAAACTTGCATCTTGTAACTTGTGAGCCAGAGGTTAGACCCGAATCTCCCTGGGCTACCAACCTCCTTGATATATGGTTTTCTTGTGAGCCAAAGGTTAGTACCCGAATGTCCCTGGGCTACCAACCTCCTTGACAATATGTGATTTTTATTACTTGTTTAGTTTTCTTGTAAGCCAGAGGCTAGTACCCGAATGTCCCTAGGCTACCAACCTCCTTGACAATATGTGTTTTGAGTTTTTTTGTGAGCCAGAGGCTAGTACCCGAATCTCCCTGGGCTACTAACCTCCTTGACATGCAATGTTTTCTTATTGATTTATTATATGCATATGCTCTTGAAAAGCCCGGTTTATGCAACCATGCGTGCTCGTGTGCGTGCCAATAGTGACAATCCTGATGATATGCTTGGATGAGAGGATCACAAAAGCATAGCATTCCCATTTTTGAATACAAGCATAAAGGAATATGGATAACATGTAGGGCATTTGATCAAAGTAGGCATTTAAACATAATAGCTCAATACATGCTTTCAAAATTCCAGTTCATTTATTCAATATGTCATTTAAGCATTTTACCAAACACTTGGTGTGCAATCCCATTCCTAGTCATTTTGTTTCGATTTCTTAATGCATATATTTCATCACACCACACAAAATGTATTTATTATATTTGAAGTACCCATCCACCATTTTCCAATACCCATTCATCAACCAACACGGCATCCAATCGCCTCAACCCATTTCATCCATTCATACATCCCACATTCATTCACATTATGTTGTTTAGGTTTTGGATATATAGTATGTTTCCAAGGAAAAGGGAATACAAAATCAACATCATGATTTTGAAAGAAGAAAGCCTAGAGTATTGCTAGAGAAGTTAGTAGAGTGTACTAACCTTAAAGATCAAGCTTGATCTTTGAGGAATCCTTTGATTGAGGATGGTTCTAGCTTGGAATCCTTCAAGCTTGCTCTCTTGATCTCAATCCTAAAGCCCTCTTTGGATTTATTTGCCTTCAATCTCTCCTCCTCCTTTTCCCCTTCTTTCTCTCCTTAGGTTTAGAAAATCCCCAAATGGGATCCCTAAACAAGACAAGGGTTTAAAACCCCCAAATTCGGAATCTGCTACTGCATGCGATCGATCGCGCACTTATCTGCGATCGATCGCAGGTCCTTGCGATCGATCGCACATTAATGCGATCTATCACACATGAACCCGAATACATTGGTCTGATTTCCCTCTGTATGCGATCGATCGCACACTCTTGCGATCGATCGCAGATCACTGTGATCTGTCGCACAGGGATCCCCATCTATCGCATATGGTCCCGAGACCTTGGGACCTATTTTGCCTGCATGCGATCTATCGCACCAAACCTGCGATCGATCGCACATCCCAGATTTTGTTGTTTTCTTTCATTTTCCCTTACTTTGGTAATTCGGCCATAACTTGTGACTCGGTTGTCCGATTTGGACGATTCAACTTGCGTTGGATTCGTCTTTTGAAGGGAAACATTCCTAACATTTTGGAATTTCCAATTTTTTCTTTATTTATTGACCAAATTAACCCTAAATTCAACTGATCCGTAAATGGGTTTCAGTAACTCGAGCTTTCGATATGTCCGACTTAGGAATACTAGTTCCTAACACTTAGAGTTTCTTTAAATTTTCTCATTTCATAGAAATAGGAGGATTACAAAGGCAAAATGCCTTGGCACCGTTTTTAATACATGGCAAAAGTTCCGAGGTTTCACATCCTCCTCCCCTTATAAGAAATTTCGTCCTCGAAATTTGAACGATGCGTGCATTACTATTCAAAACAAAATTACAAGTCATATACAAAACTCATCCAAACAACTCGGGGTACTTCGCCTTGACTTCGGCCTCACGTTCCCAGGTAGCCTCTTCCCGAGCGTGATGTTGCCATTGTACAAGAACTAGTGGTATAGTCTTGTTACGAAGCACTTGATCTCTTCGATCCAAGACATGAATCGGCTTCTCAACCAAAGTGAGATCCTCTCGAATCTCAACTGGATCAAGTTCGATGACATGAGAAGGATTCGAGATGTACTTCTGAAGCATAGAGACGTGGAATACATTGTGGACAGCCACCATATGAGCGGGTAAAGCAACACGGTAAGCTACCTCACCAACTCTAGTAATGATCTCGAACGGACCCACATATCTCGGGCTAAGCTTGCCCCTCTTCCCGAATCGCATCACACCCTTGGTGGGTGAAATCTTGACAAAAACAAAGTCCCCAACTCGAAACTCAAGGTCCCGCCTACGGGTGTCGGCATAGCTCTTCTGTCGGTCCTGGGCGGTCTTCAACCTCTCCCGGATGAGCTTGACTCTATCCGCCGTTTGTTCAATCAACTCGGGGCTCAAAATTTTTCTTTCTCCCACTTCATCCCAATACAACGGGGATTTACAACTTCTTCGGTACAAAGCCTCAAAAGGCGCCATCTGTATGCTTGCTTGGTAATTATTGTTGTAAGCGAATTCCACCAAAGGCAAGTGGTCCTCCCAACTTCTTCTGAAGTCTAGCATACAAGCTCAGAGCATATCTTCAATAACCTGATTCACTCGTTCGGTTTGCCCGTCGGTCTGTGGATGGAAAGTTGTGCTAAAGTCTAGTCGGGAACCCATAGCATCTTGAAAACTTTTCCAAAACCTGGAAGTGAATCTCGGGTCTCTATCCGACACAATGCTCACTACCACTACATGCAGTCGGACTATTTCCTTGATATACAATGCCGCCAACTGATTTGTGTTGAATGTAGTTCGGTACGGTGAGAAATGGTCAGACTTCTTGAGTTTGTCAACTACAACCCATATAGCATCGGTCTTTCTAACCGTCTTTGGCAACCCCACAATGAAGTCCATAGATATGTGCTCCCATTTTCACTCGGGAATAGGGAGGAACTGCAATAGACCCGCTGGTCTCAAGTGATCTGCTTTCCCATGTTGGCACACCAAACACCATGCCACATATTCTGCAATCTGCAACCTCCCTCTTCATGTTTCGCCACCAAAAGTGACTCTTGAGATTCTGATACATCTTTGTACCCCCAGGATGCACTGTATACTTGGACCGGTGAGCTTCATCCATAATCTCTCTCCGGAGGTCTGCATTGGCTGGGACACAAAGTCTTCCCTTGAATGTAATTGCACCTCGGCTAATGAGAGAGAAGTCCATACTACCCTTGGCCACTTCCTTGTCTCGGAAAGCCAGTAAGTCAGCATCTGTGGCTTGATACTCCTGGATCAAGTCTATAATGTACGGTCGAACCGTAACATTTGTCAAAACGGGACTGCAGACGGAGTCATTCACACTGATGTCCAAATTTTCCAAATCTTCCAACAATCTCCATTCTCCCACTAACATGTGAGCCAACAACCCCGGTGATTTCCTACTCAAGGCGTCTGCCACCACGTTAGCTTTTACCGGGTGATATTGGATAGTGCACTCATAGTCTTTTAAGAACTCAATCCAACGCCGTTGCCGTAAGTTTAGCTCTTTTTGAGAAAAGGGATACTTAAGACTCTTGTGGTCAGTGAACACATAGAATTCTACCCCGTAAAAGTAGTGTCGCTAAATCTTTAGTGCAAACACGACTGCCGCAAGCTCCAAGTCGTGAGTAGGGTAATTCTTTTCGTGCTCCTTCAGTTGCCTTGATGCATAGGCAATGACTTTCTTGTGCTGCATTAGGACACACCCAAGTCCCACATGTGAGGCGTCACTATAAACCTCATAACCAACATGTCCCGACGGCACCGTAAGGACGGGAGCTGTGGTGAGGCGTTTCTTCAACTCTTGGAAACTTACTTCACATCGGTCACTCCAACTGAACTTTGCATTCTTCCTTGTCAAGTAAGTGAGAGGTGCAGCCAAACTGGAGAATCCCTCCACAAATCTCCGGTAGTAGCCCGTTAATCTCAGGAAACTACGTATCTCTGTGACGCTCTTGGGCCTCTCCCAACTCATGACTGCCTCAACCTTGGCCGAGTCTACAGAAATGCCCTCGGCCGACACTACGTGGCCTAGGAAGGTCACCTTCTCTAACCAGAATTCAAACTTGCTCAATTTGGCATATAACCTATGCTCTCTCAACGTCTCCAGAGCAAGGCGGAGCTCTCGTATTTGATCTTCCTGTGTCTGGGAATACACTAAAATGTCGTCGATGAATACAATCACACACCGATCCAAGTACGATCGGAACACCCGGTTCATCAAATCCATGAACGCCGCCGGTGCATTTGTCAACCCAAAAGGCATGACAAGGAACTCGTAATGCCCATACCGAGTCCTGAAAGCCGTCTTCGGAACATCCTCCGACTTGATCTTTAACTGATGATACCTCGATCTAAGATCAACCTTGAAGAAAAATCTCGCTCCCTTCAGTTGGTCGAACAAGTCGTCTATCCTTGGCAAGGGATAACAATTCTTGATAGTCACCTTATTCAACTGACGGTAGTCTATACACATTCTCATCGACCCGTCTTTCTTCTTCACAAAGAGGACCGGAGCTCCCCACGGTGACACACTTGGTTGGATGAAACCAAGTTGTTGTAACTCCTCAATCTGTTTCTTCAATTCTTCAAGCTCTATTGGGGCCATTCTATATGGTGCCCTTGAAATCGGAGCGGTGCCCGGAGCAAGCTCTATAGCGAACTCAATCTCCCGATTCGAAGGCAATCCGGGAAGTTCTTCCGGAAACACATCTAAGAACTCACTCATGACCAGAATGGCCGAAGAGTTCGGTGCCTCTGGGTTTGCTATGCTCAAAGCTGCGAGGCGAGCAATGTCCTTCTCTCTTAATTATCCAAAGTGAAAAGGCTTAACCCCTTCCGGCTTGAAGTCCACCCTCTTTTCAAAACACGCAACATGCCCATGATGGTTTGCCAACCAATCCATCCCTAGGATGACATCAAAATCTAAGTCTTGGAAATCTAGGACGATGAGATCTGCTAACAGTTCATTCTCCCCCACTTGAACCACACTATCCCTGAATATCTTATCTGTATCAACTGACTTACCGAGTGGAGTTGCAATGGTCAACTCCAGTTCCAACTGAATAGCTTCAGTCAAAAAGCCCTTTAGGAAACTGGGTGAAACAAAGGAGTGAGTGGATCCTGTGTCGATCAACACTCGGGCGAGACACTCGTTCACTAATAAAGCGCCTGTGCGGTTAAGTAACTACTATCAGTAATTTCAAACAATAACAAGTATCATACACAGGAAACCCCTAGTATAAATAATCACAAAACAAACCATAGAATTTTTTTTTTCACAACTTAAGCTCTAGAATTCGTGCGTACCTTGCACGACATCGTCGGATGCACGTGCGTCTCTCTCGGATAAGGCAAAGACTCTGCCCTGGGTGGCTGGGCAAGGAGGCCGTATAGACTGTGAGGTTCTCGAAGCCTGGGAACGGCTAGGCTGAGATGTCTGTCTAATCGAGGGCCTGCTCCCTGAAGACTGAGCCGGCAAATGACGTCGGGGACAATCTCTAACCATGTGGCCATGGTCACCACAATGGAAGCAACTTCCTGTAACCCTCCGGCATTCTCCTGCGGGATGCCTCCTTCCACAAAGGGTGCAGATATCATGCGCATAGGTGGAAGGAGCATATCCCGTAGCTTGAGTCACTACAAGGCGAGGAGCCTGAGTGAAAGTCGGGTGAAGAGCCGGTGGAGAAAAAGGGCTGGGAACCTGTGGTGCCGAATATATCCTCTGTGATTGAGCCGGCCCTGCGGACTGATACAAGCTAGTTCTTGCTCTTTTCTCCCCTGAACTACTTGACTGTCCTTTCTCCATTCCTCTTCTTTTGAAGAACTCCTCAGAGTTCAACTCGACCAACAGTGCCTTATCAACGACTTCTGAGTATGTCTCATGTCTAAACATCAAAACTCGGTCCTTGAGGTAGGCCTTCAATCCTCTCTCAAATTTCTGGACTTTCATAGCCTCGGTCGCTATCATATGTGGAGCAAACCGAGATAACTCTGAAAACTTAGCCTCATAAGCGGCTACTGACATATTACCTTACTCCAAGGTAATAAACTCCACCTCCATCTTCTCTTTCATCCCGACCGGGAAGTACTTTTTGTTGAAAACATCCAAAAATTCTTCCCAAGTCCAGTCTTGACCTTGCCGGGTCAACTCTCAGGTCCGAAGTGCGGATTTCCACCAATGGTCGGCCTCGCCTTCAAGCATAAAGGTGGCCCAAGTAACCCTCTCTGCCTCAGTAGGCACCAACACGGAGAAGATCTTTTCTAGTTGCCAAATCCAACCCTCGACAACAAGTGGATCAATGCTTCCACAAAAAGTTGGAGGCCTCATCCTCCGGAAAGCCTCAATTTCGACTTGTGCTCGGTTAGGAGGAGCCGGTATAAGTACGGCATTAGGCGGAGTGGCCGGTTGCCTTGCCGCCAACATAGCCAAAGTCTCGGCTATGGATACGAATGCTTGGGCAAAGTCGGGTTGATCATCACCCGATGGAGCAACACCTCCATTGCCCCTCGTGTTGTACCCGCGACCCCGGGTATTGCGTCTCATGATTTCTCATGAGAACGACAATACAACATGAGTCTAACTTGGATACGCATTTAGTACAAATTTCGAAATTCACTCAATACATATTCATCAAGCATATTTAATAAGCACAACACAATTAATGCACACATGGTATACAACACAATATCATATATACGATCCGTGTTCCTAGCGTAGGACTCTAAGTTTGGTTGAGATTCAACCAATTTCGACTAGGACTAACTTGTTAGTCCATACTTGGAATACAACTCTTTCCTAACACCTAATGTCATGTTCAATTATGGTCTAGTACTAAGCGAGCCTAGGGACTCTAATGCCTAGGGCTCTGATACCACCTCTGTCGTGCCCCAAAATACCCCCTAGGAATTAAGGGATACTTTAGGTGTGACTATACGTACCTGCCAAACCATCCTGTAATGAACAAGATAATTACAGTACTAAACAATGATAATCAGAGCGCGGAAGCTAAACATAAATGCGGAAGCATAAACTAACTTTTTATTTTCTTCTGACATTTCCAAAATAGTATTCCAAGTTAACATATATACAAAACATGTCTAAATCTAAGGTGGACAGACCCACCTATCAAAATGTCAAAATACATAAGCACTCTCTCGTACTCTCCCCTCAACAGTAGTCGAGGTACGGCCACACGTCAAGGTCTCGGTCTGCCTGAGACTGCAGTGAGATAGATGGCTCTCTCTCCTCTATATACTCTTGCTCGACCCAAGGCTCCGGGTCGAGGGCTTCCTCAGTACCTGCCGACATGAAAGTACGGCTGAGCATGGAATATTCACCGAGTACAAGCTACTAGCTAACCATAACAATAATGAACATAACAACGGTAATACAGTACAAAGTAGAAATCAGAGCATCACAAAAGAAATAGCATAAGACATGGTACAATACAATCATCTTGACGTGTGTGCATGAATGCGAAAACTCCGATAAAACTCACGCTTGAAAATCCGTTTCATGTCCCGGTATGGCTTGTAGAAATCATGTATGCATGAATGCCTTGTCGTCATCTTGTAAACTTGCATCTTGTAACTTGTGAGCCAGAGGCTAGCACCCGAATCTCCCTGGGCTGCCAACCTCCTTGATATATGGTTTTCTTGTGAGCCAAAGGCTAGTACCCGAATGTCCATGGGCTACCAACCTCCTTGACAATATGTGATTTTTATTACTTGTTAAGTTTTCTTGTGAGCCAGAGGCTAATACCCGAATGTCCCTGGGCTACCAACCTCCTTGACAATATGTGGTTTGGGTTTTCTTTTGAGCCAGAGGCTAGTACCCGAATCTCCCTGGGCTACCAACCTCCTTGACATGCAATGTTTTCTTGTTGATTTATTATATGCATATGCTCTTGAAAAGCCCGGTTTATGCAACCATGCGTGCTCGTGTGCGTGCCAATAGTGACAATCCTGATGATATGCTTGGATGAGAGGATCACAAAAGCATAGCATTCCCATTTTTTAATACAAGCATAAAGGAATATGGATAACATGTAGGGCATTTGATCAAGGTAGGCATTTAAACATAATAGCTCAATACATGCTTTCAAAATTCCAGTTCATTTATTCAATACATCATTTAAGCATTTTACCAAACACTTGGTGTGCAATCCCATTCCTAGTCATTTTGTTTCGATTTCTTAATGCATATTTTTCATCACACCACACAAAATGTATTTATTATGTTTGAAGTGCCCATCCACCATTTTCCAATACCCATTCATCAACCAACACGGCATCCAATCGCATCAACCCATTTCATCCATTCATACATCTCACATTCATTCACATTATCTTGTTTAGGTTTTGGATATATAGTATGTTTCCAAGAAAAAGGAAATACAAGATCAACATCATGATTTTAAAAGAAGAAAGCCTAGAGTATTGCTAGAGAAGTTAGTAGAGTGTACTAACCTTGAAGATCAAGCTTGATCTTTGAGGAATCCTTTGATTGAGGATGGTTCTAGCTTAGAATCCTTCGAGCTTGCTCCCTTGATCTCAATCCCAAAGCCATCTTTGGATATTTTTGCCTTCAATCTCTCCTCCTCCTTTTCCCCTTCTTTCTCTCCTTAGGTTTAGAAAATCCCCAAATGGGATCCCTAAACAAGACAAGGGTTTAAAACCCCCAAATTCGAAATCTGCTACCGCATGCGATCGATCGCGCACTTATCTGCGATCGATCGCAGGTCCTTGCGATCGATCACACATTAATGCGATCTATCGCACATGAACCCGAATACATTGATCTGATTTCCCTCTGTATGCGATCGATCGCAGATCACTGCGATCTGTCGCACAGGGATCCCCATCTATCGCATATGGTCCCGAGACCTTGGGACCTATTTTGTCTGCATGCGATCTATCGCACCAAACCTGCGATCGATCGCACATCCCATATTTTGTTGTTTTCTTCCATTTTCCCTTACTTTGGTAATTCAGCCATAACTTGTGACTCGGTTGTCCGATTTGGACGATTCAACTTGCGTTGGATTCGTCTTTTGAAGGGAAACATTCCTAACATTTTGGAATTTCCAATTTATTCTTTATTTATTGACCAAATTACCCCAAAAGTCAACTGATCCGTAAATGGGTTTCAATAACTCGAGTTTTCGATATGTCCGACTTAGGAATACTAGTTCCTAACACTTAGAGTTTCTTTAAATTTTCTCATTTCATAGAAATAGGAGGATTACAAAGGCAAAATGCCCTGGCATGGTTTTTAATACATGGCAAAAGTTCCGGGGTTCTACATTTCTCAAGTATGTTTTGCCCTAAACTTACCACCTTCCACCAAATCCAAACCGGGGGTCGGATTTGAATACCGTTTCTTCTAGTGCTTTTATTTCAATATATCCCAAAGTTCCATTATGACCAAGGTGAGTTTTGAGATCATTACACGGGGTTGCTCTGTAACTGATAGACGAGAGATGTCGGTTTGTCTATGTGTATGGGAAAGTCGTCTGTGGTTCCTCTTTGACTAGGTCAGGAGAGACGGTGTCCAGTAAGGCCAGAGGTTCCTCTGTGGTTGATAGTCGGGGATGTCGGAGTCATATAGAGTACAAAGCGATTGAACAAGATATAGTATATAGACCAGGGTTCCTCTTTGGTTAGGTCAAAAGATACGGTGGACTGTCTATCGGGGTTCCTTCGTGGTGGGTAGTCAGTAGAGATGGTGTCCAATAAGGCTCGAGGTTCCTCCATCTATTTACCAGAAGAGGCGGTAGGCAGGATTATCGGGGTTCCTTCATGACTAATAGCCGAGAGATGGTAACAGATACACAGTAGATGTTGTAGTCAACAGAATTAAAGAGAATTTCCTTAGCGGGTGAATGCTCGGGTTATGTGTAGAATCTTCGGATTCCAGGTTGTCTGGGTTGGTGTACTTAGGGTTTGTGTAGAATCTTCGGATTTTAGGTTATAGAGGTCAATGTACTCAAGTATTGCGTGAAATCTTTGGATAGTAGGTTGTTTCAGGTTAGAGTACCCAAGATTCGGTTGCGACTAGGTGAAGACCCGGAACTGTATGAGTGAATCTAAACGATTCAAGCTATAATTGAGAAATGGGTGAATGCTCAAATATGTTGAGACTTAGATCTTTGAAACGAAATTGTGTATAGGCTAAGGTCAGCTAATAGAGTCCAAGGATTCGAAGAGAAACGTGATTGACTATTTGGAATGATAACTTGGTAATTGGTAATGCGAACACTATTAAATAAATGGACTTCATAATTGGAAAACAATCGAGATTGGGGATCTCGGGTAGGGTAAAATAGCCCTGAGTGACTTTGGTCACATCTCACTATTTACTACTTTATTATACTGTAACATAGAATTGAACTGTACTATTATCTCATTATTGAAGTGTGTTAATATGTGAAAAATAGTTTAGATGAACTATGATTTTTATTGAGCTTCATAGCCCACTAACGTTTCATATCAGCAGATCTTAGAACTGTTGATTAGTAGGTGATGGTCCAGTACTGGACATTTTGAAGGCTGTATAGACTGTACCCTACACGTTAGTGGCACCTACTTTTGTAAACAGATTGAAATGTAAATAATAGAGGTATATGGTTTATGTGATGACTAGTGTGATGATAGGGATATTTACTTATTGAAGCATCTCATAAAAGTTGAAAATTTTCGCTGGTAAAGTCTTCCGCTTTCGTGAGGGTACTCTTCTTTTTATTATATATCATTCCATCATTCTAATATTAAAAGTAGTATGTATGTGAGTGTTGGAATTTACTATCTTTCCTCTCAGGCTGGGCACTGTGTAGGAACGATGTTAGATGCCTAATTAGGAGTTGCCACCTATTTAATTATGGGAAATAGGTACCTAGGTGACATTGAAGAAAGGTCTATGATTTGCTCAAAGGTTCTGGGTAAGATATTTGATTAAGTCCCAAGAAATATATTAGACACAGTAAGACCCTATCCGAAGATGATAACCTACTCCTTAAGTCAAAATCGATTAAGTTTAAAATTAATAAAGGAATTAAATGAATATTTTAATTATACTAATTAAGGTAAAAGAAGAGGATAGTAAAAGAAAAGACAAACGTACTTCTATCAAAAGTGAACGAAAGAGAAAATGGAACTATAGCATTGCTCTAAATTCTTTGTTGACAACAACTTTACAATTACCAAATCTTTCATTGGTTTTATCCATGATTTGCATTACCCTTTCAGCACTGCCGGGGAGGAAACGGCACAATAGTTGATACACTCCGTATAGATGAACATCTATCCATTGAAAAAGACGAAAGAAAAGAAAAATCAAAAGCATATTGTCATGTATCGGCTGGCTTACTTCCTCCGTGTCCTAATTTGTGGAGAAAATCGACTTCCGGGTCTTTGTTGATTTTGAATTTTTGTTTTTATTTGTTTAAATAAATACTTTAGAGGGTCGTCTCAGTCAGCCACTCCAAAGTCTCCATCACCTTAGAAAAAGAAATTACAAATAACTTTCCAATTTAATGATTTTGTAATTAATTAATTTAAGTTGGTCCCTATAATAAAATTTAGCTAAAAGCATAATCTGTTTTCCCCAACTCAAAAAGCTCCACCACAGAATGTTAGGCGGACACGCGGGCTCGTCCCTTGTATGAATTCACAAGGGGGCTTGTCATTCATGCTCCGTTTGTTTTGGTATAAAATAAGGAAAAACAAAAGAATTCTATGAAAAATGTCATTTTTCATATATGTTTTGTAGGATAATTGATATTTTTTTATAAATTTCATTTATTTTCCCCTATTTTATTTCGAAACAAACAGAGCATCACATATGAAAATGTATAAGAGTGCAATGAAAATGTGGAGGAGTGCTAGCCTTACTCTTTGGGCATTCCTACTTTTAGCTTGAGTTTACCACTTGACTATTTTCGATGTTAAAACTTGGAGTCAAATCCTTTACGGTGATAACCGGATTTGGCAAATCCGGTTATCAACCCTAGAGGTTGCCATGTGTCTCCTTTGACACCCCTTAACCATGAGTAAGGTTCACCTACCCTTAGGGTTCACCCACTTATTTTTGGTTTTTTTTAAAAAATATTAATTCTTCTTCTAAAATTAAAAAACTGTTTTTAGAGTTTTTTAATATTAAAAACAGTTTTTTAATTTTAAAAAAAAATTAATATTTTTTTTAAAAAAACCAAAAATAGGTAGGTGAACCCTAGGGGTGGGTGAACCTTACCCACGATTAAGGGGTGTCAAAGGAGACACGTGGTAACCTCTAGGGGTGATAACCGGATTTACCGGAGATGATTTGGTTCCTAAAACTTTACAAAAATTGAAAAAGTATATATTCTAATAGTAAAAATAGACAAATGACAACCTCAGCCTGCTTTTCATCTTTCAAGCCGAGTTGAGCTCAAGACAAATCGAACCTCAAATTTTTTTTTTCCCGATCGGAATCAAATAGATCCTAAATTGACCTCCACTTGAACCCATTTTTAAACTCGGGAAAAAAGCTCGAGCCATCGAAAGTGTAAAAAAAAAATGTGAGCTTGAACTCGGACTTAATTGAGCCGACGAGCTTGGATACACCGCTATAGGGATTCATGGGTAAAATTTATTATATTAATGAGCAAATCAGGCTGGGCACTGTGTAGGAACGATGTTAGATGCCTAATTAGGAGTTGCCACCTATTTAATTATGGGAAAATAGGTACCTAGGTAAAAAAAAATAAAGTTCTATGATTTGCTCAAATGTTCTAGGTAAGATATTTGATTAAGTCCCAAGAAATGTATTAGACACAGAAGGACCCCTATCCGAAGATAATAACCTACTCCTTAAGTCAAAGTCGATTAAGTTTGAAATTACTAAATGAATTAAAGGAATATTTTAATTGTGCTAATTAAGGTAAAAGAAGAGGGTAGAAGAAGAAAAGACCAATGTACTTCTATCAAAAGTGAACGAAAGAGAAAATGGGACTATAGCATTGCTCTAAATTCTTTGTTGACGCCAACTTTGCAATTACCAAATCTTTCATTGGTTTTATCCATGATTTATGTTACCCTTTCAGCACTGCCGGGGAGGAAAAGGCACAATGGTTGATACACTCCGTAGATGGATATCTATCCATTGAAAAAGATAAAATAAAAGAAAAATCAAAAGTATACTGTCTCATATATCGGTTGGCTTACTTCCTCCGTGTCCTAATTTATGGAGAAAATCGACTTCCGGGTCTTTGTTGATTTTGAATTTTTGTTTTTATTTGTTTAAATAAATACTTTATAGGGTCGTCTCAGTCAGTCACTCCAAAAGTCTCCATCACCTTAGAAAAAGAAATTACAAATAACTTTCCAATTTAATTGATTTTGTAATTAATTAATTTGAGTTGGTCCCTATAATAAAATTTACCTTCCAAAAAAAAATAATCTGTTTTCCCCAACTCAAAAAGCTTCACCACAGAATGTTAGGCGGACGCGCGGGCAAGTGGACTCGTCCCTCGTATGAATTCACAAGGGTGCTCGTCATTCATGCTCTTTTTGTTTTGATGTAAAATAAGGGAAAGCAAAAGAATTCTATGGAAAATGTCATTTTTCGTATATGTTTTGTAGGATAATTGACATTTTCCATAAATTTCATTTATTTTCTCCTATTTTACAACGAAACAAACAAAACATCACATATGAAAATGGAGAAGAGTGTGATGAAAATGTAGAGGAGTGCTAGGGCATTCCTACTTTTTGCTTGAGTTTTCCGCTTGACCATTTTCAATGTTAAAACTTGGAGTCAAATCCTCTACGGTGATAATCGGATTTGATAAATCTGGTTATCAACCCTAGAGGTTGTCATGTGTCTCCTTTGACACCCTTTAACCGTGGGTAAGGTTCACCTACCCTTAGGGTTCACCCACCTATTTTTGGTTTTTTTTTTAAATATTAATTCTTTTTCTAAAATTAAAAAACTATTTTTAGAGTTTTTTCATATTAAAAACAGTTTTTTAATTTTTTTTAAAAAATTAATATATTTTTTTTAAAAAATAGATGGGTGAACCATACCCACGGTTAAGGGGTGTCAAAGGAGACCCGTGGTAACATCTAGGGGTGAAACCGGATTTGATGATTTGGCTCCTAAAACTTTACAAACATTGAAAAAGTATCTATTTTATTAGTAAAAATAGACAAATGACAACCTCAGCCTGCCTTTCATCTTTCAAGCCGAGTTGAGCTCAAGATTTTTTTTGCCGATCCGAATCAAATAGATCCTAAATTGACCTCCACTTGAACTCATTTTTAAACTCGGGAAAAAGCTCGGCTCAAAAGTGTAAAAAAAAAAAAAAGTGAGCTTGAACTCAGACTTAATTGAGCCGACGAGCTTGGATACACCGCTCTAGGGGATTCATGGGTAAAATTTATTATATTAATGGCGCGTGATATTAGAATCCCCTGAAAGAGATTTGAGAATATTCCAACAAAGTGGATCATTTAAAAGGCGAGACCACAGTACATTAGGGACTCCAAAGAAAACGAAAAATGGAGAGCAGAGATGTAGGAGGTGGAGTGGAAAAGGGCGACGGAATCTCCTATCCGGATCCGGATCCGGTAAATGAGACGAAGCAGAGAAAAAGAAATAAGGAAGAAGAGAAGGTAACGATGGAAGAGCTGTTCGAGAGCAAAGAGGTACCGACATGGCAAGATCAGCTGACGTTGAGGGCCTTCGTCGTGAGCTTTATACTTGGAATATTGTTCAGCTTCATCGTGATGAAGCTCAATCTGACCACAGGAATCATACCTTCCCTCAACATCTCAGCAGGTCTTCTGGGCTACTTCTTCGTGAAGACATGGACCAAGTTCCTCCACAAATCTGGCATCTTGAAGCAGCCCTTCACCCGACAAGAGAACACCGTCATCCAGACCTGCGTCGTCGCCACCTCCGGCATCGCCTTCAGCGGTACGTCTACTATTTTCCTATCCAAACTCTCATTTAGTGCGCGTGATGTTCACAACTCCCATCTGTCTACTCATGTGCTTCATACAAGTGGCAAATTTTTAAAGTGCAATCAGGATAAGTTGAAGACTTTTCTCATCCGTGTATGGGATGAGACGTCCAGGAATCAACAACAAAATATCTCCTTAATAATTATTTTACACTAAAAGCCAAGAGCTGAAGTAGAGCTAAGCCTCAAAATGAAACTCTACCAATAATCTTTAATATTACTAGCCGGTGGCACGTGTGATGCACGTGAGAGCGAGAGGAAGGAGTTAATCATAGTTAATAGGAGTTACAAGGAGCACGTGTTAACCGGCGAGTGCGATTGAACTCGCTAGTGGCACGTGCGATGCACGTGTGCGTGAGGGGAAGGAGTTAACCACAGTTAATAGGAGTTAAAAGGGACACTTGTTAACCCGGGGGTGCAATTGAACTCTCCCCAAGTTCAATTGAGATTGGCTATGATTCTAAATTGATAGATGAGTGAAGGGTAGTTTGAGAATTAAAATAAAACATTAAATCAATGTTTTGTTTTTATAAAAGGGTAGTTTGGGAATTTTGGAAAATTCATCTATGCAAGGCTCTCGCATTATAATAGTAAAGATAATGCTAGAGGAGGCGTAGCCTGAGTTTTCTGAAATTCCCAAACTATCTTTATATAAAACAAAATTTTGATTTAATGTTTTACTTTAATTTCCAAACTACCCCATGCTCATCTATGTATTTAAAGAATAGAATCACAGTTAATCATGATTGAACTCGGGGAGAGTTCAATCGCACATGCGGGTTAACACATGTCCCTTTTAACTCCTATTAATTGTGGTTAACTCTTTCCCCTCTCTCTCACGTGCCACCCGCTAGTCTTAATAAGGATAAATTCAAAAATTTTAGATATTCATTCAATTTGGAATCTTTAATTTCTCTGGTGAACTGTATCCCAATTCCTTGTGTGGGGGTTCCAAAAAAAAAAAAAATCTCCAGCAGATGCCAGAAAATGGTCTTCATCGGACATGTGACGATAAAAAAAGGATGAGATATCAAGTAGGGAGAAGTTAAAATCATGGGGAGAAAATGAAATGACTTCTTACCCTTTTATCTTTACATGTTGTATAATGTGTGGGAAGCCAAGACCATTTTCTGGCATCAGCCAGAGACAATCCCACGCCTTCCAAGCGGGGCTGCACATGTGACAAGACTGGGTTCATTAAGGTCAGTGGCTGAGCCAGGGGCATAGGGGGGCACGTGCCTCTCTCAACTTTTGAAAAACAAGTTAACAAATTATTGGGGCCAAGGGTCCAGGTACCCCCCTCAAACTTTTGAAAAGAAATACAGCTATGGGCCAGCTGCCTCCTTGAAATTGAGATCAAACTCTCCCCGAGTTCATTTGCACCCACATGTCCCTTTTATCCCCTATTAACTGCGATTACAATTAGAGTTCAACAATATAACCTATGTTTAAAAAAAAAACATATTAACCCTAAGGGTTAAAAATTCTTAACTAGTTAAATATTTGTTTAATAACTTTTTTCCTAAAAATCAAGGCTGTATTGTTGAATTCCAAGGGTTAGTGAATCTTAATCACTGTTATAATAGTTAAAATAGGCACTTGTTGACCTGTGGGTGCGATTGAACTCGGGAGGGTTCAATCGCAATTGATTGTGATCCAATCTCCTTGAACTTATAAAAAATATTTTTTATACTATGTGTTTTAATTATTTCATAGGGCATAGTTATGTGACAAGAGGGCTTGCAGTTGCTCCCTTCAATTGTTGAAAAAAATATTATATTAGTTAATTATTTGATAGGGCATAAGCATTTAGCAAGGGCCTAAACTTTTGAAAACAAAATATACTTTTTTATACTATGTTATTTAATTATTTATCAGGGGATAGTCATAGGGTATGAGGACAATTATCCCATAAACAATGAGAAAGTGGATGAAATGACCTATGAATTTAGTTGTCATGGAAAAAATTCGGGGACAGCCCCCCGGACCCCAACATACACCTAGACCTAAAATAGTTTGTACTCTTATAATCCTTCTCCACAAATTTACCAACATAACAAACCTTCAATTAACTAATGTTTGCCCCTATAATAAAATCCTTGCTCCACCCAGACTGATTCCAATGATTGTTTCATAACTCAAGGAGGTAGACCGAACCCAACAAAGAGTGAGCTAGACTTGTTTGGTTGCTTATCTGAGATCGGATTGTAGTCAATTGCGATTGAACTCAGGAGATTTCAATCGCACCCACAAGTCAACATGTGTCCATTTTAACACTCATTAACCATGGTTAAGATTCACCAACCCTTAAGGTTCAACAATCTAACCTTTGGTTTTAGAAAAAAAAAATTTAATAAAATCCTACTGCGGGGGGATAAAGAATTCCGATCCTAGAATGAATTTTGCATGATTAATAAATATGTATGAACAGGAGGCTTTGGAAGTTATCTTTTTGGGATGAGTGAGACCATCGCTAAACAAGCAACAGAAGCAAATGACCCGGAGAATGTGAAAAACCCGACATTGGGATGGATGATCGGATTTCTCTTTGTTGTTAGTTTTATTGGCCTCTTCTCTGTCGTGCCCCTCCGTAAGGTAATTTCCAGCTACTCAGAGAATCTGCTTGCTGAATTTCACTAGCACATATGAATGCCTAGCATGTAGTAAGGGAAAATGACTGCTCATATATACCTACCTATCTTATAGAAGACGAAGGAAACAGTCACTTGTGAGCTCTCAGTACACCCATTAATGGTTACTTATTGGAATGATTAGGCAGATAAGAAATATTCTGGGTTCAGAGAATGCACAGGTTCCATCTCGTCAATACTTTTTGTACATATCCTGTTGTTATTTTGATACAGTTCAATGAAGAAAACAGAAAACTGCAGCAATCAATCAATAGTCACTCATAAAGATTGAAGGAAAATACTAGACTTCAAAGTCTTCTATATTGATAATGTTTCTAAAACTGATTTTTCAAGGACAACCCCTTGGTTAAATAGGTAACAAGAGACTAACATTGAATAAGTTTTAGTAATTTCTATAAGTAACTAGGCATTGGTAATGACTTCTTCAAGTAACTAGGTAAGAAGTAAGTGCATCTACAAGTATCTTGGAAACAATTAACAACTTCCTAGGATCGACTTCTAAGATAGCGCTCATTACTCTAAAGGTGGCCATGTGGACTTGGGCTCTTCTAGAAAGAGATCTTTTTATGGACTTGGGCCAAACTTTAGTCTCGTCCAAATGCTCTTGCATCGTATATCTTCTTTTTTACGTTAACTTATATTTAGTCTTGCGAAGACTTATATGAGTGTTAATGAAAAATTATAGAGACAAGGGGTAACGAAGTTTTCTTGTAGAAAACGAGGATGATGGTTGTTCCTCTTGTTTCAGTTTTATTCTCTTGGTTTCAGAAATAGGAATAGATGTGGATTTCTGTGAACGTAACCCACATTGGATGAACCACTTAAGTCATCGTGTTGCTCGAATTTATTTTTCTTTTGTTTCTTGCATCTCAAAAAAGACTTGCATCTAGTTGGTGAAAACTCCGAACTTGATTCAACTATTGGTGGCTTGATTTCTTTAAGAGAAATTTTTTTTTTCTGTGGAGGTGTTGTGATTATATTTGAGTAGTTTACTACGTCGCTTACCGTTTCAGATCATGATAATAGATTATAAGCTGATATACCCAAGTGGCACTGCAACTGCACACCTCATCAACAGCTTCCATACCCCACAGGGTGCTAAGCTAGCAAAGTAACAATTCCAACACTTAATAGTTTATCTTTCATTTTAGTTATTATTTGACTAAGCAAACCTTTGGTTCCTCTACTGTGTGCTAGGAAACAAGTGAGAGCTTTGGGGAAGTTTTTCTCCTTCAGCTTCTTGTGGGGATTCTTTCAATGGTTCTTTACTGCAGAGAGAGATTGCGGATTCATTAATTTCCCTACATTTGGTCTCAAGGCCTATGATAACAGGTAGATCCAACTTTCTGTAACTTTTGATTCAAAATCTAAGCTATGTTTCTTCTTTATTTTATTTTAATAAATCTGGTCGGATCCACCTATACCCCAGATTTCCTCGTTCCAAAAAAAAAGCTCACAAAAATGGTCTTCAAATGTCATGGTCATAAACGACGACTCACATCACTTGTCCAAAAAATCAGCTTGATCAGTGGTTTCTACCGCTTAATTTGCGTCTCTCTCTCTCATAATTGACAGTTTTGTCAATTTGTCATACTGACCACAAAAAGGCATCGAATTCTCTCTAATAGATGCCAGAAAGGTGGTCTCAGGCTACCACAATGTGTGCAACAAATGGCTGGAGAAGTCATTTCATGGGCCTCTTGATTTTGACTTCTCCACACATTATTTGACAGATGGCGATGAAATGGTGAACTAAATGGGGAGAGATATCAAGTGGGGAGAAGTCAAAATCATGGGGAGAAAATGAAATGACTTCTCCCCTTTTCATGCCACATGTCCCCTATTTTGTGGTAACCCGAGACCACCTTTCTGGCATCTGCCAAAGAGAATCCGAGACCCCAACAAAATTGTCTTCAAATGTCATGGTCATAAACGACTCACATCACCTGTCCGAAAAATCAGCTTGATCAGTGTTTCTACAGCTTAGTTTGCATCTCTCTCTCTCTTAATTTGGTGCATATAGCCCATGATGAAAAGCATTGGTTAGGGCCCACATGATGAGAATTGATTTACTGTAAGGATCTGATCTTTAAGGCTCAGGATATCCATGTTTATCAAAAAACAAAAAAAAGATATCCACGTTAAGGCTCATGAAATCCACGTTTAAAAAAAAAAAGAAAAAAATCCAATCTTTGCCTAGACTTGCAAAGTGCCAGACTTTGCAAGTCTCAATCATTTGGAATTATATGCATTATTTTTAGGGCTTTACACTGGGTCGGGCTAGCCCGAATGATCCAACCCAGAATAGGGTGGGTTGGGTTAAGGTTCCATGAGTTTGGGCTGGGTTTTGGTTTATCTTCTGTAAGTGTTTGGGTTTCGGTAAACTTAATAAAGGCCGGTTAATCTGGCCCGACCTGAAATTAACAACCTCTTTTTTATTTCCAAACTATCCACATAATAAAACTTTTTAAGAAATGCAAAAACAAAGAGAGAACTGAGAGTTTCCTTTCTACTTTCCCCCTTTCTCTACGTCCTCAATTATAAGTAAGTAGGTGACGACAGCTCTCTTTCTGGAAGAGGGAAGAGCCAGTGGACTGCGATGAGTTGAGCAATGGAAGACGAACTTTCTGACCGCAAATCTCTGACAATGCTTCTGCCGATGAATGCAGCAATTAGATTGTTCTGATTGTCTGGTCAGTTTATTAGTCTGGTCATTTTCAATTTCATTAATCTTTGGTCTAATTGTTGTTTATTTCAATGCTCCGAAAACAGCTTCTATTTTGATTTCTCCGCTACTTATGTCGGAGTTGGGATGATTTGCCCCTACATTATAAATGTTTCTCTTCTTGTTGGATCCATTCTCTCTTGGGGACTCATGTGGCCTCTCATAGACGCTAAGAAAGGCGACTGGTACTCGGCTAACTTGGAACCCAAAAGTCTCCATGGCCTACAAGGGTATAAGGTATCAATTTACATTATGAACATGTTCATAAATTCCATTATTTATAAGCACTTTCTACAGTATAGTGCTAAACAATTTGTCAAACAATTTGTATTTTTCAATGAAGATTTTGGAAATGGCTGGTTAATGTTTTAAGATTCAGCTAAAAAATTACAGCTACATTCGGGGATCCTTTGGTTTCCAACTTATGACGCACAGTAATGAGATGTTGAAGCCATTACCTGCAAATGCCTCATCATGTCATCAAATCCCTCTTCACTCAGATGGGTATATGAGGACTCAATAACTGATGAATCAACTAGCATTGCAGTTTGTCTTTAGAATTCAGGGCTGTCATTCTGTTCTTGATGCAAACAAAAGGGTTCATCTGTATTGGAGCCTGATCCACTTGTTGTAATTGGATGATGATAAACCAAACACCACAATACTCAATAGCAGTGAGCCATAGATGTGCACAATGGTCATCTGTTTAGCCATCTTTCATCCCGTATTAACAATTTTATCGATGTTTATCTACAGGTCTTCATTGCCATTGCCATGATCCTAGGTGATGGCCTCTACAACTTCATCAAGGTTATGATCCAAACCGTCCTCGGTTTGATTTATCAAATCCGCTACAAAGATTCTACAATTGTACTCCCGACTTCTGATCGTCCGGCTAATCACATTCCCACATCACTCTCAAAAGACGACCAGCGTAGGACCCAACTCTTTCTGAAAGACCAAATCCCGACGTGGGTCGCGGTTGCCGGCTACACATTGTTGGCGGCCATCTCCATCGCAACTATCCCACATCTTCACCCAGCTCAGATGGTACCATGTCCTGGTCCTCTACATCTTCTCACCAGTCCTTGCCTTTTGCAATGCCTACGGTTGTGGTCTCACTGACTGGTCCCTCCCCTCCACTTATGGGAAGCTAGCCATCTTCACCATTGGGGCGTGGGCCGGGGCCTCCAACGGCGGGGTGCTTGCCGGCCTAGCTGCATGTGGTGTCATGATGAACATTGTGTCGACAGCGTCGGACCTCATGCAAGACTTCAAGACGGGGTACCTGACTCTTGCCTCACCCAGGTCCATGTTTGTGAGCCAAGTCATTGGGACTGCAATGGGCTGTGTTATCGCGCCTTGTGTCTTCTGGGTATTCTTCAAAGCCTTCGACGATCTTGGGATTACAGGGTCGGAATACCCAGCTCCAAATGCACTCATCTTTCGTAGCATGGCCATTCTTGGGGTCGAAGGTTTCTCATCCCTTCCAAAGCATTGCCTCACGCTCTGCTATGTGTTCTTTGCTGCTGCCATTCTAATCAACGCAGTCAGAGATATTGTGGGAAAAAAGGTGGCAAGTTTTATTCCTCTGCCCATGGCAATGGCCATCCCCTTTTATTTGGGATCATTTTTCACGATCGATATGTGCCTCGGTAGCTTGATATTGTTTGTATGGGAGAAGATTGATAAGGCTAAGGCCAAGGCATTTGGCCCCGCCGTCGCCTCCGGTCTGATTTGTGGGGACGGAATATGGACTCTACCTGCATCAGTCCTAGCATTGGCTGGCGTTAAGCCACCCATCTGCATGAAGTTTTTGTCAAGGGCAACCAACACCAAGGTGGACAAATATTTGGGGGGTTAAGTCTTTCACTTTGTTCTTCTCAATAATGGCCACCAAAAGTATCATCCATGTCATGAGGGTGACACAATTAGCACAAAAATTCGGTGGTTTTATGGAGTGGTTATGTAACATATGTGAGAAAATTGTAGACATTTGAAAGTCTTACACCCTATTCGGGTTGTAATGTGTACGAAAAACAAATGAAGAACTGATCTTCTCCCTTTTTTTTTTTGGAACCATATCCTCTTTGTTCTTCCCCGAGTTCTTCTCTATGGCCAGTGTTTTTGAAGGCCAGGATTTCTCCAAGAGGTGGTTACAACTGTTAAGTACTTATAAACCAAATGATCCTCCCAACACTCATGGCCATAGGGAAGAAACGAAGCGATTTGCTTCCTTTTTTTTTTAGCTCTTGGATATCATTTACCTAGGGGGTAGAAACATATCCTATGTGTTCTTCCCTGTGGCCATGGGTGTTGGAAGGGCAGGATCAATTGGTTTGTACTAATGTAATAGTTGTAACCAACTCTTAGAGAAATCCTAGCCTTCAAAAACGATGGCCACGAGGAAGAAGATAGAGGATATGCTCAGGGGCAAAGCCAGGAATTAACTGTAGGGGGTACATTTGGTTTAAGGCATCGCCCTCAATATTTTTTTTAACAAATAAGTTTGTGTCATTTCATCCATACATTTTGTACATATCTTACAAGTATTGTTTTTCCTTATTTACGGCAGCAGTTGTCCTATCCTACACATATTGTTTCCCTTTGTATACTGGAGCAGTTGTTCCATTACCCTATGGCAATACCTATCAAATAATATAATATAATTTTTTTGAAAAGTTCAGGAGTGTCCACTTGTTTAATGACTATTCCCTATTAAATAATTAAACAAAATAATTTTAATTTTTTTTGAAAATCCAATGGGACAACTACCCCATGACTAATCCTCTATAGTTATAACCAAACTCTTTGGAGTCTGATTATAACACAAAACTCTTTTAACTCTATTTAACAACTTTACCTTTTAGAGTTAATTATTTTCTTCTGAAAAACCAAAGTTAGGTGGTTGAACCCTTAGAGTTAGTGAATCTTAATCACAATCAAGAGGTACTAAAAGAGATGTGTTGACTTGTGAGTTGTAACCGACTCTAGGGAGTTTGGTTAAGTAGAGGATTCTAAATCCTTAGTAAACTATATTTCTTATAAAAAAAATCAAAAGTTGAGGGGCACCACCTGAGATTGAATCACAACTAATCACGATTGAACTCGGGGCACGTGTCTCTTTTAACCTTATTAACTATGGTAAAGATTTACTAACCCTTTGGGTTCAACAATATAATCTTTACTTCGTAGAAAAAAATATTAAAACTCTAGTTAAGGATTTTTAACCCTTAGGGGTAATTTTTTTTAAAAAAACTAAAGTTATTTTGTTGAACCCCAAAGGTAAGTGAATCTTAACCACTGTTAATAGGGGTGAAAATGGACATTTGTTGGCATATGGGTGTGATTGAACTCTCCCCTAGTTCAGTTGCAATTGGCTGTGGTTGGATTTCCATTCACCTAATGCTTATACTAGGCGATATACAATGCATAAAAATAAAAATTCCAAAAGTTTAGAGGAGCATGTGCCTCCCAAGAGCCCCCTTGGCTCCGCCCCTGGATATGCTTCCCCAGGGGTAGTGGGTTAGCATGTGGATTGGAGCTCTTGCAACTCGCCCCCAGGGGATTAGATCCCGAGACCTCCCATCTGGAGAGGCCACACCCATCATCAACGCAAGGAGATAATCAGAATTGGGTCCCTCAAAGGAGATAATCAGAAAAGAAATACTTTAAAAATAGAAATGAAATTCGGTTGATCAAAAGCTCAAGAGGGACCCAATTCTTAATTATACTGGCATCTTCTAAAAGTGAACTTGCCGGACGAACAATAGTTAGATGTGAGGGCCCTTTTGTAGCCGGAAAACTGAGAGATGGAGTCTTGTAGAAAAAGAAAATGCGTAGAATTAATGGGGGGCAGCCATTTATACTCCCCGGACAATGATATTGACACTTTTTTTAAAAGAAAACTTTTCATCTTGAAAAATTGCTTCTATGATAAGTGATTCAGTGATCAGATCAGATGGACATACATTTGATTACATTTTTTTTAAAGGGTGTAGAAGTAGTATATAAGCAACATAGGATGGTGTCTTTGGCAAGCATAATATCAACTTTTCAAAATGAGGAGAGTGAGCTTCTCAAAATGACGGGAGTGAGCATGTTAGAGCATTCCTAGCAGCCTCACCAAAACAGCTAAAAGTCACATTTCTCTATTTTGGCTATCCACTTTTTTAAAAACACTCCCAAAAGCCTCACCAATTTAACTATCCACTTTCACTATTCCATTTAAATATTCTTTTTTCACCATCCTCCTCCATTCTCAGCTAAACGAGGAGAGAGAGGTACCTACGACGACGACGGTGTGGAAATCGACGGCGACGACGACGGTGTGGAAATCGACGGCGACGACGACGGTGTGGGATGGCCGACAACAACGTGGGACGATGAGCTTGATTTTAGTTCTTGCCGGTGAGAAGAAGACCGCCTAATGTGGAAAAATATAAGAAAAAAATACAGGAAAGAGGGAAGAAGAGGGATTGCGTGGGAAAATGAAAAAGAAAATGAGAGAAAAACTATTTTTTTTATTATTTTGGTGAGTGTACAATACTTGCCAACCTTGGTGAGTATTGTACACTGACCAAAAATTAACAATCTGATAAGGGGCTGATGTTAACATTTCTAAAAAAATTCATTGTTGTGCAACTTTTTGGGCTTTAATCCAAGAATTATTGTTGTTTGAATTGTGTGGCTTTAAGCAGGTGAAAAATAGGTTCTTATTTCTTATCATTGGATTGTGGGGTAATCCAAATCTTCCACCTATATATTTTTTCTTGTTTCTTTGGGATACAAATAATCCACCTTTAACAGCCCATGACAAGTCATGCTCTAAAATTCTAGAAGATTATATTTGACCAGTTACTTCTCAACCGGATGAAAGAGCCAGAGTTTGGATTTATGAGGTGGCCACGTGTCCCTTTTGAGACCCTTTAACTGTGGTTAATATTCCCCTGAGGTGGCTGTGTCCCTTTTGAGATGCTATAACAATGGTTAAGTTTCACCCACCCATCTTTGGTTTTTAGAAAAATAATATTAAACCAATTTTTTTAAAAAATATATTAAAAATAATATTTTGCCTAAAAATCAAGCATGGGTGGGTGATTCTTAACCATAGTTAAGTGGGTGTCAAAAGGAACACATGGGAGTCCAGTTATAACCGTAGAGGACTTGGTTCCCTGTATAAATATACAATCACACAATCAGGACATGTTATCCAAATACAATCACAACCATCTGATTAAGAAGAGAGCTCTACATAGGCCACAGTTGCAAGTTTCCGTCCATGAGAGCCACATTTCTAAGCTTATATCTCGAGACATGATATATTCTTATATATCCAAATGAATATCTCCATTTCATCCTAGATGTGATCAAATGAAAATTTTCTTTTAAAAGATATGTCAACATTATTGTCAGAGTACAAAGTGATTGCGCCCTCCCCCCTCTAATTAAAGCATTATATATATATTTATACTAGCAAAGCTCTCGTGCGATGAACGAGAGTATTAAAAAAATGAAAATAGAGTAATTAAAAAAAAAACAGTTGAGATAAACGTCAGAGGACTATTGAAAAATATTGTGAGGAGTCGTGTCCTTTGAGAGAGAAAAAAGGAATATGAGATACATGAGAGAAAATTTAGGAAGAGATAATCGAAGTTTTTTTGAGATCAAACAGAAAATGAGAAGACTTAATAGGTGGGGATAGAGAGAGAAAAGTAGGGGGAGGAACACGTCTCTACACATCCGTGTGAGAAAATAAAGACCACAATCCCCTAAAATCCTTCAAATGATTTTTGAATTGAGAGGGAGAAGTGTGTGAGAGAAATAGTTAATGGTTGAGATTAAAGAAAGATGCCACATGACATCCTTAAAACATAACTCGTAGGATTCATGAGATTGAAGATTGGAGAGCAAAGAAAGGAGTTAGGTGACACTAATTTCTTAAGATTATATATATTAAGAATATCTAAAAATAAATAATATTATTTATTTATTTAAATATTAAGTAATATATTTTAAGAATATTTTATAAATTTTATTTTTAATAGTATAAGTTTTTTATTATTTGATATACATTATTATTTGTATTAATTAATTAATTTTATAATAATAATTTTTATTATTTTAATAACATTTATAAGAAAATCATAAGTTTCTTAGTATTAAACTTAAATTAATACTTCCACCAAAAAAAAAAAAAACTTAAATTAATACACCCAAGAGTTAGAGATGAGAGAGAACTCTACAATAGTGGAGATAGATAGTGCTCTAGGATGAGATAGTGTATCCCAAACCTGTAAGAGTTGGAGATAAGAGAGGAGTCTACAATAGTGGAGTAGAGAGGGCTCTAGGATGAAATAGTGGGTCCCAAATTTGAACGGTGGACATTAAAGAGAAAAGCCACATGTCATCTCTAAAATAAAACTTATGAGATTGAAGGGATTGAAGTTTGGAGAGCAAAGAGAAAAGTTTTATTTCTTTGTATTATAGTAGATATATATCTATACTTCTATACTACTACTATATAGCAGTTGGTGTCCGCGTGGCACCCCTCAAAAGCTTTGATTTGAACTTCAAGTTAGTGCCACATGTCTCTCTCCATTTAAAGCTGTTTTTGCTAAGGTGGCACTCTTCAAAAGCTATTAAAAAGTCACACTATTTGTTTCCCCCAATTAAACCCCTTCTCTCTATCCATTCTTCTCCCCAATTGAAATCATTTATGTTCTCTCTACTCCCCTCTTCATCTCCCGCAGTTAAATCCTCTCTCTCCCATTGTCTACCTAAAAATATCATTTCTCTCTCTTCCCCCATTTATTCTCCCTCTCTTTGTCTCCCCAATGAATACGTCATCTCTGTCTCTCCATTCATCTCTCCAAACCGTACGTTACGTCTCCCCTCTCTCTCCCTTCTTGCACCTCTCTCCTCTTTTGTTGAAAGGTCTTAACTCAAATCCACACGTCTCCCCCAATCATCCTTGCTTTTCAAAATTTTCCTATAAAGCATGGTAGAAGGTGAAGATAAAGCAATCTGCATTACGTTATAGTTGCTGGGGAGATGCTATATTCAACGGACCATTACCAGCAAGTCTTTTTTGGATGGAAAGCCCCCCTCTACAACTCTTGGTTTCTTTCTCTCCCATCTCTCTCTCAATTTAAGTCCCCTCTTTCTAACGATCTTTAACTGTCTCCCTGTAATGTCGTTTATGGTTTATGTTTTGCATGCAATTGGTTTTAAGCTTTTATGAAACATCGATTCTACTTGGGTAAGATAGCTTTGCTGGTTTTGTATCTCTTGGCCTCTTTCTCTTCATCAGTTGCCTATAAAAAATCATCAGCAACAGTTGCTTGTGATTTATTGAATGTTTCCACAATTTTATTTTCCTCACACGGTTTTTTATATACATGTTGTCGATCTTCTCCACTGGTGCTCAAATAGACATTTGAGGGAGATGCATGTGGGATGAAATTGATGTTATTATTTTTCTTTTATATTTAACCGAAATCTCAACCCTCCAAAAACTTGCTGGCACGTCAAGTCATGGAGCAATATTTTATTCTCAGTAAATACCCCTTCCAGGTATTTTTAACATTAATATTTGTCATAATTAGCAGGCGAAACTTCTGGGACAACGGTTACCTTTGTTGTGATCAATGGGTGGGCTGTGACTGTTGCATTTGTTGAGGATTCTCGATGCATATTGGACACACAGGGGGTGTGGTTTCGCTTTTGACAGTTGATCACATACTACAAAAGAACGTTGACGAGTGATCGTGTCATGTGAAGTGGGGGTGGAAGGAACTCGTCTCATTTTCGTTTCCCATTTCCCGTGTTATGTTTTTTGTAATTTTTTTTTGTGTGGTGTGTATAGCATTACAGAAAGGGAAATGCTTAGTTTCCATTATGAAATGAAATGGCTGGTCCTCATTGGCCACACCCCACTTTTAACTCTCACCATCTGTGTTTAAGATTCATCCACCCCTAAGGTTAAGCAATCCAAGCTTGGTTTTTAGGGAAAAAAATCTTAACTTCAATTTAGTTAAGCTTAACCAGGGTGGTGAATCGAAACTTTAATTTAGTTAAGCAATAGTTAGTATTGTGGCAATAAACAACACAAGAATACAAAGATACTCAATTGCCAATTTTCTCTTATAATGTTATCTTCTTATGTTCTTAATCATTTATGTTTTCAGTCAAAATCATGCAACTCTTGACATTGTCTATATTAACAAAGGAAGATAAATGATGAGAACCTGCACCAACCTTTTCTGTTATACCTTTGAAGATAACTCTGAGAGGTATATGAAGCATGCTTTTGTTTATTAACAAGGAAATCCAAGACCCACACTTCGATAAGAGGACCCTCACCGAAGATAACATTTCCTTGTGTTTCTAAATATACATAGATAGCTTATATGAGAGTCGAGCAGGGTGGTTACCATCAGAAACAGTTATGAGAAACTCAAATCTAATGGAGTCGGCCAATTTTAGTAACAAATTTTCCTTGTGATTTACAAGCAAGCAGGGACTTTATTTTATTTAATTATGTAGTCATTCTGTAATATTGGTTGCTTTTGATGCAAATCTAAATAGTAACCAAGGTAGGGACTATTTTGGGCTTTCTCTGATTTCATTTTACGAATTGTATTCTTAGGATGAAGCTAAGTCTAGGGGCGTTTTCTTGGTGCCTTCACTAATTTAGACTAACAATTGTGGTGGCACTGTTATAAATTTTTTTTCCAATCATTAGAAGTACCATATTTAATTGGCGCTATTAAAAAGCCAGTCCAAGCAGGCCCTAAGCAATTTGTTGAGATAGAAACAGTATCACGGCAAAAGATTAGCTCTAGTGGACACCCGAGCCAAGCACTCGGGCATCCACAAATAATTGGGCACCTGGAGATAATTTGGGGGAGAAGTCATTTCATTTTCTCCCCATTATTTTGACTTCTCCCCACTTGATATCTCTCCCCTTTAAAACGCCACATGTCCCATCATTTGTGGATGCCCGAGCGCTTGGCTCGGGCGTCCACCAGAGCTAATCTTTTCCCTTCTTATGATTATGCTTCTGAACTCGTTGTGTCTTTCACAATTCTTACTCCACCTTATTTAACATCAGATAGTTAATTTATTAATGTGCTTCATGTTGAGTTATTGAATTGGTTATATGCGATTTAAGTGTGTAAGCTTTTCATTCTTTGCGAATGTTCAGTTACTGCAGTAGCAAATGTGCTAACAGGATCATATTCTATCACAATCAAATGGAAATCATACACATGAAGTTTGCAAGAACGAAAACTCAGCAGGAGTATCAGAGTATAGATAAGCAAAAACAAATAACATGCAAAGTTTATTTTAATGAAAATACCCACAACAAAAACAAATATTTTAATGAAAAAATACAGCATTTTTTAGTGGATTCCTATTTTAAATTATGAATAATTTCTTGTACCTGCAGATTTTTCGATTTTATATTATGTAATTTATATTGTTCCCGTGCATCGCACGGTGTAGAGACCTGAATCTTCTCTCATGTCTTTAATAGAACTTCTAAGGGTAGTTTAGTCTTTTGTCATGTTTTGATGCGTGCTTTGTTGTGTCTTAAGAATTGTGGAGAATCTAAAGTGTCTAAGCGATCAAAAAGTAGGAAAATCAGAGTTTACGATCGATCACTAGAGCCAACGATCGATCGTCGGAACCAAGAAATTTGGGGAAGCTTCTGTTTTGTGCAACGATTGATCACACTAATTGATCGATCGTCTTGAACCAAAAAATCTAATTAAGCCCCTGTTTCCTTAATGATCGACAGCTGGTGCGACGATCGATCGCCAAGTGAGCGACGATCGATCGCCACTCGCGAATCAGGTTTTTAAAAAGAGTTTCAAATTTTGGAGTTTTAACCCCTTGTAGCACCCCGGAACTTTTCATGGCAATGAATAGTGTTTTCGTGGCCAAATGGCTTTCCACGTATTTGAATTTGGTATTTTATGAGAAAATGGATGTTAGCGACCCATGGGCAGCATGAAGAAGGGGGTTTAGTACCCTAAGGATGATGGAAATGGAGTTGGAAACAGCCCAAGGGGGTCTACAGGTGAAAATCCAAAAAAATTGGGGAGTGCGATCGATTACAGGTAAGGTGCAATCGATTGCAGGTAAGGTGCGATCAATTGCAGTCAGGGGAAAAATGAGAAAAACATTCAAAATTATCTACAATCGATCACAAGTGGTGTGCGATCGATCGAATACAGTGGAAAAATGACAAAAAGGTTCGGGTCCATATGCGATAGGCCTCCTCCAGGTGCGATAGATCGCATAGGGATCTGCGATCAATCGCAAGTGGTGTACGATCGATCATATACAGGGAAAAATCTGGCAAAACCCTCGGATGAATGTACGGTAGGTGGATTCCAGGTGCGATCGTTCCCACTGGGATCCGTGATCGATCACAGTTGGTGTGCGATCGATCGCATGTGGGTTACAAATCCAGATTTTGGGGGTTTTTAACCCTTTGCCTATAAATAGGGATCACTATTGGGGGTTTTTGGGAGATCCTACACCTAAGAGGGATTGAGAGGAGAAGAGGAATTGGGGATTCTTCAAGAGAGGATTGCATCCAAGATCAAGAGGAGCACAAGATCAAGCTTGGATCATTCTCACTCAAGCAAGGCCTACCTCCTCAAGGGTTGCATTCTCCATCAAGCTTGGGATTTTCAAATCAAGGGTTTTTCTCCAAAGTTAAGAGTTAATCATCAAGGTTAGTACACCCTTCTAGTTGATCTTAGTAATATACCTAGGTTTTCTTGAGAATAATCATGTATTAATCTTGTATAATCCCCCTCTCTATGGAAATCTTTTAAGTTTCCTAAAAATGTATAAGATTAACCAAATTGTTGTGGATCTGTGGGATGTGGATGGTTGAGGTGATTGGATGTCATATGGTTGTGATGGATGTTGTGTGATGGAAATGGTGGAAGGGCAATGTACAATGTATGCATAATACAAGCACTCTTGATGTTTGATGAAATGTATGCCAAGAAATGTGAAATTAAGGACCATACAAATGATGAATGCCATGTGTTCGATGAAATGTTCGTATGAGAAGAAATGTAATTAATCAAGACTATAACATGCATGCTTTGTGGGGATTTCTCCAAAATGGTAATTATGACTATTAATTTCTCACATGCTTATTGATGGAATTGAAATGCTATGTGACATTCTTAAATTGTTCATGTCATCATGGTTGCCACGATTTCCGCACACAAGCACACATGCATGCATTAACCGAGGTATTCTAAAGTATATGTATATGAGAAACCAAAACAAGAGCAAGACACGTGATTCACGAAACGCTTGATAAAGCCGGACATCGTGCTGGTCAAGGGTAGGGCATATCCCCCGGATATGTCATACCTAACACACAAGTAAATAAGTTGATAATGCCAGACAAAGACCCGGTCAAGGATGTTGGTGTGCCTTTTCTATTTCGCTGAAGGATACTTACGTATCCAGCTCACAAGTTGCTTTCTATATTTCACTGAAGGATACTTGCGTATTCGGCTCACAAGTCGCTACAAGGGCACTAACATCTGACTCACAAGTTAAGCAAGTCAGGAATAAGTCAAGACATGACAAGCATGACATGACAAGTGTGATTCCAAACAAGAACAAGACAAGACATGCATGATTCTCACGAGACAAGAACAAGACAAGAATTGGTTTTAACATGACAAGAAAGTTTTGAAAACCACAAAAAGCTATTTTCAAGAACATGTCATGAATTTTAAGTATGGGTTTTATCGAAGTTTTCGCATTTATTCCATGCATTTCACGATCATCATATAGCTTTAAAATTGATGTTATAAATGATATTTAGGTATTATTACTGTAATTGGTTATTGCTATTGTTAGCTAGTAGCTTGTACTCGCTGAGTATTCCATACTCAATCGTACATTTCATGTTGACAGATCCGGTGGATACCTTCAACCCGAAGACATGGGTTGAAGATGAATACGTGGAAGAAAGGGAGCCACCTATCCCATTACAGCCACATGAGGATAGAGACCTAGATAGTGGCCCTATCTAGACTATTGTGAGTAGGGTGTTATGGAGAGAGAGAGAGAGAGAGAGACTTTCATTATTTTGTATTTTGATAGGTGTGCATGTCCACCTTTATTGTTTATGTTTTGTACCTAACTTGGAATACAGAGTGTGTAGAAAAGAAAAAGTTGGTTTACGCTTCCGCATTTTTTTAAGCTTCTACTGTCTGTATCATATTTCATTTATTATGTTATGCCTTGTTCATTATAGGATGGTTTGCCAGGTTAAGTATAGTCACACCTAAAGTATCCCTTAACTCCTAGGGGGTATTTTGGGGCACGACAGAAGTGGTATCAGAGCATAGGCATTAGAGTTCCTAGGTTCACTTAGAACTTATACCTTGATTCGATAAGGCATTAGGGTCATGTTAAAGAGTTGTATTCCAAGTATAGACTAACAAATTAGTCTTAGTCAAAACCGGTTAGAAACCAACTGCACTTAGTGTCCTACGCTAGGAACACAAATTGTATGATTATGCCATTGCTATGTATACCTTGGGTGTATTGGTATATGCTTAGTGAATATTATGCGATTGTTGAACTGGTTATAGAATGGGTATCCAAGTTAGACTCATGTTGTACTATCATTCTTAGGATCCAATCATGAGATGCGGTGCTCGGGGTCTCGGATATCACACAAGGGGTAATAGAGGTGATGCTCCCTCCGGAGATGAGCAACCCAACTTTGCTCAAGCTTTTACATCAATAGCCGAGACTTTGGCTATGTTAGCAGCAAGGCAACCTGCTACTCTTCCTCCAAGTGCCGCTCTTATAGCTGCTCCTCCAAATAGAGCACAAGAAGGAATAGAAGCTTTTCAGAGGATGAGGCCTCCGGTCTTTTGCTGAAGTATTGATCCATTGGTGGCCGAGGCATAGATCAGACAACTTGAAAAGATATTCTCAGTGTTGTTGCCTACTGAGGTAGAGAGGGTCACTTGGGCCACCTTTATGATTGAAGGTGAGGCCGACCATTGGTGGAGGTCCGTGGTTAGGACCCGTGATTTGACCCGATAGGGTCAAGATTGGACTTGGAGAAAATTCTTGGATGTTTTCTACAAGAAGTACTTCCCCATCAGAATGAAGCCCATCAGAATGAAGGAAAAGAAGGAGGTTGAATTTATTACCTTGGAACAAGGTAATATGTCTGTGGCCGAATATGAGGCTAAGTTCTCAGAACTATCCAAATTCACTCCTCACATAATAGCTACTGAGGCTATAAAGGCCCAAAAATTTGAGAGAGGGTTGAAGGCCTACCTCAAGGATCAAGTTTTGATGTTCAGACATGAGACATATGCCGAGGTCATGGACAAAGTACAGTTATCAGAGGCTAATTCCAAAGAATTCTTCAAGAGAAGAGGAATAAAGAAAGGTCAGTCTAGTGGCTCAACAAAGAAGTGAAAGTATGCCTTTGATAGTTGTGTATCCCTTGACTAACCTATCATACTGCGATACCTCTTACATGTCCCCCTTGCGACACCCCCGTGTGTCATCGACATCTTATGTATCTCTTGACAATCTTGTCATACCGCGGCATTACGTCCTCCATGTCCTCCTTCGACACCCTGTGTGTCCTTGACATCCTGTGTGCCCCTTGACAATCTCGTCATACCGTGACATTACCTCCTGTATGTCCTTGTGTCCCCGACATCCCTTGACAACCCACTTGTCATACAGCTACACCTCCTACATGTCCTCCTTCTGACACTCCATATGTCCTCCATTTGTTTTGGCTAAACCCCCGGGTAACGCCATAACAACCAATCTGGTCACCGCCTTCAGGCGATGCCTTTTTCTGCTAGTGCCTCTGGGACATGCCATCTTTCGTAAACATCCATTAATCCCCAACATGAGTGGTCCTAACCACTCTCCCCAGCTCGCTCATATCTCGTAGGTATATGCAGGCACATCGTATCCATCATTTGCACAGCATGCATACATATCGTCATCCAATCTTGGTGTAAGCACCCAATTTTTACACTCCTTACTAATCATGGTTAATCATCTTAACCATGGTTAATACCCTCAAACCCTAGGTCAAACCTAAGCAAACCCTAGCCCTAGCCCTAATCAACCCTAGGCAAAACCTAGTCAAACCCTATGCCTAACCCTAGGTAAGCCCTAGTTAAAGCCTTAGTCAAACTCTAGGCAAACCCTAGGTCAAACCTAAGCAAACCCTAGGCCTAACCTTAATCAAACCTTAGGCCTAACCCTAGGTTAACCATAGATCAAAAACCAGGGCCCAAGGACCCAAAAACCACTCTAGACCACCCTGTGGGCCTAAGCATGGGCCCACATATCCTAAAAGCCCATTGGGATGGGGCCCACAACCAGATTTTTGAAAAATCAGGAATCGCGGGAATAACTTTACCGTCATTTCCTCATTTGGATAAAGCTACAGTACCCACAGACCAATTGCAACTGGGTTGGGTCTGTTTTAGCATAGATTAGGTAATGACGATAGATAGTCTACCGCCATTCTTCATTTAGGCTAATCAGGAATGATGGTATTGGAATTACCGCCATTCCTGATGCTTACTTCGAAACTGGTCTGGCACCCCCTGGATCACCATAGCTCCGCCTCCCTCATGTCTTACACCTTGTTTAGATATCCCTAAACTACCCTAGGTCCCCTTGAGCCAATAAATAATCCTCCTCATCAAGCTTCAATCCCATTCCAAAAATCCTAGAAAAAAAACTTTGTTGGACTTCGGCCAGCCCAAACTCCAACCTTCCATACCTTGTCCTCCACCTGTGGGGATCCCAGACCATCCAAGGAGCTACCCCAGGTCTCCCTCAACCCTTCACCACCGTGCATTGCCTCCCCCACCACGGAAGGAATCAAAACCGCAGTGTAGGGCCACCCTTACCCCTCTTATTTTCTGTAAACTACTGTAAGCCCCTGGTCCTATTCCAGGGACATTTATTTCTATTTTGCTTCAGTTCTTATCCAAGGACAGAGGTCCCCCTGCCTCTTCATAGGCGTGGGGGACCCTCTTGAGGGGTTCAAACTTCAGCATCATGCCCCCCCCCGCATGCATGGATTCACCCTTGACCTTCTGGGGGACCCTCAGTCCATGAGGGATCCCCTGGAAGCAACCTGGTTTTGTCTAGGAGGGGACAATTTTAGTTTCTGGAAAAACCAAGAATAGCGGTAATCTCAATACTGCCATTCCTGGACACTTCCATTACAATAGCTTTAGGCCCCTTTTGGGTGGGCCCTGGTCCATTCCAGGGCCTGTTCTAGGTCCCTATGACCTCTCCCTGAAAGTATGCCACTTTTTAATTTTAGAAAAACAGTTCTTGAGGGGCATACATCGAATCCCAAGATCTGACTAAGATTCTAATTGATTTTATTCAATAAAGGTTAAAATCACAATCACCTTTGCGACTTTGAGATTTATAAGCCAAATCCACGATAGAATGCTAGATCGACAAAACTTCACAATTGTCAAGTCTCATTTGCAATCCACACGAACTTTCTTTTTCTTTACAGATTTCTCCGATGGAATCTAATAGCCCTTCCACGTTTCCAGCTCTTGAATCTTGAAATAAAGATCCAATCTTTATAAGCAAGATGGCTTCTTGATCTTCTACTTGATATTCAAGACTTAGAACTCAAGAGAAGAATAAAAAAGGGGGAAGGGGGCTGACTGTACACCTCAAGGGAGAGAGGGGAGGGCATGAGATTGAGGAGAGGAGAGGGAGGGAAAAATCTGGAAAAAAGATTGTGTCCAATGCCTTTGGAAGTCCACCCTTTTATAGAGTATCTTGGGTTGCTTGTAACCCAAGTCTCCTCTTTCTAATCCAATTAGAAGTCCTCAATTGTTTCCTTTGTTGATTTCTTCTAATTAATTAGGATTAATCATTAATAGAAACTAACCTTATCCATTAGTAACTAACTAACCATATCCTTATCCAATAAAGAATCTTAATTAGTAACTAACTAACTAACCTTATCCAATAAGGAGTAGTAATTAGAAATTAATTAAATTAAAGGCTTATTCATTGAAGTGGGCATCCCACCCTAGGTGGGCCCCACTCCCACACGCCCCTTAGGGTTCCAAACCCTATTTGGTCTTCTTCTTTGATCTTTTATCAAAATTCCCAATGGATCCTACCCATTTGGTTTTTCAAATCTAATGTGATTCCACCTTTTAGAGCTTCACTATACCATATAGTTATTACTTAGAGAAATTAATTAATTTAATTAATAATTAAATTAAACACTTTAAAAAGGTCCTTGTGTGTGGGATCTAAAGGGATCTCCTATTTTCGGTTGTGGGACCAAGTACTCAACCTTTTGATTAAAGCATTGTTACTAGGAAACACATTTCCTACACTCTATTAGGATTATAGAATTTTATCTATATCCTTAGACTTCCACCAATCACAATAATGTTCATTAACACAATGTGATTAACCTCCAGAAAATAGAGAATTACTTGCAGGAATTTCTATCTCAAGATTTATTTACAGATGTGTCTCTCCACTTCCAATATTGTTATAAGCTTACGGGACAATATCTAATACTGTCTCTAATCCCTGAATATATTGAGAACCCATTCTCTTTGATATTTCTAGTTAAACTTGGACTTTCAAAACATTTTAGAAATTCTTTAAAAGAAATCATAATAATAATTACATTTCTTTTATACAGAAAATAAACTTCTCGATAAAACCATTTCATCGATAAATACCAGCACTGGGTTTTTCAAGTCCGGTTTTGACAAGTATCAACTCAATATTAATTACTCTATAAGAGTAGTGGAATCCTTGTTAAGCATACACACACTTCTTCTAACATAGCGTACATAACCCAACGAGCCCATATTTAGTTTGGTGTGTTGGACATTGACAATTGGCTACATCAAAGTTATATAGGGAAATACTAGAGAAGATGTCGACTTCTCAGGTTAAGGACAATCTGTCAAATGGACTACCCTAAATATAAAGACAATATATTTCTAAGGGTATCCATTGAGCGATCCAGTTGCAATATAAGTACTACTTAATTATATCCACATCTTAGTCAAGAGACCATTCTCTCAGTGATTGAGATTCATCACTCCATCATATGGAACTAATAATGTGTAAGTTAGTAGGAATACATTGTCCAGATGTATCCTAAATAACTTAGAACAATTTTCGGTCTACAAGGAACCGGAAACCATATCTCTTTAGCAAATAGTTAATAACTAATTGGATGAATTTCCTACAATGTTACCTAAGGGACAAAGTAGTCTCATCCAATGAGATAATTTTTAATGTGTTACCCAATGTAGAATGTAGAACCCCAAATCCGCATTTCACTAAGTAGTGAATAGTATGTGAAAAGTGTCAAGTGTGGTTTTGTACACTAATGGGCCTTATGTTAATATACGTGTTTGGATTATGGCGTGCATGTTCTAATAGGTCAATAGATGCTTAAGGACTGTGTTTAAGCATAAAAGAGTGTTAGAATTGGATTGGAGAAGATTCAAGTAGTGAAAACAGGGTTTTGCAGAAAACAGGGGACCACCGATCGCTCGGTGATAATCTCCAATCGACCGGTCTTATACCGATCGCTTGGTAGCTATCGAATGGTTAACTTATTTGTATGGGAAAATTTTTTAGAGAGGGTGTTTTCAACCGATCAACCGGTTGAAACCACCGATCGCTAGGTCAGTCACTGATCACTCGGTCTATACCACCGATCAATCGGTCATACGCAGATTTTCTTCATTAAGAGTGTTTAAGACTTTAGCCACTACCCTTTGCCTATATAAGGGCTGGGTTCGTGCCTTAGGATTTCAGAAATCCTTTGTGCCCTATTTTGAGAGATTTTGAAGAGGAAGAAGAAGGAGAAAGCTAGGTGTTGCACAAGCTTGAAGGAAGATCAAGATCCTTCCATTCCTTTGGTGTTTCCTATCAAAGAACTTGGAGTTCTTCATGTGTTCCAAGCTTTTGGAATCAAAACCACTGATTTCATCAAGGTAGATACACTCTACTACCAATCTTGTAACACTACTAGTTACCACATGTTGTTCTTCTCGTTCTATACTATACATCTCTTGTTTGCTATGGTGTGAATGGTTATACTTTATATACTTGGATGTAAGCTATCACTATTATGCATTCTATGTGTTTGTGTAAATGTCTCTAAGGGTTTTTGGGTGTTTAGACATGATATTACTCTCATATGTTCATATGCTCGCATGTCTCGCATGAACCGATGTTTTACATGGATTTCCTCAATGCTACAAAAAGGGTTTTCAAACAAATGACTTACATGAATAATTCTAAGCAACTCCATGATTTGTCTAAGATCGGTTCACAAGCTCAAAAGGATCATACTAAACTCACAAGAACTCTATGATAAGCTCTAAGATCGGTTCACAAGCTCTAAGGATCATGAATACAAATGCTCTAAGATCTCTATGTTTTGCTCTATGGATATGCTCTACAGTATTGCTCTATGTCTCTACAGTTCATAAATGACTCTAAGAACTATATGAACTCTAAGAACTCACAAGGCTATGATTATCACATGACTCACGGTTTTGGTTTCAGATTTCATCATATGTGCTATTCACGGTTTCTACGCTTTGATATGCTTTAAGGGTTTTATCCTCCATGACTCGCATGCTCTATGCTATTATTGCTTTATTGTTAGTAGCTTGTATACGCTAAGTATTCCATGCTCAGCTGATATTTGTTATCATCGGCAGGTGCTCGGATTCCATTTGACTTATGTGTTATGGAGCCTTGGGTAGAGGAAGAGTACTTCAACCCGGAGCCTTCCATGGACCACTACCAGGATGATGGTTCATTAGATAGGTATCGTGACTTTGATTTCTGTTGAGCGATTTAGAAAGATACCTAATATTTTGTTAAGTGAGAGTGGGACTTGTCCACTCCAAATTTTGGATACATACAGTTGTAATTTGTTGGTTCATATTTGGGCCAAGTAATAGGAGTATTAGTTATGTTTTTGGCTTCCGCTATGTTATATTTTGCTTCCGCTATTCATTGTAAATCATTTCCGCTATGTATGTTGTGCACTCTGACAGGTTTCCATTCGTGCCTTATGTATCATATTGGAGGTATGATACGACGGTCTTGATTCAAAGTATCCCTAACTCCTAGGGGGTATTTTGGGTCGCGACAGACTTGGTATCAGAGCTCTAGGGATCGGTTTCCCTCGGGCTAAGCGGAAGTGTTTCCTCTGAGTTGAACTTAGAACTCAGATGGAAGTGTCGTCTTGTTTGTTACCATGACATAACCGGTATCAAGTGAATCCTTAGGTTGGTCTAGGATCCTATTCTAGGTTCTAGTTTAGACCATGTCCTTAGTCTTATTCCAAGAGGGTAGATGCCCAATAAAGGATCTTGACTACGCTAGAAAACTCTAAGTTATAATTATATGATTATGTGTATACTTCGATGTATACTATATACGTTAATAGCATTTCATGTTTATTGAGTTGTTATATGCTGTGTGGGGATCGGTATCCAAGTTAGACTCATGTTTTGTCATTGATCTTAGGATTTCACATCATGAGATGCGGCAATCGGGGTCGTGGTTACCATACTCAGAGATCTGAGGGTGAGATTCCGAGAGAGGAAGAGCCACTTTACTTCATAAATGCTATGGATTCGATTGCAGAAACTTTGGCTTTGTTGGCAACCAGACCTACTCCTACCCCACCGATTACTCCTGTGCCTCCGCCGGTGCATCACACCGCGGGACTTGAAGCTTTCCGGAGACTACGGCCTCTTACATTTTATGGTACTCTGGACCCGATGGTGGCAGAGACGTGGATTATGCAACTAGAGAAGACCTTTCGGGCTCTCCGATGTACTGAGGAGCAACAGGTTGAATGGGCTTCCTTCGTAATGGAAGGTGAAGCCGAACATTGGTGGCGAGCTACCTAAAGGTAGAGAGATCTTGCAAAGGTAGGGGAACCCTGGACATGGGTGGAGTTCCTAGAAACCTTTCGTGAATAGTACTTTCCCAGATTCATTCGGGAACAAAAGGTGAGGGAGTTTATGTTTTTGGAACGAGGAACTATGAACGTGGCCGAGTATGAGGCTAACTTCACGGAGTTTTCCAGATTTGCTCCACATTTGGTTGCGACTGAAGACCTACGGGTCAGAAAGTTTGAAATGGGATTGAAGGCTTTCATCCGAGATAGGGTGTCCATTCTTCAAGTGGAATCTTAGAGAGAGATAGTGGGAAAGGCGAAGATCGCTGAGAAGAATGCGGAAGAGTTTATCCAGGGAAGAGATAGTGGCTTCGGGAGGAGCATGTCTCGGGGTCAATCTAGTGGTTCTTCACAGTCGGAGAAGAGGACCAGGACTGCACCCTACCAGTTCTCTCAGCTGATGTCGGCTCAGAGGTCTCCTTATATGCCTCAGGCACCGCGTCCTACGACTTCACAAGCTATGAGGGTTACGCCTCCGGCTTCCTCCACATCGTAGGCATTTGAAGAGTACGCTGTATGTGGTCGTCGGCACAAGACAGGGGACTGTTGAAGGTTATTAGGTGGATGCTTCCACTGTGGTGAGGTTGGCCACGTGATAGAGGATTGCCCTGTAAGCAGTCACAGACTGGGCCACAGCGAGTCCGACCTCTAGGCAAGCAGACTTCGCTTCAGGGGTCTTCAACTCAGGCCTCTAGATCCTTGCCGCCCACCTAGCAGCCTCGTCAGGCCAATCAGGGTAGGGTATTCGCCATGACTGACAGAGACGCACAGGCATCTGATGATGTTGTGCAAGGTACGCGCGAGTTCGATATTGTTAAAGTTCTAGAATTGCCATGATGTGTTGTTTATATATATATATGCTATGTAATGCTTATTGTTATGCGTGTGTCAATATGTATTATGCATGTAGTAGATTATAACTTGGGTAGTTATCATTCTCAGGATCATTGCTAGTGAATGAGTGTTTAGCAAGGGTGTTGATTGATACGAGATCCACTCAGTCATTCGTCTCACCTAGTTTTGCCGAAGGCTTTACATTCGAGAAGAGTAAGCTACCTCGGGAGTTGTCCATTTCGACTCCACTGGACAAGTCTATTGAGATAGATAAAATGTATCTGGGCAGTGTTGTGCAAGTCATGCAGCATGAGTTGTCGGTCAACCTGATCATTCTGGGATTTCAAGATTGGGATTTTGATGTTATCCTAGGTATGGATTGGCTCTCAGCTCACCATGGACATGTGGCGTGTTTTGAGAATGTGGTGAACTTTAAACCCGCTGGGTTAAAGCCATTTCATTTCAGGGGACTTCAAAGGAGAGACATTGCTCCTTTTGCAGCTCTCAATCTCGCGAATGTAGAAGTACGAGGCTCCACATCTATTCCGGTGGTATGTGAGTATATGGATGTTTTTCCGACCGGGATTACCTCCTGATTAAGCAATCGAGTTCGCGATTGAGCTAGTTCCAGGTACGGCGCCGATTGGGAGGGCTCCGTATAAGATGGCTCCTATTGAACTTAAGGAGTTAAAGGACTAGTTAGCAGAATTGTAAGGCCTTGACTTTATCCGGCCTAGTGTCTCACCTTGGGGAGCTCCAGTGCTCTTCGTGAAGAAAGATGGGTTGATGCGGATGTGCATTGACTATAGGCAGTTGAACAAGGTCACAATCAAGAATCGTTATCCATTGCCTCGGATAGACGACTTGTTTAATCAGTTGAAAGGTGCAAGGTTCTTCTTAAAGATTGACCTTCGATCTGGTTATCATCAGTTGAAGATCAAGAAGGAAGACATTCTGAAGATGGCATTCAGAACTCGATACGGTCACTACGATTTTCTAGTGATGTCTTTTGGTTTGACTAACGCACCAGCCGCATTCATGGAATGGATGAACCGGGTGTTCAGATCGTCTCTCGATCAGTGTGTGATCGTATTTGTAGATGATATCCTCGTGTATTCACAGACACAGGATGATCACACGAGAGATCTCTGCCTTGTATTACAGACTCTTCGAAAGCATGGGCTTTATGCTAAGTTGAGCAAGTGCGAATTCTGGCTAGACAAGGTGTCTTTTCTTGGACATGTGGTGTCAGTCGAAGGTATCTCAGTCGATCCTGTGAAGATTGAAGCAGTGATGAATTGGGAGAGGCTGAAGAGTGTTACCGAAAATCGTAGTTTTCTCGGCCTGGTAGGATACTATAGGAGATTCGTGGAAGGATTTTCCAGCCTAGTGGCACCGCTTACCTACCCCACATGAAAGAATGCAAAGTTCACTTGGAGTGACAAGTGCGGGGCAAGTTTCTTGGAGTTAAAGAAGAGGCTTACCACAGCCCCTATTCTCACAGTTCCGTCTGGGAGCGGTGGCTTTGAAGTCTATAGTGATGCTTCACTTGTTGGACTTGGGTGTGTCCTTATGTAGCATAAGCAGGTGGTTGCCTATGCTTCATGTCAGTTGAAGGAGCATGAGTAGAACTACCCCACACACGACTTAGAGCTTGCAGCAGTCGTCTTTACACTGAAAATTTAACGTCACTACCTCTATGGGGAAGAGTTCATGGTGTTCACGGATCACAAGAGCTTGAAGTATCTCTTCCTCCAAAAGGAGTTGAATATGAGTTAACGTCGATGGATGGAGTTCATGAAGGACTATGATTGTTCTATCCAGTACCATCCGGTTAAGGCTAACGTGTTAGCCGATGCTCTTAGTAAGAAGCCCTACGAGGTTATGGCTGACGTGAGAGTACAAGAGTGGAAGCTATTGCATGATATGTGTAACCTAGACACTACTCTCAAGCATATTACCTACGGACCGGAGATGTCGAACTTCTCAGTCAGGCCGCAAATTTTGAACTGGATCAAGGAGTTGCAGAACTTGGATCTTGAGTTGCTTGCTTATGGAGACAAGTTGGTTGGTAGTGGCAGTCAGGAGTTCGCTTTGAATGATGATGGTGCTATCACATTCAAGGGCAGGTTGTGTGTTCCCGCATACATAGTGTTGAGGGGTGAGATCTTGGACGAGGCTCACCGATCCAAGTATACAGTACATCCAGGAGGTACCAAGATGTACCAGAATCTCAAGAGGCACTACTGATGGTGAAACATGAAGAGGGAGTCGCTGAGTATGTTTCTAGATGTTTGGTGTGCCAGCAGGTGAAGGCCGAGCATTAGAGGCTGGCAGGTCTTTTACAGTCCCTCCCTATTCCAGAATGGAAATGGGAGAACATCTTGATGGATTTCATCATGGGTTTGTCGTAGACGGCGAAGGCCTCCGATGCTATTTGGGTGATAGTTGACAGATTGACAAAGTCTGCACATTTTCTTCCATATCAAACTACTTTTAGTTCGAACCAGTTGGTGGCTTTGTATGTCAAAGAGGTGGTTCGTTTACACGGTGTGCCAATTTCCATTGTGTCTGATCGAGACCCTAGGTTTACTTCTAGGTTCTGAAAAACTTTTCAGGACGCTATGGGTTCTGGTTTAAATTTCAGCACCGCCTTCCATCCTCAAACTGATGGGCAAACTGAACAAGTGAATCAAGTTGTGGAGGATATGCTTCGAGCTTGTATGTTGGACTTTCAGGGCAGTTGGGAGGAACACTTGCCATTGGTTGAGTTTGCCTATAACAACAATTATCAGGCAAGCATCCAAATGACGCCTTTTGAAGCTCTGTATAGTCGGAGTTGTAGATCACCTCTATATTGAGATGAGGTTGGTGAGAGAAAGGTCCTTGGTCCTAAATTGATTGAGCGGACCGCAAAAAGGGTCAAGATAATCAGGGAGCGACTGAAAACTGCTCAGGATAGGCAAAAGAGCTATGCGGATACTCGTCGCAGAGATTTGGAATTCCAAGTTGGGGATTGAGTCTTTGAGAAGTTTTCGCCGAGTCGGGGAATCATGCGATTCGGGAAGAAGGGAAAGCTCAGCCCTAGCTACGTGGGGCCATTCGAGATCATCACTAGAGTTGGTGAGGTTGCTTACAGGGTAGCCCTACCGCCTCACATAGCAGTGGTCCATAATGTATTTCACGTTTCCATGCTTAGGAAATACATTCTGGATCCGTCTCACGTCATTGCTCTTGATCCTGTGGAGATTCGAGAGGATCTCACTTTGGTTGAGCAACCAGTTCAGATCTTAGATCGTCGAGATCAAGTCTTACGCATCAAGACTATCCCGTTAGTCCTCGTGAAATGGCAGCATCATTCCAAGGAAGAGGCTACATGGGAGCGAGAAGCCGAAGTGAAGGAGAAGTACCCTCACTTCAATGTATAGTTTCTTTGTTGGATTTTCTATGTTTTTGTTCTTGTTATGCTTTTGGTGTCGTTCTAATTTCAAGGATGAAATTCTTGTAAGGGGGGAGGGATGTAGAACCCCAAACCCGCATTTCACTAAGTAGTGAATAGTATGTGAATAGTGCCAAGTGTGGTTTTGTACACTAATGGGCCTTATGTTAATATACGTGTTTGGATTTATGGCGTGCATGTTCTAATAGGTCAATAGATGCTTAAAGACTGTGTTTAAGCATAAAAGAGTGTTAGAATTGGATTGGAGAAGATTCAAGTAGTGAAAACAGTTTTGCAGAAAATAGGGGACCACCGATCGCTCGGTGATAACCTCTGATCGACCGGTCTTATACCGATCGCTCGGTAGCTATCGAACGGTTAACTTATTTGTATGGGAAAAATTTCAAAGAGGGTGTTTTCAACCGATCGACCGGTTGAAACAACCGATCGCTCGGTCAGTCATCGATCGCTCGGTCTGTACCACTGATCGATTGATCATATGCAGATTTTCTTCATTAAGGATGTTTAAGACTTTAGCCACTATCCTTTGCCTATATAAGGGTTGGGTTTGTGCCTTAGGGTTTCAGAAACCCTTTGTGCCCTATTTTGAGAGATTTTGAAGAGGAAGAAGAAGGAGAAAGCTAGGTGTTGCACAAGCTTGACGGAAGATCAAGATGTTTCCATTCCTTTGGTGTTTCCTATCAAAGAACTCGGAGTTCTTCACGTGTTCCAAACTCTTGGAATTAAAACCACTGATTTCATCAAGGTAGATACACTCTACTACCAATCTTGTAACATCAAGGTAGTTACCACATGTTGTTCTTCTCGCTCTATACTATACATCTCTTGTTTGCTATGGTGTGAATGGTTATATTTTATATACTGGTATGTAAGCTATCACTATTATGCATTCTATGTGTTTGTGTAAATGTCTCTAAGGGTTTTCGGGTGTTTAGACATGATATTACTCTCATATGTTCATATGCTCGCATGTCTCGCATGAACCGATGTTTTACATGGATTTCCTCAAAGCTACAAAAAGGGTTTTCAAACAAATGACTTACATGAATGATTCTAAGCAACTCCATGATTTGTCTAAGATCGGTTTACAAGCTCAAAAGGATCATACTAAACTCACAAGAACTCTATGATAAGCTCTAAGATCGGTTCACAAGCTCTAAGGATCATGAATACAAATGCTCTAAGATCTCTATGTTTTGCTCTATGGATATGCTCTACAGTATTGCTCTATGTCTCTACGGATCATAAATAACTTTAAGAACTCACAAGGCTATGATTATCGCATGACTCACACGGTTTTGGTTTTGGATTTCATCATATGTGCTATTCACGGTTTCTATGCTTTAATATGCTTTATGGGTTTTATTCTCCATGACTTACATGCTCTATGCTATTATTGCTTTATTGTTAGTAGCTTGTATACGCTGAGTATTCCACGTCCAGCCGATATTTGTTATCATCGGCAGGTGCTTGGATTCCATTTGACTTATGTGGTACGGAGCCTTGGGTAAAGGAAGAGTACTTCAACCCGGAGCCTTCCATGGACCACTACCAGGATGATGGTTCGTTAGATAGGTGTCGTGACTTCGATTTCTGTCGAGCGATTTAGAAAGATACCTGATATTTTGTTAAGTGAGAGTGGGACTTGTCCACTCCACATTTTGGACACATACAGTTGTATTTTGTTGGTTCATATTTGGGCCAAGTAATGGGAGTATTAGTTATGTTTTTGGCTTCCGCTATGTTAGTTATATTTTGCTTCTGCTATACAATGCAAATCGTTTCCGCTATATATGCTATGCACTCTGACAGGTTTCCATGCGTGCCTTATGTATCATATTGGAGGTATGATACGGCGGTCACGATTCAAAGTATCCCTAACTCATAGGGGGTATTTTTGGTCGCAACATAGAAGACAATGTGTGAATGTAAAATATGCTTTTATTGATTAAGTAGACTAATACAATTCCGGAATGACTTTTGTAGGCATATATGTCTAACACTCCCTGCTTACCCTGATCATTCCAGGCTAACCCGATAGCTTAACCATGGATGAAAACCCCCTAATTGAAAATTATCCAGAATGGCGGTAAACAATCTACCGCCATTCTGGGTTTTCTGTTACAGTGCAATGGTACCCACTATGGGTCCATTTTAAACCAGTTCTAGGGCCCAACACAGGCCCATGATACCTTGAGGAGTCCCCTATCCAGCCTTGAGGGTCCATGACCCCATAGGTTCAACCCTAACCTTATCCCTTGACCTGTAAAGCCAGTTCCAAAAGTACCTGGAAATAGCGGTAAACAGATCACCGCCATTCCAATTCTGTAAAGATCTAGAAATAGCGGTAATCTCTTTATTGTCATTCCCTGCCGCGACCCAAAACCCACCCTAGGAGTTAGAGTGAATCTTGGACGACTCATCCTGACTTGCTTGACCAAATTAACCTGCAAAAGACCTGGAGCATATACAAAGAGGATACAAACAGCGGAAACATACTCTAACATAGCACAGCGGAAGACTTAACCAAACCTCTATGTATATACATGTAACCCAAGTTCAATACAAAAAGGAAATCAAAACAAAGAAAGCGCGAACATGCCCGCCAAAATACATGGATATAACTCTCTAGCTCACCCACAGCTATCCACTCAGAATCTACCACCACCTAATAATAACCCTCATCCTGAGGTTCCTCCACAGGCTCCTCGACGTACTCCTCCTCTACCCAAGGGCTCGGAGCACAGACATCAAAAGGAGCAGCTGCTCCGCTATCACCTGCCGACATAAGAAGTATGGCTGAGCATGGAATACTCAGCGTGTACCAAACGCTAACCAATAGCCATAGTACAACAACAATGTTACACATATATAAAGCAGGAAACAATTCAGATCATAACAGGAAAGTAAAGCAGTTTATAAACATGCTTGCATTTCCGTAAAGCCAATAAAACCTCTTGAAATCATTGTGTGCTTGACTTGACTTGAAATATCCTTTTCGTACTTGAAAGCTTGTCATGTTTGTCTTGCTTGATCTTGTCGAGCGTGTCGCACGTGTCATGTCATGCCATGCGTGTCAAGCGTGCTTGCTTGTGAGATACACTTGTGAGATATACTTGTGAGATGCACTTGAGAGGGAAGGGAGACCCTTCTTTATGAGATGCATGTACTTGCGAGGGAAGGGAGGCCCTTCTTTATGCTATGCACTTGTGAGTGATGGGAGACCCCTCGTGGAATGTTTGTTCTTGTTTTCTTGTGAAAAGCGAGGTAAAACATATCGTAGGATATGTCCCACCTCTAAACTTCGTTCTTGAAAATACGATAAATCATGTCATGCATGCCGTGCTCATGGAGGTCGTGTGCATACTTGCATTTGAATTTAAACATGACATTTGGGGGATTTCACAATGTATAGCATATAGCAATTTCGAACAAATAAACATTCATCATATTTTAGGGAAAACAAGAACTCATGCTATCATAATCCCTAACAAGTTACATAAGTAATTTAGCATGCATTTTCTTAATTTATACTCATTTCACTCACCTTGGCATTTCATCAAACATGGGTTGTGTACATTATTCATTAAACCTACATCATGCTTTTCTAGGTGGGTTTATATTCACCACATACTTGTGCGTTTATTATTGGTACAATGCCCTTCCCCTTTCTCATTCATTACATCATTCACACGGCATCCAATCGCCAATAACCATCTCCATCCACATCATCCATACATTCAAATCGTAGCACATCATAGATAATGAATAACAAGGAATGGGGAAAGAAAAGGAAAATCTATAACTAAGAGGGTAGCAAAAGGTGCCGACCTTGATCAATGAGGAAGAAAGCACCTCTAAAACGTGCGTGAGTTGCTACCCTAGCTTGAGGAGAGTGCTCCACGAGTGCTTGAACCGGAATCTTGAAGCAATCCAAACTTGAGGCGATTTAGGGTTCACAAACCCTTTGATTTCTTTTCAAAAATCAAACCCTAGGTTAGGAAAACCCTTCTCTTCTCTCTTCCTCTTTAATATCTCCTAAGTGTGGTAAATGAGCCCTAAAGGCTCGGGCAATCCTATATAGGAAAGGGTTTAACGCCCAAAAGATGAAAACGCCCTTAATGAAATTTCTGCAAAACCACGAAGACCGAGCGATCGGTGTTTATGAGCGATCGATCGGTTGCCTACCGATCGATCGGTGTATTGACCGAGCTCTGGACCAAAAATCAACTCTCTGCAAAATTTACCCATACAAATTTTTTAACCAGTCGATAGCCTCCGATCGATCGGTTTTGGACCGATCAATCGCTCCATGGACCGAGCGATCGGTGGTCTACAGGTCCAAACTGTTTTGGCCATATCTTTTGACTCGTTCCTCGGATTTTGACGATTCAACTTGTGTTGGGTTCGTACTTCAAAAATGAACATTTCTGACATTTCAGAATTTTCAATTTTTTTTCTTATTTATTAATTGTACTACAGTAAAGGTAAATTGGCTACGAAAGTGCCATGTATTAAGCATGAAAAAGTCCGGGGCTCTACATCCTCCCCTCCTTACAAAAATTTCGTCCTCGAAATTTAGACGATACTTGCATTACAAACCAAAATAAAATTACAAGTCATATACAAAACCTATATAAAACTCATTCAAACAATTCCGGGTACTTTGCTTTGACTTTGGCCTCTCGCTCCCACTTAGACTCTTCTCGAGCATGATGTTGTCACTGCATGAGAACCAACGGAATCGTTTTGTTGCGAAGGACTTGATCTCTCCGATCCAATATATGAATCGGTCTTTCAACTAACGTGAGATCCTCTCGAATTTCCAACGGTTCCAAGTCTATGACATGTGAAGGATCCGCAATGTACTTCCGAAGCATAGACACATGGAAAACGTTGTGAACCGCGGCCATGTGAGGTGGAAGAGCTACTCGATAAGCAACTTCACCAACTCGCGTGACGATCTCGAATGGGCCAACATATCGAGGACTAAGCTTGCCTCGCCTACCAAATCTCATAATCCCCTTGCTAGGAGATACCTTCACAAAGACTTGATCCACAACCTAGAATTCCAAGTCCCTACGGCGCGTGTCCACATAGTTCTTTTGACGATCTTGAGCGGCTTTCAACCAATCCCGGATGATCTTGACTATACTCGCAGTTTGCTCAATCAACTCTGGACCTAACACTTTTCTTTCTCCTACCACATCCCAGTAGAGAGGAGACCTGCAGCTTTGCCCATATAAGGCCTCAAACGGTGCCATTTAGATGCTCACCTGATAGCTATTGTTATAGGAGAATTCAACCAAAGTCAAGTGCTCTTCCCAACTGCCTTTGAAATCCAGCATACACGCCCGAAGCATATCTTCGATACTTGGTTCACCCTCTTTGTTTGCCCATCCGTCTGTGGATGAAAAGTGGTGCTGAAATCAAGTCGGGAACCCATAGCTTCCTGAAAACTTTTCCAGAATCTTGATGTGAATCTTGGATCCCAATCTGACACAATACTGACTGGCACCCCGTGTAGTCGAACCACTTCCTTGATGTATAGTGCGGCCAACTGACTAGAGTTGAAGGTGGTTCGGTAGGGTAGGAAATGAGCGGACTTTGTCAAACGATCCACTACTACCCATATCGCATCTGAACCCCTTGCTGTATTTGGTAAGCCAACTATGAAATCCATGGATATGTTCTCCTATTTCCACTCGGGAATAGGAAGAGACTGTAATAGACCGGCGGGTCGCATGTGTTCTGCTTTCACCTGTTGGCACACCAAGCACCGTGCCACATATTTCGTAACATCCCTCTTCATATTCCGCCACCAAAAGTGACTCTTGAGGTTCTGGTACATCTTCGTACCCCCTGGATGCACCGTGTACTTTGCCCGATGGTCTTCATCCATAATCTCCCTCCGAAGATCTGCATTGGTTGGGACACACAGCCTTCCCTTGAATATGATAGCACCTCGGCTAGTGAGAGAGAAGTCCTCACTACCCTTGGTAACTTCCTTGTTCCGATAAGCCAACAATTCAGCATTCGTGGCTTGATACTCTTGGATCAAATCTATAATGTATGGCCGAACCGTGACATTTGCCAAGATAGGACTACGGACAGAGTCATTCACACTGATGTCCAGATTTGCCAAATCTTCAAGTAGCTTCCATTCCTGCACCAACATGCATGCTAATAACCCCGGAGGTCTTCTACTCAAAGCATCAGCCACTACATTTGCTTTACCCGGGTGGTATTGAATGGTACAATCATAGTCTTTCAAAAATTCCATCCAACGCCGTTGCCTTAGATTCAGCTTCTTTTGGGAAAAGAGATACTTGAGACTCTTGTGATCCGTGAACACATAGAACTCTACTCTGTAAAGGTAATGGCACCAAATCTTGAGTGCAAACACGACTGTGGCAAGCTCCAAGTCATGCGTGGGGTAATTCTTCTCATGCTCCTTCAATTGCTTTGATGCATAGGCAATGACTTTCTTGTGCTGCATGAGTACACACCCAAGTCCAACATGCGAGGCATCACTATACACCTCATACCCATAAGGTCCGGATGGGACAGTAAGGACAGGGGCTGTAGTAAGCCTCTTCTTCAGTTTTGTGAAACTGATCTCACACTTACCGCTCCACACGAACTTCGCATTCTTCCTTGTCAGGTAAGTGAGTGGTGCCGCAAGGCTGGAGAAACCCTCTACGAATCTCCTGTAATAGCCTGCCAACCCAAGGAAACTGCGTATCTCTGTGACACTCTTGGGCCTCGCCCAACTCATAACTGCCTCTATTTTCTTCGGATCTACCGAAATGCCTTCCGCGGATACAACGTGGCCTAGGAATGCCACCTCTTCCAACCAAAACTCACACTTACTAAGTTTGGCGAACAGCTTGTTCTCTCTCAGCATTTCCAGAGCAAGACGAAGGTCTCGCATGTGATCTTCCCGTGTCTGGGAATACACCAAGATATCATCGAACAAACACGATCACGCATCGATCTAGCTATGGCCGGAACACCCGGTTCATTAAATCCATAAAGGCTGCCGGCGCATTTGTGAGACCAAAAGGCATCACCAAGAACTCGTTGTGTCCGTATCGAGTCTGGAAAGCAATTTTGGGAATATCTTCTGCCTTGATCTTCAACTGGTGGTAACCCGACCGAAGATCAATCTTAGAGAAAAATTTCGCTCCGTTTAACTGATCGAACAAGTCATCAATTCTAGGCAATGGATACATATTCTTTATAGTGACTTTGTTCAATTGCCGATAATCGACGCACATCCGCATCGAGCCATCTTTCTTCTTAACAAATAACACCAGGGCATCCCACGGTGAGACACTTGGTCGAATGAAACCAAGGCCTTACAATTCCTCCAACTGAGTCTTCAACTCCTTGAGTTCAATAGGGGCCATTCTATACGGAGCCCTGAAAATAGGAGTTGTGCCTGGTGCAAGCTCAATCACAAACTTAATCTCCCTGTCTGGAGGCAATCCTGGCAACTCCTCTGGAAATACATCCAGGAATTCACTCACAACTGGAATAGTCGATGAGTCCTTTGCCTCGGGGTTAGCTAAGCTCAACGCCGCAAAACGAGCAATATCTCTACTTTTTAACCCGCGAAAGTGGAATGGTTTTCCTTCTATTGGCTTGAAGAGTATCATTTTCTCAAAGCAAGCTACATGCCCGTGATGTGCCGCTAACCAATCCATTCCCAATATCACGTCAAAGTCTTGGAATCCAAGAACTATTAGATCAACCGCCAACTCGTGGCTTCCCACTTGAACCACACTCTTTCTACACACTTTATCCGCCAATACTGTTTTGCCAAGAGGAGTCGAAATGGCTAACTCCAGTTCTAGCTGACTAGGCTCCATAGAAAAGCCTTCTGAGAAGCTCGGTGAGACAAACGAATGAGTAGACCCGGTATCAATCAACACTCGAGCTAAACATTCATTGATTAGTAAGGTTCCTGAAATTTCAACTAGCTACGTCAATCCATGCATCACATCATATGTATATAGGTAGATAGATATATAGCACGCCACATACGTACACAATGAGTAAAGCATAACATGACAATCGCGGATAAAAGAATAACTCTAAATGCGTACCTTGCACCAGATCATCAGATGCAAGTGCATCACCCTCTGTCAAGGCAAAAACTCACCCCTGGTTCGCTTGGCGAGGCGGAGGTGTAGGCTGGGTAATCTGGGATGACGCCTGGTATGATCCTGTTGGGTGTGCTGGGGGCCTAATCCTCTGAGACTGGACTGGTAAATACCGACTGGGGCAATCCCTAATCACATGGCCCTGGCGACCACAATGAAAACATCCACCCGATGCCTTTCGGCAATCTCCTGCCGAGTGCCTTCGGCCGCACAAAGTGCAGACATCGTGTGTATAGGTCGGAGGTCGGAGGTGGAGCATACCTCACCGTCTGAGGTGCAACTGGCCGTGGAGCTGGAAGAGCCTGAGGTCGCGGTGCCTGAGGCATATACTGCCATGGAGCTAGAGGCGCATAAGATGGCCTCATCGGTGGTGCTGGCCACGCATACTGATAAGGGCTGGTATGAGCCCGCCTCTCTAGAGGTGCTGAACTACTGGCTTGGCCTCTTGCCAACTCCCTCTTCTTGGACACAGCCTCGGAATTCGCCTTGACCAATAAGGCTTTGTCTACTACCTCAGGGTAGGTAGCATGTCTGAAAATCGAAACCTTCTCCATGATAACATCTTTGAGCCCTTGCTCAAACCTTCTCGCCTTCATTGCCTCGGTGGCAACCATGTAAGTCGCGAAGCGTGATAGCTCCGAGAACTTGGCCTCGTACTGAACCACCGACATAGAGCCCTGCTCAAGGTTGATGAACTCCTTCTCTTTCCTTTCCCGTGCTCCAACCGGAAAGTACTTCTTATAAAAATTATTCTTGAACTCCTCCCAAGTACAAGGTTGACCCTGTATGGTCAAATCTCGTGTCCTCAAGGCGGATAACCACCAATGGTGGGCTTCGCCCTCTAGCATGAAAACAGCCCATGCCACTTTCTCTTCCTCTATCGGAGAGAGAACCGTAAATATCTTCTCCACTTGGAGGATCCAAGCCTCCGCAGCAAGAGGATCCACACTCCCATGGAATGATGGAGGCCTCAATCTCCTGAATGCCTCAACCCCAGCTGTACGATGCATTGGAGCCGTAGGCAGTGGAGTAGGTGCCACCAAAGGAGGTATAGTCTGTCGAGCCGTCAGAATGGCGAGAGTCTCAGCAATAGAGCCTAAGATCTGAGAGAGGTCCGGCTGCTCATCCTCATCTCGTGAAGAAGAGGAAGCTCTAGTGTGTAGCCCACGACCCCGTGTGCCCCACCTCATGACTAAAGTCCTGAGAACAATAGCACCACATGAGTCTCACTTGAAACCACAATTTATCACAATTCCATTTCAAAATAATTCAATTTGTATTAATTGTATAATACTAATATACATCGCATCACAACCATCGGTGTATTTATAATATTATACCTTGGTGTTCTAGCGTTCCTAAGACTCGTACTTGGTTGAAGCAACCATTTTGACTAAGACTAAAGTTTAGTCTTACACTTGGATCACGACTCGCTCCTGACTTACTTCATTCCTAACTTGTTTCCTGACATATGCTCTTGTCAAGCCGTGGTATAGATTCTAAGTGACCCTAAAGACCTAAAGCCTAAGCTGTGATACCACTTCTTGTCGCGACCCAAAACCCACCCTAGGAGTTAGAGTGAATCTTGGACGACTCATCCTGACTTGCATGACTTGCTTGACCAAATTAACCTGCAAAAGACCTGGAGCATATACAAAGAGGATATAAACAGCGGAAACATACTCTAACATAGCACAGCGGAAGACTTAACCAAACCTCTATGTATATACATATAACCCAAGTTCAATACAAAAAGGAAATTAAAACAAAGAAAGCGCGGACATGCCCACCAAAATACATGGATATAACTACTCTCTAGCTCACCCACAGCTATCCACTCAGAATCTACCACCACCTAATAATAACCCTCACCCTGAGGTTCCTCCACAGGCTCCTCGACGTACTCCTCCTCCACCCAAGGGCTCGGAGCACAGACATCAAAAGGAGCAACCGCTCCGCTATCACCTGTCGACATAAGAAGTATGGCTGAGCATGGAATACTCAGCGTGTACCAAATGCTAACCAACAGCCATAGAACAACAACAATGTTACACATATATAAAGCATGAAACAATTTAGATCATAATAGGAAAGTAAAGCAGTTTATAATCATGCTTGCATTTTCGTCTTGAAATCATTGTGTGCTTGACTTGACTTGAAATATCCTTTTCGTACTTGAAAGCTTGTCATGTTTGTCTTGCTTGATCTTGTCGAGCGTGTCGCACGTGTCATGCCATGCCATGCGTGTCAAGCGTGCTTGCTTGTGAGATACACTTGTGAGATATCCTTGTGAGATGCACTTGAGAGGGAAGGGAGACCCTTCTTTATGCAATGCACTTGAGAGGGAAGAGAGACCCTTCTTTATGAGATGCATGTACTTGCGAGGGAAGGGAGGCCCTTCTTTATGCTATGCACTTGTGAGTGAGGGGAGACCCCTCGTGGAATGTTTGTTCTTGTTTTCTTGTGAAAAGCGAGGTAAAACATATCGTAGGATATGTCCCACCTCTAAACTTCGTTCTTGAAAATACGATAAATCATGTCATGCATGCCGTGCTCATGGAGGTCATGTGCATACTTGCATTTGAATTTAAACATGACATTTGGGGGATTTCACAATGTATAGCATATAGCAATTTCGAACAAATAAACATTCATCATATTTTAGGGAAAACAAGAACTCATGCTATCATAATCCCTAACAAGTTACATAAGTAATTTAGCATGCATTTTCTTAATTTATACTCATTTCACTCACCTTGGCATTTCATCAAACATGGGTTGTGTACGTTATTCATTAAACATACATCATGCTTTTCTAGGTGGGTTTATATTCACCACATACTTGTGCGTTTATTATTGGTACAATGCCCTTCCCCTTTCTCATTCATTACATCATTCACACGGCATCCAATCGCCAATAACCATCTCCATCCACATCATCCATACATTCAAATCGTAGCACATCATAGATAATGAATAACAAGGAATGGGGAAAGAAAAGGGAAATCTATAACTAGGAGGGTAGCAAAAGGTACCGACCTTGATCAATGAGGAAGAAAGCTCCTCCAAAACGTGCGTGAGTTGCTGCCCTAGCTTGAGGAGAGTGCTCCACGAGTGCTTGAACCGGAATCTTGAAGCAATCCAAACTTGAGGCGATTTAGGGTTCACAAACCCTTTGATTTCTTCTCAAAAATCAAACCCTAGGTTAGGAAAACCCTTCTCTTCTCTCTTCCTCTCTAATATTTCCTAAGTGTGGTAAATGAGCCCTAAAGGCTCGGGCAATCCTATATAGGAAAGGGTTTAACGCCCAAAAGATGAAAACGCCCTTAATGAAATTTCTGCAAAAACACGAAGACCGAGCGATCGGTGTTTATGATCGATCGATCGGTTGCCTACCGAGCGATCGGTGTGTTGACCGAGTTCTCGACCAAAAATCAACTCTCTGGAAAATTTCCCCATACAAATTTTTCAACCAGTCGATAGCCTCCGATCGATCGGTTTTGGACCGATCGATCGCTCCATGGACCGAGCGATCGGTGGTCTATAGGTCCAAACTATTTTGGCCATATCTTTTGACTCGTTCGTCAGATTTTGACGATTCAACTTGCGTTGGGTTCGTACTTCAAAAATGAACATTTCTGATGTTCAAAATTTTTAATTTCTTCCTTATTTATTAATTGTACTACATTAAAGGCAAATTGGCTACGAAAGTGCCATGTATTAAGCATGAAAAAGTCCGGGGCTCTACATTCTCTATTTTTCTATTACTTGGGCTTTACACAGGGCCCAGACCAGGTAGAAGGCCATTCTAGGCCCTACCATGCTATCTGGGCCCACCCTGACCAGACCATACATTTTAATCAGGGTTAACTCAACCCGGTTAGCATTAACCATGGTTAAAGTCTTTTAACCCTTGGAAAAGCTTGGACAAATCGCAAAAACATTCAAAAAATACAAATAGACCAAAACAAATTTACCTTGGTTCCCTCAACCATGGTTAGCAGTCCTAACCATGGTTAGCAGTCCTAACCACTGTTAATTTATCCCTTAAACCCGGTTAACAACCCTAACTATGGTTAAATCACTTTTGGCCCACCAGGCCTAATCCCTTAACCCTGGTTAGCAATCCTAACCATGGTTAAATCTCTTTTGGCCCAACGGGCCCAATCCTTTAGTCTACTGGACTAACCCTTGGCCTACTGGGCTTAATCCCTAGTCTACTAGACTAATCCTCGGCCTTCGGGCCCAAACCATGCACTTGACCAATCCGGTCGACCAAACCCTAGCCCCCAGCCTAGACCCTTAGCCACTCCCGGTGCACACACACTCCCCTTATCCTTGGCACAGCAAATGTCAAAACTATGCTCGGTCTGATCTCACCCTTGTGAGTATGTAGGCAACCTAACTAGGGTTCGAGCCTAGTTAGTTTTTCTTTCTTGGGTTAGTATACTTTAAACACTTAAGTATTTGAATAATTTTGACTTTAATTTGGCTTATACCTAGGGAGTAGATAACCATTGTAAAATGGGGGTCCTGGGTTACCTAACACCTTCCCCGGGACTTAACCGAACCTCTTACCTAGAATTTCAAGTTGACTATAAAAATTTATCCACAACTCGGGGACTTATCCCTTCTGAATTAATAAGTGGCAACTCTCAAATCACACCCATGAGGCGAAATCCCATACTGACAGTGGACGTTTCCTGATGCATCACGTGGGACTAGTCTAAGTCTGGCCCAGGATGTCGCGACCCCAAATCTCACCTAGGAGAAATAGGACTTTGGCATCGTGACCTATACTTCAAACCATCCTGTAAGAGCATATAAGGCATGCTAAACAATGAACCTAAAAATTTCTTTCTTCTATATACAACCTTTCAGGTACCAATGTTTACAATAACTAAAATATAAACTAAGATATGTACATAAGATCTCTAGCTTGAGTTACCAACTCAAACAGATACAAAAATCCGAGAAATGAAAACCTAAATACATCTCTCTCCCTCTCATCCACCCATTAGTGGGGACACCTGACAAGGTCCCTCTATATACACCTCCTCAAACCATGATTTTGGAGCGTGTGTGTCTACCTGTGTACTTGTCAACAAGAAAGTTAAGCCCCATAGCATCAAAGACGGCGACTTTATTCTCTAAAAAATATTGTCAAACCCCTGACCCGAGGGGAAAATTCACCCCCAACTACGTAGACCCATACATTGTCCAAGTAAAATTCTATGTCGGTGCCCTTCGACTCGGACGTATGGATGACGAAGACCTCCCAAAGCCCATCAATATGGACAAAGTCAAACGATACTACGTTTAGGGTCTAGTTTGATAGGCGCTATACACTCTTAGTTTCTCCGAGAAAGGACATGAGGCCATCTTTGGCACACTCCCTCCTTATCCCAGTAATGTAACCCTTTCACATCAATGTAATCGCTAGTTAGCCCCTCGAGGCTAACAAGCCTTTCTTTCAAGAACCTTTTATTAGGGATACCCTACCTTGCCATCAGTGGCACTAGCCCAAACTACGTCATGACCTAGACCTGCAAAGGGTACGTAGGTAACCTGAATGGTTAGTCACGATCACTACAAAATAGAAGTTGAAGCATACTCAAGTTCAGAGACTCCCCACAGAGGCGATCTATCCCAAAATTCTTCCCAATAGAATCAACTCATCATCCCCCAAAGAGTCTATCTCTCCCAGAATTCTCCCCAAAGGAATCAGCCTCACTAAAAAAATCATCAAGCAGGGATAATCTCTCTCAATACTCCCCAAATGAGCCTACCTCAAACGGAGAAGATCCTCACAAAGTCAACCTCTGCTATAGAGGAGAATTCCCCAGTGTTGTAAAAAAAAACTTCAAGAGAGTGCAAGTCAATAGCTGCAAAAGCAATTATGTCCCCTAGCCTACATTTCATCTCATTCTAAGTCCTCCTAGATTCCCTAGAAACTATAAGTGCAAGCACTATCTCACATCTACATTCTCAGCAGACTGTTGTCCAGGGCAATGAAGGGAGAAGATCCAGATCCCCTAAAAATTATGGGCATGAGTGAAAACCGGTAATGGCCTCATTGCGCAAAAAAATACGCAATCTCAAACCAAGTCTTGTGACTAGGGGTAAAAAAGTGAGAAAAATCAATCAGCTTCGCAGGCATGAGGAAAACCGACAACGGATCCATCGTGCAAAAGTTAAATGAATCCTATGACTTGGTCATTCTAAGGGTAAAAAAGGGAGAAAAAGATGAAAAACGGTTTGGAAATAGAATCCAACAGCGACCTATCACTCCGGACTGTCCCCAATAGAGATTCCCCCCATGAGTTCCCCTATAACGTGTAAATTTTGTTATAATCAAATTGCCTCTATTGTTGCATGGAGTTTATTATTTTGTGTGGGGGACTATCCTTTCATGATTATGGGGTGCTATATGGCATCCCATAAGATTTTTAAAAGAAACGGATCCTTATCTTGGGATCCCCAAAGTTATGAGAATCTCCGTTTGAGATCCTCCAATTGAATGCCATCTTAATTCATGAGATTTAATCTCATGGACACGTATTAGTCTCTTGGAGACTGGCAACTAACTGGTTGATCCATGAGGTTTACCCTCATAAATCAGATATATATTAGCCTCTCGGAGGCTAGTACTTAGCAGGATTGAATCTGTGAGATTTTTCTTCATGAATCATCCACGTGTTAGCTTCTCAGAGGTTGGCACCTAAAGGGTTGACCTGTGAGGTTTATCCTCACGGATGACACATGTGACAGCCTCTAGGAGGCTGACACCTAAAGGGTTGATCCGTGAGATTAATCCTCACGGATTAGACAAGTGTCAGCCTCTCGAAGGCTGGCACCTAGGGTGAATCTATTGTTGCCCAGTTAATGGACCCTAGAGGGGGGGTGATTAGGGTCAATGGCAATTAAAAATTTAACTAAGTGATTAATACGGAATTAAAAAGTAATCACAATTATTGCTACAAGCTAGAACATAATTAATAGAGAGAGGGAGAGACAAAGATACCAGATACAAGATATGTTATCGGGGTTCAGCAACTTGCCTACGTCCCCGCCTTTAAGCTTCTTGCTTTAAGGATTTTCCCATGATTCCACTAATCGCACTCTTCTTTACGGGCAAAGAGTAAGCCTTACAATCTTTTTCACAGGCTTAGGATCAAACCACTTCAAGAGAAACCATCTCTTGGACACAAGAAAACCATCTTCTCAAATGGTACTAGAATCCTCGATTCTTGACTTTAACTTTTACAGAAATTGTTGGATATAAAATCCGAATTTGAAAGCTCCTAACTGAGCTAAATAAGAATGGAATACAGAGCTAATAATCACTCAAGATTGATTGGAATTGAATGCTTAAAGAATGAGGGATTGGGATTCTAGGTATTCAATGTAAAAACAGAGTATTGATTGCTGGAGAGTATTGAATAATCAATGTATGAATGAATAGTGTTAGAATCTTGTTTTCAATTCATAAATAAGCTCTATTTATAGTTGAGCAATCAATATGGCTGTTGGGAGCACATTTAATGCGAACTAGCCATTGAAAACTAGCTGTTTCACTCATTCCCGCAAGCACTCGTCAACAAGTGAGTATGGAAAAGCCCAGAGTTGTTGCCAAATGAAAACAGTAAGCAATTGAGACTTTCTGTCATTCCACTCGTCGACGAGTCTCTTCCACTCGTCTACGAGTTCACTGAAAAATTTCAGGGAACTCATCTGTAATGAGACCAAAGTGATGGGAATGGTGTTGTGGTCCTTAGGCAATCTTAATATTATCATTTTAAACATTTTTAGGCCCTAATTAAGAATAATGTCCAAATTATTCTAGGTCTCCTAGGGTCTATCTATGTAACCTCTGAGCAATCATATCCAATGTCTTGAGGACTTTACAAGGTCCTAGACATTTTAAACTTTGACACTAGTCTCCATTGAGTGATGATCTTGTCCTGGAACTTATAGAGCTTCAGTTTTGACTTGATTTCATGAATTGGCTTGAGTCCTTGAAGCTTTTTCCCTTGAAATGACTAGTACTTGGACTTTGACCTTGATGACCTTGAGTGGTTGAATTCTTCAATTCTTCATATCTTGAATGATGATCTTAATATCATTTTTCTCTAAAATTTCACATTCTAAATGGAAATATTAGTATCACAAAGATCATTCCATTATTATGTTATCATCGAAACTATTAAGGGTACCTAGAGTTGTAACCTTGAGGCTAACATCTATGAGATTTGTCCTTACGGATCAGACATGTGTCAGCCTCCCAGATGCTGGCACTCAAGAGTCATCAATAAGGTTTTGGCCCTCCGGATTGGACACATGTCAGCCTCTCAGAGGCTGGCACTAAAGAGTCATCCGTGAGGTTTTGGCCCTCACGGATTGGATACATGTTAGTCTCTCAGAGGCTGACACTAAATAATCATCCGTGAGGTTTTGGCCCTCACGGATTGGATACATGTCAATCTCTCAGAGGCTGGCATTTAAGAGTCATTCGTGAGATTTTGGCCCTTATGGATTGGATACATGTCAGCCTCTTAGAGGCTAGCACTTAAGAGTCATCTGTGAGATTTTGGCCCTTACAGATTGGACACGTGTTAGCCTCTCAGAGGTTGGTATTTAAGGTTATATCCGTGAGGTTTGTCCTCACTGATCAGGCACGTGTCAGCCTCTCGGAGGCTAGCATTTAGGATTATATCCGTGAGGTTTTTCCTCACAGATCACCCCTCCCTGCCATGCTTATTGGTATAATGGCCAGCTATCAGCATTTAATGCTGACAGTCTAAAGGACCGCACGTGTTATTGGCACGCGACTCTAAACCATCTCTTAGAGAGTCGGAGATCAAGTGTGTGCAATTGCACATACACCTGGGCAATGGACTATGAGATTTCACTACCCACATCCCCAGTGGACCTTTATTATAAAATCCCCAATAGATCCCGGTAAAAAACCCCAGTAGCTCTCTTTACTTCCCAATGGATTCCTGATAACGATCCTCAGCAGTTTCCCCGACAAGAGTCTTCAACTGCGGCGAGAGCAGCAGCCCACAAGAGCAAATCCTCTTTGGATCATACTCTACTCTCCAAGAGAAAAAGACAATTCACAAATCCCTAGCAAGCCCTAACAAATATAATTTACTGGCAAATCTGAAAGCTGATTAAGTATCTTTATCCAAAATTTATAATTTTGCAAAAGTCTACAACACTTTTCTAAAAAGCAAAATTTATTCAAAACAAAATTTTTTGTATCACAATCTGCTTGTATCAACCAGCACTAGCTGCCTTGACGAGACAACCAGAAGGAACCGATGACGCACATCCCTATAAGTCGCAGTCAAGGGAGTCATGTAAAAGTATCTTCGTCTTCATCCCCAGCATGACATCATTTTGGATAAATCCACCCAGGCATAACGCCATACCCAACGTGAAAAAACTTCTCAGCATCACTAAAAGTGACCAATATATCCATTTTAGCGCCTCTGGGCCATTTCAACATCAAAATCAACCTGACTAGTGCCTCTGGGACATGTCAGCTCAATATCTATCCGGCTAGTATCTCCAAGACATGCCGCAATCCTTGTCATCAACGCATGTACCATTGACAAACCATCGGCTAATGCCGCATCTTGTCAACATGCTGACACACCTGCATGTCCTTCTTCCGACACCCCATGTGTCCCCGACATCATTGTGTGTACCATTGACAAACCATCAGCTAATGTTGCACTTTGTCAACATGTCGACACACCCCCATGTCCTCCTGCTGACACCCCCGTGTATCCCCGACATCATCGTGTGTACCATTGACAAACCGCTGCCCGACGTTACACTTTGTCAACATGTCGAAACACCCATATGTCCCCATTCAATACCCCCATGTGTTCCTTTCATCACCGTATGTGCCATTGAAAAACTACTGGCTAATGTCACATCTTGTCAACATGGTAACACACCCGCATGTCCATCTGACCACATTTTAGTGCATCCTTAACATCTTGTGTCTTTTGATCTATTTGGCTAGTATCTTCGGGTGATGCCACAACAATCGATCCGGCTAGTGCATTCAGGTGATGCCTTTCCAATCTGTTGGCTAGCGCCTTTGGGTGATGCCACTTCAATCCATCTGGCTAGTGCCTCCGGGACATGCCATCCCTTCACTATATGTTACTCACAAAAAACCTAGAGAACTGACATGCATCACATAAGTCTCACAACTCTACACATGTCAAGAGTGATAATATGTTTTGCATAATTGTATGTTTTCATGTTCTCCGCACATGAATTGTAAGATATGTTACTTATGTTAAAGCATAAGGATGTGGATATGTTATTGTATATTGTTAGCTAGACCCTGTATACATTGAGCTTTTGTTTGCACAACTGTACTTTTATATCAGTAGTTAGAGGAGGGTTCAAGATTTGTGCTCCACCACCTTGGATAGAGGAGTACACCGAAGAACAAGAAGGTGATCCCCAGGAGGAGGAGATCAATCTGGATTTTATATTAAAAAAAAGCCACTCAAGGGGAGTGGGGGGTTTGGCACAGACCCCTACTTGTTTATTAAAATAAAAATAAAAGGGGGGGGGGGGGGGGGGGGCAAAAACCTTACCCCAACAACTGAACCAAAAAAAGAAAAATAAAGCAAATGGGGGGGGGGGGACATAAACCTTATCCCTACAACTGAACCAAAAAAGAAAAATAGAGCAAACAGAGGGGGGGGCGACAATCCAACTATAAAAAGGGGGGGGGGGGGGGGGAAAAAAAACTTACCCCTACAACTGAACCAAAAAAGAAAAATAGAGCAAACGGGGGGGGGGGGGGACAATCCAACAATAAAAAGAGGGGGGGAGGGCAAAAGGCCTTACCCTTACAGATAAAAATACCAAACTTAGACCTAAACAATTCTGATATTACCAATACCCATTTTGTCCAAAAGACTTAAATCATTAATCGTGGCTGGGATATTATCAGAAGAAAAAGAATCAAACATCATCAAATCACAGCCAATGTTGGCTAACCTATCAGCTATGCGGTTGGCTTCTCTATAAACATGCTTAAATGAATGACTATCCTGAAGAAAAACTTTAATCTCGATATCCCTATACCAGTTCTGCCAATAATGAGATCCTCTACCATTCCATGTGTCAACTAGAATTTTAGAATCAGATTCTATATCTACATTACAAATATCAAGATGATGACATAACAAAAGCACATCAAGAAGAGCCTGAGCCTCCACCAAGTTATTGCTACAAACTCCATTATAAGAAAAAAAATCCAGCCACTATGTCTCCATTATGATTTCTAATAACACCTCCTCCACCTGATATCCCTGGATTTCCTCTTGATGCACCATCAACATTAAGTTTCATTCTACCTCTAGGAGGACAAAGCCACTTAAGATGAACCATTCCATCAATGGGAGTCAAGTCTAGATCATTCTTAGCATAGTAAGAACCAATGTCCAAAATTTTTCTCTTAATATTATTCAGCAAAGTTCCAAATCTTCTTGCCTTAGATTCATATTTTCGTTTACACCTCTCAGTCCAAATTTCTCAAACTATCAATGCAAGGATAAGGAGAACAAGAACATTTTTCCTAGAAGAAACTCCTCGATACCATCTCTTAATACGACAGTGAATATTATCCTGAGTATAAACTGGGATGAGACAGCAATTGGAGAAAAAAATTCCAGAGAGCAATAGCAATATCACTTCTAATAAACAAGTGGTATACGTTTTCCATCCTGACATTCTCACAACAGCAACATCTACTAACCATTGGAATTCCCAAACCTTAAATAGCTGAATCAGTTGGAATAGCATTATTCAAAAGTTTCTAGCAAAATATCTAAATTTTAGTAGGGACAATAGGGTGCCATAGAACTGAAAACCAAGGATGAGCATGGTTTTTCTCCTTCAGAATGTTCCAAGCTGATTTAACAGAAAACTTCCCATTTGGAGACTTATTCTAGATAAAAACATCTTTATCATTTGAAGTGGTAAAACCTCCGGCTTTAATATTTTCAATAGTAGAAGGCATCAAAAAGGGATTCACTTGAGATAATTCCCAGTTACCAACTGAATCAAGGATGTTAGACCAATCTGCAGGATTACTTTCCATATTATTGAGTATAGAACATTAGTTGTTTATTTCAATTTATTTAAGGGATGTAATAAGACAATTTCAGATTTTATTGTTTAGGTTTGTTTTCAGTCATTGATCGTGTTGATTGATCAAGTTCACTTTGATATTCCTAATTGGTCAGACAAGTTGATTAATTATAGTTATTATTTCAATTGTTGGAATTATTATTAATGATTAAGAAAAATTTTCAGGTTCATATTTAGCATGCCTTGTCTATTTTAAGGATAAGGATTGGATATTTACTGTCACGGGTCCAAAGTCTCATTATGACCAAGATGAGATTTTGGGATGTGACACAGAGCTAGGAATATGTCCTTGGTACTGAAGAAAATTAATGGGAATGGCGTATGGGGCCTTGAGGGCGTAGGCCCCGAGAAAAAAAAATTGGGTAATGGGTTGTGGTCATAAAATTCATTCATATAGCATTCCAATAAGGGAATTGCTATTGAGAATGTCTAGGGTGGAGACCACCGTGAAACCATTCCCAGCAACACAAAGAAACAAAAAAAAAGTGCACGTGCACGCCTCCCTGCTTGACACATATTCATTTTAACACTCATTAATTATGGTTAAGATTTATTCACCCCTATGGTTTATACATCTACCCTTAGTTTTTAGAAAAAATAATTAAATCTTGAGTTAATAAATCTTAACTATAGTTAAGGGACACATGGATGCCTAAAATATCAATCCCTTTATATAATACATATTAAAACAAATTACAATTTTTTTTTTTTTTGGGGGGGGGGGGTGTCACTATATTCAAAATTAAGATATTATGGATTTTATTAAAACTAATATACCTATAATTTAATTGATTTTTAAAAAAAATTAGGGGGGCCATGCCCCCCGCCCCTGGTACCCGTGGTTCCCTTTTTGTAACAAAATGGCCTGTCCTCATTGTTCCACGCTTCTATTTTAAATACTCACCTATACTGTGGTTAAGATTCACTCATCCCTAGGGTTAAGCAATCCAACGACGGTTTTTTTTTTAAATCTTAGTTTTGATTTAGTTAAGCTTAACTAGAGTTAAAGGGGTGTTAAAAGGGACACGAGGACACCGGGGGTAAGATATGAAACGGACCCATGGGTCCGCTAAGTAGTGCAAAAAAAATATATGTTAATGAGTAGTATTCATTTGAAGTATAATTTTGTCAAGAATACTCGCATTTCTTTATAATAATAAAACAAATGACTTTACCAAAATTGTTTTATTATGAAACTAGCGGATGGCACGTGCGTTGCACATGAGAGCGAGGGGAAGGAGTTAACCACAGTTAATGGGAGTTAAAAGGGACACGTGTTAACCCACTGGTGCAATTGAACTCGGGGCCTCGAGTTCAATCACGATTGACTGTGATTCTATTCTTTAAATAGATAGATGAGGGTAGTTTGGGAATTAAAGTAAAACATTAAATTAAAGTTTTGTTTTATATAAGGGTAGTTTAGGAATTTCGGAACATTCAGGCTACGCGTGCCTCTCCCATTATAATAGTAAAGATAAAGTAGAAGAGACAAGAGTATTTGAAGTAAGAGTATTTGAAGTATGATATGGGATCATCTTGGTCTTATGATTATCCTAAGTCCTAAAAGATGTGCCGGTTCTCAATTTTCTAATGTGAAAGGAAATGGCTCTCTTCTATAGAATTCAACAATGCGAATCCACATCTCGCACCACTAGAGTGGTCCCGGACCTCTCTTAAACAAGTCAAATTATATGCGTAGCGCCTGGGTTGGATTGCGAATCGATACAGTTTATTAAACCCATTAACACAAACCAACTCGTTTACATGTCGAGAAAGGCAAACACAAAGCCAACCCCGATAAGGAACTTTAAACGTTGCTTGCACTGCTAATCTGTTTACATAATTAAATAAAATATCTATTTTAAAAAAAATTAACTAAAATTAATATAAAAATAAATAAATTAATTAGATATTATGACCCAATGGTCTAAAAACCCTAATTAACGCTATACGAACATGTTGAGAAAACAAAAGAGTTCTGGTTAGAGGATTGCAAGATTCTTCAAAGCTGGCCACATCAATTAACTTTCAACACATTGAGAAAGAGAAATAAAGTTAAAATAAAATAATAATTTTACTGCTAAATGCCAATTTGTAACTGGGGTGGTCAGTTTGGAAGAAGACCCACTCATGAAAAACCTCAACCTAGGCCATGCAAATGGCAGGCGGTTTTGAACGGGATGACAGGTTGGGTCTGAAACTACCACCCATGAAGTAATAAGAGAGTATTAAAAGACTCGTGGTCTCTCAAGCCAAGTGTAAACTCGTACTAATAACCAAACACTTCCTATAAGATATTGTATGTGACCAAGTGTAAACTAATAACCAAACACTTTCTAAATCATTTATCTAACTAGGGGTTAGGGGGTTAGTACTAATGGTGGGCACTCAACATCCCCACCAAGACTCGAACATGAATCACGCCTCTGACATGAGTCACACCCAGTGGCGGAGCCAGGATTCTTTTGCAGGGGGGCTAACAACCAAAATTTTTTTTTTTTTTAGGGTAAGTTCATCGGCCATGTGTCAATTGGTGTCCGTTTTTAAAGAATATATATAGTTATTTTTCAGAAGTTTAGGGGGGCTAGAGCACCCCATCCCAACCATCTCCGCCCTTCTCCTATGCTGCGTCCCTAATAGGACAGTAAAAAAAATAAAAAAATTCCCCAAATTTCAGGGGGACTTCAACCCCCCTGGCCCCCATGTGGCTCCGCCCCTGGACTCACACCTCCCCAAAGGGAGACACGGAACCAACGGGATAAGCCCATGGTGTGTCCTTAACAAGTTGGGTTGTCGAAAAAGAAAAAGATTAGAAAAAAAAAGATTGCCCCGTTGATGGTCGAAAATCAAATAGGAGTAAGTGTGAAACGAAGAAAAAGTTGTGGAAAACCATCCAGACACTCTCAAGACAAGAGGACCACCACTACTTTTATTCAATAGTCAATCAATGCCGCCTCTCACGCTCTATGGTTACAAGTCAGCGCATTTGATACTCTGTTTTTTAGATTTTTCCTTAACTTCTGTTAGTTTGCCTATAAATTGTCAAAACAAAAGAACGTAAAAATAGGAATTTTTTTTTTTACATATGTTGATGATGGTTATTGAAAAGTTTGATTTGTGAAATTTTGAATTTAAAGATGTTGTTCATAATTCAATAAAATAATGACACGTGGTTCAAAAGATGTTCTAACATATCACGTATATTAAAATCATTTTTGAAAGTTGGTTAACAGAATTCCATGTTTATCTGATGATTCTAGCCATTAGTGATCAATAATGATTTTAAGCTCTTATGCTTTTAGTTCATAAAAAAGGATTTTTTTGCTCATTAATGACAAATTTACCCTTATGTCACTAATGAAAGATTGAAACTATTGTGCCTCTCATGCTATTGACACAAATTCAAGTCCTAACGCCTTTGGATATTGTTTCAGGCTCTAACGCCTTTGGATGTTATTTTTGAGTCCTAACGCCTTCGGATGATGTCTCAGGCTTTAAATGCTTTTGATGCTAATTCAGACTAAAACGCCTTCGGATATTCTATATGGCTTTATTGCCTTGCTCTGGCTTTCAACGCCTTTCTCTTGATGATGGATGTGATATGGATTTGTACCCTCCTGGTATGCCTTTCTGATGACTTCTGCCAGAAAGAAGATTTGTTTTGTCAGGGGTGAACGGTATGGATTGGTACCTCCCCGTGGGAATGAGTGTGGCTGTTTCCCCTCATTACCTATTCCAGTGGAGCATGGATTACTTCCTGGGCTGACAGTCAGGGAGAAAGCATTGAGGATGGATTTTTTCTCAGTTTCTCTTAAGGCCTGACGGGAAGGGTGTCCTCGTCCAACACCTATGATTTCCCTATTGGACCTGAGCTACGGGAAGGGTGTCCTCGTCCAACACCTATGATTTCCCTATTGGACCTGAGCTACGGGAAGGGTGTCTTCGTCCAACACCTACGATTTCCCTATTGGACCTGAGTTACGGGAAGGGTGTCTTCGTCCAACACCTACGATTTCCCTATTGGACTTGAGATGATTATTAGATGATTATTATCATCGTTATTATTTATTACTCTAGAGGAGTGTTGCTGTCTGGACACTAATATATTACCTCAGTAGGACAGTACACCATGAAAGCGTATGACCCGCTTTTACGATGTAGTTACCAATTACTTTTGGGGGAGGATGATGAGTTGTGGTTTGGAGGGCTTAGATAGAATTTGTTAAAGGATGGATATTGTGAATACCGCTTTTAACCTTTGAAGAAAATATTTGAAAGCTTTGGTCATAAGAGCTTAAAGGAGGTATGGTGACAAAACGCCTTTATCTTGATGAAATCCAATATTTTCTCTCTAGAAGTCGGTTACAAAAACGGTTATGACAGCTGTACAAGTTGGTTACAATTTTGATAATCACCTATAAATAGAGGTGACCCCTCCTTGTCGAGAAGGAGAGATTTTCCTTGAGTTTCCAGAAGATTTTCCAAAAACAACCAGATTTTTCAAACAAAAATTTACAGAGAGAGAAAGTAAAGGATTCATCAAGAAAAACATTTTGTCACTACTTTTCTTCATCGTTCTTTCTTCTCTCCCTCTGAATCATTTCCTTCTTTTTCCCCTTTTCTTTCTTGTGTTCTCTGAATCATTTTTCTCAAAAATAACTCAATTTAGAACGGTCTGGATATCAGATTTAGGCTAGATTGAGGTTGCATTAAACCCATTTCTTCAAAGATCAAAACACCCCCCTACATTTTTGGCGACTCTGCTGGGGAGTTCTGTAACAATTTTTGAGAGAAAATGGTGACTAAAAGAGGTGCTTCGTCCCAAGCACATGTTGTTCAAGAAGAAAATAGGGAAGAATCTCATACTTCCAGAGTGGAAGTTCCTGATCTTTCTGCTGTTCTTGGGCCTTTTCTTGCTCAGTTTCAGGCAACTCAAGTACAGATGCAAGCCCAGATGCAGGCTATCCAAACTCAGGTAGCAGCTCAGTTAGCAGCATCAGAAAAACAAATGCAGGAGTTTTTCAAAAAAGCCCATCGTGAAGATAATGTTCGCAATTCAGAGAGGATGCAGGAGCGTACACCTTCTCCATCTCAACATGACGAAGAAAATGACATGCACAATAATCCTCCCAGGAAAGATCCTATTCCTTCTTCTCCGCCCTGCAATCATCATGAGCAAGAAGGGAGGCATTCCTCATATATGACAGCCGAGGATTTCTCTGAAATGTTTGAAAAGGAGCAAGCAAAACGCTCTGGACTTTCGAATGCTTTCGATGCTAGACCTCCCTTTTCAGCAAGAATCATGAGAATGGAATATCCAGTAGGATATATCACGCCCCAATTCACTCTGTACAATGGAAGAACTGGAAATGCTCGAGAGCATGTAATACGCTTCACTGATGCATTAAGCAGATATGCTAACAATGAAGAGCTTCGTCTCCGCGAATTTGCTAAATCTTTGACTGATCGTGCCTTCACTTGGTACACAACTTTGGCTCCAAACTCTATTCACTCTTGGGAAGAAATGGTCACTATCTTTTCCAAGAAGTTTTTCTCTGTAGAAGACCGTGTTACTCTCAATACCTTGTCGAAAGAGCGGCAAAGACCTAATGAAGATCTGACACAATATGTTCGCCGCTTTCGATATTTGGTTTTAGATTGTCATGAACCAACAACTGAGGAGCAACTTGTACAAATATGTGTTGATGGAGCAGCAAAAGAATACAGAGCCTATTTGGAGGTAGCTACTATCCCTTCTTTTGAAAAGCTTTATGATGTTTCTCAAAGGCTCAACACAGTCATATCAAGAGCAACCCTACCAAGGTACGAAGATAGATATGGTAGGAGAGATAAGAGAGAATCAGCAATGGCGGCAGAAAATTCTGGAAGGCGGCCGTTTCAGAAAAATACTTCTTATCAGTCTGACAAAAAACCAAAGTACAACCCAGAAAGCATTCCACCTCCTTTTCCCTGTAGCATGGCTGAAGTACTACGAATTGTGGAAGTATGGATTGCTGATGGCGTTTTGTACTTACCATCACCATTCCAAAAGCCTACAGAAGAAGACAAACGAAGCAGCAAATACTGTGTGTATCACCAAACCATACGCCATTCAACAAAAGATTGTTTCTCTCTAAGGCGGATTTTTAATGACAAAATAGCTGCTGGACACCTGAAAATCTCAACTAATCCTGAAGGATCTGTCCATCAGGATCCTTTGCCAAATCATAAAGCGAAAGATGTGGTTGCTATGGTCTGTCATAATTCAGCAATTATGACAGAAAAAGAAATTGAAGAAGAAATTATCCTTAATAATCAGTCAGCAATAGAAACTCTTTCACAGAGTTCAAAGTTTAAAAACTTCTTTGACCAGATGCATTTCTCAAAAGCGGCAAGAATAGCTGCAACAGCGGCTTTGACAACAGTTGCAGAAGCTCATTCAGAACATTGTTTTCTTGCCTATTCTGCTACAAGAAAAGCAATGCCGGAAATTCAAGATGTGAGTTTTACTGCTGATGATATGAAAGCTTCATCGTTAGCTCACAACAAGCCTTTGTATGTTACAGCTTTAATAAATTCTATTGAAGCAAAAAGAGCACTGATAGACCCTGGGTCTTCTTTGAACCTTATCCCATTATCAACAGCAATAGCAATGGGATTAGATCCTTCAAAAATTTCTAAGCAACCAATAGAAATTTCAGGATTTGGAGGACAGTGCCAGAACACTATTGGCTATGCTACTATTAATCTTCAAGTGGGGCCAATAAATTCAGCAATAAGAGTCCATGTTATTGAAGCCAATGTAAGCTATCATATTCTTCTTGGCCGCCCTTGGATTCACAAGTTCCAGCTAATACCATCAACATTTCATCAATGTGTTAAAGGAACATACAAGGGGAAAGTCATCAGAATACTAGCAACTGCCACACCATTTGATAAAGCCGAAGCTCATATTTCAGAAGCATTGTTTTATGATGAGTTGGCTGAAGAAGGTGAAACCGCTTTTGAAAAGACCAAAGGAGTTATGCCACCATCATCCACTATTCTAACGCCATCAGAAATTTCAAAGGCCTCAAAAAGACCCCGAGACGAAAGTGTGAAAACAGAAATTCTAAAGGGGAATGCTATCAAAGAATCAAGAACTGGGGGCTGTAAGAGGATAGTACAACCAGATGGAAAGGTTGTATATATCTTATGACAATCAAAGGAAACTGATTCATCAAAAGGAAATCAGATTCCCATGATGGATCAAATATTTCAAGCAGAAGAAATAAGTGAAATTGGGGAAGCGCCAGAACAGATGCAGGATGGTGTAAAAGCGGTACAAGAAAGCCTTGAAGAAGTAAACATTGTAGAAAGTCTATCAGAAAAGCGTCCGGTACTTATCAGTTCCAAGTTAACCCCAAAAGAAAAAGAAGAATTGATAAATTTGCTCAAAGAGTACCGAGATATTTTTGCATGGAATTATGAAGAAATGCCGGGGTTGGATCCTACATTGGTTACACATAAATTGAATATTGAGCCAGGATATGTACCAATGAAGCAAATGCCAAGAAAATTCAGACCAGATATTGAAGATCAAATTAAAATAGAAGTTGAAAAGCTTTTGAAAGCAGGTTTTATCAAGCCAATTCAGCATCCAACTTGGTTAGCCAATATTGTACCAGTCAAAAAGAAGAATGGGCAAATTCGTTGCTGTGTTGATTTCCGGGATTTAAACAAGGCATGCCCAAAAGATGAATTTCCTCTACCCAATATGGACCTATTAGTTGATGCAACAGCAGGGCATGATGCTTTTTCATTCATGGACGGTTACAGTGGTTATAATCAGATTAAGATGGCAGCAGAAGATGCAGAAAAAACCGCCTTTCGGACACCAATTGGAAATTTTTATTATACAGTTATGCCATTTGGGTTGAGAAACGCCGGGGCTACTTACCAAAGAGCTATGACAGCCATTTTTCATGATATGTTCCATAATACAGTGGAAGATTATGTGGATGACATTGTTATTAAATCACGAAAGCGTTGCAGTCATGTTGAGGATTTAAGAAGAGTTTTTCAACGATGCCGCCATTATCAGTTAAAAATGAATCCGTTAAAATGCGCTTTCAAAGTGTCTGCAGGCAAATTCCTGGGGTTCATTGTGAATAGACAAGGTATAGATGTTGATCCTACAAAAGCTCAAGCAATTGCATCCATGACAGTCCCAAGCACAGTCAAAGAGTTGAAAAGTTTCTTAGGGAAGGTATCCTATATAAGAAGATTCATACCAGGACTAGCAGCTGTCACAGTACCCCTTATGCCGCTCCTACGGAAGAACTGTGTATTCAAATGGGAATCAGTACATGAAAAAGCTTTCAAACAACTTCAACAAATGATGAGTTCAACAACAACTATGATGGCACCAATCCCCAAGAAGCCTTTGGTCCTGTATCTGGCTTCAACAGAAACCGCTATTGGAGCTCTTCTAGCCCAAGAAGATTTGTCTGGTTGTGAGCGGCCAATATACTATCTCAGCAGAATTCTCAGAGATGCAGAATTGAGATACCCTCGGATTGAAAGAAGTTGTTTATCTTTGATCTATGCCTTACAAAAATTCCGTCATTATTTACTATCTCATAAGATTTTTCTAATGACAAAATCTGATCCAATCAAATATCTCATGTCAAAACCAGTTCTTTCAGGACGAGCAGCTAAGTGGCTCCTTTCATTATCAGAATTTGACATTACATGCCTTTGCCCTCGTGCCATCAAAGGACAAGCAGTAGCAGATCTATTGGCAAATTTCCCAGGAAATGATGATTTGATATTAAGAGAAGAATTACCAGGAGAATTCCCTGAAGCAATGACTATTGAAGCAGAAGAGGAATGGTTCATGTATTTTGACGGATCTAAAACTGCAGATTCAGCTGGGGCAGGTATTGTGTTAAAAGCTCCTGGGGGTGAGGTAATGTCTTTTTCTTTCAAATTGGATTTTCCTTGCTCTAACAATATAGCAGAATATGAAGCTCTTCTCATAGGCTTGTCAATTGCTAAAGAGTTAAAGGCCAAAAGAATAAATGTAATAGGAGATTCCAATTTGGTAATTAGTCAAATGGAAGGGTCATTCAATGTAAAAGATGTTGGTTTGGCTCCCTACAGAACAGCGGTTCAAAAAATAATGACTAATTTTGATAAAATAGAATTCAAATATCAAGAGCGTACAAGAAACCGCCATGCTGATGCACTTGCTACTTTGGCATCAAAGTTAATATTTGAAGGAGAATCTTCTCAGGTGGTAATTGAAAGGCGTATAATAGCTACACCGCTGATAGAAGAATTATGCGACACAGAATCAGAAGAAACAGATTGGAGAGAACCAATTTTGAAGGATGTCTTTTGCCTTCATGATTCAACAGTGGTCCCTACTACAACACTGAAAGTCTTAAAAAATTTCTTGCAGATAAATGGGGATCTGTATTTCAAAGGGCCTGAAGGAGTCTTGATGAGATGTGTTGGAGCAAAAGAAGCTAAGAAACAAATGATGCAAATCCACACAAAAATATGTGGGTATAATCCTTCTGTTAGTCTGTATAGGAGGTTACAGCGTTTTGGAATATACTGGCCAACAATGGAAAAAGATGCTGCTATGTTACAGAAAGAATGTTCTGATTGTCAAATATTGCCAGATAAAAAAGAATGTCACTTTACAAATTCTTGGGAAGATTGGAGAAAACCATACAATGACTACTTCACAGATGGAATAATGCCTACTGATCAAAAGGAATCCTTCAAGTTTAAGAAGAAAGTTGCCAAATTCTATTTTGACAAAGGAGAATTATTCAGAAAAGGATACAATGGTATTGCTCTCAAATGCTTGACTGGAAAAGAGATCGAAATAGCATTGCATGAAGCTCATAGTGGAGATTGTGGCGTTCACCAAGGAAAAAGAAAGCTGTTTCAACACATTTTGGGGTTGGGATATTATTGGCCTACCATGGAGGCAGATTCACACTTATATGTTCAAAGCTGTCATCAGTGTCAGATAAGAGGGAATGTTATTCATGCACCTGCACAATCTTTACGGTATGTCTCTACGCCCTGGCCCTTCCATACTTGGGGGCTAGATTTAATTGGACCTGTTAATCCCCCTGCTGAAGGATATGTTTGGATACTTGTGGCTACTGAATATTTCACCAAGTGGGTAGAAGCTATACCATTAAGAAAGGCTACAGGTATCATGGTGGCTAAGTTTATTAAAGAAAATATCATCTGCCGCTTTGGGATACCAAAGGAGGTCATCACTGATAATGGAACGCCTTTCATAAATTCTAATGTGAGAGAATTACTGGAGAAATATGATATCAAACACAAGAGGTCAACCCCCTATTATCCTAAAGGGAATGGGCAAGCGGAGGCTACTAACAAGACTATCTTGAAGATAATTGGAAAAATGATAGAAGGAGCTCATAAAAAGTGGTGTGAAAGACTTCCAACAGCGCTCTGGGCTTACAGAACTTCAGCAAGGACTGCAACAGGTGTTACCCCTTTCTCTTTAGTATATGGGACAGAAGCCGTTGTACCTCTGGAAGTTAAGATACCATCTACAAGAATTGAAGTATTTGATGGAGAAGAGGCATGCCTCCAAGCTGCTAGATTAGCTCAGCTAGAAGTTATGGATGAAAAGCGTGAAGCTATAGCTATAAAGACAAAAGCGTATCAAAAAAGAGTTGCTAAAGCGTATGACAAAGCAGTACGACATAGAATTCTAAAGGAGGGCGACCTGGTCCTTCGAACAGCTATTCATATCAGGAATGGTACAAAAGTGGCAAAGTTTACTCCTAATTGGGAAGGGCCATTTTTGATAAGACAAAGTTATGACAGCGGTTATTTTCTTTTGTCTACACTATCTGGTGAAGTATTACATGATCCTATCAATGTAAAATGGTTAAAAAAGTACTATGCTTAATAAGAAAAGTAAAAAAATTTTCCTTTTGTATTCATATGAAATTTCACAAGAGTTACAAAAGAATAAAGAAAAAGCTTTTACAAAATGTCAGCAGTAAAGCCTCTCTCATTCAGATATACAAGTCTTTCAGCAGAAGCCTTTAAACGAATATATTCTTCATGATCTGCTTTGATCTCTTCTTGTAGAACTGACAGACTATCTTGAGCAGCTTTTATTCCTTTTTCTTTTTCTTCCAGTATGGCTTGATGGCGGGCAATCTCTTGACGAATCATATGAATATTATCTTGATCGTTTGATATCGCTTTCTTGATTTCTTCCGCTTTGACCACTTTATTTTTGTAGGAACTATTCAGCCTGGCAAAGCTCTTGGCTTGGAAAAATGTAACAGATAAACTACTCAGAAAATCTGTTAACCATTTCACATTAACATTAATATCCTCTAACTCCTTCAGCTCCTGCGCCCAGTCTTCAAGAGTCTTTATCCTCAGAAATGCAAGATGAGGCTTGATATCTCTAATCCTTCGGATAACAGAGCATACTGTCTCTATGCAGCCCGCCCTGATGATAGGATTCTTCAAAGAGCAAGTAGCAGTGATGTCCTGATAGCGTTTAATTATCTCTGTCCATAAGGGGACTGAGCTTTCAGGAACAGGGTATCGCCTCAGAATATCATCAAGAGAATTGACTGATAGCGGCTCTATTGAAGTAGAAGGTGTAGCAGGGTCTTCACTCATAAAGTTGCCAACAAAAGCGGATAATTCTGATGTAGTAACTGGCGAAAAAGCTGTCGCATTAAGATCAGAATCAGTGATTACCATTTCCTCATTAGAAGCAACATTAATTTCCATGACAGTACTGGTAGCTTGAATATCTTCATGGACGCCTTCCGGAGCAGCTTCTGTTTCAATAACTTCTGAAGATCCAATTATAACGCTTTCAGTAGAAGCAATCACTTGAGCGCTGACACTCTCAGTTGAAGGCATTGGCGTATGAGTGCTTCCGCCAACGGAAAGAGTGTTATCAAGAGAAGAAGAAACCTCTGCAATGATTTCAGGAAGAGGCCGTTGCACAGAACTCTGCACCACTGAAGAGAAAAACGCTATTTCACTGGCTGAAGGAGGCTCCACTTCGATAAGTTGTTCTGAGGCCTCAACTCCAGTAGTTCTTTCATCAAAAATATTGTGCACTTCAGCCTCAACAGCGTTTTGGTCCTTGGGAAGATTATCAGAAAGGATCTCAACTGTAGCAGAAGCAGAAGCAATGTTTCCTGGTATTTCAGCCTGAACGCTTTCAGAAGGGCCTTCAAAATAATACATACTGTTAGAACATTATAATGATTATAATGATAAGCATATAAGCATGAATATTGATGAAATACTTTTTAAACTGCTACTAACCTACGCTCTCAGAATCATCAATAGCGTCAATCATAAGAGGTGATGAAGATTGCGCTGTCCTTTGCTGAAGAAGCGACTTCACCTTGATAGCTTGCGATCTCATTCTCTTCAGAGATGTTAACGCTTTGGCTATGTCAATAGTTCTGGCAGGATTTGCAGTTTTCCGAACACCAGAAGCTTTAGCAGATTGATCTTTCTTTTTAGAAAGCGGAGAGGAACTAGGTTCACTCTCAGGCCAAACATTGGCCAAATTCTCAACTTGTACTCTTGCTTCCGCCGATGGAGGGAAAGGAATATCGGCAACATTATCTTCAGGGATGCTGAGTCCCACTGGAGTAGTTGGAGTTCCAGAGCTCCCTGCACCAACATCCGAAAGCGGTGCTGTGCTTTTTTCCTGAGTGACAGAAGCCTCGGTTCTTCCTAACTCATGTTGAGTTTGAAGATTCTGCTTGCGCACAATCAAAGGCTCGTTATCTTCGCTATCAGAAGAAGGATCCTGTGATAGATAAAAAAAAAAAAATAATATATATAAGTAACAAAAATTATGCAAATGAGAAATTGAAAAGCGTATGAATAAGAAAAATGCTTTAATTATAAAATTTTTTGCTTACTGATTGGCTCTTTCGTTTCTTAGAAGGAGGTGCCTTATTTTTTATTGCAATTTTTTTGATTCTAGGCGCTCTTGGAGTAGCCGCCTTTGGAGCAGTAATAATTACAGGTTGGGGAGTAATGTTTTCCTCTCGGATTTCTGAAGAACCTCCAACAGCGGGTTTCGATTTAGATTTCTTGTGAGGAGAAGCTACCGCTTTCCTTTTCTTGCCTGCACCAGGGGGCTCTTTCAGACATTTCTCTTTGTCCATAGCCAGATTAACAGTTTGACTGAGCATTGGCGGACCCTGAACAAAGGTTTTGAAGGTAGCAATGCAAGCTTTCCAGAAAAGCTGGTAGTTCTTCGTACATCTGCCTGTCCTATGCTCCCCAGCCAAGTAAAAACCAGCAACAGATGGCCTTAAGTTTAAGGACCAACTTTCCAGAATGAAAGCCTTCATGGTTCTCTTTAGAGAAAAGGATTCAGCTGTACCATCCGGAACGCCTTGATCAAGCCCAAACTGCCTCAGACACCGATCAGGATTGTAAGATTCAAGGCAGAAACTGTTGGTTTTACCGCCATCAACGCTGTATAAACCGACCAAATGACACTTGGACAAAATGGCAAAACAGTGAAGATCCTTCAAAGAAACTTCTGCTCTCTCCTCAGTACTCATGCCTATGAAAGATAAAGGCTCCTCAGAATGATAAAAGAATCTTTCAATACCTCTTGAAAGCTCAATGTAAGGTCTGAAGCAGAAACATTTCTCCTTGTCAATAAAGTCAAAGATCAACGCATCCTTCTTTCTGGCAATACTACTCCACCGCCATGCCCTTGGACTTGGGAGATCTTCAACAGCGGTATCATCAGGTTGCAAAGGAGAAAACTGCCTAGCTGAAGGTGCATAACCGGGAAAGCGTTCCCATAACCACATTTGAAGAAAAGCGGTATGAACAAATGATTCTATGTGAAAAGAACCTGCTGACCAGGCCTGACACTTATGGATTTGATCTAAATTCTTGTATAAAGTTCCCAAAAAATAAATTCCAAGAGGGAAACTCTGACCGTCAGCTAGGCGGAAAGCCAATGGAAATAATCTATCCAAAACTTTGTCAGTAGGAGCGCCTTCAAAGACATATCTAGACAGCCACATGCAGATGAACGCTGTCAACTCTAAAGGAGACTTGTACTCCTTTTCATATTGATAGTCTCTGATTCCTGTCTCTTTGTTCACAGGACCTTTCTCCCTGAAGAAATAGCGTACCCAGCCGTAGAAATTTGGCCGCCTTGCATGAGACTCCTTTGAAGCTCCCCAAACTGGATTTACTCTCGATTCCCAAACCAGAGCATGCAAAAGTCTTGACGCTTTTATCTCTTCTCTACTCAAAACAATGTCTTGTATGTCATTATTCCCGAAAACGGGTAATCTCCATAACGCCATTACATCTTCCAAAGTAGGGGTGATTTCTCCCCATGAAGTAATAAAAGTGTGAGTTTAACTGTTCCACCTAGTAACTAACTGAGATAAACTATCTGTATCTTTCCTAATCTCAAAATCCTTCGAAAGCTCTATAGCTTTAAAAATCTCAGCTGCATGAAGTTTTGGCCCATACTCTGGGTGAGTGAGTATATAATCACACCAAGCTGTCCACTCCTTGGTACAACCGCTGTGAGAACTAAAATTAACTTGAGAAAGCGTGAAATCTTTTCTTTCTATTCTGAACATAGTAGTAGCAAAAGGAGGTGGACAAAATCCTTTAGTTCCATCGATGTCACCATAGGGCAATGACCATCCATCTGGAGGAACAGCGGTATCCCAGGAATGATGCATAGCTGAATCCCAAAATTCGTTACTTAAAATATTTTTTTGAGAAGAAGATGCCATAGCTGAAAGCGTAAAAGTTGCAGAAATAAAAAATAAATAAATTACAGTGTATTCTAAAAAAAAAATGGTGATGAAAATGAATGATGAAACAAAAAAAAAAAAAAAAAAAACAGTAACATACATATAATAACAACAATAAAAGAATAAAAAGTAGATAAAATGACATAATTTACAGATGATCAAAATTTCTACAATGACGAAAAATAATATAATAAAAAAAAAAAACAGCAAGCATAAGTATGAGCAATCAAATAGAAATGATAAACAAAAAAGTAAGAAAGCAAAGACTCACCAGAATTCTAAGAAGATGTCCTGGAAATCCAAATAAAGATTGAAGATCCTTGAAAACCACAATAAGATCAATGAAAACACGAGCACAGAGGAAAGATAAAAACTCAAAGTATGCTTGCACGAAGAAGAAGATGAACAGTAAAACAATAAAGAACTGATTATTTGCTTTTATAATGATTAAACATTTATGATATGCGGTTTCCAAGGAGCACGTTTTGATTCAAAATTCAAAAAAAAGGGGTACGATCATAATGACTTTGACAGGCTGGCTGCATGATCTTATTGGCTATAAATGTGGCAAAATTGTTTTAAGCAGGAACCGAAAAGACGTTTCTTTTAGACGCCAAATTTATGATAGTATATTATTTAATGAACTCCTTTTGTCATGATGGTTTGTCTGCTCAGACGCTTTTAGAGTAAGATTAGGCCTAAAAGCGCCTTCACAGACAGGGGGCTAAAATGTTGATGATGGTTATTGAAAAGTTTGATTTGTGAAATTTTGAATTTAAAGATGTTGTTCATAATTCAATAAAATAATGACACGTGGTTCAAAAGATGTTCTAACATATCACGTATATTAAAATCATTTTTGAAAGTTGGTTAACAGAATTCCATGTTTATCTGATGATTCTAGCCATTAGTGATCAATAATGATTTTAAGCTCTTATGCTTTTAGTTCATAAAAAAGGATTTTTTTGCTCATTAATGACAAATTTACCCTTATGTCACTAATGAAAGATTGAAACTATTGTGCCTCTCATGCTATTGACACAAATTCAAGTCCTAACGCCTTTGGATATTGTTTCAGGCTCTAACGCCTTTGGATGTTATTTTTGAGTCCTAACGCCTTCGGATGATGTCTCAGGCTTTAAATGCTTTTGATGCTAATTCAGACTAAAACGCCTTCGGATATTCTATATGGCTTTATTGCCTTGCTCTGGCTTTCAACGCCTTTCTCTTGATGATGGATGTGATATGGATTTGTACCCTCCTGGTATGCCTTTCTGATGACTTCTGCCAGAAAGAAGATTTGTTTTGTCAGGGGTGAACGGTATGGATTGGTACCTCCCCGTGGGAATGAGTGTGGCTGTTTCCCCTCATTACCTATTCCAGTGGAGCATGGATTACTTCCTGGGCTGACAGTCAGGGAGAAAGTGTCACGCCCCAAAATACCCCCTAGGAGTTAAGGGATACTTTAGAGGTGACTACGTGTACCTGTCAAACCATCCTGTAATGCAAGAGGCTAAACATAATATAATACAATGATAATCAGAGCGCGGAAACTAAACATAAGTGCGGAAGCATAAGCCAACTTTTTCTTTTCTTCTATTACTCCATATAGTATTCCAAGTTAACATATACTAAATACAATCAAAGTAAAGGTGGACATGCCCACCTATCAAAATACAAAAAGGAACTCTCTAACCCTCTCCTCTCAACAGTAGTCGAGGTATGGCCACACATCCAAGTCCCCATCCTCCTGAGACTGCCATGGGATAGGTGGCTCCCTCTCCTCTACATACTCCTCCTCGACCCAAGGCTCGGGGTCGAGGACATCCACAGTACCTGCCGACATAAAAGTACGGCTGAGCATGGAATACTCAGCGAGTACAAACTACTAGCTAACCATAACAATAGCGAAAGTATAACAACAGTGAGCAATACAAGATATTAATTTAAAGCAATAGTGAAAGCATAAGATACATAGCCATATCTTGACATGCGTATATGAATGCAAAAACCTCGGTAAAACTCATGTCTCGGAAACCCTTTTCGTATCTCGGTCAAATCATGTATGTGTATCGTGTCTTGTCTTGTATTTCATGTCTTGATTTGTTCTTGACTTGTATACTTGTGAGCCAGAGGCTAGCACCCTTCCTTGGGCTACCAACCTCCTTGTCATGTTCTTGTTCCATTTCTCTTGTGAGCCAGAGGCTAGCACCCTTCCTTGGGCTACCAACCTCCTTGTCATGTACTTGATTCATTTCACTTGTGAGCCAGAGGCTAGCACCCTTCCTTAGGCTACCAACCTCCTTGTCATGTACTTGATTCATTTCACTTGTGAGCCAGAGGCTAGCACCCTTCCTTAGGCTACCAACCTCCTTGTCATGTTCTTGTTCCATTTCTCTTGTGAGCCAGAGGCTAGCACCCTTCCTTGGGCTACCAACCTCCTTGTCATGTTCTTGTTTCGTTTCTCTTGTGAGCCAGAGGCTAGCACCCTTCACTTGGGCTACCAACCTCCTTGTCATGTTCTTGTTCCATTTCTTATACAATACAATCTTGGAAAAACCCGGTTTCATGCATGCATGCGTGCTTGTGTGCTTGTCAATAGTGGTAATCATGATGACATACTTGAATGGGCGGATCACATGACTATGGCATTTCAATCCTTAACATAGTGGTATGAAAATTTAAGCAACATATAGCACATTTGAGCAATTTATCATTCCTAAGAAAATTTACACAATTTCTATTTCCATTTTCTTCATTAAATCCATTTATCCCTTGTTTAGTCATTTTATCAAACACACGGTGGGTCACATTTCTTAGTCCTTCCATTTCCCTTATTTAGTGTGTATTTTTCATCAAGAAATCAAGGTACATTCGTTATTTGTAAAGTGCCCATCTTCCATTTTCCATTTCACACATCACACAACATCCACACGGCATCCAATCGCCTCAACCGACATCCCATCCACACATCCATACCTTTTTCTTATCTTGTTTATATTTAGTGAAGATGATACACTTTATAAGGAAGAAAACATACTATCAAGAGTCACATTTCACAATAGAAAATCTAGACTATTGCTAAGGGAAGTTAGTAGGGTGTACTAACCTTAGATCAAGGTTTGATCTTGAAGAAACCTTGAAATAGAAGCTCTATTTGGAAGGAGGAAGCCTTTGCTTGAAGGGGACTTGAGTTGGGGGAAGAAACCTCTTTCAAAACGTGAGTGAGTGCTGCCCTAGCTTGGAGAATGCACCTCCACACAAGCTTGAGTTGAAATCTTGAAGAAAACGTGCTTGGGGACGATCTAGGGTCTTCACCCCTTTGATTTCTTCTCCAATGGAAAACCCTAGTTGCAAATCCCCTTCTCCTCTCTCTCTATCTCTCAAAATCCCTTAAGTGTTGTGAATGAAGCCCTAAAGGCTCGGGCAAGCCTTAAGGAGAAAGGGTTTAACCCCCAAAAGACGATAAAGCCCTTACTGAAATTTCTGCAAAAACGCGAAGACCGAGCGATCGGTGGTTATGACCGATCGATCGGTTGCCTACCGAGCGATCGGTGTTTATGACCGATCGACCGGTCAAAAACTCACTCTCTGGAAAATTTCCCCATACAAAATTTCTGCCCGTGCGATAGCTACCGATCGATCGGTTATGGACCGATCGATCGCTGACTGGACCGAGCGATCGGTGCTCTGTATGTCTGGACTGTTTTGACCATATCTTTTGACTCGCTCGTCGGATTTCGACGATTCAACTTGCGTTGGGTTCGTCTTTCGAAAACGCACATTTCTGACGTTTCGGAATTTCCAATTTCTCCCTTATTTATTAATTAGACTACGAAAACGGCCAATTAGCTATGAAAGTGTCATTCATTAAAGATGAAAAAGTCCGGGGTGCTACATTCTCCCCCCCTTACAAAAATTTCGTCCTCGAAATTTGGACAATGCGTGCTTTACCATTTAAACAACTTAGCATAACAATTTGAAACAAAATTACAAGTTATACCCAAAATCATTCAAACAACTCGGGGTACTTCGCCTTGACTTCGGCCTCACGTTCCCATGTAGCCTCTTCTCGAGCGTGATGTTGCCATTGCACGAGAACTAGCGGAATAGTCTTATTGCGAAGTACTTGGTCTCTTCGATCCAAAATATGAACCGGCTTCTCAACCAAAGTGAGATCCTCTCGAATCTCAACCGGATCAAGCTCGATGACGTGAGAAGGATCCGGGATGTACTTCCGAAGCTGGGAGATATGAAACACGTTGTGGACCGCCGCCATGTGAGCGGGCAAAGCAACACGGTAAGCCACCTCGCCAACTCGAGTAATGATCTCGAACGGACCCACATATCTCGGGCTAAGCTTGCCTCTCTTCCCGAATCGCATAACACCTTTGGTCGGTGAAATCCTTACAAACACAAAATCACCGACTCGGAATTCAAGATCCCTCCCTCGGTTGTCGGCATAGCTTTTCTGTCTATCTTGTGCGGTCTTCAACCTCTCCCGGATAAGCTTGACCCTATCCGCGGTTTGTTCAATTAACTCGGGGCCCAAAATCTTTCTTTCTCCCACTTCATCCCAATACAACGGGGATCTACAACTTCTTCCGTACAAAGCCTCGAAAGGCGCCATTTGTATGCTTTCTTGATAACTATTATTGTAAGCGAATTCCACCAAAGGTAGGTGATCTTCCCAACTTCCCTTGAAGTCTAGCATACATGCTCGGAGCATATCTTCAATAACCTGATTCACCCTCTCGGTTTGCCCGTCGGTCTGTGGGTGGAAAGCTGTGCTAAAGTCTAATCGGGAGCCCATTGCACCTTGAAAACTTTTCCAAAACCTGGATGTGAATCTTGGGTCTCTATCCGACACAATACTCACTGGCACCCCGTGTAATCGGACTATTTCCTTGATGTATAGCTCCGCTAACTGATTGGAGTTGAATGTAGTCCGGTACGGTAAGAAATGAGCGGACTTCGTGAGTCTATCAACAACTACCCATATAGCATCGGTCTTCCTAACCGTCTTCGGCAATCCCACGATAAAGTCCATAGAGATATGTTCCCATTTCCACTCGGGAATAGGGAGGGATTGCAAAAGTCCAGCCGGTCTCCTATGTTCGGCTTTGACTTGTTGGCACACCAAGCATTTAGACACATACTCCGCTATTTCTCGCTTCATGTTCCGCCACCAGAAATGCTTCTTCAAGTCCCTATACATTTTGGTACCCCCGGGGTGAACGGTGTACTTGGACCGGTGAGCCTCGTACAAGATTTCTCGCTTAAGCTTCTCATCGGCTGGGACACATACTCTTCCCTTGAAAGTGATAGTTCCATCTTCCCTCGCCGTAAAGTCCTTACTGCCACTTTTAACTGACTTGTCTCGGCAAGAAAGTAGTTCGGCATCCATTTCCTGCAACTCCTGGATCATGCTCAACATAAATGGCCTAACTGTGATGCTAGCCATTACCGGCCCATAGGTAGGGAGACTAAAACTGATGTCGAGGTTGGATGCATCCTCCAGCAATCTCCACTCCTTCAGCATCATATGCGCCAAAAGTCCAGTAGGCTTTCGGCTAAGAGCATCGGCTACTACATTTGCCTTGCCCGGGTGGTATTGAATGGAGCACTCATAGTCTTTCAAAAATTCTACCCATCTTCTTTGCCTCAGGTTCGACTCTTTCTGGGAAAACAAATACTTAAGGCTTTTATGATCTGTGAATACCTCAAATTGTTCCCCATAAAGATAATGTCGCCAAATCTTCAATGCAAACACAACTGCGGCGAGTTCCAAGTCATGAGTGGGGTAATTCTTTTCATACTCCTTCAATTGTCTTGATGCGTAGGCAATGACTTTCTTATGCTGCATAAGGACACACCCAAGTCCGATATGCGAAGCATCGCTATATACCTCATAACCACCATGTCCGGATGGCACAGTAAGGACAGGGGCTGTGGTGAGGCGTTTCTTCAACTCTTGGAAACTTACTTCACATCGGTCACTCCAACTGAACTTTGCACTTTTTCTTGTCAAGTAGGTGAGAGGTGCAGCCAGACTGGAGAATCCCTCCACAAATCTCCGGTAGTAGCCTGCCAATCCGAGGAAACTACGTATCTCCGTAACGCTCTTGGGCCTCTCCCAACTCATGACTGCCTCCACCTTGGCTGGATCTACAGAAATACCCTCGGCCGACACCACGTGTCCAAGAAATGCGACTTTCTCTAGCCAGAACTCGCACTTACTCAATTTGGCATATAGCCTATGCTCTCTCAACATCTCCAGAGCAAGACGGAGGTCTCGTGCGTGATCTTCCCGTGTCTGGGAATACACCAAAATGTCATCAATGAATGCAATCACGCATCGATCCAAGTAAGATCGGAACACCCGGTTCATCAAATCCATGAATGCCGCCGGTGCATTCGTCAGCCCAAAAGGCATGACAAGGAACTCGTAATGCCCATACCGAGTCCTAAAAGCCGTCTTCTGAACATCTTCCGCCTTGATCCTTAATTGGTGATACCCCGATCTAAGATCAATTTTGGAGAAGAATCTCGCTCCCTTCAGTTGGTCAAACAAGTCGTCTATCCTTGGCAATGGATAACGATTCTTGATAGTTACCTTGTTCAACTGACGGTAGTCTATACACATCCTCATAGACCCGTCCTTCTTCTTCACAAAGAGAACCGGAGCTCCCCACGGCGAGACACTTGGTTGGATGAAACCAAGTTGTTGTAGCTCCTCAATCTGCTTCTTCAATTCTTCAAGCTCTATAGGGGCCATTCTATATGGTGCCCTTGAAATCGGAGCGGTACCCGGAGCAAGCTCTATAGCGAATTCGATCTCTCTATCAGGAGGTAATCCGGGAAGTTCTTCCGGGAACACATCTAAGAACTCACTCACAACTGGAATAGCCGATGAGTTTTGTGCTTCTGGGTGTGATATACTCAAGGCTGCGAGGCGAGCAATGTCCCTCTCTCTTAATCCTCGGAAGTGAAAAGGCTTACCCCCTTCCTGCTTGAAATTCACCATCTTTTCAAAACACGCAACATGCCCGTGATGGCTTGCCAACCAATCCATACCAAGAATGACGTCAAAGTCTAAATCTTGGAAACCCAGGACGATAAGGTCGGCTAACAATTCATTCTCCCCCACTTGAACCACACTATCCCTGAATACCTTGTCCGTATCAACCGACTTGCCGAGTGGAGTTGCAATGGTCAACTCCCGCTCCAACGGAGTAGCCTCAGTCGAAAAGCCCTTTGCAAAACTTGGGGAGACAAAAGAGTGAGTGGATCCTGTGTCTATCAACACTCGAGCGAGACATTCGTTCACTAATAAAGCGCCTGTGCGATTAAGTAACTAATATCAGTAGATTTCAAATAGTAACAAGCATCATACATAGGTAACCCTTAGTATAACTAACCGCATAACAAGCCACAGAAATTTTATACAACTTAAACTCAAAATTCTCGCGTACCTTGCACGACATCGTCGGATGCACGTGCGTCTCTCTCCGATAGAGCAAAAACTCGACCCTGAGTGGCTGGGCGAGGAGGCCGGGCAGACTGTGAGGCCCTCGAAGCCTGAGAAGAGCTAGGCTGAGATGTCTGCCTAATCGGGGGCCTGCTCCCCGAAGACTGAGCTGGCATTAGACGTCGGGGACAATCCCGAATCATGTGGCCCTGGTCGCCACAATGAAAACAGCCTCCTGTAGCCTTCCGACATTCCCCTGCTGGATGCCTCCTTCCACAAAGGGTGCAGACATCATGTGAATAAGTGGGAGGAGTATAACCCATAGCCTGAGTCACTGCGGGGCGAGGAGCATACGAGGTAGCCGGGCGAAAGGCCGGTGGAGCCAAAGGGCGGAGAGCCTGTGGTGCCGAGTACATCCTCTGTGACTGAGCCGGCCCTGCGAACTGATAAGACATAGTCCTAGCTCTCTTCTCCCCTGAACTACTAGACTGTCCCTTCTCTATTCCTCTTCTCTTAAAGAACTCTTCGGAATTCGACTCGGCCAACAATGCCTTGTCCACAACTTCTGAATATGTCTCATGTCGGAACATTGAGACACGATCCTTGAGGTAGGCCTTCAACCCCCTCTCGAATTTCCGGGCCTTCATAGCCTCGGTAGCTATCATGTGTGGAGCAAATCGAGATAGCTCTGAGAACTTGGCTTCGTAAGCCGCTACAGACATATTACCTTGCTCCAAGGTAATAAATTCAATTTCTTTCTTTTCCTTCATCCCAACCGGAAAGTATTTTTTGTAGAAAACGTCCAAGAATTCTCCCCATGTCCATTCTTGGCCTTGCCGGGTCAACTCTCGGGTCCGAAGTGCCGACTTCCACCAATGGTCGGCCTCGCCTTCAAGCATAAAGGCAGCCCATGTGACCCTCTCTACTTCCGTAGGTGCCAAAACCGAGAATATCTTCTCAAGTTGCCGAATCCAACCCTCGGCAACAAGTGGATCAATGCTTCCACAAAAAGTTGGAGGCCTCATCCTCCGGAAAGCTTCTATCCCAGCTTGGGCTCGGTTAGGAGGAGCCGGTATAAGTGCCGCATTAGGCGGGGTGGCCGGTTGCCTTGCCGCCAACATAGCCAAAGTCTCGGCTATGGATGCGAATGCTTGGGCAAAGTCGGGCTGATCATCACCCGATGGAGCATCACCTCCATTACCCCTCGTGTTGTACCCGCGACCCCGGGTATTGCGTCTCATGATTTCTCCTGAGAACGACAATACAGCATGAGTCTAACTTGGATACGCATTTTAGTACAATTTTTCACAATTTGCTCAATACATATTCATCAAGCACATTTAATAAGTACAGCACCAATAATGTACACATGGTATATAACACAATAGCATAACATACAATCCGTGCTCCTAGTGTAAGACTCTATGTTCGGTTGAAGTCCAACCCATTTTGACGGAGACTAACTTGTTAGTCTATACTTGGAATACAACTCTCTAAGGTGACTCTAATACCTTGTTCAATCATCTAAGTGACCCTAGGGACTCTAATGCCTAGAGCTCTGATACCACTTCTGTCACGCCCCAAAATACCCCCTACGAGTTAAGGGATACTTTAGAGGTGACTACGTGTACCTGTCAAATCATCCTGTAATGCAAGAGGCTAAACATAATATAATACAATGATAATCAGAGCGCGGAAACTAAACATAAGTGCGGAAGCATAAGCCAACTTTTTCTTTTCTTCTATTACTCCATATAGTATTCCAAGTTAACATATACTAAATACAATCAAAGTAAAGGTGGACATGCCCACCTATCAAAATACAAAAAGGAACTCTCTAACCCTCTCCTCTCAACAGTAGTCGAGGTATGGCCACACATCCAAGTCCCCATCCTCCTGAGACTGCCATGGGATAGGTGGCTCCCTCTCCTCTACATACTCCTCCTCGACCCAAGGCTCGGGGTCGAGGACATCCACAGTACCTGCCGACATAAAAGTACGGCTGAGCATGGAATACTCAGCGAGTACAAACTACTAGCTAACCATAACAATAGCGAAAGTATAACAACAGTGAGCAATACAAGATATTAATTTAAAGCAATAGTGAAAGCATAAGATACATAGCCATATCTTGACATGCGTATATGAATGCAAAAACCTCGGTAAAACTCATGTCTCGGAAACCCTTTTCGTATCTCGGTCAAATCATGTATGTGTATCGTGTCTTGTCTTGTATTTCATGTCTTGATTTGTTCTTGACTTGTATACTTGTGAGCCAGAGGCTAGCACCCTTCCTTGGGCTACCAACCTCCTTGTCATGTTCTTGTTCCATTTCTCTTGTGAGCCAGAGGCTAGCACCCTTCCTTGGGCTACCAACCTCCTTGTCATGTACTTGATTCATTTCACTTGTGAGCCAGAGGCTAGCACCCTTCCTTAGGCTACCAACCTCCTTGTCATGTACTTGATTCATTTCACTTGTGAGCCAGAGGCTAGCACCCTTCCTTAGGCTACCAACCTCCTTGTCATGTTCTTGTTCCATTTCTCTTGTGAGCCAGAGGCTAGCACCCTTCCTTGGGCTACCAACCTCCTTGTCATGTTCTTGTTTCGTTTCTCTTGTGAGCCAGAGGCTAGCACCCTTCACTTGGGCTACCAACCTCCTTGTCATGTTCTTGTTCCATTTCTTATACAATACAATCTTGGAAAAACCCGGTTTCATGCATGCATGCGTGCTTGTGTGCTTGTCAATAGTGGTAATCATGATGACATACTTGAATGGGCGGATCACATGACTATGGCATTTCAATCCTTAACATAGTGGTATGAAAATTTAAGCAACATATAGCACATTTGAGCAATTTATCATTCCTAAGAAAATTTACACAATTTCTATTTCCATTTTCTTCATTAAATCCATTTATCCCTTGTTTAGTCATTTTATCAAACACACGGTGGGTCACATTTCTTAGTCCTTCCATTTCCCTTATTTAGTGTGTATTTTTCATCAAGAAATCAAGGTACATTCGTTATTTGTAAAGTGCCCATCTTCCATTTTCCATTTCACACATCACACAACATCCACACGGCATCCAATCGCCTCAACCGACATCCCATCCACACATCCATACCTTTTTCTTATCTTGTTTATATTTAGTGAAGATGATACACTTTATAAGGAAGAAAACATACTATCAAGAGTCACATTTCACAATAGAAAATCTAGACTATTGCTAAGGGAAGTTAGTAGGGTGTACTAACCTTAGATCAAGGTTTGATCTTGAAGAAACCTTGAAATAGAAGCTCTATTTGGAAGGAGGAAGCCTTTGCTTGAAGGGGACTTGAGTTGGGGGAAGAAACCTCTTTCAAAACGTGAGTGAGTGCTGCCCTAGCTTGGAGAATGCACCTCCACACAAGCTTGAGTTGAAATCTTGAAGAAAACGTGCTTGGGGACGATCTAGGGTCTTCACCCCTTTGATTTCTTCTCCAATGGAAAACCCTAGTTGCAAATCCCCTTCTCCTCTCTCTCTATCTCTCAAAATCCCTTAAGTGTTGTGAATGAAGCCCTAAAGGCTCGGGCAAGCCTTAAGGAGAAAGGGTTTAACCCCCAAAAGACGATAAAGCCCTTACTGAAATTTCTGCAAAAACGCGAAGACCGAGCGATCGGTGGTTATGACCGATCGATCGGTTGCCTACCGAGCGATCGGTGTTTATGACCGATCGACCGGTCAAAAACTCACTCTCTGGAAAATTTCCCCATACAAAATTTCTGCCCGTGCGATAGCTACCGATCGATCGGTTATGGACCGATCGATCGCTGACTGGACCGAGCGATCGGTGCTCTGTATGTCTGGACTGTTTTGACCATATCTTTTGACTCGCTCGTCGGATTTCGACGATTCAACTTGCGTTGGGTTCGTCTTTCGAAAACGCACATTTCTGACGTTTCGGAATTTCCAATTTCTCCCTTATTTATTAATTAGACTACGAAAACGGCCAATTAGCTATGAAAGTGTCATTCATTAAAGATGAAAAAGTCCGGGGTGCTACAGAAAGCATTGAGGATGGATTTTTTCTCAGTTTCTCTTAAGGCCTGACGGGAAGGGTGTCCTCGTCCAACACCTATGATTTCCCTATTGGACCTGAGATACGGGAAGGGTGTCCTCGTCCAACACCTATGATTTCCCTATTGGACCTGAGCTACGGGAAGGGTGTCTTCGTCCAACACCTACGATTTCCCTATTGGACCTGAGTTACGGGAAGGGTGTCTTCGTCCAACACCTACGATTTCCCTATTGGACTTGAGATGATTATTAGATGATTATTATCATCGTTATTATTTATTACTCTAGAGGAGTGTTGCTGTCTGGACACTAATATATTACCTCAGTAGGACAGTACACCATGAAAGCGTATGACCCGCTTTTACGATGTAGTTACCAATTACTTTTGGGGGAGGATGATGAGTTGTGGTTTGGAGGGCTTAGATAGAATTTGTTAAAGGATGGATATTGTGAATACCGCTTTTAACCTTTGAAGAAAATATTTGAAAGCTTTGGTCATAAGAGCTTAAAGGAGGTATGGTGACAAAACGCCTTTATCTTGATGAAATCCAATATTTTCTCTCTAAAAGTCGGTTACAAAAACGGTTATGACAGCTGTACAAGTTGGTTACAATTTTGATAATCACCTATAAATAGAGGTGACCCCTCCTTGTCGAGAAGGAGAGATTTTCCTTGAGTTTCCAGAAGATTTTCCAAAAACAACCAGATTTTTCAAACAAAAATTTACAGAGAGAGAAAGTAAAGGATTCATCAAGAAAAACATTTTGTCACTACTTTTCTTCATCGTTCTTTCTTCTCTCCCTCTGAATCATTTCCTTCTTTTTCCCCTTTTCTTTCTTGTGTTCTCTGAATCATTTTTCTCAAAAATAACTCAATTTAGAACGGTCTGGATATCAGATTTAGGCTAGATTGAGGTTGCATTAAACCCATTTCTTCAAAGATCAAAACACCCCCCTACAACATATTTTCTATTTTTAAACATCATTTAACCGACTTGTAAGAGCTAATCAACCATCCATTTTGGGTCATGATTGAGAGTATTTGTTGGACTCACTAAGTCAAATTCTCCTAAGATAGATGATGACCTAAATAGACAGGTTGTGGCCCATCTAGCATTCTTTCTTTTTTTTAGGATAAGCAACCGCTTGGTATAAAAAAAAAACCAATTTTGGCTTTGTTACCGCTAGTGTTAGGGTTAGGGTGTATCCCGAGTTTAGTCCCACGTTAGTTAGGAAGTGGACTTCGCAGGGGTGTATTGGGGGTCATCAACCCTCCGTAAGATAGGTCCTTTTAGAGTGCTTGTTTGGACTTACCCTTATGACACCTTAGCGGCTACATACCTTAGGTCTGGCTGTGTGAGTTTTTAGAGAGTGTTAGTTACATGATATCATTTCAATAAAAACAAAACCACCTGGGAACTTAGAATATTCAACAGGATGATACTCCAACGTGTGTTGTACATAAAGGACAATAAATTCCTATTAATTAAAAGTTTTAATTGTGAGTACTAGTTTTACATAAGAAATTTTTATTTTTTTTAGGTTAGGAGTTAGGTTAGTAGGTTAGTACAAAGTGCGCTTTCAACTATTACAGACTCTAACCCAAGTCCTTCCTAGAAGAGGAGGATATACAACCCACCACTGGCACAAACCAAGATGGGTGTACACAAGGAAATTAGACAAGCCACCTCCATGGTCAAAATGGTGCACCCGAGATTTTCCATGGATGGGAGTCATTATTATTAAATGTTTTTGGTATAATGGGAATCGTATAATGACTTCTACACTTATGCAACTGTTCACCCTTCTCTTTCATTTATGGTCCATCCATCTACTTAACATCATATAAGAGACTAAATTGACAACTTAATTTTCCAAATAAATAATGCAATTGAATCTTGGGGATGAAGGATGCTAGTTTAGCCAAAAATAAATAAAAAATGGTTATCAGTTCAATTCAAGGAGGCAAGGTGACCTTTGAAGTATGGGCCTGCACCACAAGAGTGATATTTAATCTATATAGATTTGTGGAAGCTATTAATTAGGGTAAAGAAGAATACGCTAGGGTCGAAATTATTTTTTTTTTGTTTTTTTTTTTTTTTTGGCACTCATGGTTAGCACGGTTGGTTTCAGTTTTAAAGGTTAGAGAAATCAACTTCACACATCCTCACAATACTAGATCTCAAACCTAACATGTGGTGCTTATTATAAGTTGTATTTTTTGGGCATTTAAAAGAAGTTAGGTGCGAAGTTAGGTGCTCGTATGTTTTTTCATAGAGTGTAAGCTCATAAGAAAAGATCTTATTAGAATTCTAGATTGTTAAAAATGATGAGTTGACACGTGAAAGTTATATCCTAGTCAAATAAGAATTTGAATAGTCAGAAGCTACGTGGATAAAGATTATAATGATCTGGAAGGTTAAGATGATTATAATGATCTGGAAGGTTAAGATTGTCACGCTCCAAAATCCGGAGTTCATGATCCGAATCCTATTCTATGATCCATGCCCTTCTTGAACTCAAAGACTTTGGAACGTGAGGAAAAAGAAAAGACAAGAAGGAAATAATAAATAGTAAAACCAATAAAGCATATCAAATTGCCTTTATTTATCAATAGGATTAAAGTTTTAATTTTCTCACAAATGTACTACTTGGTATTCAAAAATTCATTTCTAATGAGGTACAATTCTAATGATGACAATTTTATTTTCCTAAAAATCTAGCTTAACATGAGTTTAATTTTAAAAAATTATGATTAAGAATTAATGGCATCACTCGTAAAATATTAACCTTAAACCAAATAATTCACCATAAATAAAATAAAAATTAAAACGTCCCGAAACTAATTATTCTTGAAATGTAACTGATCATACTTGTTTAAAAGAAAATTAAATTTATTAAAATCATTTAAAAATTAAGGTGAATAATAATATACAATTCAACTCATCTCTCAAACTAAATCTGTCTACTGAAATATTACATTCAGAAATACATTTATTAAAAATAGTAAATTATATTATTTTCATCTCAAATTTTACAGGGTGATTTTGCCATCTGTCTAGTATTTACACACAAAATTTCATAATTTTCTGAGCACGGATGAATATTTGATAAATATTCTCTTATCACTGACCCAGAAATTTTAGAATATTACTACGATAAGAAAATCTGAATTAGAATATTTTCACATTAAATTTGATTCTAATGCGGCTTATATTTTAACTAATCTTATCATAAAATCAAACTAAAATATCCAAAAATTAAGTCCACACATTCTAATCATTAATTTCAAGCCAAAACAATCATTCGAATTATTCTCATGCATCTAAATGAGTATAAGAAAACTAAACTAAATCTTTAAATGTAATAAAGTCTTCATCTTCATCATGGTATCTAGCAGCTTAATTCTTTAGACCTACAATCTTTGATATAAAAATAGGGGTAAGCTCAACACTCAGTAGAATTTTACTTCTATGTTAGCCTATCAAGTTCATTTTTTATAATGAAGGTGATATTGTAATAGTTTAACAATAATTTATTTAATGAGTAAATTTTCATTTCTTTATTCCAACCTGAAAGCAATACATAATTTCAGCAAATAATAAAATAAAAGAACTTTAATGATTTAATGTATAATCTCAATTACACATGGATATGATGTCATGAGAATGAAATAGTATGCAAATGCAATGATATATGCAATGATGCCCGATTTTCGCACCAGCCCGGTTCACTATTATCACCGATTTTATCCCTAGTTTGGTCCAACTATAAATCTCAAGCAATGGATCTTCTCTGGAGGCTTTAGGGCCTTTTACCTAACAATACTAACAGGTCTCAAATAAAATTTCAGAACATCAAATATAAATTCATCAAAAATTGATTAACATCACCAATTTTCATATTCCAACCCACTTTCCTAAATAATTTTCAATTGAATGAAAACATTAAATTTTCATAGATAGTATACTGAATTAGTAATTAAAATAATTTCATAATTTCCTACTTTAAACTCATACGATACATGCTAATTTATCAATACTCCAAAATTAGATTTTACTACGATTTCCACCATTCATGATAATTTTGCCGAGGTTTATTAAATTATACATGTTTTAAGAATCATTCATTAAATTAATTTATTTGACTTTTGTACAGTTAATTCATTATAAGAAAACCTAATAAGATAAAATAGAAGGAAAAATTACCCGAGTATTTTGTTAATTTTATCAATTAACATTTTTCTTTCGGAGACTTTCGACTCGAACTCTTCACTCGTTTTCTCGAGCTTAATCTAAACGGAGAGTAATATTATTCAAAACTTAGTCTATAGAAAGAGAATAAATAAATAAATAAATCAAATAATTGAAAGCGATGAAAAATCAGAATATGAAGCAAACCTATAAGAAGAATAAGAAAAACCCTAAAAAAATATTCCTCTTGTTTCTTTCTCTACGATTTCTCTCACTTTATCTCTCTCATCTATGAATAGTGTTTTGAATTTTTAAAATAGATTTAAAACTTTTAAAGGAGACCTAATCTAAACAAACCTTATCTAAATAAATTCATCTCTATCTTAAATTAAACTGTTTAAATAATAAGTTGGGTTGTCGACAAAGAAAAAGATTAGAAAAAAAAGAAGAAAAAAGATTGCCCTGTTGATGGTCGAAAATCAAAGAGAAGTAAGTGTGAAAAGAAGAAAAAGTTGTAGAAAACCATCCAGACACTCTCAAGACTAGGGGACCACCACTACTTTTATTCAATAGTCAATCAATGCCGCCTCTCACGCTCTATGGTTACAAGTCAGCGCATTTGATACTGTTTTTTTAGATTTTTCCTTAACTTCTGTTAGTTTGCCTATAAATTGTCAAAAACAAACGAACGTAAAAATAGAAAAAAAAATTATATATTTTCTGTTTTTAAACATAATTTAACTGACTTGTAAGAGCTAATCAACCGTCCATTTTGGGTCATGATTGAGAGTATTTGTTGGACTCACTAAGTCAAATTCTCCTAAGATAGATGATGACCTAAATAGACAGGTTGTGGCCCATCTGGCATTCTTTCTTCTTTCTTTTTTTTTATGGTAAGCAACCGCTTGGTACAAAAAAAAAACAAATTTGGCTTTGTTACCACTAGCATTAGGGTTAGGGTCCCGAGTTTAGTCCCACATCGATTGGGAAGTGGACTTTGTGTGTATTGAAGGGTCATCAACCCTCCGTAAGATAGGTCCTTTTAGAGGGCTTGCTTGGACTTACCCTTATGGCACCTTAGCAGCTACGTACCTTAGGTCTGCCTTTGTGTGTTTTGAGAGAGTGTTTTAGTTAAATGATATCATTTCAACAAAAATAAAACAACCTGGTAACTTAGAATATTTATCGGGATGATACTCCAACGTGTGTTGCACATGAAGGACAATAAATTCCTATTAATTAAAAGTTTTAATTGTGAGTACTAGCTGTACGTAAGAATTTTTTTTTTTTTTTTATTAAGGTTAAGAGTTAGGTTAGTTGGTTAGTACAAAGTGCGCTTTCAACTATAATAGACTCTAACCCAATTCCTTCCTAGAAGAGGAGCCTACCACTGGCACAAACCAATATGGGTGTACACAAGGAACTTAGACAAGCCACCTCGATGGTCAAAATGGTGCACCCGAGATTTTTCCATGGATGGGAGTCATTATTATTAAATGTTGTTGGTATAATGGGAATCGTATAATGACTTCTACATTGATGCAATTGTTCTTTACCCTTCTGTTTCATTTATGGTCCATCCAACTACTTAACATCATATAGAATCATTATAGAAAGAGACTAAATTGACAACTTAATTTTCCAAATAAATAATGCAATTGATTCTTGGGGATGAAGGATGCTTAGTTTAGCAAAAAAAATGGTTATCGGTTCAAGGAGGCAAGGTGACCATTGAATCATGGGCCTGCTCCACAAGGGTGATATTTAATCTATCTAGATTTGTGGAAGCTATTTGTAACGATCCAAAATCCTACCTTGATCAAAATAGGACCTTGGGTCACCACATTTCTTAAACCTGCTTAAATCTCATGACATATAAGGCAGAAAATACAAGTCTCCAAAAATGAGAACAATAAAATTCGATATATCAAACTCAAATCATCCTGTACAAATGTAATCTGTTCAACATAACCCACCATAATCAGGATAGTCTAAAACCATTAACAAAAGTAAGGCGGTCTAAGCAACATCCTGAAACACATAAGTCTATTACAATCCATTTCAAAATGTAAAACGAGACTTAATAATGTGGCTACCTAACCAACTCTCGAGCTTTCTCAACCGGAGGCTCACCTTCTTTTTCTATCTCAACGTAGAAATCCTCAACCACGACTCAGTAATCAACTCACTCTAAACCTGACGACAATAACAGGTCGACTGAGCATTGACAACGTTCAGCGGATATCCAGTCTAACTAACAATAGCAATAATTCAAGTTCATAACCAATATCAGATTCATGCGACAGTTAAAAAATTAATAAAAGTTTCATAGGACATTTGCATAATCCATGACAGGTTCATATGACGTAATTAATAAAAGTTTCATAGGACATTAACATAATCTATGACAAGCTCATATGACATAATCAATGACAGGTTCATATAACATTTACATAATCAATATCTCCATCCAATGCGAAATCCTATAATCAGAGTGCAGAAGAACATGTAGACATATCATATCATGTTTCATTGTCCTCGTAATTCAGTGTTCATGATTTAGTACTTGTAAGTAACTGGCATGTCGCTTGGAACAAATACGAACCATGATCATGCAATAACGTAACTGACATGCAACTTGTAACAATAACATAACAACATGTCGCTCAGAATGGATACGGACCATGCCCATGCAGTAACATGACTGACATGCCGCTCGGAATGGATACAGATCATACCCATGCAGTAACATGACTGACATGCCGCTCGGAATTATACGGACTATGCCCATGCAGACCATGCCCACGCAATAACATGACTAACATGCCGCTCGGAATGAATACAGACCATGGCCATACAGTAACATGACTGACATGCCGCTCGGAATGGATACGGACCATGCCCATACAATAACTTAATTGACATGCCGTTCAGAATGGATATGGACCATACCCATACAATAACTTAACTGACATGCCGCTCAGAATGGATATGGACCATGCCCATGCAATAACATAACTGACATACCGCTCGAAATGGATATGGATCATGCCCATACAATAACTTAACTGACATGCCACTCAGAATGGATACGGACCATACTCATATAATGCCCATGCCATGCTTATATATACCCATGAGACTTGTAAGCAAACTACCATACATGTGAACTTGTGCTTGAGTGTCGTGATTAATATCTGAGCTCAGTCATTACTTAGATTCCAATCTCCCACCATGGAAACTCCACCATACTGTCTCATACCATATGGTTAGAGAATTCCCGATTTGGAAGACCTTCCACTAAGCTTTGGCCTACCCGAATCGCAATCACCATACGATATAGATAGACATAATTTAACATTCGTGATTAGTATTCGAACTCGGTCATCGCCTAGACTTATATTCGAACTCGGTCATCGCCTAGACTTCAGTCTTCCGCCAAGAAACTCCGCTAGGTTACATCTCTGTAGTTAGAGAATTCTTGACCTGGAGGACTTCTTCCAGGCTTTGACCTATCCGAATGTCAATCACCATACAAGTATAAATAGAGCATAATTTAGCATACGAGTGTTTAGGGCATAATTTACATAGTCATAGTAAGCAATACTTTATCATGATTTCACGATTCTCTTTACAAACCTCATCCCCTTCCCCTCATTCATAGAACATCATAATTGTAGAATCATACTTAATAGAATTTGCATCACAAGTAAAACCCCCATGTCATGGACATAATCCCCCTATTCATGTTGAATAGAATTCATAAAACATGCAAAACCCCCATGTTATAGATAAAATTCTCCATTCATTTTCATAGAATTTATAACACATGCAAAACCCCTATGTTATATAAATAGCACATAATTTAGCATGATAAACCATAATATTTCCTTAGTTTAGTTTCTCAATTCTCAATAACATCATATTCACATTGAAAATACTCTCAAGCATTTAAACAAACACCTTAAGTGTATTTGTTATGTGTACATTGTTCTTCCCCATTTTTTCATCATACAATAGTTATTCACATAATCTATGAGCATCCAATTCAAGCTCAACCCCAATCCAGGCATCCATAATCCATTCATATATCATTTTAGTCCATCCACCATCATTTCCATACATCCATAACCCATAAAGCATAATCCATAATCCAATTTAAGCTTCTAACATACAAATGCATCTATATCCTTACTTAAACATGCAATATCCCATACAAATTCATCGTTTATAATACTTAATGAATAAAAATAATATAAAGGTTAGATTAGAGAGGATATCGACCTTAGGAATCCTTCCCTTGAATCCAAATCGTAAGATGAAGCTCTTTGAAGCTTTGAGGTCGACCTCCAAGTTAAGCTTCTTCTCCTCTAAGTAAAAACTCTTCTTTTCCAAGCCAAAACTCTCTTAGAACTCTAGGTTTTCTCTCTTCCTTAGCCAAATTAGGTTAGAAATTGTTAGGATACCCAAAAACCTCGAAATAGGACCCCTATTTATAGTCTCAAGGGTTAAAAACCCCAATTTCCGCATCTTTAATGAAATAGTGTCGTGCGCTGACGATCGATCATCAGTAGGGACGATCGATCATCCAAATTCCAGTGAGATGTCTTGATAAACCCTTTTGGTATTTCGACCATCACTTTTGACTCGCTCATCGGATTTTGACGATTCAACTTACGTTGAACTCGTCATCAAAAGGGAACAATTTTGTGTCTGATGGACAAATCCTAATTCTGAGTTTTTAATTACCTAATTGAGCTCTAAAGCTGACTGGTCTGAGATGGATTACGGCAGACCAGAATTTCAGCAGATCCGACTTCGGAAATCCAATGTTTAACTTAACCTCGACTCAAAATATGAAAAAATGATAAACATAAACATTGAAGAGGGTTTCGATACCTTTCTAATGGTTCAAGAATCACTCAATTCCAATAAGCGATGAGAAAACTAGAGCTTTCTAAAGTTGAGGTATGTTAAGGCATCCCTCTTCTTTACAACTTTGATTATACCTTGATCACACCACCCCATATAAATATAATTAAATATGCATTAAAACATCACAAAAAAAAACTATTATACCCATATTACTTGCATTAAAGGCATGAAAGAAGATTCATGTCTTTATATTATTGATTAGGGTAACGAAGAATATGTTATGGTCGAATTTTTTGTTTTGTTTTGTTTTTTTTTTTTTTTTGCACTCTTGGTTAGCACAGTTGGTTTCAGTGTTAAAGGTTAGAGAAATCAATTTCACACATTCTCATGGGACTAGATCTCAGACGTAACATGTGTTGCTTATTATAAGTTATTTTTTGGGCATTTTAAAAGAAGTTAGGTACTCGTATTTTTTTTTCAGAGTGTAAGCTCATAAGAAAAGACCTTATTAGAATTCTAGATTGTTAAGAATGATGAGTTGACACGTGAAAGTTATATCCTAGTTGTCACGGCCTGACTTAAACTTAATATTTCACTAATGAAATTTGAGAGTAAATCCGTCTGTGAGATCCTTTTTTCTCTTATATTGCGGAAGCATAAAATACCAAGAGAATTTAAAATTTTTAAACCCTTACTTATCCATACGCAATTGTCATCATTTTATGTCCAAATGAAACTCAAAGTTTACATAATCCATTTTAATTACATTAAAACAACATAACATAAACGAAATATATAAAAGCATAATTGAAAGTGACTTCACCCATCCTCGAACATCACTTCCAATTCGATCTTTAACAGTTCATCGGGTCATCTGGTGATGTAAAATATTAATGAGCTATGAAGCCCAATAAGAATTTCCATAACATTATGCTAAATAACGGGTTAGAATAAAGCATAATATAAACATGTAACTAAACAATATTTTCGCAATAACATAATATTAAACTCTTTTTATATTATGTAAATACTTTAAATATTTCCCTTTTTAATATCTTTTAATTTGATCCAGTTTATCTTAAACTTATCTCTCAAGATGATCACTGAAATGTACACTTCTTTAGACTCATTCCGTCTTGGAGTTCTCATTAACCCCTCACGAAGTATCGTCGAACAGTCTTCGTTTACTTCGCCACTATCTTGAGACCTTTTTAAGATAATCGTATTTTTCTTTTTTCATATTTTCTTTTCATAGCTTAAGACCTTATAAGATATTTATCTCATTTCCCATGTCTTATAAGATAAATCATCCTATTTCCTTTGTCTTCTCTTAGCTTAAGACTTACAATATAATTATTTCATTCCTCTTTCTAGGAAATATCAACACATATAAAAATCGTCTTATTACGATTATATATATAATCTTTCATTCTTTAAATCATAGTTAGTTTCCATAACTATTACCCTTGTAGAAATTTCTACAAATATACACTTAAAATCAACCCTTATCTAATATAATATTTATAAGAGAGCATACACATGCAATATACATAACATCATTATTATGTCATTTTCAAACCAAGGTGAAAACATATTTAACATTTCTTAACTTTTATTCTAAATAATCGTTTAGAATAAGATTACCGAAATACTATTTCTTCTTATCTCAAAAATACTCATCGTTACTAATCTTCATTCTAATTCATCATTTAGGATAATATTATCAAAATCACTTACACTTTTTACCGAATCCGAAATCGAGTCGACCGGTACTATCTTCATTTTCTTTCTTTCTCCTTTCTTTCTTTCTTTCTCTTTCATTTTTCCTTTCTTTCTTCCTTTCTTTCTTTCTTTCTCTCTCTCTATTCTCTCATGGCTTGGGCGCCAATTTGAAGTGAGCAACTATGGTGGGCGTGGGTTCCTTTATATAGGCAAGGGTCTTGGCCTATCATAAATGTTGGTTCACTCCCCTAATTAACCCATAGTTCATGAATGGTATGCATTATTCATAGTTCATGAATTCATTAAAATTTGATTCATGGTTAACTCAATGTTCTAACCATAGTTCATGTATTTAACTCAATGTTCTAACCATAGTTCATGTATTCATTAAATTAGATTCATGGTTAACTCAATGTTCTAACCATAGTTCACCTTAAACTCATGGTTAATCCTATTATCTTAATTTAAATACATGTATCTTATTAAGTTAAATTATTTCCACAAGTTAACTTCATGGTTAGCTTAACCTAAGTAAATTACTAACCATGGTCAAGCATAGTTGGGCGTGCAGTACTTACTCATTCAAAGGATTTGTCTTCTCTTGTCTTCACTCTAGTGACAAGGTTCATTACTCATAAATGAATTTCCTTATAAATGAGTACTAATTTTCTCAAAATATAATTTATTAACTTAGATTCATTTAACCAAGGTAGATTATTAACCTTAGGTTTATCTTGGTTTATACCCTAGGGTCACCAAAGTGGGCGTGAGCATAGTTCTAGCCATAAGATTTGGGTTCTTCCCATTTTATCTCTTATGTGCATTGATATGATTAAATATCCTAATTTCTCTTTCCTAGTCAAGAGGTGCCATGTGGCATTTACCACCTAATACTTCATCATATCCTAATTTCTCTTTCCTAGTCAGGAGGTGCCATGTGGCATTTACCACCTAATACTTCATCTTGGACGTCCATCACCTATCATCATAAACCATTAAATTCATACTTTGGTTACTTGATTAACTCCTCTAGTTAATTAACCCTAACCTTGGTTAATCTTAGACATTCCACTTGCGGTGTTGACATGTGGCACTTGCCACGTGTCCTTCTCTTAGCTCATGATCAATTCTTTCATTAATTACTTGGGTATCCACCCTAAGATATCACCACTTGTCATAATCTTAAGTAATGTTTCCTTATTATATACATGTATTAATATTGAATTTAATACATAATATATACTTTATACTAAAATAACAATTAAGGTAATACTTTAATTAAATTGTATGTTTTTCTAAAAATATCTGGGTCGTTACATTCTCCCTTTCTTATAAGAATTTTGTCCTCAAAATTAAAATCGTACTTGATCTTTCAAATAATTGAGGGTACTTTTCTTTGATCTCGATCTCGTGCTCCCAAGTTGCATCTTCTTGCCCGTGATTTCGCCATAACACTTTTACTAACGAGATTGTCTTCTTTCGCAAAACTTGTTCCTTATGATCCAGAATCTCAATGCATCTTTCTTCATACCATTCCACCAATAATTTGACTTTAAATTATGGTATATCTTTGTACTCCCTAGATGTACAGCGAATCGAGACTTATGAGCTTCATCTAGTAATTGATTTTTCAACTCTGTATCTCTTGACACACATATTCGATTTCTAATAATTTAGAATCCCATTAGACGAAACTTTGAAATCATTAGATTGACATTCCTGGATTTTATCCTTAAGTGTCATTAATTCAGTATCTCGAGCCTGTGTTTCCTTAATTTTCCATATTAATTCAGGCTGAACTTGAATATTAAGCAACACTGACTTTGATCTTTTTCCTCAACATTCAAATCCTAAATCTAAAATTTTGTAATCTCTTTTCACATCCCCATTTTAATACTTGCCAATGATCCAACTATTTTCCACCTCAGTGCATCAGCAACGATATTTCATTTACCAATATGATACTATATTATGTTGTGTGCAGCGAAATTACGACGGCCGATTGGATTAGGACGTGATCGTCAGTCAATCTTAAATTATTCCTTCTTAGTAATAATTCCGTAGAATAGTACTAGTAAGGGTATCGTTCCTCTGAGGACTGCGCTGGTTTCGTTGCTTTTTATTCAGATTAATTTTAAACTAATAATTGAGGCAATTGAATTTTGATTTGATTAAACTAAAACAATGAATTAAACTAATTTAAATGAAATTTCTAAATTAAACTAAAAACAATTGGGTTTTTAAATCCTTTTGGAGAGAAAATCTAGGGTTTTCAAATCCACCACTAACCTAATAACTAATCCCTATTTTAAATTTATTATAACCTCTTAAAATTGTAAACATTCCAGTTAGAGTGACAGCACGTCCCCTCTCAACTGCTCAAGAAAAGTTCAAGGGATTATATCCTTAGAATATCGTATCTTCGGTTAGCACGAATGATATACACTAATCTACGGTTGTGTAATCACTCGTCTTCCCTTAGCATAAAATATCTTCAGATTTAATCTCTCGATATTTTAAAACCATTGCATAAAACCTATGTTTAAATTCTAACGAAAATTAACACAAGTGATTTTAATTCCAATTTCATAATACCTAAGACAAGGTTGAGAATTCCATTGAAATTAAATATAATTCAAATAAATCCGGTTGTTTAAAAACAACCCTCTCATTATGCAATCAATGTTTTACAATGCAGAGAATTAAAATAAAAACAAAATAAAGGACACAGTTACTTGGCTAGGGTTTCATCGAAACCCTAGAGTGGAAATTAGTTCATCGCGAGGGAGGTATGCAACATCTTCATAGACAAAGCTACAGCACTTCTCTTCATGACTTCCTTGATCTCTAGAGCTTCTCTTCTTCAGATCCAAAATCTCTACAAATTTCTCTCTCTCTCTCTAATGATAATGGCTAAGAATTCTCCTTTTTATAGAGAAAGATAGAAAGATAGAGTCCTTCTAGAATAAGGAGTTCTAATTGAGGTACAACTCTTCTTTTTCTCTCTCTAAACTCTCTTAGGGTTGAATGAGGATTAAACCATCATTTAGGAAGACAATAATAGAGTTGGAAAGTGTTTAGAAGTACTAAAACACTATTCACGAAACACTATTCACGGAATATTATTTCACCCTATTTACAGTTTTGCCACTGAACTTCAAATAATTCTAGAGAGCTCAATTTTAATCGGATTGACCCGAAATTTTAAAGATAGCTCCTTTAGGTCATCTAGAATCTACCCAAAAAGTTTCATAAATTTTGGATAAATAAAAATTACCAAACTACCCCTCTATTGATAGAAGTGCGATTTTGGCCAATCGATTTATCAGGGTAGATTTCTGCGATTTCGCTCTCTTTTCTTCTTCTTTCTTTTACTCTTCTTTTTTTCTGAGATTTTTGGAGTCTTTGAAGCTTGTAAATCTTCCATTTTATCTTCTTTTCCTCGTATGAACCTGAAATAAGAATAAACAACCAAGTAGCATAAAATAATATAAATAATTACTCTAAATGATTAGCAAGTTAAGTTTGAGGTGCTTTTATGTATAACATTTAGCACCGATCAGGGCGCACCAAATTCAGTGTGCTCACTTCACACCTTATCAAATGAGGTGTACAATAACAGCATCACACCCAAAAAAATTTGATTGTGGTGTTTAAATGTTGGTGTGCATGTTTTACACCAAATCAAGAGAATCAGTGTACCCGTATCCATATCTTGGTACACTCGCTTTGCAATGAAGTCCGATTTATGTAAGTGTACCAATTGTGGTGTACTTACATTATACCCAAACCAAGCTAATATGGGTAAGGTGCACCTAGATTGGTTGTGGGCAATGAAATCTCACTGCCCGCAAGGTGGGTACATGGTGCACCTACCTACCCAGGATCACCACCCATTGAATGGGCGTTAGGCTTCTCGCATACCAAAGGCACGCGCACCAACTGGCCAAGGGCTGGCTTACCGTTAGTCTGCGTAGCATTAAATGCTAACAACAGGACATTAATGCCCCATGGACATCTTTTGTGTTAGTCCTCAGGGAACTGACACGTGGATAGGGTTTGCTCTCGTGGACAGACCATCATTCAAGCTTGCGGACAGACTCCACGAGTCCATCCATTGGCTAGTCAAGGACTAGCCTAGTCCATGATTATAAAAGGTCATGGACCTAACCCAGACCAAGGGTTGGACCCATGGTCCAATCCTATATTGGTCCGCGGACTAACTAAGGTTGGACCCTGGTCCGCAGTCCAAATATACCATAGGTCTCACCTCTATAATTGCGGACTAACCAAGGTCAGTTATTTCCCATATGGTAGCCATTATTTGACCGCTATATGGTAGGGGATCCTTAATAAAAATGACACTCTGCCAGCTTTAGGGGATCCCAAGATAGAGATCCCCTTTTTTCTCTAATGAAAGAGTGTCATATGACACCCTATCCGAAAGGAGAAGTTATCTCTTCCCTTTTCTAGAAAGATAAGAATCTTTCCCTTTTTTGGGGGGAAAGTTTGATCCTCCTAGGTTTCCCAGAAAATGAAACCAATTTGGAGTCCTTCAGAAAGGACTCTCATCCGTATGGTTTCTCTAAGATAAGAGAAACCAGCTGTCTTTGACAGATGACCCTCTCCAAGGAGAGTTGACCTCTTTTGATTTCCTAAAAAAATGAAGTCAAAGGGGAGTCCAAAGAGGACTCTCCAAAAGATATAAAGAGAGAGTTTTTAGAAGAAACGCCCAAGAACAACAAGAAGAAAAAAGGACCTACGCACGTAGAAAATAAGGAACAAAAAAAGCTTTCTTTTCTTTGCAGGAACCATAGCACCCAAGGAGGAAGAAGGATCTCCCCATATGAAGAATACCAGGTGAACCCTCAATATGGCCACCTCTCTTTCTTGTTCTTTCTTTGATGTTAAAACCTCTATGAGGTATCTTGTAACGCCTATATGGAATCTGGGCAACCCCATTGAATAAATACAAATACTTTATTCAATTCTTGTTCTTCTTTAATCTTTCTTCTTAATCAGAGGTTCTTCCCCATATAGGGAAGATAATTAACAGTCTGAGTTTACTCAGATTGGAAGGATAGTCCCCTACAACAAACGATAAACTTTATACAACAATAAAGGAAATTTGAAAGCAAAGAATAATTTTTACGCTTACAAATTAATGGCACGCCCGGTGGAACTTTCTGCTCCTCTCATCTTTGAAGAAAGATAACAAAAAAAGAAATGATGAGTGATTCTTTCCTCTCTTTTCTGATTGTTGCTAACTAGGATCATCGAGACCATCTGCATTCGTCGGGCCTACGTCCTGACCATCAACCGGCGGGTGTATGTACCCTGATCCGGATCCCGGTGACTCATCCACTCACCTAGGCCAAGGTAGCAGTAGCTCCAGCCAGCCAGGTCCGGCCAACTGGCTAGACCCTTGCAAAAAGGCCGCGGTCACCAGACCAGGCCTTTGTTGAAGACGCATCAGTCCGCAGCAGAAGTAAAACCCACCCCATCAACTCAGTGGTGGAAAGGCAGTCTACCTGCCTAAATCAAAGGCAGGCAGCCCGCCTACATTAGGCTACCCGCCAACAGCAAGTCATCAGCCACAGGCATCCTAGAAGATGCCAGCCAACCCACAGGCACCTCTGAAAAGAAGTGCCTGTTAGACATAATGCCCAGAAAATTCATTTAGATTGTTAGAACCTTATTAATTTGATTAATATATGTTTCTTCTTAATCTATTGTGTATTCATTATGGGTAATTGACCATGATCATGAGATGATCTATATGATATGAGATATCGATAAAGGTCTATAGGATATATTGTAGGAAAGTTATATGATTAGATTATCACAGGCAGATATAACTTTCCAGGTCCTTATACCTTATATAGTCCCAGGTATAGGTGCTTAAATGTACACTGACTGATCGCATTCAATGAGAGACCTCTTGCATAAACATACTATCAGATAGTTGGTCTCTCATTCACATTGAACGGTTTCGATGATCCTTAGATTTGATGAGTTCATCTATGACTGAACGGTGATCTGACTGTTTTGATTCCACCAACGTATTTTCTAACTACAATACAGTGATAGTTGGATAGTCAGAAAGTTGTTCGAGTCATGATGAATTTCAAACAAGAAATCCATACTCATTAATTTGAGAGATTATCCAAGTTCCGGGTAAGACAGTTGATTAAGTTCAAATCTCGCGCAGGTGATTTTGAAAACAAAATAAGTTTTGAAATATACTTTTATTAAAAGGTATTATACTTATAAAAGATTTTTCCCAAAATGTTTTTCATGAGAAATTGTTTCTCCTGGCTTAATCATAAGTCTTGGAAACCCGGATGATTTGCAATGGGCTATGGGTTAGATAGTATGTCTATCTCGAAGGCCCATTAGGGATAATGTATTTGGAAGGATAAATCGAATTTAAAAGTTCATGTGGTGGGATCCGTAATGGTTAATGTTCATACGCTGGGATTCAATTGCAACATGGATATCTCACGTCACTTGCAATTCCAATGTATTTCCTGTTTAGGGTCAATGGGATAACATTGGGTAAGCCAGGGTAAGAATGTCCCAGATCAATCTGTGGAGGTGCTCACATAAGAAATACAAGCTCATTAATTGATTAAAAGTTAATCAATTATTTAAGTGATTAAAAGTTAATCATTTAATTAAATAGATTAAAAGTGAATCTATGGTTTAAATTAATTGTTAATTTAAATCTAGGGATTATTTTATTAATTATTTAATTAACATAATTAAAGGGGAAATGGGTTTGACCCATATCCATAAACCCATTAAAATGGACCTTTAATATGGGCCAAAGCCCATGGGTTTAAACCCTAGGGTGGGGCGCCCACTTGAGGAATCTTAATTGGATTAGGATTTGTTTAATTGAATAATTGTTGAAATATAATTCCTTTAATTATGGAATTTAAATCCAATGGTTGGATTGCATTAAGGATTAAGATGGAATTGTAATTAGATTACAAAAGGGAGTTTTAACTCCCCAAAGTCCACGCCCCATAGAAGCTCACACCCCCCCTTGGTGTTGGTCTCCTAGTTTGACTAGGTTTCCTACTTTGGTGTAGGATGTTGACTTATCTCTTTTAATTAAGGAATCCTCTTATAATAGGGACTCTTTAATTAGTAGGATTACTATAACTAAAGTAGTTATAGATTAAGTAGGAGTTTATTTAATTAATAATAAAAGTTATTGTTAATTAATAAATCGTACTAGATAAGATCAACTTGGAGTAGGATTAGGATAGGATCCTAATCTATATATACCCTAACACCCTAGACCATTAAGCACTTTTCTCCAGAATATTTTCTCTTCTCTCCTCTCTCTCCAAACCATGAGCCCTAGGGGATACCCCTAGGGATTTTCGTGAGCTACTAGGTGGTCCAAAGTTGGGTTTTGCAAATCTAGAGTTTTGAACCATAGTGTTTTTGGTGATAGAAGGTCTACACCATTACTCAATCTTCTTCCTCTTGCTTATATAATTCCAAAGGAGATTCTAAAGCTTCGTGGGGATAGCAAAGAACAAGGATCGAGTTTCTAGTATTTTTTTGGAGAAATCTGTACAAAGAGTTCTAACTGTTCGAGTGGATTAAGCTTCACCGGTGAAAAGCATTCACCGAGGTGATATGACTAAAACTCTTAGATAATTTTGATACTTTCTATGGTGTTAAGACCTAGGGTATCCAGTTTCCGCATAAATTTTTATCCGGATCCCCCTACAGTGCCTACCAATAGACAAATCTCTCCGCGGATATCAAGGAGGGTGCACCCAACCGGGTACACACAAGGCAAAGTGGCTCAGCCACTTCGCGACAAGTCAGCCCAAAAGGCAAACCTATGTCATTAGAAACCCTAAAAGGGGATTCTAAATTTGTTAACCCTTCGGGGTCAACTAATGGAGCAAGCTCGTTTCAAGCCCAAACCATAAGCCAGTCAAGGTCTAAACAGGAAAAACCTTATGACTCGATCCTAAGACAAACTGTTGATGTCCCCCAGCCCAAATCGGTTGATGGGACTCACCCTTCAAAAGTTTATTAACAGAAGGAAGATGTTACCCAAATTATCTCAGGACAAAAGAACAAAGCCACTGGCCTAAAAGAGGTTACAGAAACTTCCTCAGCAAAATTGTCGAGAAGCAATCCGCAGACCAAATCTCCGGATCAGAAGACCAATCTACAAGCTAACCTTGCGGACAGAAGGAGAAGTGGCCAAGGCCACTCCGCGGGCAAGGGGCAATGCCCATCCGTGGACACTAATCAAGGTCGACGGACCCAAACCCTAGCCAGACCCAAGGGTCCAGCTCAAACTTATCCCGCGGGCAGAGTTGCAAGCAACTCCGTGGATAAGTCTAGAAGCAGACCTGAGTTTGTGGACAGAAGAGTCCATAAACAAGCTCCTCTTAGTAGAAGGATGGATTTGTGGACAGATTCAACACTATCCACAGATAGTTCATTTTCCAAGAAAAAGAAAAGTTGGTAGTTAAAGGCCAACAAGAACAAGGTCCCCCTGGGACAGAACTCAACACCTGATGACATCATCAATGATGTTATCAGATCAAGAAAGGAAGGTACAAACTTGCAAGTTTCTTTAAACTACGCAAGGGCATTAACAGCCGTAATCAAAGTCACCCGGCTGTTAATGCAAACACAAACCTGGACTCAGCATTAGCAGTTAGGAACTTTTTGTTCAGGCTAGATTCAAATGCATTCAGAGGCGTTAATCCGGTGACCTTTAGAGCAATGACAGCAACCATTTGTCATCAACATCAATGGCCTCCGTCCAGAGATATCAGCCCGTTCTGGGGCCGAACAAACTCAGAACCGGAAAGAAGAACTAGAGCACCGTATGACCCTCGGGTCAAAGTGCTGAATATAAGTTCTTCTCCCTTTGAAATGCCAAGGAAGAAGACTTTTGAGGAAATCCTCTAGCTCAAAAACTGGAAATATCCCTCAGCTCCGTCGAGGAGGGCATACAATTACCGGTCAAAGATAAGAAGGTCTAGAAAGCAAAGGTCATCTTATACTCATCATGTTCGGGAGGAACTAAGAACTAGAATGTCTTACTCCCTTTATGAAAAAGTATCTGTAAATGTGGTCGGTACAAGGAAAAACCCCGATCCAGAGCAGTTTACAACTCCGTTGTTCTAAGGAACCGGTACACTGCTCGAGCGAAATCTCTCAAAAAGGCAATGTTCTCAGAACACAGCCGCTGCCATTCTAGCTGCTTTGGATGAGACAAAACCTTCTAGAGTTGTTGAAGCAATAGCTCCCGGTCAAATAATTTCGAGGAGGAGCCATAAGAATCAGAACAAAGGCAAAGAAAAAGCTCAGGACCTAATTCAATCAGCCCCAGAGCCTGATATCAATGGATACCAAGAGGGATCAGAGCAAGAAGCGACCCCGATAACCTGTCCAAGAGAACTGGGAAGAATTCTTCCAACCGAGGGATATGATTCTGACGACACAGTGGTCCAGTCAGAAATGCCGGAAGCAGCATTAGAAATACCTCAAATAGTTTTCAGTGCACCTAATCCTCTATACGGGATGTCTGGCACTTACTTCATGGAAGAAGAATTTTTGAATTTATTCCAGCTATAGGGAGCAACATGAGAACAACCGGTAGCGATCATGATGACAAATTTGGACGGGAACGCAGGTCAAGGGAATAACCCTTCAACTTTAGCACCTCCACCATCAAATGATCAAACGGCGGCCTAACAGGCTCAGCTCAGGTACAAGGATGATGAGATCATGGCTATAATGTCTCAAATACAAGAGTTAGCTACTCAATTGTCAGCTCTTAAATCTGCATCAGTACCTGGACCCCATTTCCCGTACCAAGGAGATAGCAGTAATCAAGGCACAGCCCCTGCACCTCCAAATCGTCCAATGGTACCTGGAACAGGTCTAATTCCAAATCAAGTCACCCTCATAGGAGGAATTTCGTCATCTCTTCTCACTACAATCGAGGAGACTGTTCGCAATCAAATGCGGCAAGCCAAAGAAAAGGAAGAGGATGTTCGGATGATTGTGAAACCCTATCCAGCTATCATGCAATTCTACAACACTCAAAGAAGAGTGGATGTTCCAGAATTGATTGAAACCATGCAAAGAGATAATGAGTCTGTAACAGAGTTCATTGCCCGATGGAGAGCTTTGACCTTCTCCTATCCTCCAAAGTTCACTCAACTGAAACTTATCCGGATGTGCCTCAACAACTTTAGGCATGATCTTTCAACTACCCTCATTGCTCAAAATTTTATTGGTTTCAAAGATCTATGCACAAAATCACACGACATGGAGAAGCACATAGGAAAAAGAAGGCGATGCAGAGGCATTGATTGCCTTGAATCCTCAATAGCCGCAGTAGTTGAAATGAAAAAGACTGTGCAACCAGCACCAAGTACCGGTAGACCGATCGGTCGATCAAACAATGGTAAAACACCAGTCAAGATTGGTACTAAACCAGCTCAAGGTGGATCCAGAAAACCACAATAGCAGGATAAGCGTGACCCACCAAAGAAGATCACCATTGAGGAAAGAATGAATAAAACCTATTCATTCTTTGAAGACATTGTCGAAGATCTGTTTGAAGACCTCCTCGCCAATGAACTCATCCCTCTCCCAGAAAACAGGAGACCTCAAGAGATCGAGATGAAAGATGATGGCAAATATTGTCTTTATCATCGTATAATCAGTCACAAAATAGGTGATTGTTTTGTACTGAAAGACATCATTCAAAGACTTCTAGACAACAAAGAGATTTTCATTGGTCAAGATCTCCAATAGGAAGCTACATCCAATACGGTGGTGGCTTCATAACCATTTGAGAAAGATGAAGCATGTCGCGCCCTAAAATACCCCCTAGAAGTTAAGGGATACTTTAGGTGTGACTATACGTACCTGCCAAACCATCCTGTAATGAATAAGGTGAATATAATACTAACACAATGAAAATCAAAGCGCGGAAGCTAAACATAGGTTGCGGAAGCGTAAACTAATTTTTCTTTTCTTTATAAGTTTGTATCCCAAGTGAAAATATACCTAAAACATATCCAAGCCTAAGGTGGACAGGCCCACCTATCAAAATATCAAAATACACAAACCCTCTCGTACTCTCCCCTCAACAGTAGTCAAGGTACGGCCATACGTCGAGGTCTCGGTTAGCTTGAGACTGTAGTGGAATAGACGGCTCTCTCTCCTCTATGTACTCTTCCTCGACCCAAAGCTCCGGGTCGAGGGCTCCCTCAGTACTTGTCAACATGAAAGTACGGCTGAACATGGAATACTCAGAGAGTACAAGCTACTAGCTAACCATGACAATAATAAAACACAACAACAGTAACACAATACAGAGTAGTAAGAGGAACATCACAAAGAAACAATGTTAAACATGGTACAATACAATCATCTTGACGTGCGTGCATGAATGCGAAACTCTGATAAAACTCATGCTTGGAAATCTGTTTCATGTCTCGGTATGGCTTGAGAAAATCATGTATGCGTGCATGCATGAATGCCTTGTCATCATCTTGTAAACTTGCATCTTGTAACTTGTGAGCCAGAGGCTAGCACCCGAATCTCCCTGGGCTGCCAACCTCTTTGATATATGGTTTACTTGTGAGCCAGAGGCTAGTACCCGAATATCCCTGGGCTACCAACCTCCTTGACAATACGTGAATTTTAGTTACTTGTTTAGTTTTCTTGTGAGCCAGAGGCTAGTAGCCGAATGTCCCTGGGCTACCAACCTCCTTGACATGTAGTAATTTCAGTTTTCTTGTGAGCCAGATGCTAGTACCCGAATGTCCCTGGGCTACCAACCTCCTTGACATGCAATGTTTTCTTGTTGATTATTATATGCACGTGCTCTTGAAATCTCGGTTCATGCAAACATGCGTGCTCGTGTACGTGATAGTGGTGACAATCATGGGAATGCGGATAACAAGAGAGATATGGCATCACAATTCAATTCATAGTATAAGCATAGGTAACTTGAGTAATCTACATGGCATTTGATCAATTCATCATTCATAAGAGCACATGCATAGGGCCTACTTCCATTTATTCATTTTAGTCATTTATTCATAGTTTAGGCATTTTGTCCAACACAAAACCTATAATGTTCCTTAATAGTTCATCTTCTTCTCTTTTAGTGCATGTTTTCCATCCAACCATCAAGGTAAGTTCATTATTGGTAAAATGCCCATCCTCCATTTTCCATTTCACACACCACACATATCATACATCATACATTCGGCATCCCATCGCCTCAATTAACACCCCATACACATCCATACCCTTTTCTTATCTTATTTATATTTATTGGAGATGTTACATTTCATAGGGAAAGAAAACATAACTAGATTATTGCTAGGGGAAGTTAGTAGGGTGTACTAACCTTGAATCAGGGCTTGATCTTGGTAGAAACCTTGATTGAAGCTCCAACTTGAAAGAAGAAAACTTTTGCTTGAAGGAAGCTTGGTGTGGGGAAGAAAACCCTTGCAAAAACGCCGTAGGATCGCTGCCCTAGTTTGGAGAAACAAGCTCCACGAGCACTTGAGCCTTGAACTTGAAGAAAAAGAACTTGAGATGATTTAGGTTCTTCACCCCTTTGATTTCTTCTCAAAAGCACAGCCCTAGATTAGGAATCTCCTTCTCCTCTCTCTCTATCTCTCAAAATCTTCTAAGTATAGTGAATAAAGCCCTAAGGCTCGGGCAAAGCCTTATAGGAAAGGGTTTAACCCCCAAAAAATGAAATAGCCCTTACTGAAATTTCTGTAAAAACGCGAAGACCGAGCGATCGGTGGTTATGACCGACAAATCGGTTGCCTACCGACCGATCGGTGTTCTTGACCGAGCGACCGGTCAAAAACATGCTCTCTGAAAAAATTCCCCATACAAAAAAGTTAACCAGTCGATAGCCATCGATCGATCGGTTTTGGACCGATCGATCGCTATTAATGACCGAGCGATCAGTTGTGAACCGATCGATCTCCACATTTGACCGAGCGATCAGTTCTCTGCAAGTCCCAACTGTTTTGGCCATATCTTTTGACTCGTTCGTCGGATTTCGACGATTCAACTTGCGTTGGATTCGTCTTTCGAAATTGAACATTCCTAATATTTCAGAATTTTTAATTTCTCCCTTATTTATTAATTAGACTACGTGGAAGGCCAATTGGGTACGAAAGTGTTATTCATTAAGCATAGAAAAGTCCAGGGTGCTACAAAGCATCTTCAAATGGTAACCTGCCTGGCGACAATCCGTAAGAAGAAAAAGATTTGACTCTCTTTGAAAACAAATGAGCTAAGAAGAAAAAATAGTTGATCCTAAATACCGATGCTAAAAAGCAAGCTCAGGTTACATGGCAGGCTCAAGCCCGAAGAAATGAAGGGAAGCGCATAGCCAAGGCTGAAAAGAAGAAGAGAAGGGAAATAGTGAGGAAAGCCAAGAAAAATGACCCCACCCAAGATATTCTTCTGGAACAAAAGCCATTAATGGCAATCACTTTGATGGATTTCATCCCTCCAGGCTTCTGCTCCGACTATGACTATGATAGCCTCCAGTCAACAGACTCGGGAGATGAATCCAATATCTTCTCTTGCTATGTCATCGATGTGATCCCAAATGAAGACCCTTCATGGTTGAACATGCCAAGACAAGTGGTAGCCTGCAGTCTAGAAAGACACCGAACATTTCAAGATTGGCTAGATCAATCTGAAGATATCAAACTCCCAGAAAGGAGACCATCCACACCAAGACGGACACCTACGGGACTTTCTGATCTTTCTGAAGGATTTTCATCTGGAGGAGAATGATAGGCGGATGATGAATAAGTACAATCTGATTCCTCTCAAGAAGGGCTAAGTACACCTGAGGCCCCAAATCAAAACCATCGTCAAATACGACGATCGATGCAAACCTCAACTCAGCCCAGGAATCAAGATTCACCTGCTGCAGTCAGTTTGAACAAAGTCCCTCCAACAGAAGAAGCAGTCCTAAACTCAGGGCCAGCTGATAGTTCACTGGCATCTGAAAAAATTTCAGCTCAGCCTGGAAGTCTGACAGGGCAATATGAAAGAAGAAGTTGTCTGAAATAATAGATCAGATCATTGCCAAAGTCTATCAGCTCAACCTCCGGTCAAGAAGAAAGCTGCAACCGAGGTTTGTGCCAGTTGAACATGAAAATCAGTCTAAAGCTCAACCGGCCCCAACCCAAACAACTCTGATAATGAGAGGGTCAAGTACGATATTCTGGCCCATCTGAAGAAAATTCATTCCTTGCTAAGTATCTATAATACTCTCAAGAACTCCCCTGAATTTAGAAGGTCTCTCATATATGCCCTCTCCAATCCAGAAGACTTCTCTGAAGAAGTTACAAGTCAGCCACCGTAGCCTCCTGAAACATGAACTTCCTGCCTCTTCACAATCACTTTCGATGATAAAGACATGTGAGCTGAGACTCTCTAACACAATCGGCCACTTTCATCTTAGGTCTAGTTAATGAGACTAGTATCTCCAGAGTAATGATCGATGGAGGTTTAACCCGTCAACATCCTCCCAAGAAGGATGTTGTCCAAGCTTGGCATACAAATAAGCCGGCTTCATGAAAGATCATCCAAGGCTTCAATCAAAATGAGAAAAAGCCCATGGGCATGATCAACCTCAAAACTAGGTTTGTGGATATTACTGAAATTACAATGTTTCTGGTGATCGATGTTGATACATCATATAACGCATTGTTGGGGTTTCAATGGATGTATAGCCATCTAGTTGTGTCATCCACTAATCACCAATGCCTCAAATACCCTCAGGGAAACAGGCAAGCCAGGATTGATGCTGATGATGATCCTTTCAATGATGTAGAGGCATATTATGCAGATGCGTGTTTCAATGTCAAAAGTACCCAAAGAAGCATTCAATAGAAGCCCAAATGAGAAAAGGTTGAAAGTGGCCCAAAAAGCAATCATGGACCTGCCCAAACTGTGGATTTAAAAAGCGTGTTCAAATATACCCCAAAGTTCCAAAGAAAAGAAAGACAATCGATCCTGTCTTTGATCAAATCTCCCCAGAAGCCTAAAAAGGATAAACCGGCAGATCCCTTCTAGATTTGTGAGGTTGAACAAGTTGACCCTCTTCAAGCTCTAAAAGGTGATCACCTAGTCCCTTTGCGGAGGATAGACTGTACAATGGTAGAAACTACCTCAAGTCTCACTGTCCCGATCAAGAAAAGAGGACAGAAGCCGATGCTCTTCAATTCCTTAGGTTCGTATGGTAGGATAAACTCCTCATGGACCGATGAAAAGAGCAAGATCACCAGTCCTTACAGGAAGAAAATAAGCTTTGGTAAAAAGACTACCAAGCTCCTCAAAGACCACAGGTTCAGTCCCGAAGAAGAAGAGCAAGTCAAAGGAACTCTCCCTCTAGCTTATGAAGCCATGCTCAAAATGGAGCAACATAAAGCCCTGGATACTGGTAACTATGTTGATACAGATATGCCAAGAATTGAGTATAATCCCCCAATCTTTGTATTTGAGGGAAATCACAACCAGACCATAAATATGGTCATGGTTAGGGAGGAGTCCATGTCAGAAGAAATCTCTATGGAATGGCTTCCAGAAGAAGCGGAGTCCCTACAAGAATCCCCATGAGTTGAGGCAGTGCATCAAGATATGATTGATGGCCTGGCTAAGGTCAATCTCGGTGCATGGTAAAAATGACCAACAACGGAAATCATCCCCAGTGTCATTATTCGATCTAGAGGAATATGGGAAAAATCCATCATTTTTTATTCCGTAGGGTAAGTAGGCCCGGAACAACAGAAGGGACAGAAGAATGAACCCTTACCAAAGGAAGCCTGTGTTTTATCCAACAATCAAGAAAATGCTTGAGAAACATGGATTTAATATTGAAGAAGAAAAGCAGGCTAAGCTCGAAATCATGCCAACACTCAGGACTTCAGCTACTTATAAGCAGGTTAGCTCCAACTTGGGAAAATCTGAGTTAGGAAATCCTGATCTTCTACCAAATGAAGATCTAGTCTCGACCGTAAATACTATTACGGTAGATGAAGACTCATCTTCAGGAGAAGAAATGATCATGGAAGAACCACCGAAAGAAATGGAAGTCCATCCAGCTCCTCCAGAATTTGAAGTAGGAGGTCAAACAACAGTTGATGATCTTCTTGAAGTTAACCTTGGCTCAGAACAAGACCCAAGGCCAACATTTATCAGTGCTTCCCTCTCTGAAAAAGAAAAAGAGGAATATCTTTGTCTCCTAAAAGAATACAAGGATTTCTTTGCCTAGAACTATACAGAAATACCTAGTTTAGATTTAAAATTGCAGTCCATCATCTGACAACTCAAGAAGATGTCAAGCCAATCAAATAGGTGCAAAGAAGAGCTCGCCCAGAACTGGTTGCTCAAATTGAAGCCAAGGTAGATAAACTCCTCAAAGTCGGGTTCATAAAAGAGGTTCAATACCCTACTGGGCTTGCCAATGTTGTTTCCGTAAAGAAGAAAAATGGACAGATCCGGGTTTGCATAAACTTCTGTAATCTTTAAAAAATCTTCGACAGATTGCGACAGCATCAGCTCAAATGAACCTGCACAAATGCGCGTTTGGAGTTGCGTCTGGAAAATTCCTAGGTTTTGTGGTACGCCACAGAGGAATCAAGATTGACCCTACTAAGATAAAGGTCATTCGTGATATGCTCCCTCCAAGAAATCTTCGTGAGTTGAAAGGACTTCAGGGTTGACTCGCTTATAACCGGAGATTCATCTCTAACTTGGCCGGAAGGTGCCAACCGTTTTCCCGACTAATGAAGAAGGGAATACCATTCCAGTGGGATCAGGCTTGTCAAGATACCCTTAATAGCATCAAAACCTATCTCACCAACCCACCAGTCCTCATGGGTCCTATTAGAGGAAAGCCACTTATTCTCAATATAGCAGCACTCGAAGGATCTCTCGAAGCTCTCCTTGCTCAATATAACAACCAAGGAAAGGAAAATGCCCTGTACTATCTAAGTAGGACTCTGGTTGGAGCAGAATATAGATGTGTACCAATAAAAAAGTTTGTCTGGCTCACATCTTCGCTCTGAAGAAATTAAGGCATTATATGCTCGATCATTCAGTGAAATTGATATCCAGAGCCGATCCTCTCAAATACATAATGTCCCGTCCCACTCTCTCTAGCAGAATGGCGAAATGGGCGGTACTCCTATTTGAATTCGAAATCAAATTCGTGCCCAAAAGGCAATGAAAAGGCAAGCCTTTGCTGACTTCCTTGCAGCATATCCGGTTCCTGCGGACTCGCCTTTGGTCACTGACCTCCCTAACAAAGAAGTTATACAAGTACAAGTCAAATCAGGTTGGAAGATGTACTTTGATGGAGCTTCAAGAAGCCCTGATAGAATCAAACGCATCAACCCAAAGGAGAACAAATCAAGTGTTGGTATTGTTTTTGTCACACTAGACAACGTAATCCTACCCTATTCCTTCGCACTAACAAAAGAATATTCAAACAATGAAGCTGAATATGAAGCCCTAGTAGTAGGTCTTGAATTGGCTCTCAAGATCCCAATGGATGAACTAACCATCTATCAGGATTCGGAACTTGTCATCAAACAAGTTTGAGGTGAATATGTTGTGCGAGCCTCCTTCTCTATCAGAAGAGATTGGACCAGCTACTTACTCAGATTCTAAGAAGCAACCTCTTCTATGTCCGTAGAGGACTCAACAATCAAGCCGATGCTCTGGCTGGTCTTGCAGCATCTCTGACTCTACCAACAAGTAGGGTGTTGTATATCATAGTGGGGGAAAGAAGAACTCTCAAACCCCTTCAAGAGATAGATCTCCTAGAAACAGTTTGTTCTGTGATAATCAAAGAGAAAGATGAAGACTAGCGACAGCCCTTCATCGATTATCTCGAGCATGGTCGATTGCCTGGATAATGTGCAAAACGCACTGAAATCTATCGACGGGTCACAAAATTTGTGATGTTCGAAGAAACCTTATATAAAAGGTCCCTGGATGGTATCTTTAAGAGATGCTTCTCAAGAAATGAAATAGATCAATCCATGGAAGAAACTCGTGCCGGGATCTACGGTGCCCACCAAGATGGGGCTAAGCTACAAATGCTGCTGAAAAGATTAGGCTACTACTGGCCTACGATGATCACTGATTGTCTCAACTATACAAGAAAATGCAAAGTTTGTCAGCTTCATGCTAATTTCATACATCGGGCTCCCGAGCTTCTTCACATGACAACATGTTCATGGCCATTCGTGGCATGGGGAATGGATGTCATAGGACCATTCATCCGACCATCATCTGCTGGACATCAATACATCCTAGCTGCGATGGACTACTTCTCAAAATGGCCCGAAGCCGTTGCTCAAAGAGTTCAAACACCACTCAGTGGCAGACCTCATCCGGACCAACATCATATATCGGTTCGGGATTCCAGAAAGCATTATCACGGATAACAGGCAACCTTTTCAAAGTGCCCTTATACACAAGTTGTATGCCAAATTTGGTATTCGAGAGAACCATTCCACTTGGTACTATGCAGCCATGAATGGTCTTGCCGAAGCCTTTAACAAGACTTTGTACAAAATTCTCAAGAAAGTTATGGATAAAAGTAAACGGGACTAGCACAAACGCCTACCTAAAGCCCTCTGGGCATATAGAACTACTCATCGGACTCCGACATAGGCCACGCCGTATTCCCTTGTCTTCGGCGGTGAAGCAGTTCTTCCCCTTGAAATTCAAATTCCCTCCCTATAGGTGGCAATTCAACAGTCTATCATAAAAGAAGACCCAACTAAAGTTCATCTTGCAGAGCTCAAAACTCTTGATGAACGACATATCCAAGCCCAACAAAGTTTAGAGATGGATAGTCAAACACTAACTAATACCTTCAATAAAAGAATAAGACTAAGGTCTTTCAAAACAGGAGATTTGGTCTTAATGGTTCAGACTCCAATCATCATCACTCGATGAACCAAGGGAAACCTCGAACCACAATAGGAAGGGCCTTATGTCATCCAGAAGGTATATTCTAACGGAGTGTACCTATTGACTTCAATGGATAGAGAGCGAATTATCCCTCCAACCAATGCAAGATTTCTCAAACGATACTACTCCTAGGAATCGAAATGCTCGCTAGACCAAAACTTTGAAAAACAGTCTAGGAAAATTTAGAGCACAAAATAACTCGCTAGGTTGAAAACCCTACGAGGCGACTTAGGCAAAAATTAGAGTCATGCTCGCTAAGTCAAAAACCCTAAGGAGCAGCTTAGGCAAAAATTAGAGCGACAATGACTTACTAAGTTGAAAACCCTAATCGACGGCTTAGACAAAAAAATTGAGTAAAAAAAAATGCCCACTAGACCCAAAGTTCAAGAAGAAGGTCTAGGCAAAATTAGGGCAACAAATAGCTCACTAGACTAACACTCCATGAGTCAGTCTAGGCAAAAATTAGAATGATTTGATAGGCTCCTGAATATAAGCTAAAAAGGTTTACGGTGCTTCAAAAGTCTCCAGAATACTAAACCGAAGTCCAAACCCTCCCAGGCATGAACGAAAACTGCCTATTCGCTATCAAAATACGAATCAAAGCTTCAAAAGCCCCCCAAATACAATGCCGAAGTCCAAACCCTCCTAGGCATGAATGAAAACTGCCTATTTGCTATCAAATTGTGAATCAAAGCTTCAAAAGCCCCCCAAATACAATGCCGAAGTCCAAACCCTCCTAGGCATTAATGAAAACTGCCTATTTGCTATCAAATTGTGAATCAAAGCTTCAAAAGCCCCCAAATACAAGGCCGATATCCAAACCCTCCTAGGCATGAACGGAAACTACCTATTCACTATCAAAATGCGAATCCAAGCTTCAAAAGCCCCCAAATACAAGGCTGAAGTCTTAACCTTCCTAGGTATGAATGAAAACTACCTATTCGCTCTCAAAATGGGAATCCAAACGCCCTTTCTGAACTACGTTTGACTTGATCCTATCATTGGTAAGTAGGTAGCCTAAGAAAATTAACTTGAGTTCAGTCAGTTCTTCTAAAAGAACACCATCCCCTTGGGATACAAAATCATCATTATTGTCCCTCAATACGGATGAAACGAAGAAAGCTGCTACCTGATGCACCAAGAGGAAAATACAACTTAAAGGAAGGACTTCTCACCATCAGAAGAATATCTGCTGATTACACTAGACGGACAATGGAGCATCTCCCCCGACCAATGTAAGATTCTCAAAGCTTGCTAGACCAAAATTTCAAAAGATGGTCTAGGCAAAAATCAGGGCACCAAAAAACCCACTAAGTTGAAAATCCGAAAGGACGGCTTAGGCAAAAGTTAGGGTAACATGGCTCACTAAGTTGAAAACCCAAAACAATGGCTTAGAGAAAAATTGAGTCCAAACAAAATGCCCGCTAGACTAACACTCCAAGAGTCAGTCTAGGTAAAAATTTGGGCAACAAAGAGCTCGCTAAACTAACACTCCAAGAGTCAGTTTAGGCAAAAATTAGAGCAAAATTGACAGGCTCCTAAACACGAGCTAAAAATGTTTACCATACCCCCGAGGGCTCCTTGACATAGGTGGAAATCGTTCACCGAAATGAACCTTCCTGGATATGAACGGAAACTATCCACACCTCCTTCAACTGCATCTGACAAAGAGGGAAAGAGGAAAAGTGCTCGATGGATCAAAATCCCAAGGGAAAGATCAAGATGAAAGTATAAGCACCTAATTTTTACACACTGCCTTAGCTATGGTTAATATATTTTAACCATGGTTATCCCTAGCTTAACCCTAGTCAAGCCCTAAATCCTAAGCAAACCTTGATCAAACCCTAGGCTTAACCCTAGGTGATAGACCTAACCCTAGTCAAGCCCTAAACCATAGGCAATCCCAGGTAAAACCCTAGATTAACCCTAGATAAGCCCTTATCAAACCCTACGCCTAACCCTGGTGAACCCAAGGACTAACCCTAGTTAAACGCTAGTCTAACCCTAGATAAACCCTAACTCAGCCCTAAGGCCTAGAAAACCCTCAAATTTGAAGCCCTGAAACCTCTGTGGGCCCGAATAAGGGCCCACAAGCCCTTAGAACCCAATACAGTGGGGCCCACATGTCTTTTTTGAAAATTCAAATAATGACGGTAATAACTTTACTGCCATTACCAAAAATAGCAAGGTGAGCAGTGAATCAGGCCAATCGTGTGAGGGTTAAGCCCGGTTTAGCAAAAAATGGGTAATGGCAGTAGAGTTTCTACCGCCTTTCCTGGTTTAGGCTAAACCAAGAATGGCGGTAAAAAATTTACTGTCATTCCTGATTCTCTGCAAATATGCGTGTTGGCACCCCCTGTAGCCCTCCTGCTCTGCCTCCCCAATGTTCTTAACTTCTCTAGAAACCCCAAACTGGCTCAGCAGTCTATGCACCACTCCGAGTCCTCCACCAGTTTGGATTCCCTCGGTGTATCCCAGTGATAGACCGGCAGGGAAATGACTGTATCAACTTCATAGTGCACTCCGACAGCCTCACTAGACGCTTCTAGTCCAGTTGGTGAAGCTCGAGACGAGATCAATGGCCAAACTTTGTGGTTACATTCAGGCCACCGACCGATTCAGCATACCAATTGTGGGTGGAAGATCCTGACATTCCATCCAGTATGCCTGCACCCAGGGAGCTGTCCACACCTATCCCAGCTCCGTCAAGAGGAACCATACCCATAACAGAAATAGTGGTCCCCTGGAGAGACATCTTCCTGAAGAGACAGCTCCAGATCCAGTAGAAGAAGAGAAGGCTATAGAAAGCCTAGCATGCATTCAGGAAACAAGAAGCGGAGAGGAACCGTGACCTTCAAGCCAAGTAGGGGCAAGTCGAACAGCTTGAGCAGACAGTCCAAACTCTCCAAAAGAGATGCAGAGGCGATACCAAAGAAACTTCCATCATCAGGGCCTAGCTGCACTTCTACCACAATCAACTTGATAGTGAAAAGGTTGAGATTATCACCCGGATCTGACAATTCAGATTCTGAATGTTCAATGCTTTTGAGGTAATTGAAAACATGGAGGTTGAGGTCACATCCCTCCAACAGCAGATCATGGACCTTAATGGTGTGCCCCGACCACTTGACTTTACGATCTTTGACGGACCTACCTAGGATCTAGTCTTTTCCTTTTTTTTGAGTCGCACAATCTTGTACTCACTATGCATGGATCAATGAAAAATATTTTACTAGAATCCTCTTCTTGGCCTCATGCATATTCATGTTTAGGCGTTGCATCCTTTTCAATTTGCATAAGCCGACCCATGACTCGATCTATAACTGTAATTCTCGCAGAAGCAGCTGTCATACACAGTGCTAACAGAGGTACCAGTCATGGAAGAAGGATACGGTACAGCCTCCACTGACAGTCAATCGGAACCGATGACAGAACCATCCGACCAGCATCAATGAACCAATAAGATTCTATAATCTCACGAGAGAGATATCACGGTCATGCAAGCAAAGTTAGACAATGTTCTGGAATCCCTGAAGATTCTCATTGGGACCCCTAGAAGGTCTAGTGAGGGTCTGGGTGGCTTAGAGAGTGGCTTGTATCCGTAGGGGTTCTCCACACCTATGATCAAGGTGGGGGAATACCCCTGTGTTGGATTTGAGCTGAAGCAAACAACAAGAAACAAAAAAGAAGTCCCCTGTAAGTGACCAGGGGCTCATAGTGAATGAAAAAAGGTTTAAAAAAAATGGGTAGGGGATGCCCTACCCTAACGCTCTGTTTCTTACCGAAGTAGTGAGGCCGCTGGTGATGGTGGTGCACCAATGGTGGTGCAACACAAAGGCAGGGAAGAGTCTAGAAGTGTATGGAGACTGAAGTGAGCCTACTGGAGAGGCTTAGGGGCTAGTTTTCACAACAAAGCTTCAGAGCAGGAGGTTGCCGATGGTTTCTACGGTTGTGGGGGGTGGCTTTTATAGAAGGAAGGCTTGGGGACCTAATGGGGATTGAGGGGAAGCTCAGGAAGGTGGTTGGACCTAAAGGGGGTCGAGTGAAGGCTGTTGAAGTGAAGGGTGGAGTGTGCAGGGGGTCTGCAGTGCTGCAAACTGAAGTTCCAGGTAATGGCGGTAGATGATCTATCGCCATTGCCAAACTATGCAAAAATTTAATGGCGGTAGATCATCTACCTCTAAATTGAGATTTAAATAAATTGGGCCTGGCCCATTGACGCACAGTAATGGGGGTTTGGCTTTAGGGTTTTTGGGCCCCTTGGACCCAAACCAAGATTTTAGGCCCTAGGGGCCTTGGACTTAGGGTTTAAGCCCTAAGGACTCTAGGGCTAGGCTAGTGCTAAAGTTTAGGGTTACCTAGGGTCAGGGTTTTGGTACTAGGGTTCTCCTAAGGTTGAGTCCTAGGGTTTAGCTAGGGTTTCACTAGGGTTAGGTCCTAGGGTTTAACTAGGGTTTACCTAGTGTTTAGCTAGGGCTTCACTAGGGTTTGTCTAGTGGTTGAGGGGACTTGGCTAGGGGTAACCATGGTTAAAGATCTTAACCATGGTTAAATAGGGGTGTAAAAATTGGGTGCTTACAACGTCTACATCCTCCATGGAACACAATCGTCAGTAGGTCGCCATTCAAGGCAATGAAGAGAGAAGATCCATTTTCCCCAACAAATCGCGAGCATGAGTGAAAATTTGAAACAACCTCACTGCGCAAAAATTACATGACCCCATACCTAATCTTGCAACTAGGGATAAAAAATAGACAAAAAAAAATCAACCAGCTTCGCAGGCATGAGGAAAACCGGTAACGGTCTCATCGCGCAAAAATTATGTGAACCCTGTGAATTGATCATTCCAAGGGTAAAAAAGGGAAAAAGCTGAAGAGTAGTTTGGCAACAAAGTCTGGCAGTAATCAGCCTCACCGAATTCCCCAAAATTCCTGCAGGTTACCACGAGAGATAGATTTTCCGACAGTAGTCTCCAGCAGATTTCCCCGGCAGTAGTCTCCAGCAAATATCACAACTCCCCAGCAGACAGTTGACAATCTCCAACAAAGTGCCACTCTCCTGCAGATCAAAGCAGCGGTCTACAGCAGTATCATATTCCCCAACGGGTCTCCTGTGAGAAGCCTCCAAATGCTCTCTACAACACTCTCCACAGCAAAAGTCTAAAAGTTTCCAATTGCTCTGCAGCAAGCTTCTCCCCGGCCAGAGTCCACACTCTCCAGCCGCGGCAAGAAAAACAAGTCTACCCCAAAACATCTCCGGCGGTGACAAAACCTCTTCTGAGTCATACTCCACTCTCTGAGAGAAAAAGATAGACTACAAAATCCCTTAAGTCCTAACAAAGACAATTTCCTGGAAAATCTAAAATCTAGTTAAACATTCTTTCTATTAAAAATCAAAAAAATTTACAAAAGTACAATGCTTTTCTAAAAACGAGCTTCCGGTACCGAAACCTGGTCGTACCATCCTACATCAAGCAACCCTGACAAAAGACAAGCAGAAGAAGTCGACACCACGCAGCCTCGCGAGTCGTAATCAATAGAGTTACAGGAAAGCATCCTCGCCTTTACACCCTACATGACATCATCAAAATCTAGCACCTCTAGGCCCCTCTAGGAGATGCCGCACCCCTTTCGACACCCCCACGTGTCCAAATATCCTGTGTATCACTTGGCAACCTCGTCATACCGCTTTACCTCCTGTATGTCCCTCTTTGACACCCTGCGTGTCCTTGACATCTTGTGTATCTTTTGAAAATCTCGTCATACCACGATACCACCCGCATGTCCCCCTTCGACACCCCGCGTGTCTCTGACATTCCAGGTGAGCATTGAGATAACACACCTTATCAACATGCCGACACTTCACATGTCCCTTAACAATCTCGTCATACCGCGATACCACTCGCATGTCCCCTTTCGACACCCCGTGTGTCTCCAACATCCCAGGTGAGCATCGACATAATCTACTTTGTCGGCACCTCGCATGTCCCCCTTCGACACCTTGTGTGTCTTTAACGTCCCAGGTGAGCATCGATATAATGTACTTTGTCGGTAACTCGCATGTCCCCCTTCGACACCCCGTGTGTCTCCAACATCCCAGGTGAGCATCGACATAACACACTTTGTTGGTACCTCGTATGTCCTTCTAACACTCTATGTGTCCTTCGTTTTTTTTAGCTGAACACCTCCGGGTAATGTCATAGCAATTAATCCTGGCTAGCGCCTCCGGGACATGTCATCCTTCATAGCATCCATTCATCCCCAGCATAAGTAGCACGGGCTACTCTTCATTCCCAAGAGAGTGGCCCTAGGTGCTTCTATTTTCCCTAAGTCGCATCCCGTTGCACCACTTTCACATCATACATGTATATCATCATTCCTTAAAATCCAATCTTTATGTAAAAATAGAATGATTCCAGTGTTTGTCGTTCGTTTACCAACTTTAGCACTCTCCGGCAAAGAGGGGCAGCTGTAAGCACCTAATTTTTACACCCTACCTTAGTCATGGTTAATATCTTTTAACCATGGTTATCCTCATCTTAACCCTAGTCAAGCCCTAAACCTTAGGCAAACCCTGATGAAACCCTAGGCTTAACCCTAGGCGAACCCAAGGCCTAACCCTAATCTAACCCTAGGTAAACCCTAATTCAGCCCTAAGGCCTAAAAAACCCTCAAATTCGAAGCCCTGAAACCTCTGTGGGCCCAAAATAAGGGCCCACGATCCTTTAGAACCCAATGTAGTGGGGCCCACATGTCTTTATTTGAAAATTCAAATAATGATGGTAATAACTTCACCGCCATTGCCAAAAATAGCAAGGTGAGCAGTGAATCAAGCCAATCGTGTGAGGGTTGGGTCTGGTTTAACAAAAAATGGGTAATGGCGGTAGATTTGCAACCGTCATTCCTGGTTTAGGCTAAACCTGGAATGGTGGTAAAAACTATACCACCATTCCTGTTTCTCTACAAATACGTGTGCTGGCACCCCCTACTGTCACGACCCAAAATCCCCCCTAGGAGTTAGGAGACTTTTGGCACTTGACCGCCGTGTCATACCATCCTGTCATGACACATAAGGTGTACATATCGTCTTGGAAGAACATACAAGGCATACTAAAAGGCAAACAAAAAAATTTCTTAATAACTTAACTGTATTCCAAGTGCATACAAGTGCGACAATTCAAAGCGGACACACCCACTTAGTTAAATATACATGTCTCTCTCTCTCATCACTCAAAACAATAATAATAGGGTTGCCTGTCAAGACCCTTATCTTCATATGATGACCCCAAGCAGGATCCTCTTCCACTTACTCTTTTTCAACCCGTAGCTCTGGGTTACAAAAGCCAAATAAACCAGCCGACATAAACGTACGGCTGAGCATGGAATACTCAGCGTCTACAAACTACTAACTAACAATGTTATAAAACATTAACATGTTATACAGAGTACAGTTAATCAAAACATATGCATAATCAGAGTGTGGAAGTTTAAAACAATATAACAATTTCATATTCGCGAAAAGCATACTGTAAATCATACTTTGACTTCGTACTTTCACAAACTATATTTCATTATCTTATGAGTCTTTCGAGTCTCTTATGAGCCTTTAACTTATAAGATTCAAAATCATATGAGTCTTATGAGCGTATGAGAATCAAGTCTTGTGAGTTATTTGAGTTCCTTAGAGTTCTTATGAATTCTTGTGAGCCATGAAGTCTTAGAGCACTTATGAGCTTATGAGCATTCACTTATGAGACTTATGAGATCCTATGAGCTTGTGAGATTCTTATGAGTTCCTTATGAGCCAGAGGTTAGTACCTGCACAACCCTGGGCTACCAACCTCCTTGATTTCTTGTGAGACTTATGAGATTTTCTTGTGAGCCAGAGATTAGTACCCGCACAACCCTGGGCTACAAACCTCCTTGATTTCTTGTGAGATTTCTTATGAGCATTAACTTAGACCCAGACCTTAGCACTCATGAAAAGACTTAGAGCCGGGCATGTAAATACCTTCATCGAATACATAGAAGTGGGCTACCAAGATCCTTGATTTCTTATAAGATTTCTTAGAGCCAGGTATGATATATCCTTGGATATATCCTACCCTTGACCAACCCGATGTTTGGCTTTATCAATGCTTATGAGCTTGGTAGCATATGAGTTCTTAGACATTCTTATGAATGCTTCGATAAACCGTGCGTATGAGAAACCAAAGAGTCATGCGAGACATGTAAGCCTTAGAGTACTTAAAATCATAGAGTGCATAGAGTACTTGTGAGCATCATTATAGCCTTAGAAAGCTTGTAAATATCAACACATGTTTATATAAACCTTAATAGCATCATGGTATCCTTAGAAAGAGTTTAAATATAGAATCACATTCATGGGAGTAAGTGTGAGCATCATAATATTCGTGGAAGCTTGTAAACATTGAGTCACCTTATGAGCATCATTCTTCGTAGTGAATATTAAAAACATTGAAATAGATCATGGGATTTCATTCATGGAGTGATTATGGCATATACATGAGCTACTTAGCCTATTTTGTAAAAATCATAATTCTAAGCTTACTTTACAGTAAAACCATTCTTTTAATATTTATGCTTAATTCAAAACTCATCATAAAAATATGGTGATAATATACATCATTTGTGATCAATAGGATAAGCAAGGTTGACTCATTAAGTATAGTAAAACTCTCAATTCCATTTCATTTCTTCGATAGCATACGCATATAAGACTATATGTCTTAGTCCTTTTTTAAAAAAACATACATCAATACCCACTATGTGTAGCACCCCGGACTTTTTCATCCTTAATGAATAGCACCTTCGTAGCTAATTGGCCGTTTTTGTAGTCTAATTAATAAATAAAGGAGAAATCGAAAATTCCGAAACGTCAGAAATGTGCGTTTTCGAAAGACGAACCCAACGCAAGTTGAATCGTCGAAATCCGACGAGCGAGTCAAAAGATATGGTCAAAACAGTCCAGACATACAGAGAACCGATCGCTCGGTCCAGTCAGCGATCGATCGGTCCATAACCGATCGATCGGTAGCTATCGCGCGGTCAGAAAGTTTGTATGGGGAAATTTTCCAGAGAGTGAGTTTTTGACCGGTCGATCGGTCATAAACACCGATCGCTCGGTAGGCAACCGATCGATCGGTCATTAACACCGATCGCTCGGTACTCGCGTTTTTGCAGAAAATTTAGAAGGGGGTTTTAGTCTTTTGAGTGGTTTACTCTTACCTTAAGAGTCTTGCCCGAGCCTTTAGGGCTTATTTGCAATACTTAGAAGATTGAGAGCTAAGGAAGGGAGAAGAAGGCGATCCCTAACCTAGGGTTTGATTTTTGGAAGGGAAATCAAAGGGTTTGAGACCCTAGATTATCCTCAAGCACGTTTTCCTTCAAGATCTCGGCTCAAGCTCGGGTGGAGCTCGTGTTCCAAGCTAGGGCAGCAACTCACGGTCGTTTGGAAGAGGGGTTTCTTCCTCATCTCTTCAAGGTCGGTACTTCTTACTACCCTCCTAGTTGTAGTTTCCCTTTTTCCTTTGTTTCTCCTTTTTTTCCTTCATTCATATATGTGTTATGAGATTGGTGGTATGTATGGTAAATGGAGATGGAGGTTGGCGAATGGATGCCGTGTGGATGATGTAATGAATGAATGGGGAAGGGCATTGTACTAATAATAAACATACAAGTGTGATGTGAGTATAACCCACCTAGAAAAGCATGTTGTAGGGTTGATAAATAATGAATGTACCATGTTTGATGAAATGCTAAGGTGAATAAAATGAATGATAATTTAAGAAAATGCATGTTTAAGGTTTATGGAAATTGCTAGGGTTATGATAGTGTGATTGTTCGCTTTCCTTAAATGATATCAATATTAAATTTCCCAAATCATTGATGTTATGTGTTATGAATTACCCAAATGCCATATTTAATTCCAAATGCAAGTATGCACACGACCTCACGAGCACGCATACATGACATGATTTACCGAGGTTTTCAAGAATGGGATTTAGAGGTGGGGCATATCGTACGATATGTTTTACCTCGCTTTTGGCAAGGACAAGACAATCATGCATTTTCATAAGAAGGGTCTCCCTTCCCTCACAAGTGCATACATAACATAAGAAGGGCCTCCCTTCCCTCGCAAGTACATCTCACAAGAACATCTCACAAGTGAAAGGACATGACAAGCATGGGCATTTAGGAAGAAGGGTCTCCCTTCCCTCACAAGTAGTTTACTTTTTTAAGCAAGCATGACAAGACATGGCATGACAAGCATAATCATTCTAGGAAGAAGGGTCTCCCTTCCCTCACAAGTAGTTTACTTTCCAAGCAAGCATGACATGGCATGACACGCATGATACGATAGGATAAGACAAACGTGACAAGCTTCCAAGCAAGGAAATGGTATTTTCAGTCAAGTCAAGTGCACGGTATTTTCAAGGGTTTTACCGGCTTTTATGAATTCAAGCATGATTATATACTCCTTTACTTTATTGTCCTGATATGAATTTTTCCTGTTTTATATGCATGAATTGTCTCCTGCTTTATATATGCTATCTGTATGCTATGACTATTGGTTAGTATTTAGTACCCGCTGAGTATTCCATGCTCAGCCGTACTTCTTATGTCGGCAGGTGATGGCGGAGCAGCTGCTCCATTTGATATCTGTGCTCCGAGCCCTTGGGTGGAGGAGGAGTACGTCGAGGAGCCTTTGGAGGAACCTCCCGTAGAGGGTTACCATTAGGTGGTTGTAGAGTCTAAGTGGTTTAGCTGTGGGTGAGCATGAGTGATTATATCCATGTATTTTGGCGGGCGTGTCCGCACTTTCTTTGTTTTGTTTTCTTTTGTATTAAACTTGGACCATGTGTATATATATACTTAGAGGTTTGTTACACTCCGTTGTGTTTTGTAGTTATGCTTCCGCTGTTATCCTCTATTGTATATGTCCTGTGAGTTTTGCAGGTTGGTTCGTCAAGCAAGTCATGTAGGTAATGGTTAAGTCGTCCAAGATTCACTCTAACTCCTAGGGTGGGTTTTGGGTCGCGACAGAAGTGGTATCAGAGCTTAGGCTTTAGGTCTCTAGGGTCACTTAGAATCTAATACCACAGCTTGACAAGAGCATATGTTAGGAAACAAGTTAGGAAGGAAGTGAGTCGGGAGCGAGTCTGGTTCCAAGTGTAAGACTAAACTTTAGTCTTAGTCAAAATGGTTGTTTCAACCAAGTACGGGCCCTAGGTACGCTAGAACACTGAAGTGTAAGTATAATGTGATGAATACTCTGATGACTTGATGTGATGTATATTAGTATTATACAACTAATACAAATTGAATTATTGTGAAATGACGTTGAAATAAACTGTAGTTTTAGTGAGACTCATGTGGTGCTATTGTTCTCAGGACTTTAGTCATGAGGCGGGGCACACGGGGTCGTGGACCACACACCAGAGCTTCATCTTCTTCCAGAGATGAGGATGAGCAGCCGGACCTCTCCCAGGTCTTAGGCTCTATTGCTGAGACACTCGCCATCCTGGCGGCTCGGCAAACTATACCGGCATCAGCGGCACCTACTCCACCGCCCGCAGCTCCAGTACATCGTACAGCTGGAGTTGAGGCATTCAGGAGATTGAGGCCTCCATCCTTCCATGGGAGTGTGGACCCTCTTGCTGCGGAGGCGTGGATCCTCCAGATGGAGAAGATTTTTGCAGTCCTCTCGCCTACAGAGGAGGATAGAGTAGCATGGGCAGTTTTCATGCTAGAGGGTGAAGCCCACCATTGGTGGTTGTCCGCACCATGCAGGGTCAACCTTGGACTTGGGAGGAGTTTAAGGACACGTTCTATAAGAAGTATTTCCCGGTTGGAGCTCGGGAAAAGAAAGAGAGAGAATTCATCAACCTTGAGCAAGGTTCGATGTCTGTGGCCGCTTATGAGGCCAAGTTCTCGGAGCTATCACGCTTCGCGACACATATGATTGCCACCGAGGCAATGAAGGCAAGGAGGTTTGAGCAAGGGCTCAAGGATGTCATCATGGAGAAAGTGTCGGTTTTCAGGCACGCCACTTACGCCGAAGTAGTGGATAAGGCCTTATTGGTTGAGGCCAATTCTGAAGCAGTGTCTAAGAAGAGAGAGTTGGCGAGAGGCCAAGCCAGTAGTTCAGCACCTCCAGAGAGGCGGAATCGTACCGGCCCTTATCAGTATACATGGCCAGCACCACCGATGAGGCCGACTTATGCGGCCCCAGCACCACGGCAGTACGTGCCACAGGCACCTCGACCTCAGGCTCTCCCGGCCCCATGGCCAGTTGCACCTCAGGTGGCGAGATATGCTCCACCTCAGGCCCCTCCTACCCGCACACACGAGGCCTGCCCTTCATGCGGCCGAAGGCACCCAGCAGGGGATTGCCTAAGAGCATCGGGTGGATGTTTTCACTGTGGTCGCCAGGGCCACGTGATCAGGGATTGCCCTACCCGGCATTTACCAGGCCAGTCTCAGGGGATTAGGCCACCAGCACGCCCAGCAGGATCACATCAGGCGTCATCTCAGACTACCCGGTCTACACCTCAGTCTCGCCAGGCGAACCAGGGGCGAGTTTTTGCCTTGACAGAGGGCGATGCACTTGCATCTGACGATGTGGTGCAAGGTACGCGTTAGGAGTTATTTTCCTTATTCGTGATTGTTATGTTATGTTTTATTCCTTGTGTACGTAGTTGGTATGCTATATATATATATACCTACGTGTATACACTGTTGAGGCTTGAATTGACGTAACTAGCTAAAATTTCAGGAACCCTACTAGTCAATGAGTATTTGGCTCGAGTGTTGATTGATACCGGGTCTACTCATTCGTTTGTCTCGCCGAGTTTTTCAGAAGGCTTTTCTGGGGAGCCAAGTCAGCTAGAACCGGAGTTAGCCATTTCGACTCCTCTTGGCAAAACAGTATTGGCAGATAAAGTGTATAGAAATGGTGTGGTCCAAGTTGGAAGCCACGAGTTGGCGGTTGATCTCATCGTCCTTGGATTCCAAGACTTTGATGTCATATTGGGAATGGATTGGTTAGCAGCACATCATGGGCATGTAGCTTGCTTTGAGAAAATGGTACTCTTCAAGCCAGTAGAAGGAAAACCATTCCACTTTCGCGGGTTGAAAAGCAGATCTATTGCTCGTTTTGCGGCGTTGGGCGTAGCTAACCCCGAGGCAAAGGACTCATCAACTATTCCGGTTGTGAGTGAGTTCCTGGATGTATTTCCAGAGGAGTTGCCAGGATTGCCTCCAGACAGGGAGATTGAGTTTATGATCGAGCTTGCACCAGGCACAGCTCCTGTTTGCAGGGCTCCGTATAGAATGGCCCCTATTGAACTCAAGGAGTTAAAGACTCAGTTGGAGGAATTGCAAGGCCTTGGCTTCATTCGACCAAGTGTCTCACCATGGGGTGCCCCGGTGTTGTTTGTTAAGAAGAAAGATGGCTCGATGCGGATGTGTGTCGATTACAGGCAATTGAACAAAGTCACTATAAAGAATAGGTATCCCTTGCCTAGGATTGATGACTTGTTCGATCAGTTGAAGGGAGCGAGATTTTTCTCAAAGATAGATCTTCGATCGGGTTATCACCAGTTGAAGATTAAGGCGGAAGATGTTCCCAAAACTGCTTTCAGGACTCGATATGGACATTACGAGTTCTTGGTGATGCCTTTTGGACTCACGAACGCACCGGCAGCCTTTATGGATTTGATGAACCGGGTGTTCCGGCCATATCTTGATAGGTGCGCGATTGTATTTGTTGATGACATTTTGGTTTATTCCCAGACACGGGAAGATCACACACGCGACCTACGCCTTGCTTTGGAAATGCTAAGAGAGCACAAGCTATACGCCAAACTTAGCAAGTGTGAGTTTTGGTTGGAAGAGGTGTCATTCCTAGGCCACGTTGTATCGGCGGAAGGCATTTCGGTGGATCCAAAGAAGATAGAGGCAGTCATGAACTGGGCGAGGCCCAAGAGTGTCACGGAGATACGCAGTTTTCTTGGGTTGGCAGGCTACTACAGGAGATTCGTAGAGGGTTTCTCCAGCCTTGCAGCACCGCTCACTTACCTGACAAGGAAGAACGCTAAGTTTGTATGGAGCGACAAGTGTGAGATCAGTTTCACGGAACTGAAGAAGAGGCTTACCACAGCTCCTGTCCTTACGGTGCCATCCGGACCTTATGGGCACGAGGTGTATAGTGATGCCTCGCACGTTGGACTTGGGTGTGTACTCATGCAGCACAAAAAGGTCATTGCCTATGCATCAAGGCAGTTGAAGGAGCATGAGAAGAACTATCCCACGCACGACTTGGAGCTTGCGGCGGTCGTGTTTGCACTTAAGATTTGGCGTCATTACCTTTATGGGGTGGAGTTCTATGTGTTCACTGATCACAAGAGTCTCAAGTACCTCTTCTCCCAAAAGGAGCTGAATCTAAGGCAACGGCGTTGGATGGAATTTTTGAAGGATTATGATTGTACCATTCAATACCACCCGGGTAAAGCAAATGTAGTGGCTGATGCTTTGAGTAGAAGACCTCCGGGGTTATTAGCATGCATGTTAGTGCAAGAATGGAAGCTACTCGAAGACTTGGCAAATCTGGACATTAGTGTGAATGACTCTGTCCGTAGTCCTATCTTGGCAAATGTCACGGTTCGGCCATACATTATAGATTTGATCCAAGAATACCAAGCCACGGATGCTGAATTGTTGGCTTATCGGGACAAGGAAGTTGCTAAAGGTGGTGAGGACTTCTCTCTTACTAGCCGAGGTGCTATCACATTCAAGGGAAGGCTGTGTGTTCCAGCCAATGCAAACCTTCGGAGGGAGATTATGGATGAAGCCCACCGGGCAAAGTACACTGTGCATCCAGGGGGTACGAAGATGTACCGGAACCTCAAGAGTCACTTTTGGTGGCGGAATATGAAGAGGGAGGTTGCGGAATATGTAGCACGGTGCTTGGTGTGCCAACAGGTGAAAGCAGAACACATGCGGCCCGCAGGTCTATTACAGTCCCTTCCGATTCCCGAGTGGAAATGGGAGAACATATCCATGGATTTCATAGTTGGCCTGCCAAAGACGGCAAGGGGTTCAGATGCGATATGGGTAGTAGTGGATCGTTTGACGAAGTCCGCTCACTTCTTGCCTTACCGAACTACTTTCAACTCTAGTCAGTTAGCTGCTTTGTACATCAAGGAAGTGGTGAGGTTGCACGGAGTGCCTGTCAGTATTGTGTCGGATCGGGATCCAAGATTCACATCACGATTCTGGAAAAGCTTTCAGGAAGCTATGGGTTCCCGACTTGATTTCAGTACTGCTTTTCATCCACAGACGGATGGACAAACCGAGAGGGTGAACCAAGTAATAGAAGATATGCTTCGGGCTTGTATGCTGGATTTCAAAGGCAGTTGGGAAGAGCACTTGCCTTTGGTGGAGTTTGCCTACAACAATAGCTATCAGGCGAGTATCCAAATGGCTCCGTTCGAGGCTTTGTATGGGCGAAGCTGCAGGTCTCCTCTTTACTGGGATGAGGTAGGAGAAAGAAAAGTACTTGGTCCGGAGTTGATTGAGCAAACAGCTAGTATAGTCAAGATCATCCGGGATCGGTTGAAAGCCGCTCAAGATCGCCAAAGGAGCTATGCAGACACGCGCCGCAGGGACTTGGAATTTCAAGTAGGGGATCGAGTCTTTGTGAAAGTATCTCCTAGCAAAGGGATTATGAGATTCGGCAAAAGAGGCAAGCTTAGTCCTCGCTATGTTGGACCGTTTGAGATTATCACGCGGGTTGGTGAAGTTGCTTATCGAGTAGCTCTTCCACCTTACATGGCCGCGGTTCACAACGTTTTCCACGTGTCTATGCTTCGGAAGTACATTGCGGACCCTTCGCATGTACTAGAATTGGAACCGTTGGAAATTCGAGAAGATCTCACGTTGGTTGAGAAGCCGATTCACATATTGGATCGGAGAGATCAAGTGCTTCGCAACAAGACAATCCCTTTGGTTCTCGTGCAATGGCAACATCATGCCCGAGAAGAAGCCACGTGGGAGCGTGAAGCCGAAGTCAAAGCAAAGTATCCCGAGTTGTTTGAATAGACTTGTGCATATGGCTTATAATTTTGTTTTAATTTGATGCATGTATGTATCGTCCAAATTTCGGGGACGAAATTTTTGTAAGGGGGGAGAATGTAGCACCCCGGACTTTTTCATCCTTAATGAATAGCACCTTCGTAGCTAATTGGCCGTTTTTGTAGTCTAATTAATAAATAAAGGAGAAATCGAAAATTCCGAAACGTCAGAAATGTGCGTTTTCGAAAGACGAACCCAACGCAAGTTGAATCGTCGAAATCCGACGAGCGAGTCAAAAGATATGGTCAAAACAGTCCAGACATACAGAGAACCGATCGCTCGGTCCAGTCAGCGATCGATCGGTCCATAACCGATCGATCGGTAGCTATCGCGCGGTCAGAAAGTTTGTATGGGGAAATTTTCCAGAGAGTGAGTTTTTGACCGGTCGATCGGTCATAAACACCGATCGCTCGGTAGGCAACCGATCGATCGGTCATTAACACCGATCGCTCGGTACTCGCGTTTTTGCAGAAAATTTAGAAGGGGGTTTTAGTCTTTTGAGTGGTTTACTCTTACCTTAAGAGTCTTGCCCGAGCCTTTAGGGCTTATTTGCAATACTTAGAAGATTGAGAGCTAAGGAAGGGAGAAGAAGGCGATCCCTAACCTAGGGTTTGATTTTTGGAAGGGAAATCAAAGGGTTTGAGACCCTAGATTATCCTCAAGCACGTTTTCCTTCAAGATCTCGGCTCAAGCTCGGGTGGAGCTCGTGTTCCAAGCTAGGGCAGCAACTCACGGTCGTTTGGAAGAGGGGTTTCTTCCTCATCTTTTCAAGGTCGGTACTTCTTACTACCCTCCTAGTTGTAGTTTCCCTTTTTCCTTTGTTTCTCCTTATTTTCCTTCATTCATATATGTGTTATGAGATTGGTGGTATGTATGGTAAATGGAGATGGAGGTTGGCGAATGGATGCCGTGTGGATGATGTAATGAATGAATGGGGAAGGGCATTGTACTAATAATAAACATACAAGTGTGATGTGAGTATAACCCACCTAGAAAAGCATGTTGTAGGGTTGATAAATAATGAATGTACCATGTTTGATGAAATGCCAAGGTGAATAAAATGAATGATAATTTAAGAAAATGCATGTTTAAGGTTTATGGAAATTGCTAGGGTTATGATAGTGTGATTGTTCGCTTTCCTTAAATGATATCAATATTAAATTTCCCAAATCATTGATGTTATGTGTTATGAATTACCCAAATGCCATATTTAATTCCAAATGCAAGTATGCACACGACCTCACGAGCACGCATACATGACATGATTTACCGAGGTTTTCAAGAATGGGATTTAGAGGTGGGGCATATCGTACGATATGTTTTACCTCGCTTTTGGCAAGGACAAGACAATCATGCATTTTCATAAGAAGGGTCTCCCTTCCCTCACAAGTGCATACATAACATAAGAAGGGCCTCCCTTCCCTCGCAAGTACATCTCACAAGAACATCTCACAAGTGAAAGGACATGACAAGCATGGGCATTTAGGAAGAAGGGTCTCCCTTCCCTCACAAGTAGTTTACTTTTTTAAGCAAGCATGACAAGACATGGCATGACAAGCATAATCATTCTAGGAAGAAGGGTCTCCCTTCCCTCACAAGTAGTTTACTTTCCAAGCAAGCATGACATGGCATGACACGCATGATACGATAGGATAAGACAAACGTGACAAGCTTCCAAGCAAGGAAATGGTATTTTCAGTCAAGTCAAGTGCACGGTATTTTCAAGGGTTTTACCGGCTTTTATGAATTCAAGCATGATTATATACTCCTTTACTTTATTGTCCTGATATGAATTTTTCCTGTTTTATATGCATGAATTGTCTCCTGCTTTATATATGCTATCTGTATGCTATGACTATTGGTTAGTATTTAGTACCCGCTGAGTATTCCATGCTCAGCCGTACTTCTTATGTCGGCAGGTGATGGCGGAGCAGCTGCTCCATTTGATATCTGTGCTCCGAGCCCTTGGGTGGAGGAGGAGTACGTCGAGGAGCCTTTGGAGGAACCTCCCGTAGAGGGTTACCATTAGGTGGTTGTAGAGTCTAAGTGGTTTAGCTGTGGGTGAGCATGAGTGATTATATCCATGTATTTTGGCGGGCGTGTCCGCACTTTCTTTGTTTTGTTTTCTTTTGTATTAAACTTGGACCATGTGTATATATATACTTAGAGGTTTGTTACACTCCGTTGTGTTTTGTAGTTATGCTTCCGCTGTTATCCTCTATTGTATATGTCCTGTGAGTTTTGCAGGTTGGTTCGTCAAGCAAGTCATGTAGGTAATGGTTAAGTCGTCCAAGATTCACTCTAACTCCTAGGGTGGGTTTTGGGTCGCGACACTATGTCATTTCAATCATGCTAATAGTATATATATAATAGTATATACATACAAAGTTAAAGCTTAGCTTTCTACAATTTTGCATCCAAAATCATGGTCTACTAATACTAAGCATAAATGAATCATAACATAGCTAGTTAGTAGATTGTTCTACCTTGCCAAACTGATTCCCTACGGTTTACTCACTTTAGAATACTCCGTAGAAGCAAGAGAAAGCTTTTAAAAAGCTTATGGAATCAAGATCCAAGCTTTGAGAAGCTTATGGAAATCTAGAAAATAAGAACAAAGCTTCACTTTTGCTCTTTGACCACAACCAAGAACTAACCTCAGAGAAATCCAACTTGATGAGTCACTTTGGAAATCGAAACCTAGGTGTTCGAACACCAAGAAGGCAAGAAGAACTCTTCCTTTGATGTCAAACACAAATCCAAGAACACCCAAGAAAATCTCAGCTTTCTTCTTCTTCTTCTCTTCCAAAAATTCCCAAAATCTATGCTTTAGGTTTGGGTAAATCCATACCCATGAAATCCCTTCTATTTATAGTCTAAAGGTTGCCAAAAACCCAAAATATCCTTTGAAAAATATCTCAAAAATATCTCCCAAGGTCGGTTGAAGGTCTGGGCAAGTTTCAGGACGTTTTTGGCCATTTCTGGGCTGAATTCGTCGACGAAATCAACCCCCCAGCACACTTCGTCGCCGAAATTGAACTCTGTCTGGGCAGTTTTTTACACTTTAGTATTTTGACCATAACTTTTGATTCGCTTATCTGATTTTGATGATTCAACTTGCGTTGGATTCATCATTCAAATGGAAAAAACTTTGATGTTTTACAAAACTCCTAATTCTGAGGTTTTAATGGTCTAAAGGGGCCCACAAGTAGACTGGTCCTGGGATGACTGTTAGCAGACCAAAATTTGCAGCTGACTAGTTTGCGGAAATATGACATTTGGCTTAACTTCTACTCCTAATCTAAAAAAGTGATAAACATGAACCTCGAAGAGGGTTTTAATACCTTTCAAAAAATTTAAGAATCACTTGATTCCGATCAGTGGTGAGAATTCTAGAGCTCTCTAAAGTTGAGGGTATGTTTAGGCATCCCTCTTCTTTTAACACTAAGAACCTTTCTCCTTTTTATTTTAACACTCATAAACATCAAGGATGGTTCTTTAGTACCCTCACACACCATAAAACCTATGATAAACTCCTCATATCATTCATAAGAACCTAGGGAACCTTGGACCTCACAAACACTGTTTACTGCACTATTCACTTACAACCCTTTAAGCACTCAAAGTATTTTATATACCCTTGCTTTTACCCTCTTTGAGTATATTTATACTCTCCTTTTGAGACTCAACACATGCATCTAAAACCCTCACTTGACTCACTATACTACCAAGAACATGATGGAAGGCTTTAGGCCTTTACACATACCATACAATGACACTATTCACTAACACTGTTCATAGCACAGTGAACTCAGATTCCAGGGTACTACACCTACAGCCCTCCTGCTTCACCTCCCTAGTGTTCTCAACTTCTCCAGAAACACCAAACTGACCTAGGGTCCTCTCCTTCCTATAAATACCCCCCCTCCTTTATGGTTTGGTTGATTCCAAAAACACCACAGTGAAGCTCTATTCACATTCGGCCAACCCACTCTCCACCTACTCCAACCCTTGTTCTCCATCAAGGTAGAACCTAGGCTGGGAGCTGTCCCAGGCAACCCCATCTGCTCCTCAGCTGTAGAGACCCAGATCTTTTTCATATTTTTAATTGCAAGCATTAAGAGTATTATAGTCCTTGTGATGTTTTAATGTTTATGTATTTATATCTAATTGGTATAGTGTGATTAAGGCTTAGTCAAACTTGTAAGCGGAGGGATGTGATAACACACCCTAAACTTTAGGAAGCTCTAATTTTAGCACCGATCGCTCGGTCAGAAATAGCGATCGATCGGTAGCTATCGACTGGTCCAAAGTTTTGTATGGGGAAATTTTCCAGAGTGTGTTTTTGACCGATCGCACGGTCATAAACACCGATCGATCGGTAGGCGACCAATCGCTCGGTCATAACTACCGATCGCTCGGTCTTTCGTGTTTTTGATAGAATTTTTGTAAGGGCTTTTTGGTCTTTTGGTTCTCAAACCTTGGGGCTATAAATAGGGATCCTATTTCGGGGTATTAGAATACTCTACCTATTTCTAACCTAATTTGGCAAAAAGGGAGAGAAAAACCTAGGGTTTGAGAGAGGGATTTCTTGGGGAAGGAGATAGCTTAGATATTGCAAGGAGAGCTTGGAAAGCTTCCCCAAATCACCTCGGGAGCGTTTTGAATCCAAGGGAAGGATTCCTAAGGTCGATATACTATCCTAATCAACTCTATTTTAATGTTTGGTGAATATGATAGGAATGATAGAATAGAGATTAGATGCATTTTTCCCAAATTTTCTATGAAGTAAGCTAATTATTGATGGAAATGTGGATGGAAATGTGGATTTGAATGTGGATAGAATATATGGAGGATGGAAAATGTATGGAGGATGGGATTAATATGTGGATGTGGATGATATTTGGATTGTATGGATAGATTATGGTTTGATGAATGCTTGAAAATGTAAAAGGGCAATGAATTCATATTATGCGTACTCAAGGTGTTGGTGAAAATGCTTGAGAGGATAAATGCTATTATACTCTTATGAAATGGTGGTAAATTGATTATGAATTGTGATATGAATTATGGTAAGAAATGTATATGTGATTGTTTGTTAAGTATGTCTAATTACTTGCATGGAAATTGATAGTCGGGAAGGTAAGAACTTAGAGGAAAATCTCTCAGACAGGGAATTCTCTAACTATTTGGTATGGGACAGTATAGTGGAGTTTCTATGGTGGGAGATCGGAATCTAAGCAAATACCAACTCGAATGTTAATTTCGACACTTAAGCACATATGCACGTGTATGTTAAGAAAATAGTCTCACAAGTCACACATGTGGACCACAAGCATGAGCATGGCATACGTATGGCATTCTGAATAAGCATAAGCATGACATGGTCCGTATCCGCCAAGAACGGCATGTCAACCATTTGATTCTTAAGCATGGTCCGTATCCACCAAGAACGGCATGCCAACCATATGATTTCTTAGACATGGTCCGTATCCGCCAAGAACGGCATGTCACATCATTGTATGATCTGAATAAGTGCATAAGCCTAAGCATCTCACAAGCACGTGGTCTCATAAGCATAAGCAGCTCATAAGTGTATTGTCTTCTAAGTCTAAGATTCTCACAAGTACACGAGTCAAGGTGATGATATGATATATATGTGCACACGTTCTTCCGTACTCTGATTATGTTATTATGCTATTGGATATGTTTCAAACCAAGTGCAGGTACATTATTATTGTTGGTTGGATTTTATATACACCGAGTACTTTTGTACTCGGCCAGACCTTTGTCTTGGCAGGTTTAGAGCAGGAGTACACGACGGAGTCGTGGGTTGAGGAGACTTACATCGAGGAAGGAGGAGAAGGTGAGCCCATCGAGGAAGGAGCCGGAGTCTTGGGTGGCTACACCTCTTAGTTTATGTTTTGTTGGTTGAAAGAGTTTTGTATTACACTTTCAGATGATGTTGCTCAGTAGATTTTTTATAGTTGTGTATTTCATACCTTTTGGTTTATAGTGAGTTGTATATGTTGACCGTAGACTTGTGCAGGTTGGTTATAGCTTATATATCAAAATTTCTTTTATCCTAATTTTTGGAGACTCGTGTAGTAAGTCTTGAATGCTTGGTCTTTAAGCAGGTTAAGTAATGTGACGATTCCAAAGTCCTATTTTAGCCTTGTGGGATTTTGGGGTCGTTATATCAGCCATGCAGAGCTACCACCATACCCCCCTTCTCCTGTCTGAAGCATTTACAGTAGGGTAGGTTTATCCCTACCCTTTATTTTCTATTTTCAACCATTACAAGGCCCCTGGTACTACTCCAAGGGTCATTCTTTTCTATTTTTCTTGCTTCTCAAACCAAGGACAGGGGTCCCCTACCTTCTCATAGGTATGGAGAACCCCCTCGAGGTTCCGAATCATAGCTACAAGACTCACCAGCTCACAGGACCTCCCTTAGGCTTCTGGGGGTCCCTCAAGCCATGAGGGATCCCCTGGAACCCACTGGTGCAGCCCCCGTAGGAAAAAATCAATTTTTTGAAAAAATCCAAGAATGGCGGTAGAATAATTACCGTCATTCCTGGTCTCTCCCTTTACAGCTCCTGCACACCCCTTTGGGTGGGGCCCTGGTCTAATCTAGGGCTATGGTTGGACTCCTCCGATATCCCTCTACCTAGCCTGGTCCTTTCAGCCTCATCCCAACAGCTTAACCATGGTTAGAGTGGCTTAAACCATACTCTGTCCAGAATAGCGGTAGTCAATCTACCACCATTTCAATATACCAAACACAGTGGCTTTGGCACACTATAGGGCCCACTCTCAACCACTCCCTAGGCCCACCAGAGGCCCAGAGCATTCCTGGCACTTCCTTCTTCAGCTCTGTGGGTTCAGAACTTCTGGGGTTCACCCCTAACTCAAGCTACAGCCTCGCAAATCATGGTTGGAAATGCCTGATTATGGCGGTAATCTCTTTACCGCCATTATTGATTTTCTATTCTTTTAGGCTTTTCACAAGGCCCAAACCAGGTAGGAGGCCACTCTAGGCCCTGCCACACTCTCTGGGCCCACCCTGACCTGCCTAGACTTCTTAATTAGGGTTAACCTAACCCGGTTAACTTTTAACCATAGTTAAGCACCTTTAACCCTTGGAAAAATCTAGAAAAATACCAAAAATTTTATTTTATTGTATGTATCCAAAATGTTACTATTTACCCTCTTTACCATAGTTAGTAGCACTAACTATGGCTACTTTACCTATTTAACTCTGGTTAGCAACCCTAACCTCGGTTAAATCTGATTTTTGGCCTACCGGGCCTAATCTCTTAACCTACCGGGCTCATCCTTGGCCTACCAGGCCTAATCTCAACCTATCGGGCTTGACCATGTTATCCTCAACTGTGGTTAGCAACCCTAACCATGGTTAGTTTTCCGACCGGGCCTAAATCAAGTCTACCGGACTTACCTCTTGGCCTACTAGGACTAAATCCTTAGTCCATTGGACTAACCCTAAGCCTACCAGACTTAAACCTTGCACCTGACCAACCTCGGACAACCAAACCCTAGTCTACCGGACTAGCCCATTAGCCACCCTTGGTGCACACACACACCCCCATAGCCTTGGCACTAGCCCATGCGCCAGAACTACGCTCAGTCTGATCTCACCTTGTGAGTACATAGGCAACCCAACCCGAGTTTGACCCTAGTTAGTTTTCTCTTTCTTAGATTAGTATTATCTTGAACACTTAGGCATTTGAATAAATCTTGATTTTAATTAGCTTACACCTATAAAGTAGGGAACCATTGAAAAATAGAAGTCTCGGGGTTCATAACACCTTCCCCAGACTTAACCGAACCTCTTACCTAGACCTCTATCGTAGACTAAGACTTATCCACTTCCCGGGGACTTATCCCTTTTGAATAAATAGGTGACGTCTCTTAATTTTTTGTAAGGGTGAAATCTCGTGCTCATAGAAGGCAAGAACAACATTTGCTTCAAAACTGCCAGGGTCAAGTTTCATGCAACTCAATCAAATTTCGTTACACGAATCTCGAAGGGGCATCTGTGGGCAGTGAAATTACAACGGCCGATTGGATTAGGGCACAACAAATTCAGTGTGCTCACTTCACACTTTATCAATGAGGTGTACAATAACAGCATCACACCCAAGAAAAATTGAGTGTGGTGTTTAAATGTTGGTGTGCATGTTTTACACCAAATCAAGAGAATGAGTGTACCCGTATTCGTATCTTGGTACACTTGCTTTGTAATGAAGCCCGATTTATGTAAGTGTACCAATTATGGTGTACTTACATTATACCCAAACCAAGCTAATATGGGTAAGGTATATCAAGATTGGTTGTGGGCAGTGAAATCTCACCGTCCATAAGGCGGGTACATGGTTTACCTGCATACACAGGATCACCACTCATTGAATAGGCGGTTAGGCTTCACGCATTCCCAAGTACAAGCACCAGATGGCCAAGGGCTTGCTTACCGCCAGTCCGCCTAAGCATTAAATGCTAGCAGTAGGGCATTAATGCCCCGCGGACATCCTTTGTGTCAGTCCTTAGGGAACTGACACGTGGATAAGGGTTTACCCTCACGGACAAACTCTGCGAGTCCATCCGCGGGCCAGTCAAGGACTAGCCCAGTCTGTGACTATAAAAGGTCATGGACCTAACCCAGACCAAGGGTTGGACCTATGGTCCCAACCTATATTTGTCCGCGGACTGACTAAGGTCAGACCCTGGTCCGCACTCAAAATGTACTTGGACCTGACCTATACCGCGAGTGATACCATGGGTCTCACCTCTATAATTGCGGACTGACCAAGGTTAGTCCTTCCCCAGATGGCAGCCATTTTTTGACCGCCATATGGCAGGGGATCCTTAATAAAAAGGACTCTCCCGCCAGCTTTGGGGGATCCCAAGATAGAGATCCCCTCTTTTTCTCTAATGAGAGAGTGCTATATGGCACCCTATCTGAAAGGAGAAGTTATCTCTTCCCTTTTCTGGAAAAATAAGAATCTTTTCCTTTTTTGGGGGAAAAGTTTGATCCTCCCAGGTTTCCCAAAAAATAAAACTAATTTGGAGTCCTTCAAAAAGGACTTCATCCGTGTGGTTTCTCTAAGATAAGAGAAACCATCTGTCTTTGACAGATGGCCCTCTCTAAGGAGAGTTGGCCTCTTTTGATTTCCTAAAAAAGAGGAAGCCAAAGGGGAGTCCAAAGAGGACTCTCCAAAAGATATAAAGAGGGAGTTTTTAGAAGAAACGCCTAAGAACAACAAGAAGAAAAAAGGACCTACACACGTAGAAAAGAAGGAACAAAATGCTTTCCTTTCTTTACAAGAACCACAGCACCCAAGAAGGAAGAAGGATCTCCCCATATGGAGAATACCAGGTAAACCCTCAATATGGCCACCTCTCTTTCTTGTTCTTTCTTTGATGTTAAAACCTCTATGAGGTATCTTGTAATGCTTATATGGGATCTGGGCAACCCCATTGAATAAATGCAAATACTTTATTCAATTCTTGTTCTTCTTTAATATTTCTTCTTAATCATAGGTTCTTCCCTAAATAGGGAAGGTAATTAATAGTCTAAGTTTACTTAGATTGGAAGGATAGTCCTTCACAACAAAAAATAAACTTCATACAACAATGGAGGAAATTTGAAAGCAAAGAACAATTTTTGCACTTACATATGCATTCGTTATCTTTCAAGAACTCCATCTATCTTCCTTGTCACATATTGAGTTCTTTTTGAAAAAATAAATACCTCCAACTTTTGTGGTTGGTGAATACTACCAATTTTTCCCCAAATAATTAATGTCTCCGAACTGCTAACAACTCAAGATTGTGAGTGGGGTAGTTATGTTCTTGAGTCTTCAAATATCTAGATGCATACTCAATCACTTTTCAATTTGCATCAATACAGAACTCAATCCTTTTGTAAGACGTATCACAATAATCTTCATAATATCCCTTTCTCGAGGGGACTGTTAAAATTGGAGTTGTGGTCGATCGATTCTTTAATTCTTGGAAACTCTTTTCCCTTGATGGTGACCATCAAATTTGACATTTTTTTTTGTCAATTCAGTTAACGGAGCAACTAACCCTGAGAACCCATTAATGAATCTTTTCCAATAACCAGCTAGGCCTAGAAAACTTCGAATCTCCATGACATTAATTGGCCTTTCCCACTCCGTGACATTAAGACGGGTCATCTCCGTTGAACCGCTAACTTCCCTCGGATTACAGTCTTCAATCTTTCCTCAAACTTATCAATCCTCCATTGATCATCTTCCACCAATCGTGGTGCAAACCTCGAAAGTTTATTAAAATTTTGCTCATACTCACTAACGGTCAAACTTCCTTGTGTGAACTGAAGAAATTCAATTTCTTTTCTTTTCTTCATAGCAGATGAAAAATACTTCTTATAGAATAATTCAGTAAATCTTACCCATGGGATAGGCCTAAGGTTTGTTGGGATGGATCTCTCAACTGTTATCCACTAGTGTTCAGCTTCTTCTTCAAACATGAACATGGCAAACTGCCCTAAAAATCTTTTCAATACCTCAAATCCATTTCCTTGCCATTAATGGGTCATGTGTGAGCACGGATTTCGTCCGCCCATAGATTGGTAGGATTAAGATTAGGAGTCGCCACCTATTCATTCAGAAGGGATAAGTCTTAGGTTATATGGATAAGGTCTTGGTCTATATGACAGCTCTAGGTAAGAAGTTCGATTAAGTCTCAGGGAAGGTGTTAGGCACCTTGAGACCCCCATTTTACAATAGTTACCTACTCTCTAGGTATAAGCCAAATTAATGTCAAATGTTATTCAAATGCTTTAGTGTTTAGGTTATACTCATCCAAGAAGGGAAAAGCTAAATAGGGTTGAACCCGAGTTGGGTTGCCTATGTACTCACATGGGGTGAGATTAGACCGAGTGTAGTTCTGGCACATGAACCTGTGCCAAGGCTAAGGGGTGTGTGTGTGTGTGCACTGAAGTGGCTAAGGGTCTAGCCTGGAGGATAGGATTTTATTGACCGGGTTGGTCAAGTGCATGGTATAAGTTGATTTGGGCCCGAAGGCCAAAGATTAGCCTGATAGGCTAGGGGTAAGCCAGGTAAGGGTTAACCCAGTAGGCTAAGGATAGGCTCTGTAGGCCAAGGTTTTAGGCCCGGTAGGCTAAGGGTGCTTAACCATGAGTTAAATGTTAACCGCGGTTAAGGGGGAGGCTTACCATAATTAGGGCTGCTAACCAGGGTTGGCAAGGTCCAAGGTCCAAAGTCAAGTTTTTAGTCTCTTCGCATTTTTAGATATTTTTGGAATTTTTAATGATTTTTTTCAAGGGTTAAAGGAGTTTAACCGTAGTTAAATGTTAACTGAGGTTGAGTTAACCCCAGTTAAGGATGTGGTCTGGTCTGTGGTGGGTCCAGATGGCTTGGCAGGGCCTAGAATGACCTCCTACCAGGTCTGGGGCCTGTGCAAAGCCCAAGTAAAACGACAATGGGATTAGTGGTAGAGTGGTTACCACCAATTCCAATCCTTCGCAGGATTAGAATGGCGGTAGATAGTTTTCCGCCATTCTCAGTTTCATCTGAGAATGGTTTTGCCAGGTCAGGGATGAGCTCAGGGGTGAACCCATGGGTCATGGGACTTCAAGGCTGGTGAGGGGACTTCCCCATGAGTCTTAGGCCTGTTGTGGGCCTAGGGATTGGTCTGAAATGGGCCCACAGTGGCCCTGTTAGCACTATAAGTGAAAACCAAGAATAGCGGTAGAGTTTCTACCGTAATTCTGGATAGTCTCCAGTTAAGGTGATTTTAGACCTGGTTAAGCTTAGGTGGTTAGCCTAGAAGGACCAGGATAGGCTTAGGAATGTCCTAGGGACCAAACTAAGGCCCTAGAATGGACCAAGGCTCCACCCTGAAGGATGTATGGCCACTCGAATAAAAAGAACCAGAATGGTGGTACTGTGTTTACCGTTGTAGAACCCCGGAATTTGAGTTCACTGTACTATGAAAAGGGGCACTGAATAGTACCCTTATGTTGTGTGTGTAAAAGCTTAAGGCCTTTCATTTTGTTCTTGGTAGTATGGTGAGTTAAGTGAGAGTTTTAAGTGCGGGTGTTGAGTCTTAAAAAAAGAGTTTAAATATACTCTCTGTGTATAGAATCAAAGGTATATAAAATACCCTAAGTGCTTAAAAGGTTGTAGGCGAATAGTGCTGTAAACAGTGCTTTTGAGACCCAAGGTTCCCTAGGTGTTTGTGGATGATGTGAGGAGGTTATTCTAGGTTTTATGGTATGTGAGGGTACTAAATAACATGCTAGGGGTGTTTGGGATGAAGGAGGGATGTCATAGCATACCTCAACTTTAAGGAGCTCCAGAATTCTCACCGTTAATCGGAATTGAGTGGTTCTTGAATTTTTTGAAATGTATTTAAACCCTCTTCAAGGTTCATGCTTTATACTTTTTCATATTTTGAGCGTAAGCTATGTCAAATGTGAGGTTTCCAAAAGATGGTCTGCTGTTGATTCAGCAGTCATGTTAGACTAGTCAAATTGTGGGCCTATTTAGACTATGTAAAACTCTAAATTAAGAGTTGTGCAAAGCATCAAAGTTGTTCCTCTTTGAAAGATGAGTCCAACTCAAGTTGAATCGTCAAAATCCAATAAGTGAGTCAAAATTTATGGCCAAAATACCAAAGCTAATCTACAACTGGTCGACCGAACACAAATCCGTACGATCGAACCTCCTTACCGGTCGACCGAACAGCCCAAATTTTGTATGGGAAATGTTTCCAAAGAGCTGATTTCAAACTGGTCGACCGAACCTCACGTTTTTGGCATTTTTTGGTCAATTTTCAGTCATTTCATCAAGGGTATGTTGGTCTTTGACCACCCCATTTTCTATTTATACCCAAATTTCATGGGTTAGGGTTTGAGAAATCCTCTAAGACACAAATTGAGAGATTTTAGAGAGAAAGTAACAGTGAAGTTGGAGTTTTGGCTAGGGTTGTGCAATTAAGAGCAAAGGTGGACCTCAATTCTAACATCCAAGCTTCTCAAGTGCTTGGATCTTTCTCATCAAACTTGGGACTTCCCCCTAAAGCTAGGGTTTAGTTTCCTCATCAAGTTTCAAGTCTTGGATCAAGAGATTTGGTCCTTTCAAGGTTAGTAGACCCTCCTAGTTAACATTAGTAGTAACCTAGGTTTTCTTTCACATAGATTATGATTTGAGCATGACTACCCTAAATTCTTATCTAAAAACCAAGGATTTCCTAAATTAATACAAGATGAACTAAAGATGGAAAGACGGATGGAATGTGTGGGTGTTAAGGCAATTGGATGCCGTGTGGTGGTGATGTGTGTGATAAAAATGGTGGAAGGGCATTGTACTCATAATGAATACACCCAAGTGTTTGATGAAATGTTGGAATGAGCAATTATGAAATAAAGGGTTTTAAAAATGTGAACATCACATGTTAATGAAATGCATGAAATTGGTTGAAAACCTAAGATGTAGGTGTAGAGCCCCAGACCTTTTCATGCTTAACACATGACATTTCCGTTGTCATCCTGCTTTTTTTGAGGTAAAATTAATAAATGAGGAAGAAATTGGAAATTTCAAAACGTCAAAAATGTTCCTTTTCGAAATACGAACACAACGCAAGTTGAATCGTCAAAATCCGACGAACGAGTCAAAAGTTATGGCCGAAACAAGAAGGAGGAAAAATATGGAATTTTGCTGCAAGTTACGACCGATCGTACACACCCTACGAACGATCGTAGGTGAGTTACGATCGATCGTAGAGGTTACGATCGATCGTAGAATCTCAGGAATTGACAAAAGTTTCGGGTCGATATACGATCGATCGTGGATAATTTGCGATGGATCGTAGTACAACTTACGATCGATCGTAGACAGGTTACGATCGATCGTAGATCGCGAATCCAGAAAATTTAATCGGATTTTTTAGGGTTTCTTCACTACCTATAAAGGTTGCCCGAGCCTTTAGGGCTCTCATTCACACACCTAGAGTATTTTTGAGAGTTAGAGAGAAAGGAGAAGGGGATCCTAACCTAGGGTTTGTTCTTGAAGGAGAAATCAAGGGTTTGATACCCTAGATCACCCCAAGCTTCGGTCAAGCTCGGGAGGACCACGTTCTCCAAGCTCGGTAGCATCTCACGCACGTTTTTGCAAGGGTTTTCTTCCCTATTCAGGTCGGTACTTCTTGCTACCCTCCTAGTTATAGTTCTTTCTTTTACTTTATTCCTCTTTAATTTCCTTTATTTACACATGTGCTATGAGGTGGAGGGTTGTAAATGGTGAATGGAGATGGAATGGGCTATTGGATGCCAATGGTTGGGTTGTGATGATTAAAATGGGGAGGGCATTATTCCAATAATAAACAAACAAGTGTGATATGAGTATAACCCACCTAGAAAAGCATGATTTAGGTTTAAATAAATAATGGACACACTCTATGCTTGATGAAATGCCAAGGTGAATAAAATGAATGTTAAAATCAAGAAAATGAATGCTTAAATTATGTAACTTGTTAGGGCTTATGATAGTGTGAGTTCTCATTTTCCCAAAAATTTCATGAGTGATTATTTGTTTGAAATTGCATATACTACATATTGTGAAATCCCTCAAATGTCATATTTAATTCCAATGCAAGTATGCACACGATCTCACGAGCACGCATGCATGACATGTTTTATCGGGGTTTTCAAGAACACGGTTTAGAGGTGGGGCATATCGTACGATATGTTTTACCTCGCTTTTGGCAAGGACAAGACAATCATGCATTTTCATAAGAAGGGTCTCCCTTCCCTCGCAAGTACATACATATTATATGAAGGGTCTCCCTTCCCTCGCAAGTGCACCTCACAAGGACATCTTACAAGTGAAAGGACACAAGCATGACAAGACATGGCATGACAAGCATGAGCATTCTAGGAAGAAGGGTCTCCCTTCCCTCACAAGTAGTTACTTTTCCAAGCAAGCATGACAAGACATGGCATGACAAGCATAAGCATTCTAGGAAGAAGGGTCTCCCTTCCCTCACAAGTAGTTTACTTTCCAAGCAAGCATGACATGACATGACACGCATGATACAAGCATGACACGCATGATACGGTAGACAAGGTTTCAAGCATAAAAAGGGAAATTTCAGTCAATTCAAAGTGCACAAGATTTCAGAGGTTTTACCGGCTTTTATGAATGCAACATGACGAATTATATTGTTTTACTTTATTGTCATGATATGAATCATTCCTGCTTTATATGCGTGAATTGTTTCCATCTTTATGTATGCTATCCGTATACTATGACTGTTGGTTAGTGTTTAGTACCCGCTGAGTATTCCATGCTCAGCCGCACTTCTTATGTCGGCAGGTTCTGAGGGAGCTACTGCTCCATTTGATGTTTGTGCTCCTGGTCCATAGGTGGAGGAGGAGTACGTCGAGGAGCCTTTGGAGGAACCTCCCGTAGAGGGTTATCAGTAGGTGGTGTTAGATTCTGAGTGGATTAGCTGTGGGTGAGCATGAGTGATTATATCCATGTATTTTGGCGGGCATGTCCGCACTTTCTTTGTTTTAATTTCTTTGTATTAAAACTTGGACCATGTGTATATACTTAGAGGCTGTTAGACTTCCGCTGTGTCTTATAGTTATGCTTCCGCTGTTATCCTCTATTGTATATGCCCTGTGGGTGTTTTGCAGGTGGTTTGTCAAGCAAGTCATGTAAGTCATGATTTAGTCGTCCACGATTCACTCTAACTCCTAGGGTGGGTTTTGGGTCGCGACAGTAGGAAACATAAATGAAAGTGTGAAGAGACATTGCATGCAAGTTGTTTGATGTAATGCATGTGTGAAATGTGGAATACAAGCTATGAGATATGAACTAGGGATCTTCCCCAAAATTTAGTAAATATGAAAACATGCTTTATGAGTTTCCTCAAATTCTAATGTGCCTATAAATGATGAAATGCTACTTGATGTCCCCAATCCTTTTCATGTCATTATTATGCCCACGAATTACCACACACGAGCACGCATGTATGCATGATCTGAGGTTTTAAGTAACTGTGTATAAGAAACCAAGCAAAAGCAAGACATGTGATTTACTAAATGATTGATAAAGCCGGACATCGAGCCGGTCAAGGGTAGGGCATATCCTAGGATATGTCATACCTGGCTCACAAGAAAACAAGACAAGAATAAGTAAAGAAAAGAATTAAGAAATGTAAAACATGAAAGGATGTTGGTGTACTAAGACCAGGTACGGGCACTAACATCTGTTCCCCAGTAAGTATGAGAGGATGCTGCTATACTAAGACCAGGTACAGGTACTAGCATCTGTCTCCAAGCAAAATGACAAGCATGAAAGGATGCTAGTGTACTAAGACTAGATACGAGCACTAGTATCTGTTTCCATGACATGAATAATATAAAAGTATGCTAGTGTACTAAGACTAGGTACGGGCACTAGTATATGTTTCCAAGACAAGTATGAATGGGTGTTAATGTACTAAGACCAGATACGGGTACTAGTATCTATCTCCAAGCAAAAATAAAGAATCATGAAAGGATGTTTAGTGTACTAAGACCAGGTACAAGCACTATCATCTATTTTCAAGCAAGCAAGTTAACAAGAAAACACACATGACTCTCACAAGACAAAAATAAGACAAGATCCTAGTATGTCCGTCCATTTCATAGTTCGGGTACTAATTAAAACAAGACAAGATACATGAGATGCATAAAGAACTCACAAGACACATGAGGAAATTGAAACACGTTTTGGTGAAAACATGAACATAAGGCATGATGTAAAATATAATGTTCTAGAATTTTACAATTTTTATTTTGTCTTAGCTTTCGTACTCTGATTTTGTATATATAGACATGATGATGAACTGTACTACGCTTGACATATTAATGTTATTACTATTGTTAGCTAGTAGCTTGTACTTGCTGTGTATTCCATACTCAGTCGTACCTATTGATGTCGGTAGGTACACCATACAAATATCAAGGCGGTTCATGGAGAGTAGGAGTTGCTCGGATTGTTAGTTAGATGTTAGGGGTTGACATGTGGTCATAGGGTTAGGATGAGTGAGAGAGAGACATGTATTTTGGGTTCTTATGTCTGGGAATAATTGTATCACTTGAGTTGGGACTCAAGTTAAGGAGTCATGTACATGTTTTAGTTTCTATTCAGTGATTGTAAACTATTGTACTTGGAATACAGCTAAGTTATGAAATAAATTTTTAGGTTCACGATTTATCATGCCTTGTATACTCCTTGCAGGATAGTTTTAAGTATAAGTCACATCGCCAAAAACCTCTTAACTCCTAGGGGGTATTTTGGGGCGCGACAGAAGTGGTATCAGGGCCTAGGCATTAGGTTTGGTAGGGTCATTAGAGTTTGGTACCGTGAACAAACCATGGCATTGGGTTCATCTTAGGAGTCGTGTTCCAAGTGTAGACTAATCACTTAGTCTTTGGCTATAACAAGTTGATTTCAACCGAAGTTAGTGTCTGTTTTCGCTAGGAAAACCAAAAATTTTATATACTTATACTATAATGTGTTGTATTGTTATGTAGTATTATATGTTATGTGTTGGGTGCATACTATATGTTATATGTAAGTGAAAACCTATGCTTTATAAAACGGGTTTCCCAGTTAGGCTTATGTGTTGTTGTACTACTCAGGATAGAGTCTAGCCTTGGTGTTGGTTGACAAGGGAGGTGTAGGTCCTTTGTCATATATTGCACTATGGGGTCTCTTTAGGGAATAGCCTTCCAAGTGATACTATAGGATTCTCCTTCATCTTACTAGTCTAGTAGATTTAGAGTTATTGCGAAAATAGGGACATAGGTTTTGATATATACTATTATGCGTATCCGGTGTAATTTGATTTTTTAAACTATACTTAATGTGCCTTACATCACAAATAAGCATAAGTCGCACATCACAGTATGATGATAAGTCCATGTAAGTTCATGTAACCCCACGACTAGTAGAAACATATATAGATATCAATATATTTTTAACCAGCTCAGGGATGTTTGATGCACATTTCTAGGTACAGATGCGCATTATCTATAACACGTCCTAGACCCAGTGCTCAGTCCCAAATGATAAATATGTTTTTAAACTCAAAGAACAGATAAAATTTGGAGAAGCTCATGGATGTTTGATGCACGTTTCTAGATACAGATGCACATTAATTTTGCAACACATTCTAAACTCAGTGCTCAATCCAACCGTTCTAGACACAGATGCATGTTAATTCTGCAGCACGTTCTAGATCCAATGCTCAATCCAAAATGATAAACATTTTTCAGATCCCATAAGCATCAGGCATCGCATAAGCATCACGCATGACATAAGCATCATGCATCGCATAAGCATCATGCATGACATAAGCATCATGCATCACATAAGTATCATACATGAAATGCAATTCAAACACATCAAAAACATCACACACATCCTGCATGCATCATGTAGATCTTAGAAGCATCATACATGTCACCAAGATAAAGAGGATCTTACTTAAATAACTCAAATGAATAAACTACTCATTAGTCTTAGTCTTAAGCCAGTTAATATCTTAAGTATGTAACCGGTTAATATCTTAACCGAGTGTGAGAACTTAGTGTCGTGTGCTAGGAAACATTAATTGTATGCTTATACTATCTTACTGTATGTCTTGATGTATTATTATGTACCTTATAAACTTTAGATGATCATTGAAACTGGGGGTCTAGATAAGTTGGTTTCCAAGTTAGGCTCATGCTTTACTATTGTTCTCAGGATTAAATCATGAGACGTGGCAATCGGGGTTGCGGTTACCCTACTAGAGGAAATTGAGGTGACACTCCAGTAGGGGATGAGCAGCCTGACCTCACCCAGGTCTTGGGATCTATAGTAGAGACACTAGCGATGCTTGCAACTAGGCAGCCCTCTACCCTACTCCTACTGTGGCACTTGTGCCTACTCCTGCACATCATGCCACAGGGATCGAGGCATTTCGGAGGATGAGGCCCCTGACATTTTATGGTGGCACTGATCCATTGGTTGCTGAAGCATGGATCAGGCAGCTGGAGAAGCTGCTTTCTATGTTGTTGCCTACTAAGGCAGAGAGAGTCACCTGGGCTGGCTTCATGATGAAGGGTGAAGCCGATCACTGGTGGAGATCCGCCATCAGAACGAGGGACTTGATTCAAGCGGGACAAGAATGGACTTGGAAAGAGTTCCTAGATGTTTTCTACAAGAAATACTTCCTGGTAGGAGTTAGAGAAAAGAAAGAACTGGAGTTCATTACCTTGGAGTAGGGGAACATGACAGTGGCAGAGTACGAAGCCAAGTTCTCCAAATTGTCAAGGTTCGCCCCATATTTGATAGTCACAGAGGCAATGAAGGCCAGAAAATTCGAGAGGGGATTACAGGCCTACATCAAAGACAGGGTCTCTATGTTCAGGCATGAGACCTACACCGAAGTTGTGGATAAGGCCCAGTTGGCAGAAACGAATGTTGAGGAATTCCACAAGAGGAGAGAAATGTTGAGAGGCCAGTCCAGTGACTCAACACAGCCAAAGAGGAGGGCCAGAATGACTCCATACCAGTCCTCTGGACCTATGCAGGTGTAGAACCATTCTCTTGCACCTCAGCCCCCTCGCCCTACTACAATGCAAGTTCTCGACAGATGCAGTCAACATCTTCTACATCTACGTTCGAGTTCTACAGTTACTATAGGAGGAAGCACTTGACTAGGGATTGCCGAACCCTTACAGGAGCATGTTACCATTGCGGTGACACGGGACACCGGATTAGAGATTGTCCTAGCTATCGGCCACGCACTCAAACCCAAGGAACTAGACTTCCCGTTAGTCTGCCTAGGCAACACGAGTCTTTTCAAGCTTCAAGGCCCCAACAACCCACACAACCGCCTCGCCAAGCTAACCAGGGACAAGCCTTTCCTATATCAGGACATGATGCTCAGGCACCAAATGATATGTCGTAAAGATAGGAGAGAGGGAATAAATTTTGTAGAAGGGAATGTATTTTGTGTTTTGTCATAGGCAATCAGTTTCCGTATGTATGTAAGTATGCTACCTTATGTTATAAAAGTTTCCTAGCTAGTTGGATTGATGTTACACTTTGTGAGAAAAACCTAAGTGCCTTGTCACAAGCAAGTGCCTATCCTTGTGTGGATTAGTGAATGATTAGTGTGCTTTTCCCCCACTTGAATTGTATCATCCAAATTTCGAGGACAAAATTATCATAAGGGGGGAGGATCTAGAACCCCGAAATTCGAGTTCATTGTACTATGAAAAGTGACAGTGAATAGTACCCTTGGGTTGTGTGTGTAAAGGCTTAATGCCTTTCATTTTGTTCTTGGTAGTATGGTGAGTTAAGTGAGAGTTTTAAGTGCGTGTGTTGAGTCTTAAAAAAAGAGTATAAATATACTCTCTGTGTATAGAAGCAAAGGTATATAAAATACCCTAAGTGCTTAAAGGGTTGTAGGTGAATAGTGTTGTAAACAGTGCTTTTGAGACCTAAGGTTCCTTAGGTGTTTGTGGATGATGTGAGGAGGTTATTATAGGTTTTATGGCATGTGAGGGTACTAAAGAACATGCTATGGTTGTTTGGGATGAAGGAGTAAGAGTATGGAATAGTTCTAAGTGTGGAAAAGAGGGATGCCTTGGCATACCTCGACTTTACAAAGCTCTAGAATTCTCACCATCAATCGGAATTGAGTGATTCTTGAATTTTTGGAAATTTATTTAAACCCTCTTCGAGGTTCATGCTTTACACTTTTTCATATTTTGAGCGTAAGCTATGTCAAATGTGAGTTCTCCAAAAGGTGGTCTGTTGTTGATTCAGCAGTCGTGTTAGACTAGTCCAATATTTGGACCATTTAGACAATGTCAAACTCAAAATTAGGAGTTTTGAAAAACATGAAAGTTGTTTCTCTTTGAAATACGAGTCCAATGTAAGTTGAATCATTAAAATCCAATAAGGGAGTCAAAAGTTATGGCCAAAATACCAAAGCAGATCAGCAACCGGTCGACCAAACACAAATCCGGTCGACCGACCCTCCTATCCGATCGACCGAACTTCCTTTCCGGTCGACTGAACAGCCCAAATTTTGTATGGGAAATGTGTTCAGAGAGCTGATTTCAAACCGGTTGACCGAACCTCGCGTTTTTGGCATTTTTTGATCAATTTTCAGTCATTTCATCAAGGGTATGTTGGTCTTTGACCACCCCATTTTCTATTTATACCCAAATTTCATGGGTTAGGGTTTGAGAAACCCTCTAAGGCACAAATTGAGAGATTTTAGAGAGAAAGTAAGAGGTAAGTTGGGGTTTTGGCTAGGGTTGTGCAATTAGCAAAGGTAGACCTCAATTCTAACATCCAAGCTTCTCAAGTGCTTGGATCTTCCTCATCAAGGTTAGGACTTCCTCCTAAAGCTAGGGTTTAGTTTCCTCATCAAGTTTCAAGTCTTGGATCAAGGGATTTGGTCCTTCCAAGGTTAGTACACCTTCCTAGTTAACATTAGTAGTAACCTAGGTTTTCTTTCACATATATTATGATTTGAGCATGACTACCCTAAATTCTTATCTAAAAACCAAGGATTTCCTAAATTAATGCAAGATGAACTAAAGATGGAAAGATGGATGGAATGTGTGGGTGTTGAAGCGATTGGATGTCGAGTGGTGGTGATGTGTGCGATAAAAATGGTGGAAGGGCATTGTACTCATAATGAATACACCCAAGTGTTTGATGAAATGTTGGAATGAGAAATTATAAAATAAAGGGTTTTAAAAATGTGAACATCACATGTTAATGAAATGCATGAAATTGGTTGAAAACCTAAGATGTAGGAAACATAAACGAAAGCTTAAAGAGACATTGCATGCAAGGCATTTGATGTAATGCATGTATGAAATGTGGAATAAAAGCTATGAGATATGAACTAGGGATCTTCCCCAAAATTTAGTAAATATGAAAACATGCTCTTCACCAGGGGAGGTAGCTCAATGTTGATGATGCGCAGTGGGTGGTGGTGCACGGTGGGGTACACGGCTGGAGGAGGCTTGGGGTGATCCCTAAGAGCTCTTGGGGCTGCTAAGAGTGTTCACAGGTGCTTGGAAGAGGCTTTAGCCTTGCAAATTCTATAAGGATTTAGATAGGGGGTTTTCAGTGTGTTTGAAGGTGAAGAAGCTTGGGTTTTATAGAGGAGGGGTCTGGGGACCTGAAGGGAACTAGTAGGAAGGTTGGCAGAGGTCTCAGGGAGGAGAGGGGGCTGCCAGAAGCATGCTTGAGCACTTTGGGGGAAGGTGATCACTGAGATTGCGTAAACAGGGAATGGTAATAGAACCAGTACCGCCATTCCCATTCTAGTGTAATTTGAGAATGGCGGTAGAGTTTCTACCACCATTATCAGTTTTTACCCAGAACAAGGCCTCGCCCAGCATGCATGCGATACGGTTGGATTTTTTGAATTTTTTTGGGCTTGGTTTGGGCCCAAACCAAGGGTTTAAGGGTTTGGCATGCGTCTTGGGCCCATGCCTTAGGGCTAGGCTAGGGCTAGGTCTATGTTGACTTTGTGTGGGCTAGGGTTTGACCTAGGGTTACCTATGGTTTGACCTAGGGTTTTATTAGGGTTAGACCTAGGGTATGACTAAGGCTAACTAGGGTTAACCTAGGGTTTAGCTAGGATTAAACCTAAGGTTAACTATGGTTAAACCTAAGGTTAATTAGGGTTTACTAGGGTTTGTCGTAGGGTTAACTAGGGTTGACCTAGGGTTTAACTAGGGTTTGTCCTAGGGGTAACTAGGGTTAGACCTAGGGTTAGGGAGCTTAACCATGATTAGGAAGGAGGTGTAAAAATTGGGTGCTTACAACTTGTTTTCCTATTTAAAACAATAGTATAATAACTTGAAAATACAAAAAATCAAGCAAACAATTCAACCAAAAATCATAATATAGAATTTAGATAATACATTTATTGAAAGATAAACTTCAAATTTATATCATTAATTCATAACCTAAATATATAAGGCTCTAAATGACGTTCCTAGATCCCAAACTAAAAACCTCTTAATTATCTCCCAAAAATTCTTCCCATAAATCTTCATCTCCGAGAGGCTTACTTGTTACCTCATCTTCCGAGATATAATCATTGGAATCCACTTTGCAAGTACTAAATGATCAATAAATCCTAATAAGGACGCATAATTTAATCTCTTCCATTTACATCATTTTGAAGTCATCAAAATATTTTAGGATACCATCATTTTTAATCATATGCTAAAAATATATAACTATTTCTGTCCAACTCTAAATGATCATATCAAAATTATCCACAAAACTTTCCTCAAATTAATTTTCAACATTATGAGGATTACTCATGATTTCTTTCTTGTAGTTTTCATCTATCATCAAAATAATCATTAATATAATCCAATCATTCTATGATCTAGTTTGCATAATCATCTCACTACGTGAAAATGCGCTAAAAACGACGGCCCAAACCCGTCGTTGAAACACAATTACGACGTCCTTCGGCCGTCGTGTAGGCCGTGGGGAATGGGGGTGTAGTTCATCATAAACGACGGCCTATAGCAGTCGTTATTATGACGGAAAGAACGACGGCCAATGACCGTCGTTTCAATAAACGGCGTATTAAAGCCGTCGTTTATTTCTCGGCATACGATTTTTTAAAAAAATTAATTTTATTATAAACGACGGCCAATAGCCGTCGTTTTTGACGAAAAATTTAAAAAAAAAACTCACTATTTTTTCCTTAGATGAACCTGTCAGTTATACATTTTACCTAAAGAACCTGTCAATTATACATTTTACCTGCAAATTCGCTTTAATATACATTTAGTCCAACCTATCACACAATACAATACAATACAATACACAACTTCATCTTCTAATTATCAAGCAAACGAGGCAATCACACGCACAAACAACGAAAAGATAAATACTTAACCAATTTATATGTCAATACAAAAGTCAAAGAAATTTAACACAATATTTGGGCCAAATGATAGTTTCGCCAATGCTAATATCTCCAAGTGTTCCTACTCGTTCATACAAATCTGTATTTTGATCATAGATGTCATCTACTATAACGCTATATACTTCAGGATTTTGTGGTACATCGCCATGAATCCGTCCCAAGGCAATAATTGCTCCTCTAAAATTCTTTAATAAACATTGCCTGGAAGTTGGAGGTGACTCGGGGAGAGAATGCCGCCTTCCCTACAAACATTAAAAAGAGTTTGTTAAACAATAAACCTCAAAAGAAAAACAATATAAGAGTAGTCAATATGATCATTTACATGTCAAGCTTCCATAATAACAAATAAACCAATAAGATACTTTACATATATGCTAAGCTTACAAAAAAATATATAATAGCTAAGTTGTAAGTTGGGACTATTCTCCTCTTCCTCCTCCTCCTAGGATTTCTGGGAAAATCCAGGAGACTACTTTTTTTTGGTAGAACCCCAAAGATTATACATTCAATTCACTGCTCACATAAAGACAAACGCAGCTCTCTGATGATGTCTGCATCATTAACTCATCTATAAACCCTTTAACAAAAACCAGCCGTGGATTTATTAAACAAGACTCAAACCTGTGGACTCTAACGTCCAAACAAACTCTCACCTTTTTTTTTTTCCTTACTGTTAAATTCTCTCTCTCTCGCATCTGTATGTATAGCAAGTCTGGTACAAAGGCGAGAAAAAGGACTTGGGATCATCTCCAGTTGGTGCTGGCGAGACAATGGTGTCACATATTTCATGTCCCTCTTTAGAAGACTCTGAGTAACTAACATTTCTGGGGTTCTTGTTTTCAAGTTAGGCGCTCTGCTCTCTAATCCCCTAACTACTGCTAAAAATGTTAACAGGAGCTACGGCTTAACCATACTTTTGACTACGTAGAACAAAAATGTCTGACTACCACTAATAACTGCTAACTAGGGTTGCGGCCTAACCGTATTGGCCTAACCCAAAAAAATAAAAAAAATACAGTCGGACTCAGATATCTCTACACCAGGAAAAAAAAAAAATCAAAAGAAACAGACAAAAGTAACCCCCAAAATCTGATTGCGTTGGGAAACAATCCCACCATCCTCCATTTTTATCTACTTGCTGGCTGCTTGTGCAAAAGATTTATTAACCTCTTAGTTCATTGACACTTAGTTTATGTTAATGAAATAATGAGATTGATTTTAGATACAAAGTGCAAAAGATATGTATATTTGGAACATTAATCATTTATGGTATGTATTTGCTAAAACAATGGGGGTGTTGATGGTCTCATCTGAATTGGGTCAAGGTAAACTTGAACCTCTTGAATCTATGTGAAATTTACCTGAAAGAAGGTATCATTTCCCAATAAAAACAGCTTACACTCCCAACAGAATGGCACTGAGGATGGAGGAGCATTGTAATAGAACTTTACTCGATATGATGAGGTCCATGATATAGTTACGAGTGAGCTGCAGCATGGTCGAAAACCAAATCTATCAAGTTGGCAAGAACTGACTGTTGGGTGTTCCATCTTTAGTAACTAAATGCTGTATGGAAGCATTGATGAGAGCTACTCCTTTTGCTGGTTATACCCTTTTAAGAGAACTATTTTCCATTTACAGAAAGAACAAAACCTGAATTGGGAGGACCCTTTCACTAGTTAGGATTCTCACTTCTCATGTGGAATTGATTATTAGAATAATCTGAAAATTAGTTAAATTAACTTGAACCCTTGATTAGGAGATGAGGAGAGTGCGAGAGGGTAGCCATGCGTGCCCCCAATCTTTACAACTGTTGCACAACAGGTACAGACCTCCCTCTCTCTCTCTATGCAAATTTCTAATTTAGTAAGCTCCAAAAGTTGGCAGTGATAGAAAATGAAAGGATGCAGATCAGGTCTCACACATGTAACGAATTCGTTGTTTGCAGGGTGTAAGACACCAAGTAGCATTATTGATCAGGTGCTCTTTCTTCTTGCATATTTCTTCTTCTCCTCCTACTTCTATATATTTTTTTTTATGTCTGTGGTGGACCTAAAGTGATTAGATTTTTATCTTGGTGATCTTGATGTGTTTTGAGTAGATATCAGGCCCCTGGGGTCTACTGTTATCACTTATTCCTGATAGTATGCTTCGCTTGACAGAAAATATTGGCTCAGCAAGTAATCACCCGATTGGAGGACTCGGTGGATTTTGATGCCCCAAGTTTTATGACCATTGGTGTCCGTGGCATTGGCATGTTTTTCGTGGTATTGTGGTTCCTGATATTCTGACCGAGAAAATTAAGGTAGACCATAACATGTTCTGACATTCCTGTATTTCATATAGTGGAAAGACCTTGTGGTCTAGAGTGTGAGTTTGGGTGAGTGTGTAGGATATAGTGTGTTAATGAATGTAACGTGCAAGTTACTTTGAGTGGAGATAAGATGAGAAGAAATAGGGATAGAGACCACTTCGAGGGGGGTAACCTCCTAAAACAATAGCTGAGATAAGTAGTTTTTTTGATTGCCTTATGGAGTAATCCAAGGTTACATTTATACTGTTTATCTCGACTCATGGACTGCTACACACTCTACTAACAGAAAAGCTCCTACAAACCAGCAAGACTCCTTCCACACGATATTTCTCCTAAGATGACACCCAGACTCCTTCAACCCACTAACAACTAACTACCTTGACCCATTCAATCTACTAATAGACCACTTCAAGTTAATCTACTAATAGACCACTCTAGTACCTAATACTACAGAGTAAGTCACAAATAAATAATGCACAACAATGGAAAAATTCTAGCAAAATTGGAACCCGGGATACTAACCAAGTATTGCAAGGAAAAAAGAACAAGAAAGTAATTCCCCATGTGAACACAAATAGATAGGATATAACTTGAGAGATTCAGGTGTCAATTAGTTAGAACATTCCAATTAAAACAATCGAGAATAATTCTTGATCTTTTGATGAAGATCTTTCCGAAGTTAGTCAATTTTGGATTAGTTTTCAACTAACATAAGATGTCAATTAGTTTTCAACTACTTCTAGTTGATCTTTTGATGAAGATCTTTTCTTCTAAATTCTAGCAAAGTTAGGGCAACAGCCACAAATCTAGTCGGGCTGAGGACTAAAACTCAGAGACTCGTCCAAGCAACCCAAGCCCCTGGCTTTCATCTCCGCTCTTCTGAACAGAATGACACAAATCGTAGAAAATGGGGCATTTTCATTACATTTGATTCAAGTGATCCAAGTTACAAGGACCAATTGCTAAAAAAAAGAATAAAGTCATGAGGGAAGAAGCTGACCCATGAGCAGTGGGAATACCCCCACCTGTTCAGAAGAATTGAATACAAATAAATTTATATTAGGACTCTATCAGCTCCTCTACCTTACTTGTAGGAAAGGTCCCTTGCCAACCCGGGAAATCTCCTATCCTTGAAAATGCATCTATCCCAACCCCATAAATTGTCTTCCCCATCCTTGGAAATGTTTCTTCTTTGACACTTGGACATGCGTTGGCCTTAACCCTTGGAAATCCATTCATCTGTCCTTCATAGGTCCCAACTCTTGGAAATGTGTCCATTTGGAGACCATTTTGTGTGTGCAACCTTGCACACAGATCTTGTGTGCCCCATACCAAATGGCGCCATGTGTCCCTAAACATCCACCTCATGCTCATGTGAGATTGACGCCGTCAACCTCCATCCTTCCGAAAATTCATTACTACACCAAATGCTGTGAAATTTCATGAATTTTCTAAAAATTGAATATGAAATCTTTGATTACCTTATTCTAGAATCACAGTTTTTATTATCCTTTTTGCATGTATATATATATAGACACACGCACACATATATATTGGTAAGAAACAAAGTCATGTGTTTAAATTTAAACGACTAAACAAAGTCATCCACCTCATGCTCATGTGAAACAAAGTCAATTAGTTAGTCAATTTTCTCTCATGATATGCTTCTCCTGATCTCATATCAAGATTTAGTTGGCTTTCATGAATTGGGGTTCCTTGGATTTCAGGGAGCTTTCACTCATCAAGATTTTAATTAATATAGTATCTAAACGACTAAACCCAATTATCAGAAACAGAGCTCCGGATCAAAATTTATCACAAAAAATAAAAACTTATAATAATCTGTAAATTCGAATGTAATAAATAGTTTCAAAATTTATACCTGGGAAGTACTACAAAACTCTGAGGAATCTGGCATATGTGCCCCATGAGTAGAAAACTCGGAAGATGAACGCCCCTTCATATTCTCTTCAAAAATTGAAAGTCGTTTGCTAAGGGCCTCAACTTTTGCCTCAAGGCTTTTAGATTCTTTCTTCCCCCGTTTAATAGCCTCCTTGTAAGGAGCTGACACACGAATAGTGGTCTTAGACACACCACTACCCAATCCTCGTACACGCCCCCTTCCATCACGACCACATACCTGATAACATAACAAAAATTAACATTAAATTGAGGAATTTCAGTAGAAGGAATACAATACAAGAAGAGAGAAAGGAATCACATACCTGTGCAACAGGGTCATTATCTAAATCTGCATGTCCTAGTGATGGATCCATGCTAATAATTTGTCTTATTTCATCCTACAAAAAATAGAATTAGTTAGAAAAACTTATATTAATTGCTTATTGATAAAATAAAATAAAATAAAAAACTAGAGTTTTTATTCTCACTATTTGTTGGCTTGTGACAGGATAAGGGCAAGTCCCATCTATCTTTGTATGGGTGGCCACATATACTTCTGTTCTTGACACTGTACCACTAGAGCTCTTTCTTTTCTGTAAAAGAAAATATACAATTAAATAAGCAAGCATTAACATCTTATTTAATGATTAAAGCTCCTCACAGCATCTTTGCCATCATAATATTACCATAAAGTAATAATTAATAATAATCAAGCATTCACATCATATTATTACCAGATCCTCGGCAGTTCTCGCTGCTCCTCGTCTACCAGACGTGTGCGGGCTCTTCATCTGTTCCCTAGAATACTTGCCCTTTGCCCGACGAGCCTTGACTTCATCTGTTGAACACATATCAACAAATTTCTCCCAATCTTCACTCCTCACCTGATGATGTGGATTTCTTTTTCGTTCGGCATCCGTTTCGAATTTGTCGTAATGTAGGTGGAGCTCGTGTTTCCAATTCCTCCAGGTGGAGTTGGCAGACTTCAATACTGCATCTTTATGTATGATTGGAACATTATACTGGGACTGTGATCAACATTAGAAGATAAATCATATTTGTCAATATAAAATGAAAATAAATTATAATAACAATCACATGCACTCACCATGACAAGAGTCCAAATAAGCTCCTTGATTTCATCTGGAACTACAACCCAACTAGTGTATATAGGTGGACAATGTGTCCTCGTGACCTTCCCCACAAATGTCGAAAACTTTGTCTCACCAATGAACTGCCCATCTTCATTAAATTCGGCTAAGCGACGTTCATCTACACAAAAAATATATTATTAGGTAACAATTAATAACAAATATTAAGCAAATGAATGTAATAAACTCACCACTTTCTCCAGACCCACTAGGTTCAAACCCACTAGGTTGAGACCCACTAGGTTCAGACCCACTTGATTGCTCTTGGCTCATTTCTGCAATTTTTTATAACAAAACTAATATAAAATGGGAACGAACTTATAATTATCCAACAAGTAAGCAAGTACATAAAGAAATGAGATTAATAATTAAATGCTACAAAAAAATGCAGAAAATCCACGTACATGAATGATAGAGGAACAAACTTATAAGTTCTCATTGTAAGCAAGCAAGTACATAAAGAAACACAAAGAACATTCAGTAAATAATCTTATTCCATTGATAATTCATGTCAAAGATGTTTACATTCAAAATAAGCAAGCAAGTACATGCTAAATACATTCATTTTCATCATCTTCTACTATATCAGCGACTAATGCAGATGTTAAACTATCTGTTTTCATTCTTGCTTCAAACACTAAGGGATCTTCATAAGCATCCACATCTCGATGTAATCTCTTTGGAGCATCTAAGACAACATACCAATTATCCCTAGTGTGATCCTTGCAATAAAAGACCTGAGTGGCTTGAGATGCAAGAATAAACGGCTCATCATCTTCCTTTAAATTTCTTCTGAACCTCCCCAGGTTAGCAAAGATCAAGTTTGTTTCTGGATCAACATAACATCCATTTGATTTATCTTCTATACGCACCCAATCACAAAAGAATACTACTTCTTTGAAATCATAGTAATTCAATTCAAGAATTTGTTTGATGATGCCATAATAAGTGACTTCTTCTTCCACAAGGTTCTTATCTTTGGCACTTGCCCTGAAACTAGTAACAGCCTTTATGGAGACTCCACTATTCTGTGTCGTCATGCTCATTTCCCATTCCGCTGTACAAAAAACATATCCATTTACCGCATATGCACTATATGACAAGGCATTTAAGTCTGGACCATCAGCAAGCCTCTTCAGGGTAGATGTTTTTTCTTTTTCTAGTTGTTGTCGTAACCAAGGAATGTAATCCATCGCTTTTTTTGTTTGTTGATTGCCTCTTCGACTTTTATCACTAGACATGTGTGATTGAAGGTATGTTTGATACTTCCTGTGAATGCAAATAATAGATCTTTAAATTAAGTATTAAAGTGTGTTAAAATCAAAATAATAATTGTAAAGATATAAATATCAAATTTTGCTTACTTCTCCCACTCAGCATTTTCAGGGCATTGTTGTAGAACCCATCTGCGTGCTTGCTGGTAAAGCAAATGTGGGAGACGGTAGGCCTTTCCCTTTTTATCAATAGGATAGGCAAATTCAACTTCATCATCTCTCAATGCCCTTCGTCCCCGCTTATGGCTTCCTTCCCTACCATTAGGCATGTACTCCATGCAGAACCTCATTGATTCTTCCATGAGGTACTGTTCTGTAATAGAGCCCTCTGGAAAAGTTTGATTCACTACATATCGTTTGTATGTTTTCATCATCCTGTAAACGATAACATCAATCAACTATTGATACGATACCTTTAAATTAAAAAAACTATGTAATCCAAAATAATTTTAATTTACCTCTCAAAAGGATACATCCATCGATATCTAACAGGTCCGCAAACCTGTGCCTCCTCTGCCAAGTGCACAACGAGGTGTGTCATGGAAACAAAAAATGATGGCGGGAAGTATTTTTCGAACACACATAGTGTTTCAACAATGCGTTTTCTCATCTCCGAAAGCTCAATACGGACAATAACCTTGGAACATAGGATATTGAAAAATATTGACAATTGTCGAATAGCAGCACGCAATGGCTTATGTTTCTTGAATGCGTGCATCAATAACACTGGTAGTAGTTGTTGTAGAAGGATGTGATAATCATGTGACTTCAAGCCTTTAAGTTGAAAATCCTGCAAACTAACATTATGTTTCCAATTTGCACTCTATCCGATAGGAACCTTCAAATTATGCAAAGTTTTACAAATTATCTCTTTCTCCACTCGAGACAAAGAAAAAGGAGCTTTTAGAAAAGATACTTTGTCATTTTTTTCAATCGGCCATAGATTTCTTCTTATCTTCATAGCCTTAAGGTCCTTACGGGCTTCAATATCATCTTTCGTCTTACCCTTCGTGTCCATAATTGTTGCAATTAAATTCTCTGCAATATTTTTTTCCACATGCATTACATCCAAATTATGACGAATATGCAAATCCTGTACAAATGAACGAGATATGTTATTATCAATGCGATATATTCCACAAAACATTAATATTATAAAACATCTTATAAAGCACCTTCCAGTATGGTAAGTCAAACAAGATTGATCTCTTTGACCATGCAGTGCTTTCCTCGGTCGTGGACTTCTTCCTCTTCTTTCCTGCTACCTTTCCAAACTTAGTCTGAATAGCTTCCATTTTGCATAATACTTCAAACCCACTCAAACGGCGAGGATGTTTCCTAAGTTCTTCTTTCCCATTAAATTGTGATTTTTGACTCCTGAAATGATGACTTAAATCTGCTAGGAATCTTCTATGACCCATGTAGGCAAACTTTTTTCCATGTGATAGCCACACTGAGTCTGTCCCTTCACTGCAAACAGGACAACCATACTTTCCTGCGGTCCTACAACCCGAAAGATGGCCGTACGCTGGAAAATCATGTATAGCCCACAACAAAATTGCTTTCATGATGAACCTATTCTTAGTGTGAGAGTCATATGTTATGGTTCCAGTAGACCACAATTCATTCAACTCTGCGACCAATGGCTGCAAGTAGACATCAATGTCATGTCCTGGACCATTTGGGCCAGGAATCAATAGTGTTAGTATGGTAAATTCCTTACGCATGCATAAAGATGGGGGAAGATTGTAAGGAACAATCATAACAGGCCAGCAACTATAAGAGTTACTCTTGTTCCCAAAAGGATTGAATCCATCTGTTGCAAGGCCTAGCCGAACATTACGTGGTTCAGCAGCAAAGTCACTCCACCTAATATTTAATGATTTCCAACAAGAAGAATCTACCGGATGGCGCATGTGGCTATCATTTTCAACTGAATTTGCATGCCATTTCATACTCTCTGCAATCCATGGTACACTGTACATTCTTTGCAACCTCTGTGTCAATGGAAAATATCTTAGCTTCTTCCACGGTAAAGGTTTAGCCTTCGGCTTTGAGTCGTCCACCGGTTTCCATCTGCTTTCACCACACGTAGGACAACTATCCTTACTAGCATGCTCTCTCCAGTATAGTATGCAATCATTACGACATGCATGGATAATCTGGTAGTCCATACGCAAAGACTTGATCAACTTCTTCGCAGTGTAGGTACTATCCGGCAAAGTGTTCTCATCTGGTAAAATCTTTTTGATCGTTTCTAATAGCTCTGTGAAGCTATTATTAGACCACTGATGTCTAGCTTTCATGCTCAACAACTGAACAGTGACTGATAATTTTGTGTGCTCACCTCGACACGAGGGATATAGGGGTTGTATCGCATCCTCCATTAACTTCTTGAACTGAATATCCTCCTGTGAATCACCTGAAGCTTGATCGTCATCTTTATCATGAACTTCATTTAGGCATGTATCCATGTCATCGGGACTAACACGTCCAAATGTGTTATTCAACATATCTGTCATTCTTGGGTACAAATCTTCATGTTGATTGCTAGTCGACGTACTAGGAACCCCAACATTATCATGATTTATCAGAAATGGTTCTCCATGGTTGATCCACCTTGTGTACGACTTATCTATACCATCACATATTAAATGCTCTGAGATAACTTCTAGGGTTTTCTTCCCTTGCAGATTACGACATTTAACACAAGGACAACAATGCCAATCAACACCCTTACAATTCTGTTTTGCGAATGATAGGAATGATGCAACACCTTCAAGGTATTCAAAAGACATCCTCGGTGCTGTCATCCACTCCTTGCTTGGGGGGGTCGAAGAAGACATCTTCTAGTTAGCTGGGTAAAAATTCAAAATGATATAAGAAACTTGGAATCTAATGTTCACAATGATATAATTACATATATTATAATGTATTTATAGAAGTTGGCTTTTTGAAACCTTCACCCGAACCCAATCCAAAGTAAGCTTGGGTTTGGCATTTCTCAATTATTCATTTTTTTCCTCTCATTCTCTCTGATCTCATCATCATTTCTCTCGAAGAGAAAGAGGAACTCAAAAAATAAAGAAATAGAGTTGGTTTCTTGGTGGCCACCGAGTGTGTGAGGTTTGAGTTATGGAAATATTCTCATTACAGAATGGGTTGTGACAACTATTGAAACCAAACTACTAGATCAAAGATATATCAGTTTCAGCAGTGACCCCTAAGTACTAAGTAACACCTTGTGGGGTTGTGTTCAATAAAAAAAAATCTTATTTTTTTTTATAGAATAAGTCAAATAAGCTCTATTCTAAACTTGCCAAATGCTAAGTCAGAAAGGCATAAGTAGGATGATATCATTCCCCCATAATCCTTGGAGACTATGATTCTAAAAACTCATACAGTGCTCTTTCTATGATCCATGCACCATGGTTGATTGATTTCGAATAAATATCTGAACTTGAAGCGTTTGAAGAAGGGAAACCCTAGAAATATTGGGATATCAACAAAATTAACTAAAAAACACAGTACTAAGCGGCAATGATCTCAAATAGCACGATCAATAACCTGCAACTTCTTAGAATCGGCTGTTCTGGCCAGAAATTTACAGATCCATGTTTAAATATAAACAACTCATGCAAAAAAAAAAGATAGTGAAGATCAAAGACAAAAACTAATGAAACCGTATATAGATTAAAAAGGGAAAAATATATAATAGCAAAGAAACCTTCAATAAATCCAATCGAGAAGCCGGAATTTCATAAGGAGTAACCCCAAAAATTTCGTGAAAATATTTTCCTAAAATTTCAGCGGCGAGAGGAATCAAGAGAAGGAGGAGAAGAACGATACATGACACCGCGTGGAACGGAGCAGCGGCAAGTTCATGAGGAAATTCCGGTTGCCGGAGAATGCAAAGGTGGATCAGGTGAAGGCGGCAATGGAGGATGGGGTTCTTACGATTACTGTTCCAAAGGAGGAGATTAAGAAACTGGATGTGAAGTCCATTGAGATCTCTGGCTGAGTTCTGTTAAATGAATTTGGTTTACCTAGGGTTGGGTTCTTCTAGGGTTCTGATGTCAAATATAATATGATGTTCTGTTTTGTGAATTTTCTGCAGTGACTTTTAAAGATAGAACTTCTATGTTTCTTATCACATTGTGCCAAATGAATCATCATCTGGTATTGTTCAGCTTTGATGATCCATTCGCCATTTCGAATGCTTACAATCATTCATATTCGAAGATAAATCCATCCATTTGATTTTCTGCAATCATTTAGTATTAGGAGGAAATGGGAGCAACTTGATTCAAATTGGCTAGCCATGAACAATTCAGACATTTTGATTTTGTTTGGGTTGTGGGACTATGCTAGCTATACTTCTACTTCTAGCATTGAAGTCAATTAAATAATTATTAAGCACATAAGACTTATCTGGATGCAGTAAATGAACAAATTTTCCAGAAGTCTTGTAAGAAAATTGGAGATATCTTGAAACTGTATGGATGATTGAATCACAGAGAGAGAGAGAGAGAGAATAAAATTTGAATACCAATTATTAAATCTATTTCAATCTAGCCTAGCCAAATTCAATAAAAAAAACGATCATGCCTAAATAAATTTCTGCTCATCCAGAAAATTAAAAAGAGGAAGAAGATCAAACATTGAGAGCAATTTGGCCTTAAAAAAACCCTAGAAAACACAGGACTTGAAGATGAAGGTTTTAAAAATGAACTGATTTACAGTACTTCAGTATATGTATTTGAAAGATGATAAAGTTCGGCCTTTTAAGAACCCGAGCACAGATCTTAGAAGCTAAAGGATAAGCAAAGATTAATCAGCGATAATGCATAGAAAAGAAACAAAATCTTGTAATACGGAACTTTAACCTAAATTCCTCCAAGCGAACCTTATCATCCAGATCTCAACAGCCTAGAAAAATGCAATATTTTCTAATGATTCACGGCAAAAGAGAAAAAATAAACCCTAAAAAACTACTGATCTTTACAAAAACACTATAAAATTGGAACATTGGTCCTGTTTCTCCATAAAGTTCTAGATGGTGATCTCAAAGATTACAACAGAACAAAGTACACTATTATCCGAGCATTAGTTCAGAATCTTTTCAAGAACCCTAAAAAAATACTGATCTTTACAAAAAAAAAAACATCAAAAGATAAATACCTCAAACCCTAACCGATTATACGACCTCTTGTGCAAACCTCGGCTTTCACCACCACCACCACCACTTGATAATTACCTCTGGGGAAACCGAGAGACGGCCGGCGAGAGGGGAAACCGAGAGATGTCAAGAGAGTGACGTCGGCGAGAGGGGAAACCGAGAGACGGCCGGCGACTAGAGGCCAGAGGGACTGCGAGAGAGAGACGTCGGCGAGCGAGCAGCAACGAGAGGGGAAACCGAGAGAGCAGAGCAGCCGAGAGAGTGAGAGAGCAGAGCAGAGCAGATTAGTCAATGTCTGAATCACTTCTTGTTCCCGACCCAGAAATAGCAATCTCTGATTACTTGAACGATGACTCCAACCGCGATCGATCTCTCTCAGAGTTCTTCGGCCACCATCCGATTCCTTTCGACGAGAATCGAAACGATTTCTTCAGTTTCGGAACAAAACGTCAAATGATTGATTTGACAACTCCAAAAAACCCTAATTCGAGTTCTCTCCCTCCACCTCCAGTTAAGAAACTCGAGTTGTTGCACTTCACGGAGCAGCCTCAAGTTCCCGGCCAAATATCGTCAGAGTTGGGGAAGCGGAGACACTACAGAGGCGTACGAAGAAGGCAACGGGGAAAATTCGCGGCGGAGATTAGAGACCCCAAACGTCGGGGATCAAGAATTTGGCTCGGAACCTTCGATAACGCAATTGAAGCAGCAAAAGCTTACGATCGTGCAGCGTTCGAAATTCGCGGAAGCAAAGCCATCCTCAACTTCCCTCTCGAAGCCGGAAAGCGGGCTGAGCCTGAACCACCGGGAAGCAATGGCCGGAAAAGACGTAGAGGCACTGAGATAGAGGAAGTAGAGAGAGAGAGAGGAAGAAACCGAGAGAGCAGAACAGCCGAGAGAGTGAGAGAGAGTAAGAAACCGAGAGAGATAGAGATAGAGTTAGGGTTAGGGTTCTCAAAGAATGACTGCCATAGGCAGTCGTTTATTGCGCCACTCGTAAGCGACTCACACAAGCCGTCGGTAATTTAACGACATCCTTAAGCCGTCGTTTTTCCCGTCTTTTGGTGTCGTTTTTAACTCGTTTTCACGTAGTGTCTCGACCAGTCATTCTATGATCTAGTTTTCATAATCATCTCGACTAGTCAGATCATCTAATCAATGCACATTTTTCCCTAGTCTATACTATGTATCTATGTATATAACTAGATTTTTGTTTTTGTATATCTATGTATAAAACTAAGTTTTATACCTAGGCACATGCTATGATGGGAATTGCCCGCTCTGATCCCAACTGCACGACCCGACTTAAACTTAACATTTTACTAATGAAATTTAAGAATAAAGCCGTCCGTGAGATCATCTTTTCTCTTATAATGCGGAAGCGTAAAATACCAAGGGAATTTAGAAATTTTAAACCCTTACTTATCTATACACAATTGCCATCATTTCATGTCCAAATGAAACTCAAAGTTTACATAATCCATTTTAATTACATTAAAACAACATAACATAAACGAAATATATAAAAGCATAATTGAAAGCGACTTTGCCCTTCCTCGAACATCACTTCCAATTCGATCAGTGATGTAAAATATCAGTGAGTTATGAAGCCCAATAAGAATTTCCATAACATTATGCTAAATAACGGGTTAGAATAAAGTATAATATAAACATGTAACTAAACAACATTTTCGCAATAACATAATATTAAACTTTTTTTGTATTATGTAAATACTTTAGATATTTCACTTTTTAATATCTTTTAATTGGATCCAATTTATCTTAAACCTGTCTCTCAAGATGATCACTGAAAGGTACACCTCTTTAGACTTATTCCGTCTTGGAGTTCTCATTAACCCCTCATAAAGTATTACCGAACAGTCTTCCTTTACTTTGCCACTGTCTTGAGACCTTTTTAAGATAAACATTTTTTTTAATCTTTCTATTATCTTTTCTTTTCCAAACTTATCTTAAGCTTATCTCATAAGATGATCGCCGAAAGTTACACCTCTTTAGACTCATTCCGTCTTGGAGTTCTCATTAACCCCTCATGAAGTATTGCCGAACGGTCTTCTTTTACTTCGCCACTGTCTTGAGACACTTTTTAAGATAAGGATTTTTTTTTATCTTTCTTTATCTTTTCTTTTCCAGACTTATTTAAACTTATCTCTCAAGATGATCGCCGAAAGGTACACCTTTTTAAACTCATTCCGTCTTAGATTTGTCATGAACCCCTCATGAAGTATTGCCGAACGGTCTTCCTTTACTACGCCACTATCTTGAGACCTTTTTAAGATAAGCGTATTTTTCTTTTTCTATATTGTCTTTTCTCAGCTTAAGACCTTATAAGATATCTATCTCATTTCCGCGGTCTTATAAGATAAATCATCCTATTTTCTTTGTCTTCTCTTAGCTTAAGACTTACAATATAATTATTTCATTCCTCTTTCTAGGAAATATCAACACATATAAAAATCGTCTTATTACAATTATACATAATCTTTCATTCTTTAAATCATAGTTAGTTTCCATAACTATTACCCTTGTAGACATTTCTACAAATATACACTTAAAATCAACCCTTATCTAATATAATATTTATAAGAGAGTATACACATGCAATTTACATAACATCATTATTATGTCATTTTCAAACCAATGTGAAAACATATTTAACATTTCTTAACTTTAATCTAAATTATCGGTTAGAATAAGATTACCGAAATACAATTTCTTCTTATCTCAAAAATATTCATCGTTACTAACCTTCATTCTAATTCATCGTTTAGGATAATATTATCGAAATCACTTATACTTTTTGCCGAATCCGAAATCGAGTCGACCGGTACTATCTTCTTTTTCTTTCTCTCTTTTCTTTCTTTCTCTTTCTTTTTTTACTTTCTCTTCTTCTTTTTTTCTTCTTTCTTTCTTTCTATCTTTCTTTCTCTATTCTGTCATGGCTTGGGCGCCAATTTGGAGTGAGCAACTATGGTGGGTGTGGGTTCCTTTATATAGGCAAGGGTCTTGGCCTATCGTAAATGTTGGTTCACTCCCCTAATCAACCCATGGTTCATGAATGGTATGTATTATTCATAGTTCATGAATTCATTAAAACTAGATTCATGGTTAACTCAATGTTCTAACCATAGTTCATGTATTCATTAAATTAGATTCATGGTTAACTCAATGTTCTAACCATAGTTTACCTTAAACTCATGGTTAATCCTATTATCTTAATATATATGCATGTATCTTATTAAGTTAGATTATTTCCACAAGTTAACTTCATGGTTAGCTTAAGCTAAGTAAATTACTAACCATGGTCAAGCATGGTTGGGTGTGTACTACTTCCTCATTCAAAGGATTTGTCTTCTCTTGTCTTTACTCTAGTGACTAGGTTCATTACTCATGAATGAATTTCCTTATAAATGAAAATTATGTTTCTAGTACTAATTTTCTCAAAATATAATTTATTAACTTAGATTCATTTAACCACGGTAGATTACTAACCTTAGGTTTATCTTGGTTTATACCCTAAGGTTACCAAAGTGGGCGTGAGCATAGTTCTAGCCATAAGATTTGGGTTCTTTCCCTTTTATCTCTTATGTGCATGGATATGATTAAATATCTTAATTTCTCTTTCCTAGTCAAGAGGTGCCATGTGACATTTACCACCTAATACTTCATCTTGGATGTCCATCACCTATCATCATAAACCATTAAATTCATACTTTGGTTACTTGATTAACTCTTCTAGTTAATTAACCCTAATCTTGGTTAATCTTAGATGCCTCACTTGTGGTGTTGACATGTGGCACTTGCCACGTGTCCTTCTCTTAGCTCATGAGAAAATATATATATGAACTTTTCCCAAATATGATTGCAATCAAAGGTAACTTTGGCAGTAACATACCTCCGCAGTATATTGTTTTACGAAGAGGTTTGAAAGTCATTGCCAAGAATAGCTAATCAAAGTAAGTAGTGATTCTTAGGGCAAACATCCTAAAAAAATTAATCAATGACAATTTAAATATACTAAGATCCAAACCCAATTATATATATATATATATAATTATCTGATTTTTAAAAACAATTACTTTACCTTTTCGTAAGAAACCTATTACTGAAGATATATATCTTAAGAGGTGGGAATATTGAAAAAGAATAAAGTTGGGATAAAGCACTGAAAAAGAAGAAGAAAAGTATACAATTATCAATATCTAATCAACGTATTATGATCCATCATTGTGAGATCAGCCCGACCCGATGGTCCAAGCCTCAATCCTAACCTGTGAAAAGGTTGCTGGGCTAGGAAGGTCGACCGGTCGAGTTAGTAAATTAAGATAAACACTATCATTCATTTATTAGAGCTTTTCTAAGTCTGGAAGCAGGCACTGATAGTGGCTTTTTACACACGTTTAGAGATTGCAATGGTGTTGATGGTCGTATTCTTAAACAGGGAAGATTCTTCCGAATTTGATAAGCACTATCTATTGAACCGTGAAGTCTATTATGAATTATTACTAGTATACTGATGGAGCAATTGGTCGAACTGTATGAATACTTTTTTAATCTATAATTGACTTTTGGATATAATAAAAATTAGTCTTAATCAAGTAGATGTCTATGGATTGGAATTTGAGGAATGGATTATATATATATATATATAAAGTGTGTGTGTGTATAAACTAACATATTTATTATTAGTTCCAAGGCAAGATTTCTTTTTTCTTTTTTGGTAAAAGGGATCAATAATCTAGGTTTAGTAATCTAGAACCCCGAAATTATTATTCTTGATATTCGTGATGATTATTAAATTTTGTGGAAACCCTGTGTTTAAAAAAAAATTAATTTGATCAAAGCTTATAAATGTTACGTCAAACACATTGATTTTAAAACTCAAATAAATCACATAATTTAAGACACTTTTAGAGTTCAATTGCATGAAAAGAAAGAAAGACAAAAAGTAGCAAAAGAGTTTTTAAAAAAAAAATTTGGACCAACGCTGCGGCCAATCGATCACCCCTGACGGCGATCGATCGCCAACAACGCCGTTCTAGTCTCTTTTTGCATGATTTTTCAATTTTTGGAGTCTCTAGGCCTCCAAACACTATAAATACTCCTTATAATCGTGGGTTGAGGGTTTCTAAGGGTTTCTAAAGCTTTCTAAACCTAAAAGAGAGATAAAGGGGGATTTTGAGAGATTCAAGAGGAGAGATCAAAAGTTTTGCAAGGAAAAATGGTGAAAAATGCTTAAATCAATCTCATTCGCAAGCGCTTGATCATAGGGAAGCAATTAGGAGAGGTAAATATAACTTTCTTCCAATCAATATGGTGATTTTGATATAAACGTTATGAAAGTGATAGATTTAAAGCAAGAACAAATAAGATTAAGCATGTACATGATGTTTAGAGAATGTTTTTAATTATGATTTTCTTATGGAAGACATATATGATGTTTAGGGAGTATTTTAAATGATGGTTTTCTTATGGAAAATATATTCGATGTTTAGAAAGTGTTCTAAATTATGATTTTCTTGTGAAAGATATTGATAATGTTAAAGATGTTCTTATGATTTTATTATTTGTATCAACAAGGGGAAAGGGAATGAAATTGTGGTGTATGTATGATAGAGAATGGAGGAAGGGATAATAATTGGATTTAATGGAATGATTATGAGTTTGCTTTGAAATTGTGATGTGTTGTAAAACTAGGGTTTTATGAGATTAGTCCTACCAAAAAAACTATCTACTGAAATTTGATGCATGATAAATAGGATTGTTTCACTTTTGTACTGTGGAAAACTTGATAGACCTATATTTTATATTGATCAATTATGAGAAATTCTGCATGTTTAAACTAGTACATGATTGACAATCATCATTATTTCACTCACACTTATTCACGAAATTAAATATGTACAAGCAAGTTAATAAGCAAGATAACAAGTACTATGCAAGTATACAAGAACACGAACATGACTGTATGATTGAGTTTTGCACTGATCGAGTACCCACAAGCCTAAGATCAAGGCAAGACAAGCCCGTATACACCGGATAATGTATAAACAAGCCGTATACACCGGATAATGTGTAGACAAACCGTATGCACCTAATAATGTGTAAACCGTGTGGTACCTCGGAAAGTAGGGTATATGTTAATCTCTACCCAATATATGGGGTAGAATTATTTTAAGTTATTACACCATGCATGTTGTTGGATACATTCACGAACAAGAAAGACAAGTAAGATAAACAAGAAAAACAAGTACAAGTGAGCACGTATAAGAATTGAATTTGAATTATGCATCTGCACTCTGAATTATGTTTAGATGTTATGTTAAATTCTAAATTATGTTTTATATTAAATGTTGTTATGTTGTTAGGAGTTTATATATACGCGGGGTAACTTGTTACTCAGCCGATGACTGTTGTCAACAGGTGATAGATTTGATATTTGTGCCCTATGACCTTGGGAAGAGGAAGAGTACGAGGAAGAAGAGGAAGAGCCAATAAGTGATTATCCCGATGGTGAATGGAAATTAGACCGTTGGCCATTTCCTGGAAATTAGATTATTAGTATTTATCTTTGGAGTCAAGACATTGTAATAGACTTAATTTTAGATTTATAATTAGATTAAATTGATCATTAGGAATCAGGATGGATGATTGGAATTAATTATGATGTTTTAGTATTTATTCCAAAGATTAGATTTGATCAGGATTTATTTAAAGAAAAATTTTCAGGATCATGTTTTTAGAATTGCCTTAAATGCTTTATGACAGGAAGATATGAAAGTGATTGTTAAGTCACGTGACAAAGTCTCACATTAACCTAGGTGGGATTTTAGAGCGCGACAGAGTTGGTATCAGAGCAAAGGCATTTGATTAGCTAGGGCTTAAGTTTTAGGGATACAGTAGGCTAGGATTCATTGTGATGTTAGTGAAAATTTTAAGTGTTAGAATAAGTTATTTCCAAGTTAGACTAATTGTTACCGTTTACTCTCAGGAATATCACAATGAGGCGCGGTGGCAGAGCTCGTGGATATAACACTAGGGGAAGCACTGGAAGGGGTATTGGAGAAAGACATCCAATAGGTAATGACCAGCCTGATTTGACTGAAGTGTTAGGATCGATTGCCCAGACCATGGCACTCCTTGCAACAAGGCAACCTGCTTCAGCTGCTCCTGGACCGGTAGAGGCACATGCACCTCCTCCACCCAGGGCTCATGCAAGGATTGAGGCATTTCGAAGATTGAGGCATCCGTCATTTTATAGGACCACAGATCCAATAGCTGCAGAGGCATCGATCTTACAGCTAGAGAAGATATTTTCAATTCTGTGTCCCACAGATGCTGAAAGAGTGACATGGGTAGCCTTTGTAATGGAAGTCGAAGCAAAGCATTGGTGGCGAGCAGCCTCCAGGACTAGGGATTTGACGAGAGCGGGCCAACCATGGACATGGGGGGAATTTCTAGATGTGTTTTATAAGAAATATTTTTCAGTTGTTGTTCGGGAAAAGAAATAAGCAAAATTCCTCACTTTTGAGCAAGGGAAGATGTTAGTGGCCAAGTACGATGCCAAGTTCTCCGAGCTTTCAAGGTTTGCACCTCATATGATTGCCACAGAAGTGATGAAAGCGAGAAAATTTGAAAGGGGTTTAAGGGATTTTATTCGAGACCGAGTCTCAATGTTTTGACTCGAGACTTTCACTAAGGTGAACAATAGGACTCAGTTGGCTGAAAAGAATTCAGAGGAATTCTTGAAGAAAAGAGAGATGAATCAAAAAGAAAATTTTAGTAGGGGACAGCCAAGCAAGGTTGGACCACAGGATAAGAGGCCCAGATTTTTAGGCCAACCACCAACAGCTAGGCCGACTCCTTATCAGAGGTCAGCAACTCCATCTGCACCTACTGTGCCTCGCCCTACTACTTCTCAGGTCACTCGGTATATGCAACCCACATCATCTGCACCTATATTTGATGTGTGTGTACATTATGGGAAGAGACATCCAGCGGGTGAATGTCAAGTACATTGTTGGATGTTTCCAGTGTGGACAAATGGGACACCGGATTAGAGATTGTCCTCACCGTAGCCAGCAAACCCAGACTCAGAGGAATAGGCCACCTACTAGGCAGGCACCACAGCCAAAGCCTCCTCAGGCTCCTAAACCCCAACAATAGCCACACCAAGTGACTTAGGGCAAGGTCTTTGCAATATCAAAACAGGATGCACCAACATCAGATGATGTGGTACAAGGTACACTCTAGTTATGTCTATATATGATGTGATATTTCCATGATTAATGTTATGTTTATAATTATGATGTATTGATAAAAATATGTTACATATATTACATTAATAATGCACAAGATTAACACTTAGTTATGTAATAACTCAGGCACCCTGTTAATTAATGAATGTCTGGCACATGTATTGATTGATACGGGATCAACTCACTCATTTGTTACACCTAGTTTTGCAAAGGGATTTGTCTCAAAACCGAGCCAGTTAGATAAGGAGTTATCCATCTCGACTCCTATTGGTAGATCAGTAGTCACCAACCAAGTATACCGAGCTTGTGTCATTCAAGTTGGGCAACATGAGTTACCGGCAGACCTGATCATCCTAGACTCCAAAGATTTTGATGTCATTCTTGGAATGGATTGGCTTGCAACTTACCATAGACAAGTAGATTGTTTTGAGAAGATGGTGAAATTCAAGCCAGTTAATGGAACTCCCTTCCATTTTAGAGGATTGAAGAAGAAAGACATTGCTAGATTTGTAACCTTAAGTCTTTCAAATCCATAAGGAAAAGATGGTTTTGTCATTCCAGTAGTTAGTGAGTTCATGGATGTTTTTTTCGGACAAGTTACCAAGGTTACCACCAGATAGGGAAATTGAATTTGTCATAGACCTAGCTCCAGGTACTGCACCGATTTCTAGAGCACCATATAGGATGGCTCCAGTAGAACTAAAGGAGTTGAAGGTACAAATTGAGGAATTATTAGAACAGGGTTTCATTAGACCTCCTGTGTCACCACGAGGAGCTCCAGTTCTTTTTGTAAATAAGAAAGATGGGTCTATGAGGATGTGCATCGACTATCGATGGCTAAACAAGGTCACAATAAAGAACAAATACCCGTTGCCATGGATTGATGATCTGTTCGACTAGTTGAAGCGAGCAAAATTTTTCTCTAAGATAGATCTAAGGTCAAGGTATCACCAGTTAAAGATTAGGTCAGAAGATATCCCTAAATCAGCATTCAGAACGAGATATGGACACTTCGAGTTTCTGGTTATGCCTTTTGGCTTAACAAATGCTCCTGCAGCATTTATGGACTTGATGAATAGGGTATTCAAACCAGCCTTAGATTGTCATGTGATAGTATTTGTAGACGATATCCTTGTATACTCACCAACCCAAGAGGATCATGAGAAGCATCTTCAAGTTACACTTGAAATTTTGAGAGAGCATAAGTTGTATGCTAAATTGAGTAAATGCGAGTTTTGGCTTGAGAAGGTGGCATTTCTAGACCATGTCGTATCATCAGAAGGGATTTTATTAGACTCTTCCAAGATTGAAGCTATTGCAGATTGGGATAGGCCAAATAGTGTTACAGAAATCAGGAGTTTCCTAGGCCTCACAGGTTATTATAGAATATTTGTAGAGGGATTCTCTAGCTTGGCAGCACCACTTACTCACCTAATCAAGAAAAAAGACAAGTTCACATGGGATGATAAATGCGAGCAGAGTTTCTTAGAATTGAAGAAGCACCTCACTATGGCCCCAGTCCTTACTGTTCCATCAAGTAGTGGTGGGTTTGTAGTTTACAGTGATGCTTCGCATGTTGGATTAGGTTGTGTTCTCATGCAACATGTAAGGTCATTGCCTATGCATCCCGACAATTGAAGAACCATAAGAAGAACTACCCTACTCATGATTTAGAGCTAGCAGTAGTGGTTTTTGCTCTAAAGATTTGGCGGCACTATCTGTATAGAGAAGAGTTCAAAATTTTTACAGATCACAAAAGCCTCAAGTACTTATTCTCTCAGAAAGAGCTTAACTTGAGACACTGCCGTTGGGTAGAGTTTCTGAAAGATTATGATTGTTCAATTCAATATCATCAGGGGAAAGCTAATATTGTAGCAGATGCACTTAGCAGAAGGCCCTCCGGTTTATTATCACACTTAAGGGTCAAATGGTGGAAATTTTTAGAATACATGTCTAACAATGAAACAAGTTTCAATCTTTGTACCTTGGGACCGTTGGTAGCTAATATTGCGGTTAGATCATATATTCGAGGTAGAATCATAGAGTTGCAAGGGTCTGATGAAGAATTATTAGCTTATCAAGTCAAGTCCTTCGAAAATGGTCAAGATGATTTCTCAATTAATGGAGAAGGAACCATCACATTTAAAGGCCGATTGTGTCCCAAATAATGAAGAATTAAGATGGGAGATTTTGGATGAAGCACATCGGTCCAAGTATACAATTCATCCCGGTGGTACTAAGATGTACCAAAATCTCTAGAGACACTGAAATTACCCTAATCGATGATCTCAATGACCTAGAGGGGGGTGAATAGGTCTATTTAAGAATTTCTAACCAATTTTAATTCTTCAAATTATTTGTTCAGAAATCAATAAACTATCCACACAAATCTAACACAGAAGATTTTTATGTGGAAAACCCTTACAGGAAAAACCACGGGACCTCGTCCAGCAACAAATTTTACTATGAGAAGTATTCAAGTACAAGACAAGACCTTACCCAAAATGGACACGACACAACACTCCTTGGTACAACCTCTTGCTCTTGATTTCAACGAACCAGCAGGTTCGATCTCCGTCGCAGCAGCTTCGGTTCAAAACCGACCAAATCTTCTCAAGCTAATTCAACTCCACGATCTCACAAGATCGATCTCCTTCCACGAAGGCTCCGGATCATACACCGGACACACACACAAGGTGTAGGGTTGTGAATCAATTTAGAACACTTCAAACCCTAGAGAGATCTCATAAAGATCTGAGATCACACAATGCAAGATCAAAGGATTAAATCTTTGCTTGCATTCTCTAGGATGAGTGAAAGAGGTGGAATCAACAAAGATCAATAGATGAGATTGGAAAATGCCCTAGAGGGGTTTCTCAGACCTCTACTCTTTCAAAAATAAACAGTGGATACGAATTAGGTCTTCAAAAGTTGTTTATATAGGTTTAGAAAAGAGTCCTCTAAATAAAAAATTTTGTTTACGAGGGACCGATCGATCGGTGCTTAGTACCGAGCGCTCGGTCCAAAAGCGAGGCGACAGTCTTTCCACCGAGAGCTCGGTTCAAAAGTTCCTCTCTAGAACAATACCCCATACAATTTTTAAGACCAGTTGATAGATACTGATCTCTCAGTAGGCCACAGAGCGATCAGTCCTAATGACTGAGAGATCGGTCCAAAAATGTCTCTCTGGAAATTTTGCCCGTACAAAATTTTCCACCAGTCGATAGCCACCGATCAACCAGTCTCAACACCGAGTGAGCAGTTCAGACAGAACTTTTTCAAAACCTTTTACAATGAATTTTTATTTGATTCAACCAAAACCAATTGACATTGTTAAGGTTTTAACTAACCTCCTAGGTATGTTTAGGGTTATCTAAGTCAAATCCAACCTAGGTAGGGGTCTCTAAGTTCTTTACCTGTCTAGATCCGGAGTAGAAGCTTTGATGATATTTTTCTTCAATTTCTGCAAACTTCTTGAAGCTTTAATTCTCATGACAAGTTGAACTAGACTCAAAACACCATGACCAATCTAATGATCACGGAATTTGCCAACACCTAAGTAAGGATTTACAATCTCCCCCTTTGGCAATTCCGTGACAAAAACAAGACTGACTCACATACTAGGTTCAAATTTTCCCAAATGATTCAAAAATGGAAATTTGACCTTTACATGACTCAATACAAGTATAAATTACATGACACTTCAACTTGTCATGTTTCACCAATTCTAGAACCTGTTTGCCTGCACATGCTCAACCAAAAACCTGTGAAGCATGGGAAATTCAAAAAACAGCAGGTTCATCATACAATCATTTGAATGTTAAGATAAGTGAGCTCATCACTCTCCCCCTTTTTGGCTTGAAATGCCAAGGGCGGAATAAAAATAATAGAAGGAAAGCAAAAGCATCATAGGAGATGAGAACAAAATATTATCAGAGTAAAACAGGAACATCATCTCATATAGATAAAAACATCCAAGTCAATTACATCCATAAGCACAAAGGGTTTGTACTGAGTACAACCAAGACAAAATACATCCCCAAATAAACCATCAAAAGTATCAAAATAAAACTAGGACAACAGTAAACTCCAAAAGATAAAAGTAAAGCAAAAGGAGTATCCTAGTACATCAAACTATCTCTCACTCCTCCTCATCATCAGAATCGAGCCGAGACTCATAGTACGCTCTAAAATCATGAACATCGCGTTGCACCCCAAGTACTGCAGCATCAAGTGATCCAAGACAACCACGGATCTCGGTAGTAAACTCCTGGTAGGAGGCAACGTGAGTCCTGAGATCCATCTGCATCTCTCGCATCATCCTAGCAAGATCATCAATGGAGGCCGGAGGATGGCGAGACGAACATTCACCACCTTCAGCTTCCTCATCTGCATCCCTAACTGAAGCATGAGAAAAACTCTTAGCAAAGGTCTTTTTGTTGATTGGACCCTTGGGAATGTGAGTTGGGGCACCAGGAGGAGCTATAACCCCTTGAGCGCCATGGAGTTTAGTGATCAGGGAACCAAAAGGAAGAGCTCCAACAACAGTGTCGGCACAATGGACTTGAATCATAAGATCAATAATGTGCGCCGCAAGATCAATGTCATGACCATGCAGAAGATTGAAGAGGAATCGTGCACGATCTTCTCGAAGATCCGCAGTATGAACCTTGGGATGGATATTGGCACTCATGACAAGATTTACAAGATGTGCATCCCGAGTAAGCTGAGACATAGAAATGAGTGAACCAACCCAAAGAGTAGGAGCACCACATAGGAATGTGACTACGTTATCAATTGATTCCTTATCCTCATCTGTCCTATATTTGTAAGGATAGTATTGATTGCAGAAAGATTTGAATAGAACTCCTGAACCAACTGGAGAGGGGCAGGACCGGATAGGGTGAGTAGACCTTCCCATTTACGGTCGGCAATGAGTTTGGGAAGGTAATAGTCACCAAAATCGGGGATATTAATTATCCACTCAACCATAACACCCTTCTTGCTAAAATACTCACTATAGAGTTTAGCAGCAAAAGGGCCAATGAAGGGAGCCAACGGAATATTCTGAGATGAAGATGCTTTGCCCTTTATTTTCCGAGTCTTATCTACCAACGTCTTTTGGCGATTTTCAGCCGAAGAATCCACCATTCTACGGAGAGGACGATCTCCAATTGAAATCCCATGCCCAATGGGAGTGAGTGAAACGGGCTCTTGGAGTTCCTCTTCCTCGGGAGGGTCCTCTTGGTTGTTGAGGACCAATCTTCGACGTTTGGAAACACCAGACATGAGGAAGGCCAAAAGAACTAAGGAGAAAGAGAAAGCCATTTGAAATATTGATGCCCTAGGTATGAGAATCAACCACAAAGCAAGAAAAGGAGCAAAGATTACCTTTAAGATGCTTGGAAACCCTGAGATTAGAAAGGAATGGCCGTATGAAGGATTTGGAGGAGAGGAAACCGAGAGATAGCTCTGGAAGTCGGAGAACAAGTAAATAGAAAAATGAAAAATGAGGGTTTTATAACCTGTTCACGAAAGACCAATTAATCAGTCAATAACACCGAGCGATTGGTGGTCCGGAAAAAATTTAGAAAATTTTAATTTAAAACCATTTTTCTCCCCCTCAACCAAAGCAAGGTTTACGCACTGTTTCTCCTCAAAATAACCTAATCACCATGCATATATGCAAAAATTGATTTCATCAAAATCATAATGAACTATGTCACCCAAGAATTTATATATCAAGGTTTAGTCATAAACAATGATTATGTAAACAACTATAAACATTCATAGGTGATCAATTATGGTTTTTGCATCAAATTCTCAATCAGAGTCAAGAAACACTCAAAAGTAATGTGGGTGTTAAATAAAAATTCATAACATGACTCTTTGGATTGGTTTCATCCCTTATGCAGGATTTTGACATTATAGCATAAACGGGACTCTAGAATGTTCAAAAACTAGATTTAAAACCAAGAGACATCCATACTTGTATGATGAGCAATTTTTACCCCATATTTGACTAATAATGACATTTTATTTTTCTATCAAATTGTACTCATTTTAAAAATTATTTTTGAGTACTCACATGATTTTCTTAGGACTCTGGTGACTTTCACACAAGTGAGAAGGTAGCCCTCTTTAATGGCAGTGGGAGCTTTCACACTAGCAACCCATATAGATACCTACTATCTGTCTAAGTAGCCATTACTCACTGTTTGCATCCACTAGAAGCTATCACACAAACTCAAAGGTAGTCCTCTCCATGTCTAATTTGTTTAAATAGGGGGCTCACCTTATGGAATTTGAATCACATTGGTTATACTAGTTTGATTAACCTAGGGAACCATATGGTATAATATCAGAACCTATAAATAGGAACTAATACCATCTCAAGAATCAGTCAGAGTGCTTGTGCAACACATAACTACTTTGTTCACAAAACTCTAACTAAGATTAGTGATCATGACCATTTTAAATCACAAGATAGAACCAACAGTTGAACTATCCTTATTTACTCAATCCTATGTAAAATTTATCCTTGGAATATATGTTCAATTATGATTTCAAGGAAATAAATTGTTGTTTAATGATAGGAGAGAAGGTCATACAAACACACAATTTTTTGCAACATTTTTCAATTTTTTAAATGTTTTTTGGATTTTTTATAAATAAAGAAAACAAAAATAAAATGAATTACATCAGAAAATAACTCTATGTCAATAATAGGACATGAAGAACACATAGGCTATAAAACAAGCACACCATTACTCAACTCCGCACAAACCTATGGATTTCCTAAGGAACTCAAACCTAAGGGAATCTAAAGGTTTTGTGAGAATGTCCACAAATTGATTCTCGATTTGGACATACTCAATAGACACAACATTTTGCTCAACTAGATCATGAATGAAGTGATGCCTAATGTCAATGTGCTTTGTGCGAGAGTGTTGTACGGGATTTTGGAAATATTGATTGCACTAGAGTTATCACAATACACAGTCATAGTGCCTTGTTCAATCCCGTAATCATTCAACATTTGTTTCATCCACAGAAGTTGGGGGCAATAGCTGCCAGCTGCTATGTACTCAACCTCGGCAGTGGACAAGGAAATGGAATTCTGCTTTTTGCTAAGCCAAGCCACTAAGCAGTTTCCAATATAGAAACACCAACCGGAGGTGCTCTTCCTATCATCAATATTTCCAGCCTAGTTGGCATCAGAATACCCCACAACTATGGCATTGGTATCAAAAGAATACCAGAGGCTGAAGGATAGAGTTCCACTCACATAGCGAATGATACGCTTAACAGCAAGTAAGTGAGACTCTTTGGGGTTCGCTTGATAGCGGGCACACGCTCCAACACTAAAGGCAATGTCGGGTCGAGTGGCAGTAAGGTAGAGCAAACTACCAATCATGCTTCTATAAGAAGTTTGATCAACATCCTTGCCTGAAGCATCCTTGCTAAGCTTTGTAGTAGTGCTCATAGGAATACGAGCATGCTTAGCGGAACTCATACCAAATTTCTTTACTAGATCTTTAGCATACTTGATTTGGGATACAGAAATCCCATTAGAACTCTACTTGATCTGAAGACCCAGGAAGAAATTCAGCTCACCTACCATACTCATCTCAAATTCATTTTTCATTTGATCAGCAAGAGAATGAGCATGCAAGTTAGATGTGGAACCAATAACTATATCATCAACATAAATCTGAGCGATAACCATATCACCTTTGACAGTCTTAATGAATAGGGTTCTGTCTACTCCCCCTCTTAAAAAACCATTTTCTAAGAGGTAAGTAGTCAGTCTCTCATACCAAGCTCTAGGAGCTTGTTTCAATCCATAGAGAGCCCTCTTTAAGCGATAGACATGGTCAAGGTGATTAGGATCCTCAAATCCTTTTGGTTGTTCCACATAGACTTCCTCCTATAGAATACCATTCAGAAAGGCACTCTTGACATCCATCTGATATAGCTTGAATTTCAGATGACAAGCCATAGCTAGAAGAATTCTAATTGATTCTAGCCAGGCTACGTAAAGGAGTGAAGGTTTCATCGAAATCGATGTCTTCAATTTGAGTATAACCCTGTGCAACCAATCTGGCCTTATTTCTAATAATAGTACCATTCTCATCAGATTTATTTTTAAAAATCCATTTGGTACCTATTACATTAGTATCTTTAGACCTAGGCACTAAATACCATACATCATTCCTAGTAAATTGAATTAGCTCATCTTGCATTGCATTTATCCAGTTATCATCAGCAAGGGCTTCATTCACATTTTTGGGTTCAAAAGTAGAAGTATAGCAAATGTAGCTAACCTTATTTTCAATTTGATTCCTTGTTCTCACTCCACTTTCAAGGTCTCCAATGATATCAGTGGAGGAGTAAGGATTCAAAACCCTAGGATATGTTGGTTTTAGAGGTGGAGATTGTTTTTCAATTTGATTTTGAATTTGAGGAGTTGAAACATTTTCAGCTCTTTCAATTTCATTATTATCATCATCTTCCACTTGCACAGTTTCAACATCGAAGTCATCTACAACCACATTGATGGACTCCATGATTGTAGAGGTTCTCAAGTTATACACTCGATAAGCTCTACTGTTGGTAGAATACCCAAGAAATATCCCTTCATCACTTCGGGATTCAAATTTGCCCAGTTGCTCTCTATCCCTAAGGATATAGCATTTACTTCTAAATTCTCGAAAATACTTGACACTGGGTTTCTTGTTATTCCACAACTCATAAGGGGTTTTCCTTGTTCCAAGCCTTAGGAAAACTCGATTAACAATATAGCAAGCAGTGCTAACTACTTCAGCCCAGAAATGAGGAGCTAGATTATTGCTATGTAGTATAACTCTAGCCATCTCTTGGAGAACCCTGTTCTTCCTCTCCACAACACCATGCTGCTGAGGTGTAATGGGAGCTGGGAATTCATGTTTGATACCCAACTCATCACAAAAGTCATTGTACTTAGAGTTTTCAAACTCCTATCCATGATCACTTCGAATTCAAGTGATTGGGTATCCTTTCTCATTTTGAATTTTCAAACAAATACTTTTGAAATTTTCAAAAGCATCGGACTTCTCTCTTATAAATGTCACCCATGACATTTTGTAGAAATCATCAACCATAACTAGGATGTATCACTTCCCACCTAGACTTTCAGTTTTTGTAGGACCCATAAGATCCATATGTATTAATTCTAGTGGATGTGAAGTAGCAATACTAGAAGTCTTCTTATGCGAGGTTCTAATTTGTTTACCAATTTGGCATGGCTCACACACAACAGTAGAAGGCTTTCCTAGTTTGGGCACTCCTCTCACAAGCTCATGCTTTGAGATTTTGCAAAGGTCTTTGAAGTTCATGTGAACTAGTCTTCAGTGCCACAGATCAACCTCCTCAATTTTAACCCTATTACAGACATTTGAGGGATTAGAACTAGGGATAAGGCCGTAGCAATTGTCAGTGGTTCTCAAACCTTCTAGAACACACTTACCTTTACCATTAATGACTAAGCATTTATTTTGGATAAAGTGCACAGCATGGTTATCATCGCACGGTTGACTTATGCTAATTAAATTAGCTTTCAGTCCTTCAACAAATAAGGCATTTTTCAATTTTGGTTTGCCTGGTGAATCGATAATACCCTTCCCTTTAACTAACGACTTGTTCCATCATCAAAAGTAACAGTTCCATCTGGACAGTCCTCAAATTGAGTGAATAGAAACTTGTTACCTGTCATATGCCGAGAGCACCCGTTGTCGAAGTACCACATTTCTGTGTTTTGGGCTTTCAAGGCAGTATGAATGATAAAGTCTAACATGATACTCAAAGTTCTCACAAGTTATATTCCAAGTTTTCAAAGAATTACGCTATTATGTCAAAAGGTTTTCTAAGTCTATTAAGATGTTCACAAGTCTCGCATGTACACTAGTTTCGCATGAATCAGATTTTTCATCAGTTGGATGTTTCAAAATTCATAAGAAATGTTTAAGGAAACCTCATAAGAACTCACAAGTGATTTTACGGGATCATAGATGCTCACAAGTATCTCAAAAACTCATTCATGTCTTACAAGACATCATTCATATCTCGCAAGGCATCATTCATATCTCACAAGGCATCATATGTGGCTCGCACGACTCATAAGGTTTCATAAGTACTCATGAGCACTCTTAAGAACTCATAAGCGATTGATTTACGAACGACCTCATAAGATACGTTTTGTTTTTATGAAAGTTCAAAAGATAAGGTTTAAAAAGCTATGCACTTGTAAAAGTATGATTTCCAAGTTCGGTATAAAGCATGAAATATGAATTGTTAACCCTCTATGTGCTCACATGATATTGTTGCTTTATAACACTGTTAGCTAGTATTTTGTACCCACTGAGAATTCCATGCTCAGCCGAATTGTTGACTTCGGTAGGTTTTGTGGATGCACCTGCTCCTAAGCCTTTGATAGAGGAGGAGTACTACGAGCCTGAGCCTGCGATGGATCACTACCAAGATGATGGAGCTCTAGATAGGGGGGCCTATTTAGACTATGGTTGAGTGAAGTGAGGGAGAAGGTCATGTATTTTGAGAGTGTGAATTATCCACTTTAGATTATATATTTTGAGAGTATTGAAGGTGGGACTTGTCCACTTCATACTTAAAGTTTACGGTGTTCTGTGGTTCAAACATGAACCTAATGATAGGAGTACATTATTTTGAATTCCTTCCACTTTTTTTTAGTTATATGTATAACTTGTGCGCTCTGACAGGATGTTAAGTATGCCTTATGTGTCATACCAGATGGTTTGACACGGCGGTCACAAACTAAAGTATCCCTAACTCGTAGGGGGTATTTTGGGTCGCGACACCTAGTATGATGAATTATATTATGTATTAAAGCTTTTAATAATATATTTTTGGTATATGGGTGTTTGGAATGAAGTAGGTAAGAGTATAAAATACTCTTAAGTATCACAAGGGTTATGCCATAGCATACCCTCAAATTTGAATAATTCTAGTTTTCTCACCTCTTATAGGAATCGAGTGATTCTTAAATCATTGGAACCGTATTGGAATCCTCTTCGAGGTTCATGTTTAACACTTTTCCATAAATTGAGTCGAAGTTAACTCAAATGTGAGTTTTCAATCATTTTTTGGCTAAAATTCCTGACCCAGTCACCTTTATAGCCACTTTAAACCATGAGTAAAGAAGAATTAGGAGTTGTGTAAAACATAAAAGTTGTTCCTCTTTGAAATACAAATCCAACGCAAGTTGAATCATCAAACTCTGATAAGGGAGTCAAAAGTTATGGCTGAAATACCAAAGCATATTTTTGCAGAGCACCGATCGCTAGAGCGATCGATTGGTCCAAAACTGATCGATCGGTATCTATCGACTAGTCCAAAAATTTGTATGGGGAAAAATTCCAGAGAGGTGGTTTTTGACTGAGAGCTTGGTCAAAACACCGATTGCTCGGTCCACTACCGATCACTCGGTCATAAGCACCGATCGCTCGGTCTACTACCGATCGCTCAGTATCTCGTTTAGTCCTTCGCGTTTTGCAGAAATTTTATTAGGGGTTTTTTGGTCTTTGGGCTACTCCACCCTTACTTTTAAGGGTTGGCTCAAGCCAAGGGTGTTCATAAACACCCTTAGCAATATTTTGAGAAAGAGGGGGAGAGAACCTAGGGTTCCTAAAGGCTTCTTCCCTTTTCAGAGAGAAATCAAGGATTGAGAACCCAAGATCATCCCTTTGGCTTCGATTCTTCAAATCCAACCTCAAGCAACGCATGGAGCTTCTTCTCCAAGCTCGGCAACATTTCCTACAGCATTTTCAAAGGTTTTCTTCCCCATCAAGTAAAGAATCCTGCATTCTCAAAGGGTTCCTTCTTCCTCAAGCTTGTAGTCCCAAATCAAAGGGGTTTTTCTTCAAGATCAAGCCTTGATTTCAAGGTTAGTACACTCTTGTAGTTAACCTAGTATTACCCTATATATATTTGAGTTCTTTCCATGATGATAATCATATAACCTAAGAGAATAAGATTAAAGAAAATGTAATGGATGTGGGGTGAACGTATGAAGGTTAAGGCAAATGGATGTCACGTACAATGTCATGGATGATGTTGTGTGATGAAAATGATGGATGGGCATTGTACTAATAATGAACACACCTATGATGTTGATGAAATGTTAATGTGAAATCATGTGTGAAAAGACCTAAGAAAGAGTTGCATACTACATGTTTGATGAAATGCTTGAATGAAGATTAAATTAAGAAAATGAAAGATATGATTTAAGGGATTTTCCCCATTTGGCAAATATTAAGTAAAATACTATATATATGTGTGTGTGTTTTCCTTCAATAATTCACATGTCTATGAAATTTTAGAAATGCTATATGATGTTGATTATTTTTATGATCACGATAGCACCTAATGTCACGTGCAAGCACGCACCCTTGCATGAACCGAGGTTTTTCTCATAAGCATTTATTTCAAAAAGCATAAGAAAGGTTTTCAAGACAATTCATAAGAAAGAAGCATAAGCATTGACAAAGCCAAACTTTGGGTTGGTATTCTAAGATCGGTTAACTCATGCTCACAAGGATCAAGTTTAAGATCTTGCATAAACTCCACGGATCATAAGTCTCGCAAGGCTTTTCAAGAACTCATAAGAAACTCACAAGTCTAAGATCTTGCATAAATCTCTATGGATCATAAGCTCATAAGAACATGCTCACAAGAAAGCTCATAAGCTCACAAGAAAGGTTATAAGAACTCGTAAGCTCACAAGAACTCATAAGAAACCACAAGGCTCTCAAAAATTCATAAGAACTCATAAGCATGCATAAGATGGTTTGATTTCCAATAAAAGCATAAGTTTTATGAAAGGTTTACTATGACGGGTTTTAAGCATGCATTTTATAAATTGTATTCTAGTAAGCACGGGTATGTAGAATTATGATTGTTATAGTATTGTTAGCTATTAGTTTGTACTCCCTGAGTATTCCATGCTCAGTAGTACATGCTATGTTGGCAGGTCTGTTCAACATCTGCAACCCAGAGCCATGGGTTGAAGAAGAATATGTAGAAAAAAGGGATCCGCCCATCCCGTTACAGCCACAGGAGGAGAGAGATCTAGATGTGTCGCCATATCTAGACCATTGCTGAGCAGAGTGATAGCGAGAGGTCATTTTGTATTTTGATAGGTGGGCATGTCGACCTCTATTTTTGTTATGTACATTTAAACTTGGAATACCGATGATATACATAGAAAATAAAATTTTTGGGTTACACTTCTGCACACGATTAAGCTTCCGCATCACTTTATGTTTCCATTATATATTGCCTTGTATATTTTGTAGGATGGTTTGGGATCGGATATTTGTAAATCACGAGCCAAAGTATCCCTAACTCCCAGGGGTATTTTGGGTCGCGACACCTGTAACTATGGTTAAGGGTGGAGTTAAATGGTCTTGGACCCATGGTTTTGAAGCTCAGATATCAGGGAAGGCCATGAGCCTGTTGTGGGCCCCAGGGGAGACCTTATGTGGACATAGTATGGGCCCAAAGTTGTTGTACATAAAATAACAAACTGTCGGTAATGTCTTCACCGACAGTTTGGCATTTTTTCTTGTTTTGCATTTTAACCATGGTTATGTTAAAGGTCAAGGCCTGTAAAGCTCAGAATGGGTTGAGGGTAGGTCTGAGGACCCAAGTTGGGCCCTGAAATAGACCATGGCATGCTCAAGTGGGGCCCACAGTAGCTGTAAAAGAAAACTTCAAGAGTGTCAGTACTGAGTTTACCGACACTCCTGGATTTTTTCAGAAATTGAAAATCCCCTACGGAGCTGCTATGGGGGTGTTTCCAGGGGTTCCCTCATGACTTGAGGGATCCCCAGGGGCCTCTGAGGTTGCTTGGAAGGTGCTATTCCCGTAGGGGGTTCCTTACACCTATGAGAAAGGCGGGGAAAATCCCCTGCTGTGGGTTTACCTACAAAAATGAAAATGAAAACTCTCATGGAAGGACCAGGGGCTCACACTGGTATCAACACAAGTAAGAAAGAGGGGTAGGGGGTAGCCCTACCCTGCTGAGTGCTGATGAGGATAGTGGTGGATGGTGGTGGCGTTGTGGCGGTGCTGTAGGTGGTGGAGCACCACTGTGGTTGAACCAGGGGTTGCTGGGAGCTACCGGAGTCTCCTGGAGCTACTGGGAGTGTGTCTAGCTGCTCAAAAGGTGGCAGGGGTTTGGAGTGGGTCCTTTGTCGATTGGTTTTGGCAATGGGGGTGGTCTGCCATTTATAGGAGAGGCCATGGGGACACCCCTGGTATTAGTACTAAGGTGGATGGGAGCTCTGGAGGAGGCATGATGGTCTATAGGAGTGGGTAGCACAGGGGAAGGCGGTGGAATGTGCAGGGGGAGAGTTGCAGACCTACAAATCGAAACACAGGGAATGGCGGTAATAAGTTTACCGCCATCAGGCCCTTGGCCCAGTCAGTGCACGTGGTACTGGCTCCAAATGTGAATTTTTGGGCCTGGGCTTAGGCCTAGGCCGAGTGTTTGGATTCCTAGGGGTTTATGGACTTGAGGGTTAAGCCCTTAGGGCCTAGGGCTTTGCTAGGGCTTGGGTTTTCCTAGGTTTTTTACTTGGGTTTACCTAGGTTTTGACTAGGTTTTGGTCCTAGGGTTAGGCTAGGGTTTACCGAGGGTTAACTAGGGGTCTACCTAGGATTAGGTTCTAAGGTTAGTTAGGGCTTAACTAGAGTTAAGACCTAAGGTTTGATTGGGATTTTTCCTAGGGTTTGCTAGGGCTAAAGGGACTGGGCTGGGGTAACCATGGTTAGGATAGGGGTGTAAAAATTGGGTGCTTATAGCTGCCCCCTTTGTCGGAGAGTGTCGAGATTGGCAATTGAACGACAAAGACTGAAATCCCGATTTTTACACCAAGATTAGATTTTGGGAATGCAACATGATGCGTGCTGTGTAAATGGTGAGTGCTCATGCAGAGATTGAGGGCTACTGCTGGGGAGTAGCTAGTGGCTGGGAAAGAAAATGGATGCAGAGTGGCGCAGCCCGGAAGCGTTTAGTCGAGAGAGGAAAATGGATGCAGAGGTGTCGCTCGAAAGCGGCAGAGGGTTTTGATCGAAACAGTGTTTCCTGAGGGATATTAACTAAAATGATCGGAGGACACATGGGGCGTCAGGAACACACGGGGTGTTAAAAAGGGGACACGTGGAGTGTCAGGGGACACACGGAGTGTTAAGGGACACATGGGGGTGTCGAAACACACGGGGTATGAAGGGACACACGGGGGTGTCTCTAGGGGTACATGTGGTGAGTGTCGGTGTGTCGAAAAGGTATGTTTTTGTCGATGGAGACTCGTATGTGGGGGACATGCAAAGTGTCGACATAGTGACTCGGTGCCAATGGAGACCTGCGATGTCGAGAACGCATGGGGGTGTCTCTAAGGGGACATGCAGTAAGTGTTGGCGTGTTGACTCGGTGTCAATGGAGACTCTATGATGTCACAACAGGCGAGGTGTCGTCATGTTGACTCGACGTCAATGGAGACCTACGATGTCAAGAACGCATGGGGGCGTCTCTAAGGGGACATGCGGTGAGTGTCGGCGTGTTGACCTGGCATCAATGGAGACTCTATGATGTCACAACAGGTGAAGTGTCAGCATGTTGACTCGGTGTCAATGGAGACCTGGGTCGGTAAGGACACACGGGGGTGTCACAAAGGGAGACATGCTGGTGGTGTACACTGTAAAGGTACAAACGGGATGTCGGGCATACGAGGTATCAACAAAGTGTATTATGTCAATGCTCACCTGGGATGCCTAGGACACACAAGGGTCACAAAAGGAGGACATGCTAGTGGTGTACACTGTAAAGGTACACACAGGATGTCGAGGAGGCATGATGCTGGATTTGATATTGATAAGGCCAGGAGGCACTGGATTTTGATAATGTTGAACATTGTTGAGAAGTTTAGGTTATGCAGGATATGGTGCTATGCTATCATGCAGGGATAAAGACGAGGATGCTTTCCCATGACTCTGTGGTGATTCGCATTTAGCGGGGATGCACGGCGTCAGTTTCTTCTGCTTGCTGGTCAAGGCTTCTTGGTGCAGGTTGGTACAAACGGGTTTTGATACATAAAGTTTGTTTTTGAAAATATTTTTCAGAAAAGTGTAGAAGAATTTTGCAAAGATTTTAGTTTTGACGACAAAATTCTTAGTTAGCTTTTAGATGTGCCAGTAAATCGCCTATGTTAAGACTTAAGGGGATTTGTGATTTGTCTTTCACTCTCGAAGAGAAGAGTATGATTCAGAGCAGAATGTTGCTAGGGGTAGACAAGCTTGTCAAATGAGGAGAAGCTTTTTGATGGGCTTTGGAAGCTTTTGGACTCTTGCTAGGGAAGAGTACTGTTGCGAGCCGTCGGAGGTTTAAACTAGAGATCCACTGGGGATTGGAGATTGTTCACCGTTGAGGATTTGCTGGGGAGTGGGCTTCTGTTGCAGACCACTGCCCGAGAATTTGGGGATTTCCAGTTTGCTAGGGATTTCCCGATGTTTGCCTACATGCTAGGGAGGTGTTTTTCAAAGGATTCTTTACTAGGGAATGCTTAGGAGTTACACATCTACTGAGGATATTTCATGTTGGAATCTCTGCTAGGGATACCCATCCACTGAGAGTTGCTGACTGCTAGGGATAATTGGGGAATCTGGCAAGCCTGATTCCTGCCGGATGTTGCTGCTAAACCGATTTTCAGCTTTTTCTCCCTTTTTTACCCTTGGAATAACCAAGTCATGGGATTCGCATAATTTTTGCGCGATGAGGTCGTTGCCAGTTTTTCTCATGCCTACGAAGCTGATTGATTTTTGTCCCTTTTTGCCCCTAGTCACAAGACTCGGTCTGGGAATCGCGTGATTTTTGCACAATGAGGCCGTTACCGGTTTTCACTCATGCCCGTGACTTGTTGCGGAAACCCGTGACTTGCAGGGGAAAATAGGTCTTCTCCTGTTATTGCCCTAAATAGCGCTTCTCTGGGGATTATGGGGATGATATTTCCATTGGGGGATGTAGATCTGATATTGCGTTTGCACTCGTAGTTTCTAGGATATCTAGAAGGACCTAGAGTAGGACGAGATGTAGGCTAGGGGACCAAAGTTTGGGACACCCTGAGTTGTAGTTGATTTGCACTTGCTTGGAGGTTTTTTTTTTTGTCTCCACTGGGGGTTGTTCTCTTTGGTTCAGGTTTGGAGATTTTCTCCATTTGAGAAGTTGACTCCTGTAGGGAGAGTTTTGGTTCCGCTGGGAAAAATTTAATTCCACTAGGGGAATGATTTGGGAGAAGCTGATTCTGCTAGGGGGAAAGTCCGAGGAGGGAGTCCTTGACTTTTGAGAATATTTCAACTTCTATTTTGGGATTTTCCTTGATGGAAATTTTGTATACTTTGGTGTCAACTTCGTCGAGGGAAGTTGGGAGAGTTGGACTTTGCTTGGGGAGAAAGTCCAGAGAGGCTATGTGGGGTCTCTGACTTTAAGAATGTTTCGCCTTCTATTTTAGGTTTCCCTTTTATGGAAACTTTATACCCTTAAGAGTTGGCTCGTCTGGGGAAGTCGAAAGGATTTTTTCTTGGGTAGTGATTCTGTAGGAAGAGTTGGTGAGGTTGGACTCTTTCTGGGGAAAAGGGGTCCTGGAGGTTGACACAGAGAGTGCCATGCTCCTGTTAGTGATCGCACCTGATTTGTCAGGTTGCCTACGTACCCTTTGCAGGATCAGGTCATGACGTAGTTCAGGCAAATGCCGTAAAGGGCAAGGGAGAGTATCCCTGAAGAGGTTTTGTGAAAGAAAGGTTGTTAGGCTCAAGGGGTTAACTAGCGAATTTCATTGATTTTTGTAACAAGGTTTACAATATTGGAGATAAGGAGTGTGTCAAAGATAGCCTCCTGTCATTTCCCAAAAAAGCTAAGAGTGCTAAACGCCTATCAAATCTAGATCCTAAGCGTAGTATCTCTTGACTTTGTCCATGTTGACGGGCTCTAAGAGGTCTTCGTCATCCATCCATCCGAGGTGAAGGGCGCCGCCTGAGAATTTGTCTCAGACGATGTATGGGACTTTATAGTTGGGTGTGAACTTGCCCCTCGGGTCAGGGCGGTTCAGCAATATTTTCTGGAGAACCAGGTCACCGATTTTAATGCTGCGAGGCTTGACTTTCTTGTCGAATGCCCTAGCCATACGCCATTTGAGGCCTTGTATGGACGAAGCTGCAGGTCTCCTCTCTACTGGGATGAGGTAGGAAAGAGAAAAGTGTTAGGTCCTTAGTTGATCAAGCAAACTGCGAACAATTAAGGTCATCCGGGATCGGTTGAAAGCTGCTCAAGATCATCAAAAGAGCTATGCTGACACTCGCCACAGGGACTTGGAATTCCAAGTTGGGGATCAAGTCTTTGTGAAAGTATCTCCTAGCAAGGGGATTATGAGATTTGGCAGGTGAGGCAAGCTCAGTCCTGGGTACGTTAAGCCGTTTGAGATTATCACGCGAGTTGGTGAAGTTGCTTACCAGGTAGCTCTTCCACCTCACATGGCCGCGGTTCACAACATTTTCCACATGTATATGCTTCAGAAGTACATTACAAACCCTTTGCATGTCATAGACTTGGAACCGTTGGAAATCCGAGAGGATCTCACTTTAGTTGAAAAGCCAGTTCATATATTGGATCGGAGAGATCAAGTCCTTCGCAACAAGACTATCCCGTTGGTTCCCATGCAATGGCAACATCATACTCGAGAAGAGGTTACATGGGAGCGCGAGGCCGAAGTCAAAGCAAAGTACCCGGAATTGTTTGAATGAATTTTGTATGTGACTTGTAATTTTGTTTAGGTTTTGTAATGCAAGTATCGTCCAAATTTCGGGGACGAAATTTTTATAAGGGGGGGAGGATGTAGAACCCCGAAACTTTTTGTATATGCCTTGGACTGTGTGTCAAGGCATGATGCCTTGTAATCTCCAATTCCATGAAATGAAATTTTGGAAACCTTTGAGAATTTTGCAAGAACGCTTTAAAATAATTAAATAAAATATTTATTAATATGCCGTAGCCTTAGAAATGTCCTAATCATGTCTTGAAGGTGTTAGAATGGAGGTGGGATAAGTCCAAGTAGTAATAATGGGTGAAAAATGGACTTAGTGTCAAAACCTGCAAAGAACCGATTGCTCGGTCCATATTAACGATCGATCGGTCCACAACCGATCAATCGGTAGCTATCGACTGGTGCACTTTTTTGTATGGGAAAAAATTCCAGAGAACATGTTTTTGACCGATCGCCCGGTCAAGAATATTGGTCGCTCGGTAGGCGACTGATCGCTCGGTATTAACCACCGATCGATCGGTATATCGCGTTTTGCAAAGATTTCATTAAGGGCTTTTTCATCTTTGGGCCATTATACCCTTGCCTATTAAGGCTTGCTCGAGCCTTGGGTTCCCACACACTCCACTTAGCAGCATTTTAAGAGGAGGGAGAGAGGAGAAAGGGGATTTCTGACCTAGGGTTTTCACTTGAGAAGGAATCAAGAGTTGAGAACTAGAACACCACAAGCTTAGATTTCCTCAAACTCACGGTTCAAGCACTCGAGGAGCACGTTCTCCAAGCTAGGGCAGCGACTCCACACATGATTGGATGGTTTTTCCTCATCCTATTCAAGGTCGGTACTATATGCTACCCTCCTAGTTCATATTCTATCTTTTCTTCCACTTCTTTCTTGTTTTTCCTAAAGTATGAACCTAATAGGAGATGAATTGTTGTATGAGAATGGATGTGGGGCGATGGATGCCGTGTGGATGTGTTATAATGAATGAAATGGGAAGGGTATTGTACCAATAATGAATATACATGTATGTTGTGAACATAAACCCATCTAGAAAAGCATGGTATAGGCTTTAACAAATAATGTACACACCACATGTTTGATGAAATGCCAAGTTGCAGAAAATGAATTGTAAATCAAAAAATGCATGCTTAAAGGTGTATGGAATTGCTAGGGATTATGATAGTGTGGTTAATTGCTTTCTCTAAATGGCATGAATATTTACTTGTTTAAATTAATGATATTATATGTATTGTATGAATCGCAAATGTCATATTTAATTCCAAGTGAAAGCATGTACACAATTTCACGAGCACGGCATGCATGACACGACATGCATGACATGACACGCATAATAGACAAGCAAGACAGACATGACAAGTTATTCAAACATGAAAAGAGTATTTTAAGTCAAGTCAAGTGCACGATGATTTCAAGAGTTTTATCGGTTTTTATGTGATACAAGCATGAATATAAATTGTTTTACTTTCCTGTTATTATATGAATTGCTTCCTACTTTATATATCGTTATTGTTATGCTATGACTGTTGGTTAGCATTTGGTACACACTGAGTATTCCATGCTCAGCCGTACGTTTATGTTGGTAGGTACTGAGGGAGTTGTCGTTCCTTTCGACATCTGTACTCTTGGCCCATGGGTGGAGGAGTACGGTGAGGAACCTATGGAGGAGCCCCATGTAGATGAGTACTACTAGGTGGTAGATTCTAGGTGATTGTGGGTGAGCTTGAGAGAGTTATATTCACGTATTTTTGGCGGGCATGTCCGTACTTTCTTTTGTTTCATTTTGTACAAACTTGGTCACTATATATAGATAGAGGTTTGGTTAGTCTTCCGTTGTGCTATGTTAATTATGTTCCATTTTTATGTCCTCTTTTGTATATGCTCCAGGTGTTTAGCAGGTTTAGTTGGTCAAGCAAGTCATGTAAGTCATGATAAGTCGTCCAAGATCCACTCTAACTCCTAGGGTGGGTTTTGGGTCGCGACACACCCCATAGAAGTTTCTTGCACTAAGATGTAGAGTAATAGGGGCCGTCCTGGCGTAGGGGGCACTAACACTGGTGGGTTGAGTAGGTACTGCTTTATTCTATCAAATGCTTCCTAACACTTGTCTGTTTAGACTCTCGGTGTGTTCTTTTGGAGAAGCTTGAAGATGGGCTCGCATATCGACGGTAGCTGCGAGATGAGTCTGCTGATGTACTGGATCCTGCCCAAGAAGCCGTGGATCTCCTTTTTAGTCTGGGGAGTTGGATTTCTATAATAGCCTTGGCTTTGGCTGGGTTGATCTCAATGCCTCTTTTGCTGACGATGAAGCCAAGGAACTTTCCTGATAAGGCTTCAAAGACGTATTTGACCGGATTCAATCTCAGGCCGAACTCTCTGAGTCTGTCACAAAGTCTCTTCAGGTCTTCCAAATCTTGCCTGGTAGCAGGCAATTTGATGATCATGTCATCTAGATCGACTTCAGTTGTCTTGTGGATTATGTCATGAAATAGTGTCTTCATGGCCCTCTGGTAGATTGCCTCTGCATTCTTGAATCCGAAGGGCATGACCTTATAGTAAAATGTGCCCCAAGGTGTGATGAAGGAGGTTTTCTCCATATCTTCTTCTGCCATTCTGATCCAGTTGTATTCAGAGAAACCATCCATAAATGACAGAGTCTCGTGCCCCATAGTATTGTTGAATAGAATGTCGATATGCGGGAGAGAGAAGTTGTCTTTAGGGCTTGCTGAAAAAAAAATACAATTCGGTGAACCTCAAATCCGATGTTTGAGTTGAGAATCTACAAGTTCGAGGAGATGGTTCGGTTTCCCTAATAGTCTGTCAACCCTCTTTAATGATTTTAACTTAAGTTATTTAACTCAAGAGAAGATGATAATTAAGTGCGGAACAAGGAAAACCAAGCAAACCACAACACAAGGATTTTTACATGGAAACTCTTCCTGGAAAAACCACGGGACCTAGTCCAGCGATGAAATCCACTAAGACAAAGTAAACAAGAACTTACAAGACTCGAACTTGACTCATTCGGACTCGACACCATGATCCTTCAGTTCTTAGTCCTCCATGCCTCGAAAAGTCACCAAGTACTCTCAAGTCCCGTGATCAACCGCAGCCGCTTGTACTTCTCTTTGTGTCTCGAAAACAATCCACGATCTTCCGATCGATCTCCGTCAATGACGGCTTCGGATTCCACCGACCAAATCACTCTACCACGATCCTTCTCGGATTGATCTCCTTCAGAAAGGCTCTAGAATACTCCGTCCAAGGTGTTCTATCCAGAACGGGTTGATGGTTTGATATAAATCAATACCTAGATGGACTCCATCAAATGACAAGTCCAAACAAGCAAAATTGTAGCTTTAGGCTTGCAAACTCTAGGTTTAAAGGCATTAACAAAAATGGGAGGAGAGCACCAATTTCCATAGGTTTTATAACCTCTGGAAGAACTTAAAAACCCTCTCCACACACCCCCTAAGTTGTGCTCCACGAAGTGGAAGGGTTCTATATAAATAGGGAAGTGAAAAACCAAGTTTTAGAAAGTGTTAAAGTTGCTAAAAACTCAAAAAAACATGAAAACCGATTTTGGCAAGAAATCCATATCAGGGTCGACCCATGGGGCACATTCGGTCGACCGGATAGTGCCTTTCGGTCGACCGGATGGTCCTCAGGGTCGACCCTCACTTTTCCAACTCTCTGTCTGATTTCACCATACAAATTTTTCCATACCCAGGGTCGACCCAAAATGATCAGGGTCGACCCTGAGGTGCCAACCTGAATTTCAAACTTCATTTTTGGGTCTTGCACCCTTCACAAAAGTTATAGCCCTTTTCGACGCAGTCGTTTTGACATATTATGAAGCAAAATTTGAGCTAAGTTTTGTGAGATACGCTCAAAACAAGCAACCTTGGTTTTTTGAAAAATTTCAGATTTTAAAACAAGTTTTGCACTGTTTATCTCATCACCTAGGGTCCGTATGGTTAGACTAATTCACTTACCACCTAAGGCATCATGTTAGGATAATTCTAATTCAAATCCCACCTATGCTAGTATGGTATCTAGGTCACTTACCATCCTATGAAGGAAATGATCAACCCGAGTCTTCAACAGCCTTCAACTTCACTTGTTCGCGAATGCTTGACGACAACGACACAAGATACACACCTAGACACCTAGACTCGCTTGTTTTGACACCGGAATATGCCAATACAAAAACATGGACTTTACAATCTTTCCATTTGGCAATTCCGTGGCAAAACCAAATTGAAGTACATGACTTGACACAAACTCACCCAAACACATCAAAACGGTGAATTAGGACATTACATGACTCCAACACTCTTACATGACATCAATCGACAAATCATCTTAATTTAAGACACTTAAGCTCATGCGAAGAAAAATCAGTCTACAGCAACCTTACACCGGCACATGCTCAAAAATAAAATACCCAGTGAAGCATGTGTGGAATATGAAAATAAGTAATCACAGGTGAAGCAAGGAATGTACTGAACTAGGGAAATACTACCCTAACATTCTCCCCCTTTTTGGCACAATTTTCAAAGGAAGGTAGGAAGCCAATATTCCAAAAAAATATACCAATTTAACAAAAGTGAAAATATCAAGGCAACCACAGTACAACCAATCAAATGCAAACAATGAGGGACTAAAGAACGGGGAACAAAATAGAAGTATAAAGCACAAACTCCCCCTCAACAACTCAAGCACAAAACTCCCTCTCAACAACTCAGGCACAGAACTCCCCCTCAACAACATAACTTGATCTTCTCCCCCTAAGATCAAGGATACCACCAAAATCAGGGCACCTATGTTAGAAGGGCCCATGTCAAACAAAAAAAAAACACACACACACAAAATATTACAAAAAATATCATGTGCCACACAGACATGCATCAGAAGCATTCCAAGCAGTAGTAATTTAAAATTAAAAATCCAATGAAGAACATGATTAGTTAGTCCGACTGAGGATACCCATCTAACTAAATCTCATGGAATGCTAAAGCATAGCCAATTCACTTAGATACATTTAGTGAACAGTTCAAAAGTGAAGCAATATGTGTGTAGTGGTTGTCTGACAAGATACTAGATCAAGGTTTCTTTCCCTTTCCAAGGATATGACATTAACCACTAAGGGGACTCCCGAAGACATAAATCTTAGAAGTCAAACCTAGTTAGATCCAGATATGACGATTTTTTACATTTTAGTGCTCCTTTATCCATTTTATTTGACTCAAATGTTTCTTTTATTTTTGGTCAAATACCTCAAAACTTTGTAAGATTTCTTTTGATGATCTTTATCTGATCATATCTTTTCATGTAATGATGGCTTTCACACTATCTAGGTAGGTAGTCCTAGCTATTAGCAGCAGGGGCTTTCACTCTAGTGACCCAGATAGATACCTACTGTCCGCCTAGGTAGCCATTTCATACTATTTGCATCCAATAGTGACTTTCACATTGTCCCAGTAGGTAGCCCTTTTCATTGCAACAAATTAAGCTCATGGAGGATACACAAAATGGGGATGACTAACAAATATGGTCATTCTAGATTGGTCATCCAAGGTCACACTTAAGGGATAAGCCATACACCTACAGATTGGAAAATAGACCTCTCAATAGAATCATTCAGAGTGCATGTGAAATTTGTAAAGCATACACACATGAATAAGTCTCTAACTGTTCAAGATAAAATCGGTCTAATTTTCAGCCTAACCAAGAGACTATGAAGGTGATATATCCTCAATCAGCAACAAATCATGTTCAACCGTGGACAAGTATAGAAATAAAGATCACACAAGTAATGCAGATCATGCAAGTCAAGCAAGGGCAACATGAAAAAAATCTTTTTGGATTTTTTGGTTTTTTAATGTTTTTGGATTTTTCAAAATAAAGAAAACTGAAAAACACATTAAAGCAAATAAACACTAGTAAAAAAAAGACTACTAGTATACACAAATAGCATAGCACTAGGACAAGATAAAACACTAACAGCAAAACCTAGGCTATGACAGGCACGGGCTAAGTGAAGCCCTTCAGGTCTTCCTTTCTCACCCAAACGGTTTTAGAAGTTTGATTGACCCTATGGTCTCTAACCGTTTCAGTTGAGGTAGGTATGACCTTTTGCCTCTTCCTCCTGTTCCTCCTTTTCCAGGATTGAGTCCTAGAATTATGGTGGGCATTTTAATTCTCCCTGTTACCTCCTCTATATCTAGCATGAGGAGTGTCATAACCATGCCACTGTCTAGAGTTGTGAGACATCTTCATCACATCTTCACACAAACTCCTAGACTTCTCCACTAGGACCTCAACTCTCCTTTGAAGATTCTCATTAAAGTTGTGTTGATTCCTTGAACCATGATTGGGCATTCTTCGAAGTTTAGGACATCGAGGCTTAATATGACCCTTCACTCCACAGTTATGACATGCAGGAATGAAGTTCTGAATAGAAGGGTCTTTCCCTTTAGCAGGAGGGCACCTTTTAGCACTAGGCTCAGTGTTCAAGGTGGATGGAATTCCCTTCACATCTCCACACCTCTGATTTTACTCAAGATCAGCCAACTTGATTTCAAGACTTATCTTTTCATCAAGACAAACATGTAAATCAGATTCAAGTAGCTGAGTCTTGGCAAGGAGGGAAGCATTCTCTTCCTCAAGCTGTGACACAAGAGCTCTCAACCCTGAAGCCACTTGGTCTAAGGCACCTTTTTCCATTTCAATAGATTTGATCTTTTTGGACATGAAAAACTGAACCTTTTTCAGCTTTAGGCATTCCTAAAATAGTTCATTATAGACTGCCTCAAGCTCTCCCTCAGAATCTGAGTCATTCTGACTCTCTTTATCCTCCTCACCATCACTACATGTTGGTTACTCACAGTATTTGAAGAAGATTTCTCAATCCCGGATAAGGATGCAGTGAAGGCCACATAACCCCTAATCTCCTCACAAGAAGAACTATTTGATTCCTCATATTCAAATTCACTGTCATCCCTTGCCTTGCCCTTAAATCTTTTCTTATTAGAGCACTCAGTAGCAATATGGCCGTAGCCTTGGCATTCATAGCATTGAACACCTTGGGATTTCTTGTCCACACTTTTAAAATGTTTCTTGTTTTTAAAATGCTTGGACTTGGGCTTTTCAAGGGATTTTTGTCCTTTCGGATTAAATCTCTTATTAAGTTTCAAAAATTTACTAAATTTCTTTGCAAATAAAGCCAACTCTTCTTCTTCATCCTTAGATTCACTATCTGAACCATCTATGGAATCCTTGACAAATTTCAAGGCAATAGATTTTGGTTTCTTAGATGGGTTCAGATTGAACTCATAGGTTTGGAGTGAACCAACCAACTCTTCAAGTTTGAGAGCATCAACATTTTTACTCTCCTCGATGGCGGTAACCTTCGATCGAAATCTCTCAGGTAGAGATTTCAAAATTTTCCTAAAAATTTTGGACTCTGGAATTCTTTCCCCTAGATTGAAACTAGAATTGACAATGTCACTCAGATTAGCATAAAAACTATCAAAATTTTCATTCTCATCCATTATCAGTTTTTCAAACTTAGAGGTCAGGAATTGGAGTTTGGAGATCTTGACAGTTGTAGTCCCTTCATAGGTGATTTGAAGAATGTCCCATGCCTCCTTCAAAGTGTCACATGTAGAAATACATCGAAATTCTTCGAGTATGACAGTAGCGAAGATTACATTTAGACCCTTATTGTTCCATCTACAACTCTCAAGTTCTGCATTGGTCCATTCAGAAGAAGGTTTAGGGATGGTCTGTTCATTTATGGTCTTTGTTGGATGGGTCCAACCTTGTTCAATGGAGAACCATACTCTCTCATCTAATGATTTTAGAAACGCTCTTATTCGAGCTTTCCAATAGGCATAATTATTCCCATCAAATAATGGAGGACAAGAGATAGATCCTCCCTCTCTTTGGAGATTCATATTCACCGAAAAATATGAGACAAGATCACACTAAAATGTTAGTGAACCCGCTTTGATACCAATTGAAAATAACAAATACAATTCGGTGAACCTCAAATCCGATGTTTGAGTTGAGAATCTACAAGTTCGAGGAGATGGTTCGGTTTCCCTAATAGTCTGTCAACCCTCTTTAATGATTTTAACTTAAGTTATTTAACTCAAGAGAAGATGATAATTAAGTGTGGAATAAGGAAAACCAAGCAAACCACAACACAAGGATTTTTACGTGGAAACCCTTCCGGGAAAAACCACGGGACCTAGTCCAGCCATGAGAATCCACTAAGACAAAGTAAACAAGAACTTACAAGACTCGAACTTGACTCCTTCGGACTCGACACCACAATCCTTCAGTTCTTAGTCCTCCACACCTTGAAAATTCACCACGTACTCTCAAGTCCCGTGATCAATCGCAGCCACTTATACTTCTCTTTGTGTCTCGAAAACAGTCCACGATCTTCCGATCGATCTCCGTCAATGACGGCTTCGGATTCCACCGACCAAATCACTCTACCATGATCCTTCTCAGATCGATCTCCTTTGGAAAGGCTCCAGAATACTCCGGCCAAGGTGTTCTATCCAGAACGGGTTGATGGTTTGATATAAATCAATACCTAGATGGACTCCATCAAAGGACAAGTCCAAACAAGCAAAATTGTAGTTTTAGGCTTGCAAACTCTAGGTTTAAAGGCATTAACAAAAAGGGGAGGAGAGCACCAATTTCCATAGGTTTTATAACCTCTGGATGAACTTAAAAACCCTCTCCACACACCCCCTAAGTTATGCTCCACGAAGTGGAAGGGTTCTATATAAATAGGGAAGTGAAAAACCAAGTTTTAGAAGGTGTTAAAGTTGCTAAAAACTCAAAAAAAACATGAAAATCGATTTTGGCAAGAAATCCATATCAGGGTCGACCCATGGGGCACATTCGGTTGACCGGATGGTGCCTTTCGATCGACTGGATGGTCCTCAGGGTCGACCCTCATCTGTCTGATTTCACCATACAAATTTTTCCATACCCAGGGTCGACCCTAAGGTGCCAACCTGAATTTCAAACTTCATTTTGGGGTCTTGTACCCTTCACAAAAGTTGTAGCCCTTTTTGACGCGGTCATTTTGACATATTATAGAGTAAAATCTAAACTACGGTTTGTGAGATACGCTCAAAACAAGCAACCTTGGTTTTTTGAAAAATTTCATATTTTAAAAACAAGTTTTGCACTGGTTATCTCATCACCTAGGGTCCGTATGGTTAGACTAAGTCACTTACTCCCTAAGGCATCATGTTAGGGTAATTCTAAGTCAAATCCCACCTACGCTAGTATGGTATCTAGGTCACTTACCATCCTATGAAGGAAATGATCAACCCGAGTCTTCAACGGTCTTCAACTTCACTTGTTCGCGAAGGCTTGACGACGACATAAGATACACACCTAGACTTGCTTGTTTTGACACCGGAATATGCCAATACAAAAACATGGACTTTACACTTGCCTTGTTTAGGCTCCGATAGTCGATTCACATCTGGACTTTGCCATCCTTTTTGGGTACGGGCACGATGTTGGCCAACCATTTAGGGTAGGTTGCTACTACTAGGAAGCCTGCATTGATCTGCTTTTCAACTTCCTCTTTGACTTTCTGTGACCATTCAAGCCTCATCCGTCTTAGTTTCTGCTTAACTCGTCTAACTTTAGGTTCAGGGACAGTCTGTGGACCACCAATGCTGGGTCCAGGCTAGGCATGTCTGCATATGACCAGGTGAAGACATCACTATAGCTGTTCAGAAAGCTGATCATGTCTGTTCTCTGTTGCGGACTCATGCTTATGCCAATTTTGACTAGTTGCAGGTTATCCTCGGATCCAAAGTTCACTGTCTCGGTATCCTCAATGTTTGACTGTTATAACACTTTACTTCGCTCTAGGAGGTCCAGAATCTCCTGAGGCGGTTCTTCTTCCTGCTCTGAATCATATTCCACTTCCGTCAGTTCCAGAAGGGTTTCAGGGATAACCGTAGTGCAGTCGATTTCCTGGCAAAACATTTTAGCTGAGTTTAGCATGCTTATGTTTTTTTTTTGTGGTTTCAGGACACTAGGCCTTTCAGGAAAAGAGTCCGTGTGATTTCATCATCAGCCAAAATGCAAAACATGTTTTTTGAGTCAAAATGCTAAATTTCATTTATAAAAACAAGTATGATTGCTGTTACAAAAGTCGACTCAAACAAAAAAGGCCGACAGTGTTAGACATGTATGCCCGGAAAGCCATTCCAGAATTGTATTTATCTATTTTTAAATCAATAAATGCATATTTTACATTCACACACTGTCTTCTACATTGGGTAATATATCAAAAGTATCTCATTAGATGAGATTACTTTGTCCCTTAGGTAACATTGTAGGAAAACCATCCAATTAGTTGATAACTGATTGCTAAGGAGATATGGTTTTTCTGGTTCCTTGTAGACCTAAAATTGTTCTAAGTTAATCAGGATGCATCTGAACAATGTATTCCTAATAACTTACACATTGTTAGTTCCATATGATGGAGTGATGAATCTCAATCACTGAGAGAAGGGTCTCTTGACTAAGATGTGGATATAAGTAAGAAGTACTTATATTGCAACTGGATCACTCAGTGGATACCCTTAGAAATATATTGTCTTTATATTTAGGGTAGTCCATTTGACAGATTGTCCTTAACCTAAGAGGTCGACATCTTCTCTAGAATTTGTCTATGTAGCTTTGATGCAGCCAATCGTCAATGTCCAACACACCGGACTAAATACGGGCTCGTTGGGTTATGTACGCTGTATTAGAAGAAGTGTGTGTACGCTCGACAAGGATTCCACTACTCTTACAGAGTAAATAATATTGAATTGATACTTTTCAAAACCGGACTTGAAAAACCCAGCGCTGGTATTTATCGATGAAATGGTTTTATCAATGAATTTATTTTCTGTATAAAAGAAATGTAATAATTATTATTATTTCTTTTAAAGAATTTTTAAAAATGTTTTACAAGTCCAAGTTTGACTAAAATTATCAAAGAGAATGGGTTCTCAATATAAGTCAGGGATTAAAGACAGTATTAGATATTGTCCCGTAAGCTTATAACAATATTAGAAGTGGAGGGACTGATCTGTAAACAAATCTTGAGATAGAAATACCTGCAAGTAATTCTCTATTTTCTGGAGGTTAATCACATTGTGTTAATGAACATTAATTGTGATTGGTGGAAGTCCAGGGATATAGATAAAATTCCATAATCCTAATGGAGTGTAAGAAAGGTGTTTCCTAGTAACAATACTTTAACCAAAAGGTTGAGTACTTGGTCCCACAACCGGAAATAGGAGATCCCTTTAGATCCCACACACAAGGACTTTCTTAAAGTATTTAATTTAATGATTTATTAAATTAATTAATTTCTCTAAGAAATCACTATATGGTATAGTGAAGCTCTAAAAGGTAGAATCACATTAAATGTGAAAAACCAAATGGGTAGGACCCATTGGGGAATAGTTTAAAAGAATAATAAAGTGACCAAAATGGGTTTAGAACCCATGGGGACGTGTGGGAGTGGGACCCACCTAGGGTGGGACGCACACTCCATGGAGATTGCTTTATTGTTTGTCTTTTAATTAGTTTCTAATTAATAAACACCTTATTGGATAAGGTTTGTTAGTTAGTTAGTTAGTTAGTTACTAATTAAAGATTCTCTATTTGTTAGGGATTCTATTAATTTCTTGCTAATCAACGAATCCTAATTGGATTAGGATAAGGAAATGATTAGTTGGACATTAATGGATAAGATTAGTTTCTATTTTGATTAATCCTAATTAATTATGGAGAAACCAAATAGGAAACTAATTGAGGGAATCATAATTGGATTATGATAAGCATAAGATCCATTATGGATCTATTTAAAGGGTGGACGTCCAACATGGTACTTCACTTCAAAAATTCCAGATTTTTGGAAACTTCCCTCTCCCCTCAATCTCACGCCCTCCCATCTCCTTTCTAGGGTGTACGGTCAGCCCCCTTCCCCCTTTATTCTTGTTATCTTGTGTTCTTGCTTTGAGTATCAAGAAGAGATCAGGAACCCATCTTGAAGGATAAAGATTGGATCTTTTATTCAAGATTTCTAGAGCTGGATTTTTAGAAGGGCCATTAGCTTCCATTAGAGAAAGCTTTAAAGAAAAAGAAGGTCCGTGTGGATTGCGAAGGAGACTTGACGCTTGTGAAGTTTTTCCAGTCTAGCATTCTATCGTGGAATTGACTTAACAATTTCAAAGTCGCAAAGGTGATTGTGATTTTTACTCTCATTGAATTAAAATCAATTAGAATCTTAGTCAGATCTTGGGATTCGATGTATGACCCCCAAGAACCGTTTTTCTAAAAATAAAAAGAGGCATACTTTTAGACAGTGGCCTGACATTTGGATTTTACAAACAGGAGCAAAGAGAGATAGAAGGAGGAAAAGGGTGATGCTTTTTCACTGCCTGGTCTGACCAACCTTTCCTGTACTGCTGCTGCCCGGCCCTGGATGGCCTCAATGGTGAGAGCCTCAGTCCACCAACGGATTAGTGGCTGGCGATTGGATGACGCTTCGGCGCTGTTGGAGAGGGTACAAACCTGTTCTCCTGCTAGATATTCTACTTCGGTAGCATCTTCGATAGTCAGCTCGTCGAACAATTGGGTCATACTGAAGATTTATGGATCTGGAATCTCTGAAGATTTAACAGTGGGCTAGGGTGTTAGGGTAACTGGTGCAGTAGAGGTGTTAGGGTTAGGCTGGAAGGTTACGATTGGGAAGGTTATAGAAATATGGGGTCGAGGTTCTGATTTTGTCGACCGGCTGTTCTTCTGTGTAAGCTTTGCGAGATAGTCCTCGTACTTGGGCCTGTAGCCCAGTCCAAATGGCGGAGTGTAACGAGGAGGGGTATATTTTTTCTTCATCCCTTGGTTTCGGGCTCCCAGGCCTACCCCGGGCTGATAGTTTCATTTTTGCAATCATCTTGACACGGTATCTGCTGCTTGTTCTGTGCTTCTATCTGAACGATAGAGCTGACCTACTCAAACTGATAAGTCATGAAGGCGGTGCCTTTTCCAAGCTCCTGGAAATCCCCGAAGGAACTTGCCAACTTCTCTGAGGGGATGACAACCATGTGGTTATCCTAGATAAACTTGATTCGTTGGTGCAGAGAGGAGGGAATGGCTCCGGTCGTGTGGATTCATGGCCTCCCGGGGAGCAAAGTGAATGAAGCTGGTACATTCACAACTTGAAAGTTTATAGTAAATTGAGCAGGTCTGACTCCGATAGTCAAATCGACATCGCCCAGATTTTTCCTTGTTGAGTTGTCGAAAGCTCTGATTGTCATGGGTCTCTTCTTCACCTGACTGAGATTCATACCCAAGCTTTGCAATATTGACAATGTGCAGACGTTCAAGCCGAAGCCATTATCTATTAGTATTGATGATAGAGTTCTGTCCATGCATTGCACTGCTATGTAAAGGGCCCGGGTATGGTCCCTATCACCATTCGGTATTTCTTCTTCTGTGAAGAAGATAACTCTTGGTTCTAGCACTTGTCCCACCATATGCCCCAGCTTCTTGGGCGTAATATCTGGTGTCATGTGGGCACTGTTAAATACTCGGAGGAGTTGCTTTTGGTGATGCTCAGAAGTTAGAAGAAGACCCAAGAGATCTGGGCTAGTGTCTTACTCAACTGCTGAGTAATGTTGAATTCCTCTGCTTTCTCTAGGATTTTTAGCAAAATTGTAGAGTCTGTTGATTCCTTCTCAGGGTCAGATACCCTTGCTTTTTCTGTTTCTTTCTCTTTCCCTTTTGCCTTTACTAGCTCAACTGCTGGCGGTTGGTACACCCAGCCAGATCGAGTGAGATTGGCTATGCTCTCACTCTCAATGATGAGAGAACGGAGAGCAAGTACATGATTAAGGCTGAAGGGGAGTGTGAGGGATTCGGATTGGGCCAGTAGATGTGGAGGCTTAGGCTGGAGCCGTGGGCCAATTGGGGGGACAAGGGATTGTGTAAACAATTTGCTCTTTGTCAGTTTCAAGAGTGGGGATTTGTATTGGGGTCTGAATGGCCAGGACATTTGACAGAGGGAGGAGGATTATGACAGGTTATCAATAGGAGGGCCTGATGATGCCGTCATCTACTGCCGGTGCGTCGGGTTTAGGCTGCCCTGCCCCAGGCTCTTCCCATTGTATGAAATTGACTTGATTGTTGTGTGGGGGCAGAGATGTCTGGTTGATGTTGGTATTGCTAGGGGTCAACTCAAATTTTCCCTCATCCAGAAGATCCTGGATGGCGCACTTCAGGTCGATGCAAAAGTCAGTAGCATGACCTGGGCCTTGGTGAAAGGCGCAGTGATGATCGGTATTGTAATTCTTGCTTCCTTTGTCAGGTGGTAAGAGGGGAGTAGAGCCTCTTAAAGTGAGAAGACCCTGTTTGGTCAAGAACTCTAGCAGTTGACTAGGAGTGTAAGGGAGAGGAATGAAGTTCCTGGGGGGCTTGTTCTGGTGCTGGTTTTGCCCCTGGTTTGTTTTCGCTGGTCGGGTGTTCCTGGTTGTCGTCTAAGTCTGAGCTGCTGGAGCTAAAAGTTTGATGGGTGCTGAAGAAGCCACCATGTGTACACTTTCTTTCTTTCTGTGGTCATGGGGACCGTTGTTCCTTCAAGTTGAGGTTGTTGCTTTGGGAGGATCAAGCCCTAGACTGGAGTGGATGGCCCCACTCTTGATGACGGCCTCTATGCGGGCACCAGTCTTGACAATAGTGTCGAAGTTCACTACTGGTAAAGTTACCATCAATGTAGAATAGGGTTACTTCAGTGTGTCCATGACCATACTTGCCAGTTCCTCCTTAGGGATAGGAGTAGGGATCTTAGCTGCCATCTCCATCCACCAGGTTGCGTATTCCAAAAAGGATTCGTTATTGAGTGGGCTCATTTGTTTGAGCTGGCTTCGCTAAGGCCGGAGCTCCTGATTAAAGGAATACTGCTCCACAAAGCAGTCCATGGTATCCTGCTAAGTCTTTATCCTCTGTTTGTCTACCGACATCCACCATATCAGGGTTGCCCCCTTCAAGCTCTTCTGAAAGTACTGTATGAGGAAAGGCTAATTCTTGCTGTGCAAGAGCATGTCCCTTAAGTATAGTTGTAAGTGTTGCTTCAGGCAGCCTGAGCCATCGTATTTATCAAAGTCCAACACTTTGAAACCTGCGGGAACTGCATCCTCTGAAGAGAAATTCAAGTCCTCTAATGACAAACTGGTGCTAGCAGATGCACCCTTCATTTTTCTCATCTCTTCTTTCATCTGTTTTATCTCTTCGTGCTGGTCTCAAAGGGATGGTATGGGATCAGAAGACGACGGTCTGTCCTAATTAATGTGAGAGGCCTTGGGCTGCTCTGCCCCCTCAAAATGTTCATACCCCATGTCACCTCCGCCTGTAGCGGGTCCAAGGTTAGAGATGATGATCAGGTTATGGTGAGGCTCAGGGATAGGTTGCTCGACCAATTCGCCAGTTAGGATCCGGGAAGAGGGTTCATCTGTTCTGGTTCTAATTAGAATCTTTAGAGATTCCAGAACATTGTCGAGTTTTTCTTGCATGGCCGCTATATCTCTGTCATGTGCCTACAGGATTTTGCTAGTCCGCTGATGCTGATCAATAGGTTCTGCCATTGAATTGGAATTGCTTTCTGATATGGCACTGTTGGGCACTTGCTCTGAGACCGATACTTCTATGAGGACTGCGTCTGCTACTTCTACGAGAATTACAGTCATAGAGTGAGTCATGGGTCGGCTCATGCAACTGAAAAGAATGCAACAGGTAATCACAATTATGCACAATTTGTAAGACAAAATGCAAGAAAGGATTTTTCATTGAATGCATGATTGAGTGAGTGAGTATAAGACAGTGACTCAAGAAAAAGAAAAAGACTCAACCCTAGGCAGGTCCATCAGGGATGATAAAGTCAAGTGGCTGAGGCACGCCTTCAAGGTCCATGATCTGTTGTTAGAAGGATGTGATTTCAACCTCCATGTGTTCAATTGTTTCCGTGGCATTGAACATGTGGGATCCAAATTATCGGAATCGAGTGGTCATCTCAACCTTTGCACTGTCAAGCTGCTCTTGATGAAAGTGCAGTTGGGCCCTAATGACGGCGATCTCTTTAGCATCACCCCTGCGTCTCTTCTGAAGAGACTGGACTATATGCTCGAGCTACTCCACCTGTTCTTGCATGGCTAGGAGTTTGCAGTTCTACTCTGTTTTCTGTTGCCTGAATGCTCGTTGGGCCTTCCTTAGCCTCCTCTCCTTCTCTTGGATCTGTAACTGCCTTTCCAGAAAGATGTCTCTCCAGGGAATCACCATGTCAACTATGGATATGGTTCCTCATGATGGAGCGGATACTAGCGTGGGCAGTTCCTTGGGTGTTGGCATACTGGATGGAATGTTAGGATTTTCCACCCACCGTTGGTATGCAAAAATCAGTTGGTGGTCCTATTGTAACCACAAAGTCTGGCCATTGATCTCTCTGGGAGCTTCACTAATCTGCTTGAAATCAGCGGGTGAGGCGTTTAGACTGCACTGTGAAGTCGGCGAAGTCATTTTCCAGATTGTCTATCACCAGAATGCGCTGAGGGAGTCCAAACTGGCGGAGGACTCGGAGTGTTACATAGGCTGCTGAGCCGGTGAGCCCTGCTAGGACCATGCATCGCCTTCCTGCTATGACAAAGCGTGGTAGCTGTCTACGGACCAACCACACGCATTCCTATGGAATCTACTCCTCTGTTAGGTTCTGGAGAAGCCTGTAAAGAGTTTTGTCGTCTGTGGTCAGTATCTGGCCCTGATTCTAAGAAATATTCCTGGGCATGCTATATGCATCTCAAGGGATGTGAGGCACCGGTAGGATGGTAGGCAAGTGTGATGCCAGCCACAAGTGTAGTAGCGGTGCACTGGCATGAAAGATGCTCTTTCTGTGCTCTACTGCTTGGTTGAAAGCCCTGAAAAGCTCTACAAGGATGACCAGGACGACCGTCTTCGAATCACGCATGTCTTCAATGATCCCCACCAATATTGAGTCGACGAGGGTGCAGCATTTGGAGAATATCAGATGAGACATGATGATCAGTGTAAAGGTGTTGAGACCCGGAAGTTTAGCTGTCAGGGAATCAGGATTCCACCTGAACCGGTATTGTTTCTTAAGAAATTTAATAGACCCCGTTCGTAAGTGCCGTTAGTATCGTGCTGCAAGGAGGCAGGCTTGATTTATAAAAATCTTGAGAGGTCTGCTTGAAATGATGCCTTGTAGCGTGGTACTATAGCATCACCTTCCATGGTTAGGCCAAGAATGCGTGGTATCTCCTCTAGTGTTGGACACAGCTCGTTTTACCAAAACGGAACACCATGTAGGATGGGTTCCAACACTGGATGGCTGCATTTGAGAGGTGTCAGTCTGGCTTAACCATGGACAGGTAGAGGGTGTTACCCATCGGTAGTGCTGAGCTCAAGCGAGACGCTGATTCTGAGAGAATGCCTCGATTGAATCTTGGAGGGTTTTTTCATATGCCCCCTGGGAGAGAGGTGCATAGGCTGTAAAGGTTGACCATTTGACAGAACAATCCGTGACAGACCTGCCATCTATCGGGAAAAATATACAGACTTTGTGTAAGTGTATTGTGTATACCAAATGCAGGATACAAAGATGATGCAGATGATGGTAGATTTTTTTTTTTTTGATTGGGTGCGATAAGGCACATGTGATCTGATAGGGCAAGCGGACAGAGATCCGGTATGCTTTACCCAAGTTGTTGGGAATCGGGAGCCTATCAGGTCAAGGCTGGAATAGGTCTGGTGAGGACCTATCTTCCAGGGATTTGAACCTCATGTGCTATGTCAAGATATGGGGTAGGATGTGTTTTATTACAAGCACAAGTTTGGCTCATCACATACCCCTGGGTGGGTGCTTATTATCCGGGTAGGATGTGTCCGGATAATCAACCATGATTGGGAATAGGTATAGGGTGCAAGCAGGTTAGGGTAGAGAGTGTTCCTCCAGGTTGGCTGCTTGTAAACTATATCCTAGCCTAGGCTATATGTATGCATGCTGGGATAATGTAAGTGTGTTCCTAGTAAGATGGGGGGATCACTTAACACCGTATATACGACGCCCATGAAAATGGATGACTGGTGTAAGCATGAGCGTTCAGAATCCTTTCCTGAGGGTAATTACTTAGCACGAGTAACTCCACGGACCTCTAAGACTTTTAAGCCTCTATCACTGAGGCTAATCATCCAGCAGTCGTAACCGTATTAAGCCTGTATAATGGGATTCAGGGTTGTTATACTACTATGCTATGTATGAGATGCACAATACAAAACACACTCAAAAGGTATAAAGAATTAGTATTAGACTAAATTCTAAGACATTTTAGTAATGTTAATATTAATTTGGCTTAGACCTAGGTTCTGGGTTGAACCTTGTCGTACAAACAAGTACAAGATCCCCAGCAGAGTCGCCAGAGCTGTGAGCACGGATTTTGTTACTCATTGGTTTATGTTATGAGTCATCATTTATTAATTTGGTAGGGATAAGTCCTGGGTAATAGATAAGGTCTTGGTCTGCTTAGAGTTCTAGGTAAGAGGTTCGATTATGTCCGAGGAAAGTATTAGGCATCCCGGTACTTCCGTTTTACAACGGTTTCCTACTTACTAGGTTTGAGTCAAATTAATGTTAAGTTGTTAGTCAAATGCCTTAGGTTTAGTTTATACTAATCCAAGAAGGAAAAAGCTAAACTAGGGTTGAATCCGGGTTGGGTTGCCTACGTACTCACATTGGGTGAGATCAGACTGAGTGTAATTCTAGCACATGAGCCCGTGCCAAGGCTAGGGGAGTGTTGTGTATGCACCACGGGTGGCTTAGGGTCTAGCCGGGAGGCTAGGGGTGGTTGACCGGGTTGGTCAAGTGCTTGGTTATGTTTAATTGAGCCCAGTAGGCCAAAATTTTGGGCCCGGTAGGCTTTAGATTGGGCCCGATAGGCCAAGGGTGAGCTCGATAGGCTTAGATTGGGCCCGACAGACCAAAAGGGTTTAACTGGAGTTAAGTGGGTTTAACCGTGGTTAGGATTGCTACCCGAGGTTGGGTAAGGTCCAAGGTATGTTTATGGTCCTTAAATGTGATTTAAACATTTTAGGGGATTTTCCCCAAATTTTCCCAAGTTGAATGGAGCTAACCATGGTTATGGGTTTAACCATGGTTAGTCCGGTTTACCAAGGTTGGGCGCTCTACAAAGTTATATTTGGGGTTAGAATGTCATTTTATATTTTTCATGATTTTTTGATATTTTCCAAGGTTTAAATGGGCTTAACCGTGGTTAAACCAAGTGTTAACTATGGTTAAGCTCATCTAACCCTGGTTAGGCATGATCAAATGGTCTAAAAGTGACATTTTCTAAAGTTTCAGAATATTTTGAATCTTCTGGGATTTTTTGAAATTTTTTCATGTGGTTAGGCCAACTAACCATGGTTGAGTTAACCATGGGTTAAGGCAAGGCAAGGTCTGAAACATCCTGGATTGGGCTTCAGGGGTCAGGTCAAGTCTGGTGGAGGTCTCCCAATGAGGGCTAGGCTCACTACAAGGCCCAAAAAATCCAAACTCAATATTGGCGGTAATTGAATTACCGCCAATATGGAGTATTTTTACCCAGACTTTGCACCCTTGTAACTATGGTTAGGGTGAAGTTAGGGGGTCTTGGACCCATGATTTTGAAGGTCAGATATCAGAGAAGGCCATGGGCCTGTTGTGGGCCCCAGGGGAGGCCTTATGTGGGCCTGGTATGAGCCCAAAGTTGTTATACATAAAATAACAAACTATCGGTAATGTCTTCACCGTCAGTTTGGCAGTTTTTCTTGTTTTACATTTTAACCATGGCTAGGTTAAAGATCAAGGCCTGTAAATCTCAGAATGGGTTGAGGGGAGGTCTAAGGACCCAAGTGGGGCCCTAGAATGGACCTAGGCATGCTCAGGTGGGGCCCACAGTAGCTGTAAAAGAAAACTTCAGGAGTGTCGGTACTGAGTTTACCGACACTCTTGGATTTTTTCAGAAATTGAAAATCCCCTACGGGGGTGTTTCCAGGGGTTCCCTCATGACTTGAGGGACCCCCAGGGGCCTCTGAGGTTGCTTGGAATGTGCTATTCCTGTAGGGGGTTCCCTACACCTATAAGGAAGGCGGGGGAAACCCCCTGCTGTGGGTTTACCTTCAAAAATGAAAATGAAAACTCCCATAAATGAACCAGGGGCTCACACTGGTATCAACACAAGTTAAAAAGAGGGGTAGGGGGAAGCCCTATCCTGCTGAGTGTTGATGAGGACGATGGTGGCTGGTGGTGGCGCGGTGGCAGTGCTGCAGGTCGTGGAGCACGGCTGTGGTTAAACCAGGGACTACTAGGAGCTACTGGAATCTCTTGGAGCTACTGGGAGTGTGTCTAGCTGCTCGAAAGGTGGCAGGGGTTCGGAGTGGGTCCTTTGCTGATTGGTTTTAGCCATGGGGGTGGTCTGCCATTTATATGAGACGCCATGGGGACACCCTCGGTATTAGTACCAGGGTGGATGGGAGCTCTGGAGGAGGCATGATGGTCTATAGGAGTGGGTAGCACAAGGGAAGGCGGTGGAGTGCGTAGGGGGAGAGTTGCAAATCGAAACACAGGGAATGGCGGTAATAAGTTTACCGCCATTCCCAAACCTCTACCATTTTGGGTGTCGGTAAACTATTCAGCGACAAAAATGGTTTTTGCCCATCAGGCCCTTGGCCCAGTTAGTGCACGCGGTATTGGCTCCAAATTTGAATTTTTGGGCCTGGGCTTGGGCCCAGGCCGAGTGTTTGGATTCCTAGGGTTATATGGACTTGAGGGTTAAGCCCTAAGGGCTTAGCTAGGGCTTGGCTAAGGCTTGGGTTTTCCTAGGTTTTTTTACTAGGGTTTACCTAGGTTTTGACTAGGGTTTGGTCCTAGAGTTAGGCTAGGGTTTACCGAGGGTTAACTAGGGGTCTACCTAGGGTTAGGTTCTAGGGTTAGGCTAGGGCTAGCATAGGGTTAGGGCTTAACTAGAGTTAAGACCTAGGGTTTGAATGGGATTTTGCCTAGGGTTTGTTAGGGCTAAGGGGACTCGGCTGGGGTAACCATGGTTAAGATCCTTAACCATTGTTAGGATAGGGGTGTAAAAATTGGGTGCTTACACTCATTATATTAGTAAAGAAAGATTGATTAAGGGATATTTTCGTTATTTCATAAAATTAACTTATACTAAGGGTAATGTAAAAAAGCAAGATATTTTCATATAAGAAAATTCAAGTAATTCTAATTTCTAAATAGGAGAATGCTTCTTTAACGAGTAACTGAGTGACTGAGCGAGTGAGCGTTCCTTTCATCCAATGTGGGAATGTTATGTGATAAAACGCTTGTTCTATTGGTTAGGTTTATTAATCCTAGTTAAAATTATTGACCACTAATTAGTTAGCATTAACTCTCTAGAGCAAATGTTTACTTAACAAAAATTTAATTTTTTTAAATATATATTGTAGAGACCCGAACTTTCTTTCATGTCACTAATACAATTAATAAAGGTAGATTAGTCTTTTGTTATATTTTTTATGCATGTTTAATGATAACTAACGGTGTAGTGTGTTTAAATAGTTTAAGCAATCAAAAGGTCGAAAAACAGAGTATGCGATCGATCACAAGAGACCTACGATCGATCGCACTTGGACCTGGAACTTGGGAAACTTTATGTTCTGTATGCGATCAATCGCAAGTGAGTTACGATCGATCGCACACAGTAGAATTTATGGGAAAAAAATTTGGGTGATGTGCGACTGATCACCTTATGTGCAATTGATCGCGCTGAGGATCTATGATTGATCATAGTGTATATGCGATCGATCGCAGTAGCACTGAGGATCTATGCATAACATTCATAGTTCAAGTTCAAGTATCACACAAGGACACGAGTCAAATATTGCCATGGTATGCTCACATGCTTCACACACTCTGATTATGTACATGTTATATGAAACTGTCGTTGAGTATGTAACTATTGCATGAAACGGATATTGAACATGTGCACGTGTTATTGCTATTGTTGGTTAGATTGGATATCCGCTGAGTGTTTTCAATGCTCAGTCGACTTATTATTGTTGTCAGGTTTAGAGCAGGAGCGGGTAGCAGCTCCTTGGACTAAAAAGGATTTCGTAGAAGAAGAGACAGGTAAACCATTCGAGGATGGTGCAATGGACATAGATAGTTTCATTTATTTTTTATTTGAGAGAGTTGGTATAGTCTGGATATACTTTTTGTGGATGTTACTCCAGACTTAGTTCTGTTTTGGATTCGGATGATCAGATCTTGAGTTGGGTTTATTTTGGATCTCTTGTTATACCGGATGGTTTGTTTATACCGAGAAATTTTATGGTTGCTATTTTGGAAGTATTGTCTTTCAATTTTGCCTTATTGCTATATTAAGTCAAGTTGGGATAAGCAGTGTGACAGACCCAAATTCCCATTATGTCTAAGGTGGGGTTTTGGGGTCGTTATATATATATAGGTGACATTCTTTGACTGCGATAACACACACGCATGAAGAAACAAAATGCAAACCCTTTTATATATACCTTAGTTTTTTTTTTTGTACTTAAATAGTATTTCAATTAAGAGAAAACCTGGTAGATTACAAGGGAGGTTCGAAGAAGGAACTGAGCGAAGATTAAACAAAGTTGAAGATACAAAGTTCATTAAATTAGCATTAAAAGATGGGTTGCAAGATTCTGAACTACAACATTGATTGATTGAAGAAAATATCTAAAAGAATTACATGAGATATGTACAAGTTATTTCTTGGACGGGAGCTCATGTTCATATTCAAAACTCATAACGAAATCACATAATGTAGTTTTGGAAAAGGGAATACTTTTGACCTAAAAAAATAGTATAAATAAATAAATAAAAATGATTTACATATATTTTTTTTACATACAATAAACTTATTTGATAAAAAACTAAAAAGAAATCCTTATTTGTTAATAGTATGTTTGCCAATAAGTAACTATTTTAAGGGTATTATCATTTTTAAAAAATAACACAATTAACTTGAAAATTATAGCTAAAAATAGGATTATGATAAAAATTAAAATTAAAAAAAAATTAAGGAACAATATTGTCTAAAATTTGATATAAATGAGGTTAAAACGTCTGAAGAATTTCACAAAATTAAGTTTTTGATTTGAAATGTATTATTTATTAAATTTTGTGAAATAATGAAAAATGTACTCTAATGACTAAAATAAATAGAGCTTCTATTTGGATTTAAGCTCTTTTTTTCTTTGATTAAGTCAAATAAATGTATTATTTTTATAAAAAAATTGAAATAATCAAAAATGTACTCTCTCTTTTTTGGTAATCGAAAAAATAGAGCTTCTATTTGGATTTAAGCTCTTTTTTTTTAAATACGTCAAATAAACTCTATGTTTTAAACTTGTCAAACGCTACCTTAGTGAAGTTTTAGCGATAATGATTAAGGCAAATAAACCTCTCAGGTCCTGTTACATTATTCAATTGAAACTTTAACAAATTAGAGTCTTATTAAACCAAAAGAACCGTTCTTCGGAGGTTCTGAGTTCGATTCCCTCCCCTCGTTGGCCACCCTCCAGATTTATCCTGATTTTCTTGGCGCGTGTGGTGAGAGGGCTTTGCACGTGCCCAGGGTACCTAGTCGGGTGCTCTAAGAGGCCCAAATACCCCATCACCAAAAAAAAAAAAAATCGTTCTTTATTAAAGTAGATGATCAACCTAGTTGTAGGATTTTGCTAGCTGCCCCAAGTTTGACCTACCTTTGATCAAAATGAACATCCATTTTTGTTATTCCTATTGAAATGAGGATTGCCTCAAGCCAAGCTTGCTTGTCTACTTGCCTCGACTTGCACATTTGAACCAAGCTCAAACTGATGCTCGAATGAATGAAGTCAAGCTTTTATTTGAGCTCGAATGTTCAAACGAGCCAAGCTCAAGTCTGATCCTATGTTGATTCGGCTTGGCCCATTTATGGCTCGATTTGACTTCAGCTCGACTTGAAATGTTATATATATGCACAAGACACAATATATATGTTTTGATAATGTTATATATACATATATATTAATATAAAATAATATTTTTAACTATCTTTTATCATAAATTGTAATAATTTTTAATAAATAAGTTTGAGAAATAATAATAACAAAAAGTTAAGAAATTAAATCTGATCTAATAACTTACTTTAGTTTGAAGGACTATCCTAAAATCTTATTTTTATATATAAATGTATTAATTTTCTATAGTTCAAGGTATTATAATTTATTAGTATTTTTTTTAATTAAAATCATAAAAAATAATTCGTGAATCGAACTTGAAACCAATCTAAGCTCGGCTTGGTTTGAATAAAGTAAGAGCTTGATGAAGCGAAGCTCAAGCCTATACATTCGAGCTCGAATCAAGCACAAGCTGAACTCATGCATGTTCAAGTCAAGCTCAACCTTGACCAAGCTTGGCCTTCATTACACCCTTTATTGAAACTTCATATAAAGAATTTTTGCACAGTTGCACCTTATCTTTTTGAACCCTCTTAAATATTCACTAATTGTGATGAGTATTTAAGAGGGGGGACATCCACCATAATGAGATGGTACGTTGATTATTTTCCTATCTTCTTCCATCGATTCAATTTATTTACAAAAAAGAAAAAACGCATTTTAATGCTTTTTGTTTATTAAAGAAAAAATAATTATGAAAAACAAACTGCGTGGCAATTATCGTAAGGATATGGTTGGAACGACGCGCTCCAAATTTCCAGCAACTTGTCAGTTACATTAAATGTTATTTACGGCGAGATTACAGCAAATATGAGGTTGAGCCTCAGAATATTTCCTATATATAACGGAACCCCGCACTCCATTTGGAGCCCCGAAGAAAAGAAGCCTCAGATCCCCCGATTTCAGAATCCCAAGAATGGAGGCCCGCAGAGGAGAAAATATCGAGAAGGGCTTCGACGGGGTCTCCGTCTCCGATGAGGTTGATCGAGAGTCGATCGAGAAGAAGAAGATGGAGGACGAAGAGGTCCTTTCAATCGAACGGTGCTTTGAGAACGCAGAGGTTCCGTCATGGCAGAACCAGCTGACGTTCAGGGCATTCTTCGTGAGCTTCATCCTGGGAATATTGTTCACTTTCATCGTAATGAAGCTCAATCTCACCACCGGAATCATCCCTTCCCTCAACGTCTCTGCGGGTCTTCTGGGGTTCTTCTTCGTGAAGACATGGACCAAGTTCCTCGAGAAATCTGGGATGCTCAACCAGCCTTTCACCAGGCAAGAGAATACCGTCATTCAGACCTGCGTCGTTGCTACCTCTGGCATCGCCTTTAGCGGTATGTCTTCTAAACCGCTAGCGGCTTCCCCTTTTCTCTTCTCTAAGATCTCTCTGTCTCTGTCTCTGTCTCTGTCTCTGTCTCAGTCTCTCAAAAACCGCTAGTTGTTTTGATCTTCTCTCTCTCTCGCTCTCTCTGTATTTCGTGTCGTTATAAGGACTACTCCGTGCAAATCAACGGGTAGCAGTGGAGCCCTTTGGTACTGCCGTTGATTTGTTGCAATCAAGGCCTAACCCTTCAACAAATCCCGGCACTTGGTAGTCGCACCGTGCCCTGCTTCATCCTATCCGATTAACAAAACTGCTTTAAAAAATTAAAATGTTGAGTTTTCTTTTGGCCAAGGATTCTCTCGAGTTGGAACCCTAACGCTATGTTTGGTTGTCGAGAAAAGAAAATTTTGGATTTTTAATACAATTTTTAGTTGTGTTTTGTCTAATTTTCTTTTCTTTTTCATGTTTTTACTTATTTTCTCGACAACCAAACATAGGGTAAAGGTTGCCACGTGTCTCCTTCGACACCCCTTAATCATGGGTAAGGTTCACCCACCCCTAGGTTCACCCACCATCTTGGTTTTTTTTTATATATTAATTACTATTTTTTAAATTAAAATAACTGTTTTTAGAGTTTTTTAATATTAAAAACAGTTTTTTAAATTAAAAAGTAATAATTGTTTTCCTCTAATTTATTGTTAACTGAATTAAATTAACGAAAATTGAAATCTATATTGAGGAGGAATGGTAGACACTTCCCGTGTCCTTACATGACACGCTCTAAAATTGTGCTTTTTAGTTTTCAACTTAACTTTAACGCCACTTTTTAAAAGTGACACGAGAGACCCTCGCACTCCAATATTGCTAAAGATATCCGAATCTCGTAAGATTCAAAATATAAAAAAATTGACTTGAAAGGTGCCTTTCGGGGAATGGAATTTGGTCTGCCTTGCTTAGACCAAAACTGTCTGAACCATTCCGGTAGTCATGTGGTGTTTTTTAAGAGAGCAATAGTCCCCTCGTCGGCCGAGGAGCTCACAAAGCCGATTCTTTAACTCCTTTTTAACTCAGGTTAGCTTATTTTAACCTTTTAGTTAAATTTTTTTATTATATTTTTCTAAAAACCAAAGTTAAATGGGTGAATCCTAAGGGTGGATGACAGTTAAACAGAGTTAGAAGGAGACACATGCCAAGAAAATGGGAGCCGAGACGGCCCTCCTCCCCTCACCGACCGAGGAGGTGACTATTTTTCCTTTTAAGACTGAGGGGTTGCTTGGCCTCCACAGGGGTGTAAGGTTGATTAAGACACGCCTTTTGGAGTGGTTGCATGGACTTACCTTTATGACACTTTTAACGGATATTTTAGGTATGGCTGTGTGCGGGGGAGAGAATCTTAACCCATGGATATAGCCTTACAAAAAAAAAACAAGGGATAGCGATGCCCCAAACTTTCTATAGTTAGCCCGGGGCAAGAGGCTTACACCGGGGGAATCGGTTTGGTCAAACTAGATCCGATGATTCCGGATCGTTCAACCATTTTGACTTTTTCAACCTTTGAGACTTTCTGTTTTCGGAACTAAAAGAAGGCCAAAGGATTAGCTCTGGCGGCTGCCTGACCATTTTGACTTTTTCAACCTTTGACACTTTTTTTTTTGGAACTAAAAAAGGGCAAAAGATTAGCTCTCGCATTTTATTTTATTTTTGAACTAAAAAGAAGGGCAAAAGATGAGCTCTGGCAGCTGCTCGAGCTGGGCGCTCGGGCATCCACAAACCAGTGGGCATGTGGTATAGATGACGATGAGTGGATGACCCACTCACTCTGTTAGTTCAGTTGCTAACAAAAAAAAATTTGGTCAAATTATTGACTGAATAATATTATAAGATCCATCTTGTGAGGATCGAACTGCATCCACCCAAAGCCAGTTCAACCCTTCGCCTCCATGGGTCTTAAGTTCCACCCGTTTGAAAATGGGTTAATTGGCTCGGATTCAGGCATTACTTTCCAGCCGATTTGTAATTATAGTGATCGGGTCGGTTCATTTCCCGGCTCAACCGTTGCTACACCCCTTGCCCAAATCTGAATTGATGCTTGTTCTTTCCTTTAATGAATAAGGCTCTTAATAATCTCTGGTGGGTTATATTCTCACTTGAATAAATTATTATTGTTTATCAATGTTAATTGTTAGAACTTATATTTAATAATTTTTTCAAATCATGGTATTCAAAGTTTATAATGCCTGTTATCAACCGACACTGCACACTTTATATGGCTGTTATAACTATTAGTTCTTTTCTTAATTTTCTCTATTTTTACTATTTAATATGAAAAAGGATATGATTTATAAAAACAAATAAAGTATTTGTAAAATAAATAACGGTTGCAGACATAATATAACAGGGGGTAACCACTATGTTTTTTTGTAGAAAAATTATCTATTTATCTTAACCTTGGTCTGTAACGATTTCTAAACATGCATGACTTTTTCCACTGGTCTTGCTTTCCTCACCACTTCATTGCAAGCATTAAAAACTCGGTTTCTGGGACCTTAAAGGTTCCAACTGAAACCGATATGTAGCATTTTTTTTTTAAAAAAATTTATATTTTAAAAATTCACAAAAAATTAAATAAATAGATAAAACATGGTAGTGGATATGTAACAACATTCTTCCAAAACAGGGGTCTACCTCCAAAAGACACTATGACTCTCAAGTGAGAAAGAGTCAAGTCAATATCCATTCTTGGACATTTTTTTATAACAATTTCATTGTTGTTAATATGTTTTCTTTTATTTGAATAAACAGGAGGCTTTGGAAGTTATCTTTTCGGAATGAGCGAGGTCATTGCAAAGCAATCAACAGAAGCAAATGATGCACAAAATATTAAGAACCCAAAACTGGCATGGATGATTGGATTTCTCTTTGTTGTTAGTTTTCTCGGCCTCTTCTCCGTGTTGCCTCTTCGAAAGGTACACTCTACGAACATATCAACTCATAAACTCAATACAAAACTACAGATAGGTGAAGAAGTCAAGTGAACCTTACTATATACACCAATGACATGAACTCTATTATCCCTTAAAAACAGACATATGTGACATCAATTGTTTCTTCTCAATACATTGTGCTTTATTCCATTTTTGTAAAAATGTCACTGCTCTGTTACCAAGCCCAATAAATAATAAAATTATGCAGTAGAGCTATGTATAAGGTAGGATGCTCGCTTCGCAAGAAGCTCTTTTCCCAAAGTCGCTTTCAGGAAGTTTGCTTCCGTCATGTCCCATTCAGTGGTTAAAGGAGGGTATGTATGTAGAAAGTGATGAGTTTGACTCAAGTCTAAATTCTAATATATAGATCTTAGGCAAGTATCGTTAGATTGAAGCCTAAGTCACCTCCTTCTTCACAAATATCTCATGTAAGATAAAATTTAAGATATGGTTGGTCATCTTATAATGGGAACAAACCACCTATATCTTATTTCTCGCTCCCATTTCTTAAGGATTTTTTTAAGTCTTGGTTCTCACTTCTCACTTTTGCACTTCTCACTTTGTTAACAATGCATAAAACACTCTAAGTTCCAAACCTAAGGATTTTTTAAGTCTTGCTTCCCACGTCTCACTTTTGCATTTCTCGCTTTGGTAACTATGCATAAAACACTCCAAGTTCCAAACTACTGGGCTCAAGCATGTGTTTTGGCCATTTGAGATGATGCAAACTGGAAAGGAAGAAAGAGAGATTATTCTTCTAACCAGATAAACATTAGCTATATCTTTCAAATGGTTAAACATGGATGAAAAGTTCTACATCGGAGTCTAAAATGAAAAAGAGTAGACTCAGTGAAAAAACTCTTAACATAGCCTGTGATTGGTTTCAGATAATGGTCATAGACTATAAGCTCATATATCCGAGCGGCACTGCCACTGCTCACCTTATCAACAGCTTCCACACTCCCCAGGGAGCCAAACTCGCAAAGTAAGCTTTCTGCCAGACCATGTTATGGTTCTTTTCTTGTTAGGTTTGATCAAGCAAAGCATTGGAAGTTCTCATTGTTTATCTGTTCTATATTTCTAGGAAACAAGTGAGAGCATTGGGCAAGTTCTTCTCTTTCAGCTTCTTGTGGGGTTTCTTCCAATGGTTCTTCACTGCAGGGGATGACTGCGGATTTGCAAACTTTCCTACATTAGGTCTCAAAGCCTATGAGAACAGGTACATATATATAAAATTATTCCTCTTTCTCAGTTATACTCAATGCAACATCTCCTTAATCGTTTGAATCTAAACCAACATAGAACTAAAGAATAGCTTAAAACTTTTTGTCTAGTCAATATGAAATATTCACATCAATGTCATTTATTTGTTCCACTAAATCATGAGTTTTGATCTTCAACGTGCTTTGTGAAAAACAGGTTCTACTTTGATTTCTCTGCTACCTATGTTGGGGTTGGGATGATTTGTCCATACATCATAAACATATCTTTGCTAGTCGGAGCAATTCTCTCATGGGGTATTATGTGGCCTCTCATAGATGCCAGGAAGGGCCATTGGTACTCTGCAGATCTCAGCCCAAGTAGTCTTCATGGACTCCAAGGTTACAGGGTAATTTTTTTTTCTCCAATTGCACAAGCTAGCCCTGTATAATGCATTTTAACTCAACTTTCATTCGACTCGGAACAATGGCCTGCTTAACTTAGTAAGCTCATGGGACATGATTCTACTGCAAGTCTTACACAAACCGAAATAAGTGCAAAGACAATGTCACCATTTTTTAAAAAAAATTTAGACTAGTATGTAGCACTAACTCAAACCCCCTCTTTGGAGGTTTTCCAGCCACTGTTGAGCCTCCATATTTCTTTTCATTAAGGAGGTTTTGTACCCATTACTGGGAACCATGAAAGCACCATAGTTGGCAAATGGGTAAACCTTGTCCTTCTCCATTAATACTTATCATATTTCTTTAACATAGGTCTTCATTTCCATTGCCATGATCCTGGGTGATGGCCTCTACAACTTCCTCAAGGTCCTTGGCAAGACTGGCTCTGGTTTTGTTCACCAAGTCCGTGACAAAAACACTGGCATTGTTCTCCCAGTTGCTGATCGCCCCTCTCCTGTGAGCGCATCTCTCTCATACGATGACCAGCGGCGGACCCAACTCTTCCTCAAAGACCAAATTCCAACGTGGCTTGCTGTTGGGGGCTACATTGCTATAGCTGCTATCTCTATCGCCACCCTTCCTCACATCTTCCACCAGCTGAAGTGGTACTACATTGTGGTCATCTACATCATCGCGCCAACCCTAGCTTTCTGTAATGCATATGGGTGTGGCCTCACCGACTGGTCACTAGCCTCCACCTATGGAAAGCTCGCTATCTTTACCATTGGCGCTTGGGCCGGGGCCTCACATGGTGGTGTTCTTGCTGGTCTAGCTGCATGTGGAGTGATGATGAATATTGTCTCAACAGCCTCCGACCTCATGCAGGACTTCAAGACTGGTTACATGACCCTGGCTTCACCGCGATCCATGTTCGTGAGCCAAGTGATTGGGACTGCAATGGGTTGTGTGATCTCCCCTTGTGTCTTCTGGCTCTTCTACAAAGCCTTCAATGATATCGGGCTTCCTGGTTCCCAGTATCCTGCCCCCTATGCTACTGTGTACCGCAACATGTCAATATTGGGGGTTGAGGGGTTCTCATCGCTCCCGAAGCATTGTCTCATGCTTTGCTATGTGTTCTTCGCTGCAGCCATTCTCATCAACTTGGTTAGAGATGCTGTAGGGAAGAAGTGGGCAAAGTTTATTCCACTTCCCATGGCAATGGCAATTCCATTCTATCTTGGAGCATATTTTACTATTGATATGTGTGTTGGGAGCTTGATACTATTTGTGTGGGGGAAGATAAACAAGGCCAAGGCAGACGCTTTTGGACCAGCCGTGGCTTCCGGTCTAATTTGTGGGGATGGGATATGGTCTTTGCCGAGTTCGATACTGGCTTTAGCTGGGGTGAAGCCACCAATCTGCATGAAGTTTCTGTCGAGGGGGACAAACACCAAGGTTGACAATTTCTTAGCGTCTTAAGCCCTAGATTTACTTAGTGAACTTGTGTTTTAGCTATGTTGGTTAGTGTTTGTATCTATGTAATTGTGAAATACCCCATTATAAATGTTAACTAAGTTACATTATATCTTAAATACCCCATTGTAATTGATGCAGCCATAGCATAGCATAGATGAGATGAATTTCTGCTTCTAATTATGGCCAACAGTACAAAAACACATATTTTCTCTCTATCCTCAATCAACCTGTAACCTCTCCTTCATCAATCCAACAGAATAGCACAGCATAGATCAGATGAATCACCTCAGTTTTAACCCGAACAAATGATAGTTTTAATAAAAGAGAAGAGAAAGAAAGACAATGTTATGTTATTTAGTTGCAGAAACACTATTAAGAGTACAATGAAAAGACTTGCAGAGAGGTGTTTAGAACCCAGAATAGGGAACTTACCAAAAAGATGAACATACATTCTTAAAAAGAAACAATTGCTCTTCCCAAACCAAATTATTTAGGCTTAAGAAGAGCACTAAGGCCCAAAGCGTAAGGAATAATGAAACCCAAAATTCAATCCAAGTGAAAATGATAGGGTGTAGCATGCCCACACACACCACACTGCAATGTACCTCAACGCCAGGTCCGGTCCTATAGGACTCGGCTTGGCGTGCACATGTGTGAAAAGCTACCCCAGAGACCCCACACTTGCACGGAAGTAAATCGTCTATGACCATGAGTGTTGGAAGGCCGGGATCAAATTGTCTATACGGTTTTAATAACTGTAAACACATGTTAAAGAGGTCATGGCCTTCAAAACCTCTGGTATGGTTCCCCACTTGCACATGGACACTCCCACCTTTATTGAGTCTCCAACCAAATTGTCTATACGGTTTTAATAACTGTAAACACATGTTGAAGAGATCCTAGCCTTCAAAACCTCTGGCCACAGGGAGGAACACAAACGATATGGGGAACCCACTTGCACATGGACACTCCCTCCTTTATTGAGTCTCCAACCCAATATGGGACCATTATTAATTATTTAAATAGCCCATGGGAGTCTAAAACCAACCTCATAACAAATGGAGATCCCAAACAATAGGATTTCAACGGATAAACAACACGGGTAGCTTATCCATTGAGCTTGGCTCCATTCCTTCGATTTGTTTGATATATCTTTGATATGATTTCTCAAACCTAGAGGGGGTATGAATAGGTCTACCTAGGAATTTCTATCAATTTTAATTTTACTTCAATCAAGCAAGTAAAAATATGTAAACACGTCTGTACATGAAAATTTCAAGCGTCTTTTTATGGTAGATATCTCGAATCTTATTGTCAAATTACATCCACTATTGTGTAAAGTTTATTATTTTGTGGGGGACTATTCTTCTAATCCGGGTAAACCCGGATTGTTAATTGTCATTCCTGATTTGGTGAAGAACCTTGGATTGAGAAGAAAAACAAAGATTTGAATAAAATATTTTATTTATTCAAAGGGGATTCCCAATTCTCATATAAGCGTTACAGGGTGCCTCATTAAAGTCTTTGTATCAAGAAAATAGAAGAAGAAAAAGAGGTGGCCATGTTGAGGGGTTCACCCGATATTCTCCATTGATGGGAGAGACTTCTTCTTCACTGGGTTGCTTGCCTTAGGCTTGCTGTATTCTTGTTTTAAGAAAAAATAATATTTTTCTATTTTATCTTTCATTGTTTACTTCCTCTGTGAGTTTCTCATAAGAAACTCCCCTTTTTATATATTTTGGAAAGTCTTTTTTAGTCTCTCCTTTGACTTCCTATTTTTTGGGAGGTCAAAAAGGGGGCAACTCTCCTTAGAGAGCCATCTGTCAAAGACAGTTAGTTTCTCTTATCTTGGGAAGCTTGAGACGTCTAGGATTCCTCCTTTGAAGATTTCAAATTGATTTCCCTTTTTAGGAAACCTAGGAGGATAAGATCTCCCCCAAAAAAGGGGAAGATTCTTATCTTCAAGACTCATCTTAGCACTGGAATTGCAATACATGCTTAATTAGGGTTTTTTTTTATGATGATCTGTGATTTCTGTTGTGCAAGTATCTGGAGTTTGAAAAACAACTCTTGCTCTGAGTGACTAATCATCGATTCAGGGTTTTATGGCATCTACGACTGCTGGAGACGTAAGGATGTAATGACCCCAAAATCCTACCTTGACCAAAATAGGACTTTGGAATCGTCATATTTCTTAAACCTGCTTAAATCCATGACATACAAGGCATACTACACGAGTATCCAAAAATGAGAGTAATAAAATTCGATTTAAATCAAACCATCCTGTACAAGTCTATGGTCAACATAACAACTCACTATAAACAAATAGTCTAATACCCAACTGTAAAGTAATCTGATGAGCAACATCATCTAAGAGCCTAATACAATCTCTCAACCAAACCAAAACATAAACTAATAGGGGTAACTATCAAGGCCCCTGGCTCCCGCCTCGGAAGGCTCACCTTCTCCTCTTTCCTCATCGTAAGCCTCTTCAATCCACGGTTCCACTGTGTACTCCTGTTCTAAACCTGCCAAGACAACAATCTGACTGAGTACAAAAGTACTCGATATATAAAAAATCCAACCAACAACATAGTATACCTATTCTTAGTTAGAATCATAACCAATAGCATACTAACATAATCAGAGTGCGGAAGAACATGTGCTCATATACATCATATCATCACCTTAACTCGTGTACTTGTGAGAACCTTAGACTTAGAAGACAACATACTTATGAGATGCTTATGCTTATGAGACCACGTGCTTGTGAGATGCTTATGCTTATGCACTTATTCATATCATACACTTATTCAGATCCCTCCTTGGGCTTTTTCAGAATGTCATACGTATGCCATGCTTATGCTTATGAGTCTTGAGCAGCTTATTCAGAACATGCACTTATTCAGATCCCTTATTGGGCTTATTCAGAATATCAGGCGTATGCAATATTTATGCTTGTGGTCCACATGTGTGACTTGTGAGACTCTTACCTTAACATACACGTGTATTTGTGCATAAGTGACGCAATTAACATTCGAATCGGTCAACGCTTAGATTCTGATCTCCCACCATGGAAACTCCACTATACTGTCCCATACCAAATAGTTAGAGAATTCCTGGTTTGAAAGATTTTCTTCTAAGTATTGGCTTACCCAAATATCAATTACCATGCAAAGTAATTAGGCATAATTTAACGAACCATCACATACAATTTCCTTAACATGATTCTTAGCATAATTCATAATCAAATTCCAATAATTCCCTAGTATCATATTGATATTTATCATCTCAAGCATTTCATCAAACACCTTAGGTACATACTTTATGAATACATTACCCTTTCCCATGTCCTATATTTCACCACACCATAGACCATCCATACAACCCAAACGCAATCCACATCCACACATTCATCCCATCCTCCATAGAAATTCTCATCCTCCATAGAAATTCTCATCCTCCATTTATTACATCCATAATAGTTCATAGAACTTCAATCCATATTCACAAATCCATTTCCATACAAATAAACCATAATCCATAATCCATAATCTATATTCCATTTTCTACAATCTCACCATAAACATAGTATACTCCATTATTTCTAGCTTAAACACATATAAACACATATACTCCCTTAGGCTTTGGGGTTAATCTTCAAGCTAATCTTCTTCTCCCTTGAGCAAATCTCTTCTTCTCCAAGCCAAAACTCTTGAAAACCCTAGGTTTTCTCTCCCTTTTGCCAAATTAGGTCAGAAAATGGTTAGAATACTAAAACCCTTGAAATATAACCCCTATTTATAGCCTAGGGGTTAAAACCCCAAAATCCGGAACCCTTTTAAAAATCTGATTCGCGAGTGGCGATCGATCGTCATATTGGGCGATCGATCGTCGTATCCTCTACGATCGATCGTCAAAGAAACAAAATCTTGCCCTGTTTTTCTGGTTCAGGATGATCGATCGTCACATTCATGAGATCGATCGTTGTACAAAACAGAAGCTTACCTGGGTTTCAGTCTCCTGCGATCGATCGTCAGTCTCCTGCGATCGATCGTCAGTTATGGTTTTTTTCTCCTTATTAATACTTAAATCATTTAGACCACACTACGCTACTTAGATATAATTAAATACACACAAAAACATTATGAAAGACTAAACTACCCTTATAACTCTATTAAAGACATGAGAGAAGACTTGGGTCTCTACGGAGGAGGTTCTTCCTCTCATCCTCTAGATCCTCTATCCTATGCGTAGGATCTTTTCAGATCAGCGGTGGTGGGTTGTGAGCCCTTGGATGCTAATAGGGGGTTGCACCAGAGTTTGAAGAAGGGTTCTAAGTATCAGGGAGAACTTGCACTCTTCTTTTCTATAGAAGAATAAGCTATATCTTCATCTCAGTTTCGTTTTGCCCTTATAGCTAATACTGTAAAACTCGGGATGCAAAAGAACTTCCAATCAAAGCTCTCTTTCTCAGTAGATATTCTTGATCACATGCATCTTCTTCTAGGATTCGAATCTGAATCCGATTATCTATCAGTTTGGCTTTAAAAAGTATGCTTCATTGGAGGAAAACTATTGAGGTTCATTAAAATGGACCCCTTATTTTTAACCTAGGACTGAACAATCCATTGTTCCTCTTTGGATCACCTTGTCAAGTCTTCCCATAAACCTATTCAATTCTAAGGATCATGCAGCTATCGATGGATTAATTGGGAAGGTTCCTGATCGTGAATGGTCCAACTTGTAGCATATCTCAACCTAGTATGACTCGTATATGTGCCGAGATGGATCTAAGCAAGCCTAAACTAGAAAGATTTTAGTTGGAATTGAATAATTCTAGGCAATGGCAGAAAATTACGTATGAAAAATGTAAGCACCAAATTTTTACACCCCTAGTTAACCATAATTAAGTCCCTTAATCATGGTTAATCCCCCAGTCAAGACCCCTAACCCAAGGAAAAGCCTAGCCTAGCCCAAACCTAGCCCTAGCCTAGCCCTAACCTAAACCAAGCCTAGCCTAGCCTAGTACAAAGCCCTAGGCCCTTAGAGCATAAGCCCTATGACCCCAAAACCCTCAAACTCAGTTTGGGCCCTAGCAAGGGCCCGATAAAATTCAAAAAACCCACTCAAGTGCACATGCATTCCTGGGCCGAAGGCCTGTTGGACAAAACCCAACAGTGTCGGCACTGGGATTGCCGACAATCCTTTTTTCACATTTTTTGGAATGTCGGCAATCCCATTGCCGACACCCTGGTTTTTTCCAGTTTGCAGAACGCCACCCCCTGTGCAGGTCAGGCATGCCTGCACCACCACTCCTCTCACCTGCAGCTACCTCTCCGGCCACTATAGCACCTCCCAAGCTCTGTACAAATCCCCTTGGTGTCCCCAAGGGGGTCCTCGATAAATACAGATCACCCCCACCTACAAAATATCCAAAAAAAACCCCATATCCGAAGCCCTGCTCCAAATTCTAAAGGCCCAGCTCCCCCTCAGACACTTAGACCACCTCCAGTAGGTCCCCTCCAAGCCTCAACAGCCCCCATCCCCTACAGCGGCGCCACCAGGTTCCACCACCGCTTGCAGCACCACCCCAGGCCACAAATCTGTCCAGGAGAGAAGCAGAAGGGTAGGGCTTCCCCCTACCCACTTTATTTGGTGTTTTGTGATCCTTTGTGAGCCCCTGGTCCATTCCAGGGGACATTTTCTTTCATCTTGCAGGTACAAACCAACTGTGGGGGTCCTTCCCACCTCAATCATGGTGTGGAAGACCCTCCCTAAGGGTATAGCAGCATTCTAGGAGGCCTCATAGGTTCTGGGGGTTCCCTTCATCATAAGGGAGCCCCTGGTTCCAACCTCATAGCCACCCCATGAGGGGATTTCGAGTTCTAAAAAAATCAGGGGTGTCGGCAATATCAGTGCCGACACCCTGAGAGTGTTCTGCTTCGAGGGCTGTGGAACCTACCTGGTAACCCCCTAGGCCAAACCAAGGCAAGGATAGGTCCCTTATGACCTCCCCTACAACTTCCATGAAGACCACTTAACCCGTAGATGAGCCTAACCAGGGTTAAAACTCACAAAACCAGGAACTGTCCAAGGTGTCGGCAATCAGACTGCCTACACCTATCATTTTATGTGTCAGTGCAAGTAGCCTACTTTGGCTCACTGTGGGGCCCACACCAGGCTACCCCCAAGGCCCAAATCAGGCCCATTATCTTCCCCTCATCTTAGGCTTCAAAATAGTATATTGTGGGCCCCACAACTCACTGTAGAACCAAAGTTATAGGGACTCAAAAATGGTGAAAAATCACTGCTATTGTCGGCATTCCCATAGCCGACAATATGTTAGTTTGGATTTTGGGGCCTATACAGTGGGCCCACAGCACATGGGGGCCTTCCATTGGACCTTACTTGACCCAGGGACCCCTGGGGTCCACCCCGACCCTGACCAAGCTTGCTCAAAAGTTAACCATGGTTAACTCAACAACCAATTTGGGAAAATCTGAAAAATTTCTAAAAAATCCCAAATATTCTAAGATGTCAGAAAATATCATTTTTTTGGTCATGCTCATTGCCTAACCATGATTAGATGAGCTTAACCATGGTTACCACTTGCCTAACCGTGGTTAAGCCCATCTAGACCTTAGTTAATTCCCAAAAATCATGGAAATTTTAAGATAGTAAGAAAATATGCAAAACATGCCCTTACATTGGTTATCCGGACTAACCATGGTTAAAACCTATGTTTACCATGGTTAGCCCATTTAACTTGAGCAATTTTGGGAACAACCTCTAAAATCCATAATGCAAACTTAGACCTTCAATCAAGGCCTACCGGGCCGATCCAAGCCTACCGGGCTTAACCCTAGGCCTACCGGGCCGATCCAAGCCTACCGGGCTTAATCCTAGGCCTACGGAGCCGACCCAAGCCCACCGGGCTTAACCCTTGGCCTACCGGGCCGATCCAAGCCTACCGGGCCAATCCCTAGCCTGTCGGGCTCACCCTTGGCCTACCGGGCCCAATCTCAGCCTACCAAGCCGACCCCTAGTCTAACGGACTTCCTCTCGGCCTACCGGGCCTAAGCCTACCAGGCTCCAACCTTGGCCTACCGAGCCTACCCAACATAACCAAGCACTTAACCAACCTGGTCAACTCAACCCTAGTCTACCGAACTAGACCATAAGTCACCCCTGGTGCACACACAACACTCCCCCTAGCCTCGGCACAGGCTCATGTGCCAGAACTATGCTCAGTCTGATCTCACCCCAATGTGAGTACGTAGGCAGCCCAACTCGGGCCTTGTAGAGCTCCGGAATTTTTCATGCTTTAAGCATGGCACTTTCGTAGCCATTTTTATCTTTAAAGTAGTACCATTAATAAATAAAGAAGAAATTAAAAATTCCGAAATGTCAGAAATGTTCCTTTTCGAAGTACGAACCCAACGCAAGTAGAATCGTCAAAATCCGACGAACGAGTCAAAAGATATGGCTAAAATAGTTTGAACCTGCAGACCACCGATCGCTTGGTCCATGGAGCGATCGATCGGTCCAAAACCGATCGATCGGTAGCTATCGACTGGTGCACTTTTTTGTATGGGGAAATTTTTCATAGAGCATGTTTTTGACCGGTCACTAGGTCAAGAACACCGATCGCTCGGTAGGCAACCGATCGATCGGTCATAATCACCGATCGCTCGGTCTTCGCGTTTTTGTAGAAATTTCATTAAAAGTGTTTTCGTTTTTTGGGCGGTTCACTCATGCCTTAAAGGCTTTGCCCGAGCGTTTGGGGGTTCATTAACCCTAAGAAGAACATTTGAGAGATAGAGAGAGAAGAGAAGGGGATTTCTAACCTAGGGTTTGCTTTTGGGAGAGAAATCAAAGGAGTGAAGACCTAGATCACTTCAAGCTCGGTTCTTCTTCAAAGTTCTCAGCTCAAGCTCGCAAGGAGCACTTTTCCCAAGCTAAGGCAGTGACTCACGCACGTTTTGGAAGGGGATTCTTTCCCTCATTTGTCAAGGTCGGTACCTTGTGCTACCCTCTGAGTTATAGTTTCTCTTTTCCTTTTATATTCTTTGTTTCTCCCATTTATGACTATAAAATGAGTTGTAATGTGTGAATGGGATGAATGGAAGGTTGTGGATGTGAATGGGCGATTGGATGCCGTATGTGTGGATGATGTGATGAATGAAATGGGGAAGGGCATTGCACCAATAATAAACATACAAGCATGTTGTAAATATGAACCCACCTAGAAAAGCATGTGATAGGCTTAACAAATAATGTACTCACCATGTTTGATGAAATGTCAAGGTAAAAGAAATGAATTTTAAATTAAGGAAATGCATGCTTAATTAATTGCGGAAATTGCTAGGACCTATGATAGTGTGCCTTTTTGTTTTCCCTAAATTACATGAATATGGAATTGCTCAATTGATTGATGTTCTATGTATTGTTAACTCTCCAAATGTCATATTTAAATTTAGATGCAAGTATGTACACGCTTCCACGAGCACGACATGCATGACATGAATTTACCGAGGTTTTCAAGAATGAGAATTAGAGGTGGGACATATCCTACGATATGTTTTACCTCGCTTTTGGGCAAGGACAAGACATGCATCTCATAAAGAAGGGTCTCCCTTCCCTCGCAAGTGCATTTAGGAAGAAGGGTCTCCCTTCCCTCACAAGTAGTTTACTTTCTGAGCAAGCATGCTAACATGGCATGGCAAGCATGAACATTTAGGAAGAAGGGTCTCCCTTCCCTCACAAGTAGTTTATTTTTCAAGCAAGCAAGATACATGGCATGGCAAGCATGAGCATTTAGGAAGAAGGGTCTCCCTTCCCTCACAAGTAGTTTATTTTCCAAGCAAGCAAGATACATGGCATGGCAAGCATGAGCATTTAGGAAGAAGGGTCTCCCTTCCCTCACAAGTAGTTTATTTTTCAAGTAAGCAAGATACATGGCATGGCAAGCATGAGCATTTAGGAAGAAGGGCCTCCCTTCCCTCACAAGTAGATTATTTTTCCAAGCAAGCATGACATGGCATGACACGCATGACACGACATGATACGACAGGACAAGACAGGCAAGACAAGTTTTCAAGCATGAAAAAGGGTATTTTAAGTCAAGTCAAATGCACGATGTTTTCAAGAGGTTTTATCGGTTTTTCTGTTATGCAAGCATGAATATAAATTGTTTTACTTATTTGTTATAATATGAATTGTTTCCAGCATTATAATATGAATTGTCCTCTGCTTTATATATTGCTATGACTGTTGGTTAGCATTTGGTACACGCTGAGTATTCCATGCTCAGTCGTACATCTTATGTCGGTAGGTTCTGAGGGAGCTGCTGCTCCATTTGACGTCTGTGCTCCCGGCCCATGGGTGGAGGAGTACGTGAAGGAGCCTATGAAGGATCCTCAGGGCGAGGGCTACTATTAGATTGTGGTAGATTCTGAGTGAGTGAACTGTGGGTGAGTTGAGAGAGATGTATTCATGTATTTAGCGGGCCTGTCCGCACTTTCTTTTGTGTATCTTTTTGTATAAATTTGGATCATGTATGTATATACATCGAGGTTTGTTAAACTTCCGCTGTGCTTTGTTATATGTTTCTGCTATCGTGCCCTCTTTGTATATGCTTTGTGGGTTTTTGCAGGTTAGTTCGTCAAGCAAGTTATACAAGTCATGATGAGTCGTCCAAGATTCACTCTAACTCCTAGGGTGGGTTTTGGGGCGCGACACACCTGACCCTAGTTTAGCTTTTCCCTTTCTTGGGTTAGTATAAACTAAATCAAAGGCATTTGATTAACAACTTATTCTTAACTGACTTAAACCTAGTAAGTAGGGAACCGTTGTAAAACGGAAGTGTCAGGGTGCCTAAAACCTTCCCCGGGCTTAACCGAACCACTTACCTAGATCTCTGAGCAGACCAAGACCTTATCCATTGAATGGGATTTATCCCTACCGAATAAATAAGTGGCGACTCTAAACATAAAATCAACTGACCACATCTCCAGGACAGCATCCCTCCCTTGTGTGCGGGGACCGAAATCCTTATTCACAGCTCTGGCGACTCTACTGGGGAATTATAGGTTCAACCCGGAACCTAGGTTTAAACCAATTAAACCTCAAATTTAATCAAATGCCCTAAGACTTAGTCTAATACTAATTCTTTTACATCTTTTGATTGTATTGTGTATTGTGCATAGCATTCATGTCATAGTAGTGTAACAACCCAATACCCATTAGACAGGCTTAATACGCTCACGGTTGTTGGATAATTATCCTCAGTGACAGGAGCTTAAAAGTCTTGGAGGTCTATGGAGTTACTCCTATTGGGTGATTACCCTCAGGGTAGGATTCTGAACGCTCCCGCTTACACCAATCGTCCCTTTTAGGGAGTCGCATATACGGTGTTAAGTGATCCCCTCACCCTTAGGAACACATTTGCATCATCCCAGCATGCATACATATAGACTAGGCCAAGGTATAGTCTACAAACAGCCAAACCTGGAGGGATGTTCTAAACCCTAACCTACTTACACTCTATACTTGTCCCCAATCCTGATTGACTACCCGGGCACATCCTACTCGGATAAGCACCCACCTAGGGGTTGGCTCAGTAGGCTACCAATAACTCAGGTAAAGCATACCGGACCTCTGTCCGCTTGCCCTATCGGAGCATATGTGCCTTGTCACACCCGATAAAAATCAAAAAATGCATCTTCCATTATTTGCATCATCTTTGCACGATTCACCTGTATACACAGTACACTTACTCAGAGTCTGTAAATTTGTTCAGGTAGATGGTAGGTCTGTCAGGGATTGTTCCGTCAAATAGCCAGCCTCCACGGCCCGTACACCTAACCTCCCAGGGGGCATGTGACAAGACTCTCCTTGATACGATTGATGCCCTGACTCGATATCAGCGTCTCGCTTGGGCCCAGTACTACAGACTGGGTAACACCTTAGACTTGTCCATGGTTAAGCCAAACTAGCGGCTCATAAATACAGTCATCCAGTGTTGGAACCCAACCTATATGGTTTTCCGTTTTGGTAAGAACAAGCTGTGTCCAACACTGGAGGAAATACAGCGCATTCTGGGATTAAACATGGAAGGTGATGCCATAGTACTGCGCTACAAGGCAAACTTTCAGGCAGACCCATCAAGGTTCTTACGAATCAAATCTGCCTCCTTATAATACGATCCTAATGGCACATACAAAAGGGTGTCTATACAATTTCTTGAGAAACTGTACCGGCCCAAGTGGGACCATGATTCCTTAGTAGCTAAGCTCTCTGGTCTCAATGCCTTTACTCTAATCATCATGTGGCAACTGGCGTTCCTGAAAATCCGCGCCTTCATCGACTCAGTACTGACAAGGATCATCGATGACATGCGGGAGTCGAAGACAGTTGTCCCGGTCATCCTTACAGAGCTACTCAGGGCTCTCAACTTGGCAATAGAGCATAGAAAGGGCGTCTTCCACGCCAGTGCACTGCTTCTACATTTGTGGCTGGTTTCACACCTGCCTATCATTCTACCAATACCAGACGTACCTCGAGATGCGTACAGCCTGCCCAAGAAGATTTCACAAAATCAGGGCCAGATTGTGACCACTGACGTCAAGATTCTCTACCGGCTTCTCCAGAATTTGACAGAGGAGCATATTATATGGGAATACGTGTGACTGATTCACAGACAGCTACCACGCATTGTCATAGTAAGAAGACGATGTATGGTCCTAGCAGGGGTCACCGACTCTGCAGCCTACGTACCACTCCGAGTCCTTAGACAGTTTGGGCTCCCTCACCGCATCCCGGTTATAAACAACCTGGAACAGGACTTCGTCGACTTCACAGCACAGTCTAAACGCCTCACCCGCCAATTTCAAGCAGATTGGCGAAGCTGCAGGAGAGACCAGTGGCCAGACTTTGTGGTCACAAAAGGACCATCAACTGATTCTGCGTACCGACAGTGGGTAGAAAATCCTGACATTCTACCTGGTATGCCCGTACCCAGGGAACTGCCAACACCAGTTACAGCTCCATCTCGCGGAACCATACCCATAGCTGAAATGGTGGTTCCCTGGACAAACTTTTTCCTGGAAAGACAGCTGTAAATCCAGGAGAAAAATAAGTGTCTTTGGAAAGCCCAGCATGTATTTAGGCAACAGGAAACAGAGCACGATCGTGAACTCCTAGCTATGCAAGAACATGTCGTCCGGCTCGAGTACACAGTCCAGTCTCTTCAGAAGAAGCGTTGGGGCGATACACGAGAGACCTCCATCATCAGGGTCCGGTTGCACTTCCATCAAGAGCAGCTTGATAATGCAAAGGCAGAGATGACCAGTCGGATCCGTCAGTACGGATCTCACATGATCAACGCCTCGGAAACAATTGACCGCATGGAGGTCGAAATCACATCCCTCCAACAGCAGATTATGAACCTTGAAGGCGTGCCCCGGCCACTTAACTTTGCCATCCCTGATTGACCTGCATAGGGTTGAGTCTTTTCTCCTATTTGAGTCATAGTCCTGTACTCACTTCACTCAATCACTGTAATTAATGAAAATCATTCCTGCATTTTCTGGCATGCACATAATGCATAATCGTGATTAGCCGTTGTATTCTTTTCAGTTGCATGAGTCGACCCATGACTCGATCCTTCACTATACTTCTCGCAAATGTAGGAGACGCGGTCCTGACAGAAATTCCGGTCACAGAGCAAGTACCAGTCAGAGCACAGTCTGAAAACATCTCAGATATAATGGCAGAATCAGCTGACCGGCAGCAAAGAACCAATGAATCCTACAGTCTTATGAAAGGGACATTGCGGCCATGCAATCCAAATTAGACAAGGTTCTGGATTTCTTGACAATTCTCCTGGGTACTCGTATCGAAGAAGCCGCTTCCCGGAACCCCACCAGCGAGTCAGCCGAACAGCCTATATTTGAGCCTCACCAAAACTCGTTCATCATCCCTAACCCCAGACCCGCTGCAGGCGGAGGAGATGCAAAGTATGAATAGTTTGAGGGTGCTGAATAGCCCAAGGCTTCGCACGTGAACCAAGACAGACCATCCTCTTCCATAGATCCAATAACGGCTCTTCACGATCAGCACGAAGAGATCAAGCAGATGAAGGAAGAACTGAAAAGGATGAGGGGTGCTTCTGCCAGCACCAGTCTATCTCTGGAGGACCTAACGTTCTCTAAAGGAGAAGTTGTACCAACAGGTTTTATAGTCCTAGACTTCGACAAGTATGATGGGTCAGGCTATCTGAAACAGTATTTACAGTTATACCTAGGGGACATACTCCTATACCAAAAGAATCAACCCCTCCTCATACAGTATTTCCAGAAAAGCCTAAAGGGGCAGCCCTGACGTGGTGGATGTCTGTGGATAAGCAAAGGATCAAGACGTGGCAGGATGCCATGGACTACTTTATCGAGCAATACTTCTTTAACCAGGAACTTTGACCTCAGAGGAGTCAGCTCGAACAGATGAGCCAGTGCAACAACGAATCCTTTTTGGAGTACGCCACTCAGTGAAGGGAGATGGCAGCTAAAATCCCTACTCCTATCCCAAAGGAAGAGCTCACAAGCATGTTCATGGGCACACTAAAGCAGCCCTATTCTACTTTGATGGTTACATTTCCTATAGTTGACTTCAGGACCATCGTCAAGATCGGTGCCCGCATCGAGACAGCCATCAAGAGTGGGGCCATCCACTCCAGCCTAGGGCTTGATCCTCCAAAAATGACAGCCTCGTCCAGCAGGAATAGTGGTCCACAGGACCATAAAAAGAAAGAAAGTGTAAATATGGTGGCTCCTACAGCACCCATCCGACTTCCAGCAGCTCCAGCTCAGCCAACTAATAGAAATACCCGGCCAGCCCTGCCTAACCAGGGGCAGAACCACCAGAACAAGCCCCCTCAGAACATCACTCCTCTCCCCTACTCTCTCAGCCAATTGTTAGAGTTTTTGACCAAGCAAGGTCTTCTCACCCAGAGAGGCTCTACACCTCTTCTACCCTCAGACAAAAGAAACAAGAACTATGATGTCAGTCAACACTATGCCTTTCACCAAAGCCCAGGTCATGCAACCGACTACTACATCGGCCTCAAGTGCACCATCCAGGATCTCCTGGATGAAGGTAGGGTTAAACTGGCTCCAAGCAATGCCAACATCAACCAGGTACCACTATCCCCACACAACAATCAAGTCAACTTTATACAGTGGGAAGAGTCTGGGGCAGGGCAGCCTAGACCTCTCGCACCGGCAGTAGACGATGGCATCATCGGCCCTCCTACAAACAACCAATCGCTATCCCTCTCCCTCTATCAAACATACATTCTATCCAGGCTCCAGTCCAAATTCCCGCTCTCGAAGCTGACAGAGAGCAGATTGTCTATACAATTCCTTGTCCCCCCATTTGGCCCACGGCTCCAGCCCAAGCCTCAACTTCAACCGACCCAGTCCGAATCCCTCCCATCTCTTCTCAGCCTTTCACCCTCAACTGCGTTCCCACTCCTCGCTCCCTCATCATCGAGAGCGAGAGCATAGCCAACCTCACCCGTTCTGGCCGGGTGTACCAACCATCGGCAGCTGAACTGGCCAAAGGAAAAAAGAAAAGAGAAAAAAATAGAAGCAGCAAGGGTATCAAACCCTGAGAAGGCAAAACTGCTAAAAATCTTGGAAAATACAAAAGAATTCAACATTACTCAGCAGTTGAGTAAGGTCCCCGCACAGATTTCAATCTTGGGTCTTCTTCTGACTTCTAAGCACCACCGGAAACAACTCCTCCGAGTATTCAACAACGCCCATGTAACACTGAATATCACACCCGAAAAGCTAGGGCATATGATTGGGCAAGTGCTAGAACCTCGAGTTATCTCTTTTACAGAAGAAGAGATACCTGACGGAGACATGGACCACACCCGGGCCCTCTATATTGCAGTACAGTGCATAGACAGAACCCTCTCTTCAGTGCTAATCGACAACGACTCTGGCCTAAACGTTTGCACGCTGTCAGCACTGCAAAGCCTGGGTATGGATCTCAACTAGGTGAAGAAGAGGCCCATGACAATATGGGCTTTCGACAACTCAACACGGTAGAATCTGGGCGATATCAATCTGGCTATCACAGTCGGACCTGCTCAATTTACTACAAACTTTCAAGTGGTAAATGTGCCTGCCTCCTTCACCTTGCTCCTAGGGAGGCCGTGGATCCACGCGGCCGGAGCCATTCCCTCCTCTTTGCACCAAAGAATCAAATTCATGCAAGACGACCACCTGATCGTAGTACCATCAGAGGAATTAGCAAGTTCCTTCGAGGACGTACAGGAGCTCGGGCAGAGCACATCCTTCATGTCATATCAGTTTGAGCAAGTCAGTTCTGTCACCCAGATAGAAAAGCAGAACAAGAAGCAAATTCCGCCATTTGTCAGGATGATGGCGAAGATGAACTACCAACCTGGGTCAGGCCTGGGAGCCCAAAATTAGGGAATGAAGAAGAGATATACTCCTACGCGTTACACCGCACCATTTGGACTGGGCTACAGGCCCATATATCAGGACTATCTCGCCAAGTTTACATAGAAGAACAATCGGTCGACGAAATCAGAACCTCGGCCCCACATCTCAGTGACCTTCCCAATCGAAACCTTTAAGCCTTACCCTACTGTGCCCGGTTCCTCAACCCCTCAGCCCGAGGCTGAATTGTCAGGGAATCCAGACCCGGAGATCTTCAGCATGGCCACTTGTTCGACGAGCTGACTGTCAAAGCTGCTGCAGCAGAAGCAGAATACCTAGCAGGAGAGCAGGTGTGCACCCTCTCCAACAGCACTAAAGCGTCATCCAGCAGCCAGCCACTGATCCATTGATGGAGACTGAGGCTCTCATTATCAAGGCTAGCCAGGTAGTAGCAGTGCAGGAAAGGTCAAACAGTGAAGAAGCATCACCCTTCTCCTCCTATTTCTCTTTGCTCTTATTTGCAAAATCCAAATGTCAAGCCACTGTCGACCTCTTTCTTTCTATTTGAGTCAAACTTTTGTAAACAATCATACTTGTTTTTTAAATGAAATATGTTCTTTTGACTCAAAATCATGTTTTGCATCAAAACATTTTGGCTGATGATAAAAATCACACAAACTCTTCCCCTGGAAGGCCTAGTATCCTGAAGCCACCAAAAACAAAAAAAAATCATAAGCATGCTAAACTTAGCTAATTGATTTGCCAGGAAATCGCCTATACTAGGGCTATCCCTGAAACCCTTCTAGAACTGACAGAAGTGGAATATGACTCAGAGCAAGAAGAGGAACCGCCTCAGGAACTCCTAAACCGCCTCGAATACAGTGAGGGACTTCTGCAGTCAAACATTAAGGATACCAAGACAGTGAACCTTGGGTTTGAGGACAATCCCCGGCTCGTCAAAATTGTCACAACCATGAGCCTGCGACAGAGGACAGATATGATCAACTTTCTGAAGAGCTACAGTGATGTCTTCACCTCGTCATACGTGGACATGCCCGGCCTGGACCCAGCACTGGTGGTACACAGACTGCCCCTGAACCCAGACGTCAGACCAGTTAAGCAGAAACTGAGACAGATGAGGCCCAAATTATCACAAAAATTCAAAGAGGAAGTTGAAAAGCAGATCAATGCAGGCTTCCTGGTGGTAGCAACGTACCCTGAATGGTTGGCCAACATAGTGCCCGTACCTAAGAAAGACGGTAAAGTCCGGATGTGCATCTATTACAGGAATCTAAACAGGGCAAGCCCTTAAGACAATTTTCCTCTCCCACACCTCGACATTCTGGTCTACAATACTGCGGGACATGAGATTCTCTCATTCATGGATGGTTTCTCTGGATACAACCAGATCAGAATGGCAGAGGAAGACATGGAGAAAACCTCCTTTATTACACCTTAGGGTATATTCTATTACAAGGTCATGCCCTTCGGACTCAAGAATGTAGGAGCAACCTATCAGATGGATATGACGGCACTATTTCATGACATGATCCACAAGACGACTGAGGTCTATGTGGATGACATGATCGTCAAATCACCTACTGCCGAGCAACACCCGGAAGACCTGAAAAGACTCTGTGACAGACTCAGAGAGTTTGGCTTGAGACTGAATCCGGCCAAATGCGTCTTTGAAGCCTCGTCAGGAAAGCTCCTCGGCTTCATAGTCAGCAAGAGAGGTATTGAGATTAATCCAGTCAAAGCTAAGGCTATCATTGAAATGGCAGTCCCTCAAACTGAAAAGGAGATCCGTGGCTTCCTAGGCAGAATTCAATACATTAGCCGATTCATCTCTCAGCTCACTCTGATCTGCAAACCAATATTTAAGCTTCTCCGGAAGAACACGCCGACAGTCTGGACAGATGAGTGTCAGGAGGCCTTTGACAAAATAAAGCAATATCTCCTCAACCCTCCAATACTAGTGCCCCCTACACCGGGACGACCCCTACTATTCTATATCTCAATGTAAGAAACCTCCATGGGGTGCGTCCTAGCACAGCATGACAAGACAAGCAGAACAGAGCAAGTCATCTACTACATCAGCAAACGCCTGCTGGAGAATCACCTTCAGTCTGGGCTACTTAGCGTCTGCAGCACTATCTTTTTTCCTACCTAGTAATCCTGATTTCTCGAATACCTTAACCTACCTTAACATATTGATTACATGGTACAGGAGAATCACCTTCAGCCACAGATCCAGGAATCATAACAGGTTCGCTGATGCATTGGCTACCCTCGCCTCCTTGGTTTAGATCCACAAGGGCATCATGCTTTGGCTGATTGAGATTCAGCAACAGGACCAGCCTGCCTACTGTCTTGAGCTAGACACAGTATCTGACAACAACCTTAGTACACTGACATCAAACAATACCTCGAGTATGAGACCTTTCCTCTCAATGTCTCTAAAACTCACCATCGGGCAATCAGAAGACTGGTTATCCAATTTTTCCTCTTAGAAGGAGTCTTGTACAAAAGATCGCCAAATCTAGTTTGGCTCAGATGCCTTGACACCAGTGAAGTAGCACAGGTAGTCGAGGAGGTTCACAGAGGAGCCTACGGCCCACACATGAACGGGTTAATGCTCTCCAAGAAGATTCTCAGGTTAGGCTACTACTGGTCTAAAATGGAAGCTGACTGTTATAAGCACGTATAGAAGTGCCACTAGTGCCAGATCTATGCTGACAAAGCTCTACAATTTGGCTGCTCCTTGGCCATTCTCTGCCTGGGGCATCGACGTCATTGGACCCATAGTTCTGAAAGCATCGAACGGGCATCGATTCATTCTGGTTGCAATCGAGTACTTCATAAAATGGGTCGAGATAGCCTCATATGCCAATGTCACAACTTCTGTGGTCCAGCACTTCCTAAAAAGGGATATCATCTGTCGGTATGGAGTCCCATTCGAGATTGTAACAGACAATACTCTGAATTTCTGTAACAAGGGGATGACTAATCTCTGCCGAAAGTTCAAGATACAGCATCACAACTCCACACCATACAAGCCTCAAACCAATGGTGCAGTTGAAGCAGTAAACAAAAACCTGAAGAAAATCATTGAGAAGATAGCAACAAATTATTCTGCCTGGCATGAGATGCTCCCATATGCACTCATGGCCTACAAAACATCTATGAGAACCTCAACAGGGGCAACACCATTTTCTCTGGCGTATGGTATGGAAACAGTCCTCCCCATCGAAGTACAGATTCCCTCACTTCGTGTGCTAATGGAGGTAGAGCTGTCAGAAGCAGAATGGGCACAGACTCGGTATGAGCAGCTGAATTTGATTGAGGAGCAGTGACTGAAAGTCATCGATCACTCACAGGCCTATCAGAGGCATATGGCTAGGGCATTCAACAAGAAGGTCAAGCCTTGCAGCATTGAAGTCAGTGACCTAGTTCTTCGGAAGGTATTGCCAAACCACCTTGATCCGAGGGGCAAGTTCACACCAAACTATGAAGGCTCGTACATCGTCCGAGACAAATTCTCCGGCGATACCCTTCAGCTCGGACAGATGGATGATGAAGATCTCCCAGAGCCCATCAACATAGATAAAGTCAAGAGATATTACACTTAGGGTCTAGATCTGATAGGCACTTTGCACTTTTAGCTTCTTCGGGAAATGACAAGAGGCCATCTTTGGCACATTCCTTTTCCTCAACATTGTAACCCCTTTTACAAAAAGCAGTGAAATTCGCTAGTTTTCCCTTTTGAGCCTAACAGCCTTTCTTTCATAAAAAACCTCTTCAGGGACACCCTCCCTTGCCAGTCTGTGCTATTTGCTTAACTACGTCATGACCTGATCCTGCAAAGCGTATGTAGGCAACCTGAAAAAATTAGGTGCGGTCGCAATTAGGGTGATCATTCCCCAACTCTCCCCAAGCAGAGTCCCTTCTCCCCAAAAAGAGACACCTCACCAACTCTCCTCCCAAAGTCATTACCCAAGCAAAAATCCTCCCCACGTCCCTCAGCGGAGTCGAGTCATGCAAAATTTCCATCAAAGGAAAACACAAAATAGAAGTTGAAACATTCTCAAAGTCAGAAACTCCCCGTAAAGACAGCCCCTCTGGATTTTCTCATCAAGCGGAATCCAAACCTTCTTACTTCCCTAGCAAGGTCGACACCAAAGTATACAGAATTTTCATCCAAGGAAATCCCAAAATAAAAGTCGAAACATTTCCAAGAGTCAGAGACTCCCTCACCGGGTTTCATCCCCAGCAGAATCAACTTCTCCTCCATCCCCATTGAAACCAAAATGAACCCCGAGCAGAGACAATCTCTCTCTCCCCATCAGAGACCCCTTCTCTCCGTATTCCCCCAGCGGAATCACCCCCTCCCCAGTGGAATCAAACTCTCTCACGAACGGAGAAAAATCCCTAGAAGAGCCAACCTCTATCAAAGAGACATGCCCCTGTGGAGCGAAAAAAAAACTCCAAGGGAGTGCAAATCAACAATCCCTCAGGGTGTTCTTAACTTCGGTCCCCTAGCCTACGCTTTTTCCTACTCTAAAGTCCTTCTAAGTCCCCTAGAAACGACGAGTGCAAGTGCAGTATCACATCCACGTCCCCCAGCGGAAATATCATACCTCTATTCCCCATAGGAACGCCACTCAGGGCAATGATGGGAGAAGACCTATTTTTCCAAGCAAAAAGCAGGCTTTCCCAGCCAATTGCAGGCATGAGTGAAAACCAAAAATGGCCTCATTGTGCAAAAATTACACGACTCCCAGACATAGTCTTGTGACTATGGGCAAAAAAGGGAAAAAATCCATCAGCTTCGCAGGCATGAGGAAAACCGGCAACGGCCTCATCGCTCAAAAATTATGCGAACTTCATGACTTGGTCATTAGAAGGGTAAAAAAATGGAGAAAAAGTTGAAAACCAGTTTAGCAACATTATCCGGCAGTAATCAGGCTCAACATACTCCCCAATTATCCCCTGCAATCAGTCTCTCTCAACGGTCTTGTATCACCAACAGAGATTCTAACAGGGCACATCCCCCAGCAGATGATTAACATCCTAAGCATTCCCCAGCAAAGAATCCTTCGGAAGGCACCTCCCCTAACAGGTGTACAAAAAATGGAAAATTCTCAACACACCTCAAATCCTCCAGCAGTGGTCCACAGCAGAAGTCCACTCCTCGACAGAGCCCCAATGGCAAGCAAGATCCAAACCACCAGTGGATTCCCAGTAGAAATCTCTGACGGCTCACAACAATATTCTTCCCCAGTAGGAGTTCAAAAGCATGTCAGATAAGCTTCTCCCAAGAACAGGCCATCAACATACCACCGCATCCAGACAAGCCTGTCCATCCCTAGCAGTGTCTGGCTCTAAATCATACTCCTCTCTCTGAAGGAGAATAACGGTTCAAATCCCTAATCTAGGCAATTTACTAGCAAATCTAAAAGGCTAACTAAGCATTTTGTTGAAACTAAAATCTTTGCAAAAAAGTTTCTTACGCTTTCTAAAAGATTTTAAAAAACGAACTGTTGGTACTAAAATCCGTTTGTACCAGCCTACACTAAGCAGCCCCGGCAAGCCAGCAGAGGAAGCTAACGCTGCGCATCTCCGCCATCTCCGAATCACCACAGAAAGCATTTCCGTCTTTATTCCTGCATGACAACATAGCATCATATCCACATAATCAAGTTTCAGTCCACCTTGGGCAACTCCACTTCTCCAGGCATTATGCCTCGAAACCTTTGTGACACCCCATGTGTCCTTGATATCCTGTTTGTACCTTTACAGTGTACACCACTTGCATGTCCCCCTCTCGTGACACCCCCGGGTGTCCTCGACATCCTAGTTCTCCGTGATAATCTCATCACACCACAGTCTCACTAGCCTGTCCACCTTTGTGAAACCCCCATGTGTCCTTGACATCCCAGTGTTCCATGACAATCTCATCACACCGCAGTCTCACTAACCTATCTCCTTTGTGACACCTCGTGTGTCCTCTACATCCTGGTGCTTCGTGACAATCTCGTCACACCGCAGTCTCACTAGCCTATCCCCTTTGTGACACCTCATGTACCTCAAACATCTTGGTGCTCTGTGACAACCTCGTCACACCGCAGTCTCACTAGTATACCCTTTTAACACCCTGTGTGTTCTTGACACCTCATTTGTCCTCGGTCCAGCTCGATTAATCCGCCCTAGGAGATACCGTTCCAAACAAACATTCCCCACTGAGCACCTCCGGGCCATGCCAGTTCCTGTATCCATAATCTTCTCCAGCTACTCGCTACATCCTAGCAGTAGCCCTAATCACTTCACACGCTTTCACCACATGCACTTTGCGCACCATGTTCCACTTCCCTAAACCCAATCTCGGTGTAAAAATCGGATGATTCTAGTCTTTGTTGTTCAAATCACCAATCACAACATTCTCTAACAAAGAGGGGTAGCTGTAACACCCAATTTTTACACCCCTAGTTAACCATAGTTAAGTCCCTTAACCATGGTTAATCCCCCAGTCAAGACCCCTAACTTGAAAGTATGCCTCTTTTTAATTTTAGAAAAACAGTTCTTGGGGGGCATACATCGAATCCCAAGATCTGACTAAGATTCTAATTGATTTTATTCAATGAAGGTAGGAATAACATTCACCTTTGCGACTTTGAAATTGTTAAGTCAAATTCACGTTAGAATAGTACTCGCAAAACTTCACAAGTGTCAAGTCTCCTGTCGATTCACACGAACCTTCTTTTTTCTTTAAAGCTTTCTCTAATGGAAGCTAATGGCCCTTCTAAATTTCCATGCTCTTTTATCTTTTCTTCTTTTCTTTGATCCAAGAACCTTTCTTGATCAAACAAGAACCAATCTTGATCTCCAAAGAACTTGTTCTTGATCATCAAGATCAAAAACCAAACAAAAAGGAAGAAGGGGAAGGGTCTCGTACACCCTCAAAGGGGGAGAGGGCTAAACGTAAACTTGAGGAGAGGGAGAGAAGAAAAAATTCTGGAAAATTATATTATTTAAAGGGCTGGGTATCCAATCCTTTGTATAAGTTCCCTCTTGGTAGCTTGAATTGTAATCCAATTATAATTCATTAACCTTATCCTAATCCAATTAGGATTCCTCAATAGTTTCCTTTATTGATTATTCTCCTAATCCAATTAGGATTAATCTTAAAAGAAACTAACCTTATCCATTAGTAACTAATCTTATCCTTATCCAATAAGGAATCTTGAATTAGTAACTAACTAATGGAATCCCTAACAATTAGGGAATCTTTAATTAGTAACTAACTAACTAACCTTATCTAATAAGGATATTAGTTATTAGAAACTAATTAAAATAATAACAATTATTCTTCCTCCTTGAAGTGGGTGTCCCACCCTAGGTGGGTCCCACTCCACACGCCTAAAGGGTTTCCAAAACCCTCTTGGTCACTTGAATTATTCTTTTATAATAATTCTCAATGGGTCCTACCCATTTGGTTTTTCACATCCAATGTGATTCCACCTTTTAGAGCTTCACTATACCATATAGTGATTACTTAAAGAAATTAATTAATTTAATTAATAATTAAATTAAATACTTTAAGAAGGTCCTTGTGTGTGAGATCTAAAGGGATCTCCTATTTCCAGTTATGGGACCAAGTACTCAACCTTTTGGTTAAAGCATTGTTATTAGGAAACACCTTTCCTACACTCCATTAGGATTATAGAATTTTATCCATATCCCTGGACTTCCACCAATCACAATTAATGTCCATTAACACAATGTGATTAACCTCCAGAAAATAGAGAATTGCTTGTAAGTACCATCTCACAATATATTTACAAATAAATCTTTGCACATTCCGATATCACTTGTAAGCTTCCGGGATTTGAACAATTCCACTGTCTTAGTCCCTAGCTTATGAATAGAACTCTTTCTCATGATTACTTTTCATTGAACTGAACCTCCAAAACACTTTTGAAGAAACATTAGAAAAGAACTGACATATATATTTATATATACTTTTCCATATTAAAAATATCAACTTCGATAAAAACCATTTTACCGAAAAGCACCAGTACTGGATTTAACAGTTCAGTTCACAAAGTATCACCTTGATATCATTATCTCCAATTAAGGAGTTGTGGATTCCTTATTGAGTGTTTACACACTTCTCCAAATATTGTGTACATGACCCAATGTACCCGGAGTTAGTCCTGTGTATTGGACATTGCCGATTGGCACATCAAAACCATATAGACAGATGTCTGAGAAGATGTTAACTTTCAGGTCTAAGGACAATTTGTCAAATGGATAACCCTAATACAATCTGACAGTGTATTCCATAGGGTATCCACTAGTGACCCCGTTCAGTATTATGTACTTGCTACATATACTCACATGTTAGTCAAGAGTCACCACTCTCTGTGAATGAATTTCATCACACTATCTCATAGAACTACACATGTGCAAGCCATGATGAAGTACAGCGCCCAACCAGTTCTCTAGAGGCTTCGAACAATATTAGGTTTATAAGGAACCGAAAAATCATATCTCCTCGCAACCTTTGCATGATTTTCCTACAATGTTACCTATAGAACTTTATGTCATCATCATATGAGACAGTAATTAATATAAATACCCTTTATAGTTGGTTGTGTGAATATGATGTTTGTCTAATCAACATAGAAAAGTCTCTTATTGGCTTTCAAGGGCATATATGTCCAACAATCTCCCACTTGCACTCTAAGCCAATTAGATGTAATGTCCATCTTCTCAGTAATGTTTCTCAAACACCAGCTGAAGCATAAATTAATATGTATGGGTCTGTCATGTCTGCTTTACCACAAATATTGTAGTGATGCAATAACACTTGCAACTCTTGCAAATTTATTATCATAAACCACTGTCTTAAAAGACTAAACAAAAATGATACTGTCCAATAGTCATTTTCAGATGTTAACATGCTTGTGCTTTACCATTGTACAACGCTCCGAACTAATCTGACCAATATCTTATCACATCAACATGTGATAAATATCCGAGCTAGTACAAGTATACTTTCTCAAGATATCATATATCTAAGAGAAACAAATTCCATCCCATAAAGGTAGAAACTCTTTTCTTGAAATCTTACTTGCACAAAAACATGAGTGTTATTGGGAGAATAACAATATCGTTTTCTTTTTGTCTCTAAATCATTTAGGACTAAGAAAACATGTTGTAAAAGTTTTTGTCCTTCATTGCATAATTGCTATATCAAATCTAAGAGAAGAATAATATTCATACTTCATTCACAATGAAAAGAATATTATCTTTACATAGAGTCAGGAAAGTAATTATACTCCCACTAACCAATTTGCACACAAATGATACTTTTATTCTTAGATGAAAATCAAATAGTTTGATTACTTCATCAGAATAAAAGTTAGTCCATCTACAGATTCTAGGATCTGTGGGTTCTAGTGTACTATTTAGGTATAGTGAGAGTAGAGAGTTGATCTCTATCAATTCTCATAGTTATTGGTCTATTGGGCTTCCGCTTCTAGAACAATTCTAGATTCAGTTTCTCTACTAGGAAACTTGTATTCCTGTTTACAAATATCTTTTGTTATCCAGGAATAGAGACTAAATGTCTCTAATGCGAATCCCAAGCTCATCTTCTATCAAATCATATCCAATATAATTTGATTTCACAACACCATCATGCTATGGTTTGTTCTAGGAATTATCTGAGACAAGATGTAATGAGAGTAAATTATGAAATTTCTATTAAGAGGTATTTTTCTCAATCATGGAAGACTTACCTAGCTGTTTCTTTATTTCAATACGGAATTCCTTGAACTTTTCAAAGAAGGTGAAATAAAGTTAGCCACCTTTTAATGGAAGATTCATATGGTTACGCTCATCAAACTTTTGTCCAATTCTCAAGTAGAAGTTTTATCCACTCAGATTTCTCCTTCTCCTTAACAAACATGCAACTATTGCACTTATGCAAGATCATACCAAGCATTAGGAGCTGGAGGTTCCAATAATTAAGTTGGACTTGATGAGTATACAAGCTGGATAATCCTTCCAAAGGTTTGTCCTGTATCCAATGACCAATTGCTTCACCATGAAGCACAGTCCTTATACTTTCATTTCTTCTCAGAAGAACCTTTGTCCATATTACTAGAATACCTTTCCAATGGAAAATCTTGGATTTCTTCCCTTTGCATAAATGCTCGGGATTTGAAAAATCCAATTATTTTGAACATTTTTGCAAGAAGCATTGAACTCTTCAAAGGTTCTTAGCCATATGCAACATGTGGGATTTCAGACAATCTGATTTCCTACTTGTTCAACATAACCATATTAAAGGACTCCGGGAGTTTGTCGAGGATCATATCCTCTAATCCCATAAATTTATTTCAATTTATCTGAGCACCAAGAATTGGGATTTATGAATCCAATGATCTCTATCATATTCTTTGTGATTGGGTTTCCCTAGTCAACTTGGTATCTACTTGTCCTTTTATATATAGTAAACTGCCTAGCAGCCCTATTGTATTCTGTAAACATCTTAAATGACATTTACCATTAGTAGTAAGAACTTGGATAATTCTTTAGATAGTAAGCACAAACTTGAGATTCTTTTTCCATTCCAAACACTTTGAATTGGTCAAGAGATTCTCATTAAAGTCTTGGTAAGGTGGTTATAGAATGACATGACAATTAAAACTTACATTATAATTTCACACATTATAATATCATTAGATCAGGGCTTTTAATCTTTGATGATATTGTTCACCATTCAATCAAATTTCATTGACCCCTCAATCTATAAAATTAGGAAATATGCTACTTCATATTTCTGATGAGCATTGGGTGCCTTATAATACACATGCAATCTTTCATTTTAGGATAGTACCACACATGCACTACAAGGTGGATAGTAACTATCCATCACTGAGCATCTCATGCATAACTCCTTATGTAAATCAGTGATTCCCAATTTTCTTGCGACCTCCAAGGACAGCATGACTGTCACTGTTTCAGCCGTCATATTCCTTAATTAAGTGAAACCCATCATTCTGGTTCGTCATATGATCAAGTAGAGCTGTGCCCCCATTTTAGTTGACACTCCATATCAGGCCATACACAAACCTATCTACTATAGAAATAAGGCTCTAGGAGTTTAATTCAGACTGAATTTTGTAAATACCTTTTGGCAAGACAAGACTTAGGCTAATTAATTCACAGTCTTATTGATAATGGAAGGTCATAGGGTAATACTATCCTGTAGGATAAATTAGCCCATTTAATTCACTTAATATTTTTCTTGAGGGAAAACAGAATATTATGAACAAATTATATATCTAATGCATATATCAAAAGCATTCACAATATTTATCATTGTATCACATGTATAGAACAATATACAAAATCATCACATGATAATAAATCAAATTTCTATTTAATTAGATCAAACTAATTCCAATGAACTCCCACTAGCCCTAGAAATCTTAATGGATCTAATCCAAGGGTACAAAGGTCATTTTTAACATCAGTGAGCTTTAAATGGTTCATACATCCATATGATGGACCATTGGTCATACCAAGCACCATGATCCCAAAATAACAATTATAAAGTGTCCATGTGCATCACTAAAGCCCATAAGTCAAAATGGACTATATTACCCTTTAATTCTCTACGAATTAATTTCAGCACATTAGGGTTCACCAACCCTAAGTCTAAAAGAAATTATGGGAGTCTTTAAACAACTCTCTAAGACCTCTACTAAGGTCTATAAGTGTCACTCAAGCACTTCCCATAATCGTGAATATTGTTAGCTTACAACTATACCAATTAAGGCACAATTATCTTATAATCATGCAAGTAACATATTCCACGTAAAAATTTCAACATGGACTACATGCATCACGTCCAAAAGGGCTATAATAATGTGTTTTATTTAAACACAAACTTTTTATGTTTCAACAAGACACATATTGTGGGGTTTGATCCAATTATCCAAAATTTGCACAAAAAACGATAATCACATTATTACAAGGGTTATGGACTTTTCTAAGCAACTAAAAGTTATAACAAATCATCACATGAAATACATAATATATCCGTACAATGGGTCCACATGATCATGCTATCTTAGAAATCCTTCAACTACTCTTGTAGGACGCCTTCTAAGATTTATTCTCCATGCGATCACCATCATCTTCTATCTTCAATATAATTTCTCCATAGAGAAAAACCAGCAACTCCTAATACTAAGATTACATCATATTCAAAATAAGAAACCTTGAGAAACCACCCAAAATAGGGTCCTCAAGGGAAGTACAACTCATAAGAAGAAAGAGAAGAGAATAGAGAGAGAAGGCATGATTATGGAACCCATCCACCATTTAACAAGAATATATATTAACAATTCATCAACTATGAATAATAACATGGCATGAAAAATTACTTAGAAAGTCCATAACCTCAACAAGGGTTTTGTTAACCTTAAGGAAACTCTTTCCCATATGGTTAAGACCTCTATTAACATTTAATAGATAAACCCTAGAGCAAAGAAAGCAAGCATGTTAAGAATGAATTCTTACGGATTTCAGATCATCATTAAAAGAAAACAATTTTCCTTTAATGCTTGGAAAGTCATTAAGAGAAACAATTTCTCTAAACTTTAATCTAACCCTAAATATTATCTTCACATTCCTCAATTGATAAACAAATAGAAAACACCATATTAAATTAGGCTAGGCTAGGGATCTAATCCCTTCAATATTATTTTGATCTAATAATTATTAAAAGACCAAAATAAAAATCAGCAAAATGCTAATTTTTAATATCACCTTATATTGATTCCAAAAATAAATTCAAAATCAATAATAAGTGAATTCAAAATTTTCCATAATGGCCAACTGCTTTAGGGATTATTTGATTTAACAATTAAATAAAATAATACTCTAAACAATAGTATTAAATACCCATAAAATAATTGATCACTATCAATTAAAATTCACTTGAGATAAAACGTTGTATCTCAACCAATGGCATTTATGTCAAGTCTCCTGTCGATTCACACGAACCTTCTTTTTTCTTTAAAGCTTTCTCTAATGGAAGCTAATGGCCCTTCCAAATTTTAATGCTCTTTTATCTTTTCTTCTTTTCTTTGATCCAAGAACCTTTCTTGATCAAACAAGATCCAATCTTGATCTCCAAAGAACTTGTTCTTGATCATCAAGATCAAAAACCAAACAAAAAGGAAGAAGGGGAAGGGTGACCGTACACCCTCAAAGGGGGAGAGGGCTGGGCGTAAACTTGAGGAGAGGGAGAGAAGAAAAAATTCTGGAGAATTATATTATTTAAAGGGCTGGGTATCCAATCCTTTATATAAGTTCCCTCTTGGTTGCTTAAATTGTAATCCAATTATAATTCATTAACCTTATCCTAATCCAATTAGGATTCCTCAATAGTTTCCTTTATTGATTATTCTCCTAATCCAATTAGGATTAATCTTAAAAGAAACTAACCTTATCCATTAGTAACTAATCTTATCCTTATCCAATAAAGAATCTTGAATTAGTAACTAGCTAATGGAATCCCTAACAATTAGGGAATCTTTAATTAGTAACTAACTAACTAACTAACTAACCTTATCTAATAAGGATATTAGTTATTAGAAACTAATTAAAATAATAACAATTATTATTCCTCCTTGAAGTGGGCGTCCCACCCTAGGTGGGTCCCACTCTACACGCCTAAAGGGTTTCCAAAACCCTCTTGGTCACTTGAATTATTCTTTTCTAATAATTCCCAATGGGTCCTACCCATTTGGTTTTTCACATCCAATGTGACTCCACCTTTTAGAGCTTCACTATACCATATAGTGATTACTTAGAGAAATTAATTTAATTAATAATTAAATTAAATACTTTAAGAAGGTCCTTGTGTGTGGGATCTAAATGGATTTCCTATTTCCGGTCATGGGACCAAGTACTCAACCTTTTGGTTAAAGCATTGTTATTAGGAAACACCTTTCCTATACTCCATTAGGATTATAGAATTTTATCTATATCCCTGGACTTCCACCAATCACAATTAATGTCCATTAACACAATGTGATTAACCTCCAGAAAATAGAGAACTGCTTGTAAGTACCATCTCACAATATATTTACAAATAAATCTTTGCACATTCCGATATCACTTGTAAGCTTCCGGGATTTGAACAATTCCACTGTCTTAGTCCCTTGCTTATGAATAGATTTCTTTCTCATGATTACTTTTCATTGAACTGAAGCTCCAAAACACTTTTGAAGAAACATTAGAAAAGAACTGACATATATATTTATATATACTTTTCCATATTAAAAATATCAACTTCGATAAAAACCATTTTACCAAAAAGCACCAGTACTGGATTTAACAGTTCAGTTCAACAAGTATCACCTTGATATCATTATCTCCAATTAAGGAGTTGTGGATTCCTTATTGAGTGTTTACACACCTCTCCAAACATTGTGTACATGACCCAATGTACCCGGAGTTAGTCCTGAGTATTGGACATTGCCGATTGGCACATCAAAGCCATATAGACAGATGTCTGAGAAGATGTTAACCTCTCAATCTAAGGACAATTTGTCAAATGGATAACCCTAATACAATCTGACAGTGTATTCCATAGGGTATCCACTAGTGACCCCATCAGTATTATGTACTTGCTACATATACTCATATGTTAGTCAAGAGTCACCACTCTCTGTGAATGAGATTCATCACACTATCTCATAGAACTACACATGTGCAAGCCATGATGAAGTACGGCGCCCAACCAGTTCTCTAGAGCCTTCGAACAATATTAGGTTTACAAGGAACCGGAAAATCATATCTCCTCGCAACCTTTGCATGATTTTCCTACAATGTTACCTATAGAACTTTATGTCATCATCATATGAGACAGTAACGAATATAAATACCCTTTATAGTTGGTTGTGTGAATATGATGCTTGTCTAATCAACATAGAAAAGTCTCTTATTGGCTTTCGAGGGCATATATGTCCAACATAACCCAAGGAAAAACCTAGCCTAGCCCAAACCTAGCCCTAGCCTAGCCCTAGCCTAGCCCTAACCTAAACCAAGCCTAGCCTAGCCTAGTACAAAGCCCTAGTAAGCCCTAGGCCCTTAGGGCTTAAGCCCTAGGACCCCAAAACCCTCAAACTCGGTTTCGGCCTTAGCAAGGGCCCAGTAAAATTCAAAAACCCCACTCAAGTGCACATGCATGCCTAGGCCGAAGTTCGGTTGGACAAAACCCAATAGTGTCAACACTGGGATTACAAACAATTCTTTTTCAAATTTTTTGGAATATCGGCAATCCCATTGCCGACACCCTGGTTTTTTCCAGTTTGCAACACGCCACCCCCTATGCCAGGCACGCCTACACCACCACTCCTCTCACCTGCAGCTCCCTCTCCGGCCACTGTAGCATCTCCCAACCTCTATACAAATCCCCTTGGTGTCCCCAATGGGGTCCTCAATAAATACAGACCACCCCCCACCTTCAAAATCATCCAAAAAAACCCCATATCCGAAGCCCTGCTCCAAATTCTGAAGGCCCCAGCTCGCCCTCAGACCCTTAGACCACCTCCAGTAGGTCCAATCCAAGCCTCAGCAACCTCCCATCCCCTACAACGGCGCCACCAGGCTCCACCACCGCGTGCAGCATCGCCCCTGGCCACGAATCTGTCCAGGAGCGAAGCAGAAGGGTAGGGCTTCCCCCTACCAACTTTATTTGGTGTTTCGTAATCCTTTGTGAGCCCCTAGTCCATTCCAGGGGACATTTTCTTTCATCTTGTAGGTACAAACCCACTATGGGGGTCCTTCCCACCTCAGTCATGGTGTGGAAGACCCTCCTTAAGGGTATAGCAGCATTCCAGGAGGCCTTAGAGGTTCTAGGGGTTCCCTTCACCATAAGGGAGCCCCTGGTTCCAGCCCCATAGCCACCCCGTGAGGGGATTGCGAGTTCTAAAAAAATCAGGGGTGTCGGCAATCTCAGTGCCGACACCCTGAAAGTGTTCTACCTCGAGGGCTGTGGACCCAACCTGGTAACCCCCTGAGCCAAACCAAGGCAGGAATAGGTCCCTTATGACCTCCCCTACAACTTCTATAAAGACCACTTAACCCGTAGATGAGCCTAACCAAGTTAAAACCCACAAAACTTGGAACTGTCCAGGGTGTCAGCAATCACACTGCCGACACCTATCATTTTATGTGTCAGTGCGAGCAAGAAACTTTGGCCCACTGTGGAGCCCACACCAAGCTACCCCCGAGGCCCAAATCAGGCCTTAAAAAAAAATATAGTGAACCTCAAATCAAGGTTTGAGTTGAGAACTCACAAAGTCGAGGGGATGAATAGGTTTTCCTATAAGTCTATCAACCCTTTTTATCATTTTAACAATTAAGTTATTTAGTTAAGGGATGATAAAATTTAAGTGTGGAGTAAGGAAAACCAAGCAAACCACAACACAAGGATTTTTACGTGAAAACCCTTCCGGGAAAAACCATGGGAACTAGTCCAACCATGAGAATCCACTAAGACAAAGTAAACAATGACTTACACGACTCGAACTTGACCCCTTCGGACTCGACACCTCGATCCTTCAGTTCATAGTCCTCCACGCCTCAAAAAGTCACCACATACTCTAAAGTCCCGTGATCAACCGCAGCCGCTTGTACTTCTCTTTGTGTCTCAAAAATAGTCCACGATCTTCCGATCGATCTCCGTCAATGACGGCTTCGGAATCCACCGTTCAAATCACTCTACCACAATCCTTCTTGGATCTATCTCCTTTAGAAAGGCTCCGAGATACTCCGGCCAAGGTGTTCTATCCAGAACGGGTTGATGGTTTAATAAGAATCATCACCTAGATGGACTCCTTCAATGCACCAGTCCAAACAAGCAAAAGTGGAACTTTTGGCTTGCAAACTCTAGGTTAAAAGGATTAACAAAAGGGGAGGAGAGCACCAATTTCCACAGGTTTTATAACCTTTGGAGGAACTTAAAAACCATCTCCACACACTCCCTAAGTTGTACTCCACAAAGTGGAAGGGTTCTATATATAAAGGGAATCAAAAACGGTGTTTAGAAGTTGCTAAAATAAGATAAAAACCAAAGAAGGAAACCAAATAATCATTTTAGCAAAACCCCCATATCAGGGTCGACCCATGGGGTACATTCGGTCGACCAAAAAATACACCTTCGGTTGACCAAAAGGGCCCTTTGGGTCGACCCTCAAAAAACCTACTTGCTGTCCAATTTCCCCATACAGTTTTTTGGTTATTCAGGGTCGACCCAAAACGCCCAGGGTCGATCCTGAGCCTAAAACCAATTATAAAATATCATTTTCAGCTCTTGGTCCCTTCATAAAAGTTGTATCTCTTTTTGATGCAGTCGATTTGACATATTATAGAGCAAAATCTGAGCTACGGTTTGTGAGATATGCCTAAAACAAGAAACCTTGGTTTTTTGAAAATATTTCAGATTTTAAAACAAGTTTTGCACTGTTTATCTCATCACCTAGGGTTTAAAACTTCATTTAAAGATCTCGGTCCCTTCATGAAATTTGTATCTATTTTTAGCACGGTCGATTTGACATATTATAGAGTAAAATATAAATTACGGTTTGGGAGATATGTGCAAAACAAGCAAACTTGGTTTTTTGAAAAAATTTCAGCATTGTTAACTGGTTTTGCACTACTTATCTCATCACCTAGAGTCCGTATGATTAGACTAGAACACTTTTACCACCTAAGGCATCATGTTAGGATCATTCTAGGTAAAATCTCACCTATGGTCACATGATATCTAGGTCACATACCATCCTATGAAAGAAATGATCATCCGAGTGGATCAAATGATTCTTCAACGCGCTTCAACTTCACTTATCGTGGATGCTTGACGGCAATGACACAAGAACCACTCCTAGACACCTAGACTCACTTTTTTTGACACCGGAATATGCCAATACAAAAACATGGACTTTACAACCTCCCCCTTTGGCAATTCCATTGCAAAACCAAACTGAAGTACATGACTTGACACAAACTCACCCAAACACATCAAAACGGTGAATTAGGACATTACATGACTCCAACACTCTTAGATGACATCAATCGACAAATCATCTTAATTTAAGACACTTAAGATCTTACCAAGAAAAATCAGTCTGCTATAACCTTGTACCTGCACATGCTCAAAAATAAAATACCCAATGAAGCATGTGTGGAATATGAAAATTAGTAATCACAAGTGAAGCAAGGAATGTACTAATGAGAGAAATACTACCCTAACATTCTCCCCCTCTTTGGCACAATTGCCAAAGGAAGGCAGGAAGCCAATATTCAAAAAAAATATACTAATTTAACAAAAGTGAAATATCAAGGCAACCACAGTACAACCAATCAAAATAGACAATGAGAGACTAAAAACCGGGGAACGAGATAGAAATATAAAGCACAAACGCCCCCTCAACACTCAAGCACAGAACTCCCCCTCAACAACTCACCCTGATCTTCTCCCCCTAAGATCAAGGATACCACCAAAAATATGGCACCTATGCTAGAAAGGCCCATGCCAAAAGAAAGAAACACACACAAAAAATATTACAAAAAAATATCATGTGCCACACAACCATGCATCAAAATCATTCCAAGCAGTAGTAATTTAAAATTAAAAATCCAATCAAGAACATGATTAGTTAGTCCGACTAAGGATACTCATCTAACTAAATCTCATGGAATGCTAAAGCATAGCCAATTCACTTAGACACATTTAGTGAACAGTTCAAAAGTGAAGCATTATGTGTGGTGGTGGTCTGACAAGACACTAGATCAAGGTATCTTTCCTTTTCCAAGGGTATGACATTAACCACTAACGGGACTCCTGAAGACACAAATCTCAGAATTCAAACCTAGTTAGATCCAGACATGCTGAATTTTTTACATTTTAGTGCTCCTGTATCCATTTTATTTGACTCATTAGTTTTCTTTTATTTTTGGACAAATACCTCCAAACATTGTAAGATTTCTTTTGATGATCTTTATCTGATCATATCTTTTCATGCAATGATGGCTTTCACACTATCTAGCTAGGTAGTCCTGACTATTAGCAGTAGGGGCTTTCACTCTAGTGACCCAGATAGATACCTACTGTCCGCCTAGGTAGCCATTTCATATTGTTTGCATCCAATAGTGACTTTCACACTATCCCAGTAGGTACCCCTTTTCATTGCAACAAATTAAGCTCATGGAGGATACACAAAATGGGGATGACTAACAAATATGGTCATTCTAGATTGGTCATCCAAGGTCACACTTAAGGGATAAGTCATACACCTACAAATTGGAAAATAGACCTCTCAATATAATCAGTCAGAGTACATGTGAAATTTGTAAAGCATACACACATGAATAAGTCTCTAACTGTTCAAGATAAAATCGGTCTAATTTTCAGCCTAACCAAGAGACTATGAAGGTGATATATCCTCAATCAGCAATAAACTCATGTTCAACCCTGGACAAGTATGAAAATAAAGATCACACAAGGAATGCAGATCATGCAACTCAAGCAAGGGCAACATGAAAAAATTCTTTTTGGATTTTATGATTTTTCAATGTTTTTGGATTTTTCAAAATAAAGAAAACAGAAAAACATACCAAAGCAAATAAACACTAGTAAAAAGAAAGACTACTTGTATACACAAATAGCATAGCACTAGGACACGATAAGACACTAACAGCACACCCTAGGCTATGACAGGTATGGGTTAAGTGAAGCCCTTCAAGTCTTCCTTTCTCACCCAAACGGTTTTAGAAGTTTAATTGACCATTTGGTCTCTAACCGTTTCAGTTGAGGTAGGTATGACCTTTTGCCTCTTCCTCCTGTTCCTCATTTTCCAGGATTGAGTCCTAGAATTATGGTGGGCATTCTGGTTCTCCCTGTTACCTCCTCTATATCTAGCATGAGTAGTGTCATGACCATGCCACTGTCTAGAGTTGTGAGCAATTTTCATCACATCTTCACACAAACTCCTAGACTTCTCCACTAGGACCTCAACTATCCTTCGAAGATTCAAATTAAAGTTGTGTTGGTTCCTTGAACCATGATTGGGTATTCTTCGAAGTTTAGGACATTGAGGCTTCATATGGCCCTTCACTCCACAGCTATGACATGTAGGAATGAATTTTTGAGTAGAAGGGTCTTTCCCTTTACCAGGAGGGCGCCTTTTAGCACCAGGCTCATTGTTCGAGGTGGATGGAGTTCTCTTCTCATCTCCACACCTCTGATTTTGCTCAAGATCGGCCAACTTGATTTCAAAACTTGTCTTTTTATCAAGACAAACATGCAAATCATATTCAAGAAGCTGAGTCTTGGCAAGGAGGGAAGCCTTCTCTTCCTCAAGCTGTGACACAAGAGCTCTCAACCCCGAAGCCACTTGGTCTAAGGCATCTTTTTCCATTTCAATAGATTTGATTTTTTTAGACACGAAAAACTGAACCTTTTTTAGCTTTATGCATTCTTAAAATAGTTCATTGTAGGCTGCCTTAAGCTCTCCCTCAGAATCTGAGTCATTCTGACTCTCTTCATCCTCCTCACCATCACTACATTGTTGGTTACTCACAGCATTTGAAGAAGATTTCTCAATCCCAGATAAGGATGTAGTGAAGGCTACATAACCCCTAGTCTCCTCAGAAGAAGAACTATCTGATTCCTCAGATTCAGATTCACTATCATCCCTTGCCTTGCCCTTAAAACTTTTCTTATTAGAGCACTCAGTGGCAATATGGTCGTAGCCTTGGCATTTATAGCATTGAACACCATGTGATTTCTTGTCCACACTTTTAAAATATTTCTTGTTTTCAAAGTGCTTGGTCCTGGGCTTTTCAATGGATTTTTGTCCTTTCGGATTAAATCTCTTATTAAGTTTTAAAAATTTTCTAAATTTCTGTGCAAATAAAGCCAACTCTTCTTCTTCCTCCTTAGAGTCACTATCTTAACTATCTATGGATTCCTTGACGGACTTCAAGGCAATGGATTTAGGTTTCTTAGATGGGTTCAGATTTAACTCATAGGTTTGGAGAGAACCAACCAACTCTTCAAGTTTGAGAGCATCAACATTTTTGCTCTCCTTAATGGCGGTAACCTTAGATCGAAATCTCTCAGGTAGAGATCTCAAAATTATCCTAACAATTTTAGACTCTGGAATTCTTTCCCCTAGATTGAAGCTAGAATTGACAATGTCACTCAGATTGGCATAAAAATTATCAAAAGTTTCATTATCATCCATCATCAACTTTTCAAACTTAGAGGTCAACAATTGAAGTTTGGAGATCTTGACAGTTGTAGTCCCTTCATGGGTGATTTGAAGAATGTCCAATGCCTCCTTCGAAGTGTCACATGTAGAAATACGTTAAAATTCTTCGAGTGTGCCAGCAGCGAAGATTGCATTTAGACCCTTACTGTTCCATCTACAACTCTCAAGCTCTACATTGGTCCATTCAGAAGAAGGTTTAGGGATGGTCTGATTATTTATGGTCTTTGCTGGATGGGTCCAACCTTGTTCAAAGGAGAACCATACTCTCTCATCTAGGGATTTCGGAAACGCTCTCATTCGAGCTTTCCAATAGGCATAATTATTCCCATAAAAAAATTGAGGACAAGAGATGGATCCTCCCTCTCTTTGGAGATTCATATTCACCGAAAATAATGACACAGGATCACACTAACAATTTAGTGAACCTGCTCTGATACCAATCGAAAAATAAATCAATACAGTGAACCTCAAATCAAGGTTTGATTTGAGAACTCACAAAGTCGAGGGGATGAATAGGTTTTCCTATAAGTCTATCAACCCTTTTTAGGATTTTAACAATTAAGTTATTTAGTTAAGGGATGATAAAATTTAAGTGCGGAATAAGAAAAACCATGCAAACCATAACACAAGGATTTTTACGTGGAAACCCTTTCAGGAAAAACCACGGGACCTAGTTCAGCAATGAGAATCCACTAAGACAAAGTAAACAAGAACTTACAAGACTCGAACTTGACTCCTTCGGACTCGACACCTCGATCCATCAGTTCATAGTCCTCCACGCCTTGAAAATTCACCACGAACTCTCAAGTCCTGTGATCAATCGCAACCACTTGTACTTCTCTTTGTGTCTCGAAAATAGTCCACGATCTTCCGATCGATCTCCGTCAATGACGGCTTCGGAATCCACCGACCAAATCACTCTACCACAATCCTTCTCGGATCTATCTCCTTCGGAAAGGCTCCAAGATACTCCGGCCAAGGAGTTCTATCCAGAACGGGTTGATCGTTTGATAAGAATCATCACCTAGATGGACTCCTTCAATGCACAAGTCCAAACAAGCAAAAGTTGAACTTTTGGCTTGCAAACTCTAGGTTAAAAGCATTAACAAAAGGGGAGGAGAGCACCAATTTCCACAGGTTTTATAACCTCTGGAGGAACTTAAAAACCCTCTCCACACACTCCCTAAGTTGTACTCCACGAAGTGGAAGGGTTTTATATATAAAGGGAATCAAAAATGGTGTTTAGAAGTTGCTAAAATAAGTTAAAAAGCAAAGAAGGAAACCAAAGAATCGTTTTAGCAAAACCCCCCATATCAGGGTCGACCCATGGGGTACATTCAGGCGACCAAAAATACACCTTTGGTCGACCAAAAGGTCCCTTTGGGTCGACCCTCAAAAAACCTACTTGCTATCCAATTTCCCCATACAGTTTTTTGGCTATTCAGGGTCGACCCTGAGGCTAAAAATGATTTTTTTAAAAAAAATTTAGCTCTTAGTCTCTTCACAAACGTTGTATCTCTTTTCGACACGGTCGATTTGGCATATTACAAAGCAAATTCTGAGTTACGGTTTGTGAGATATACCCAAAACAAGCAACCTTGGTTTTTTGAAAAAATTTCAGATTTTAAAACAAGTTTTGCACGGTTTATCTCATCACCTAGAGTTTAAAACTTTGTTTTCCGATCTCAGTCACCTCATGAAAGTTGTAGCTATTTTTGACACGGTCGATTTGACATATTATAAAGTAAAATATAAGCTACGGTTTAGGAGATATGTACGAAACAAGCAACCTTAGTTTTTTGAAAAAAATTCAGCATTGTTAACTTGTTTTGCACTACTTATCTCATCACCTAGAGTCCGTATGATTAGACTAGGACACTTTTACCACCTAAGGCATCATGTTAGGATCATTCTAGGTCAAATTCCACCTATGGTCATATGGTATCTAGGTCACTTACCATCCTATGAAGGAAATGATCATCCGAGTGGATCAAGCGATTCTTCAACGCGCTTCAACTTCACTTATCGTGGATGCTTGACGCCAATAACACAAGAACCACTCCTAGACACCTAGACTCACTTGTTTTGACACCGGAATATGCCAATACAAAAACATGGACTTTACAATCTCCCCCTTTGGCAATTCCATGGCCAAACCAAACTGAAGTATATGACTTGACACAAACTCACCCAAACACATCAAAACGGTGAATTAGGACATTACATGACTCCAACACTCTTAGATGACATCAATCGACAAATCATCTTAATTTAAGACACTTAAGATCTTGCCAAGAAAAATCAGTATGCTGCAACCTTGCACCTGCACATGCTCAAAAATAAAATACCCAATGAAGCATGTGTGGAATATGAAAATAAGTAATCACAGGTGAAGCAAGGAATGTACTGAACGAGGAAAATACTACCCTAACATTCTCTCCCATTTTTGGCACAATTGCCAAAGGAAGGCAGGAAGCCAATATTCAAAAAAAATATACCAATTTAACAAAAGTGAAATATCAAGGCAACCACAGTACAACCAATCAAAATAGACAATGAGAGACTAAAAACCGGGGAACGAGATAGAAATATAAAGCACAAACGCCCCCTCAACAACTCAATCACAGAACTCCCCCTCAACAACTCACCCTGATCTTCTCCCCCTAAGATCAAGGATACCACCAAAAATATGGCACCTATGCTAGAAAGGCCCATGCCAAAAGAAAGAAACACACACAAAAAATATTACAAAAAAATATCATGTGCCACACAACCATGCATCAAAAGCATTCCAAGCAGTTGTAATTTAAAATTAAAAATCCAATCAAGAACAAGATTAGTTAGTCCGACTGAGGATACTCATCTAACTAAATCTCATGGAATGCTAAAGCATAGCCAATTCACTTAGACACATTTAGTGAACAATTCAAAAGTGAAGCATTATGTGTGGTGGTGGTCTGACAAGATACTAGATCAAGGTTTCTTTCCCTTTCCAAGGGTATGACATTAACCACTAAGGGGACTCCTGAAGACACAAATCTTAGAAGTCAAACCTAGTTAGATCCAGATATGCTAATTTTTTTACATTTTCGTGCTCCTGTATCCATTTTATTTGACTCATTAGTTTTCTTTTATTTTTGGTCAAATACCTCCAAACTTTGTAAGATTTCTTTTGATGATCTTTATCTGATCATATCTTTTCATGCAATGATGGCTTTCACACTATCTAGGTAGGTACTCCTGGCTATTAGCAGTAGGGGCTTTCACTCTAGTGACCCAGATAAATACCTACTGTCCACCTAGATAGCCATTCATAGTGTTTGCATCCAATAGTGACTTTCACACTATCCCAGTAGGTACCCCTTTTCATTGCAACAAATTAAGCTCATAGAGGATACACAAAATGGGGATGACTAACAAATATGGTCATTCTAGATTGGTCATCCAAAGTCACACTTAAGGGATAAGTCATACACCTACAAATTGGAAAATAGACCTCTCAATATAATCAGTCAGAGTACATGTGAAATTTGTAAAGCATACACACATGAATAAGTCTCTAACTGTTCAAGATAAAATCGGTCTAATTTTCAGCCTAACCAAGAGACTATGAAGGTGATATATCCTCAATCAGCAATAAACTCATATTCAACCCTGGACAAGTATGGAAATAAAGATCACACAAGGAATGCAGATCATGCAACTCAAGCAAGGGCAACATGAAAAAAATTCTTTTTGGATTTTATTATTTTTCAATGTTTTTGGATTTTTCAAAATAAAGAAAACAGAAAAACATACCAAAGCAAATAAACACTAGTAAAAAGAAAGACTACTTTTATACACAAATAGCATAGCACTAGGACATGATAAGACACTAACAGCACACCCTAGGCTATGACAGGTATGGGCTAAGTGAAGCCCTTCAGGTCTTCCTTTCGCACCCAAACGGTTTTAGAAGTTTGATTGACCCTTTGGTCTCTAATCATTTCAGTTGAGGTAGGTATGACCTTTTGCCTCTTCCTCCTGTTCCTCCTTTTTCCAGGATTGGGTCCTAGAATTATGGTGGGCATTCTAGTTCTCCCTGTTACCTCCTCTATATCTAGCATGAGGAGTGTCATGACGATGCCACTTTCTAGAGTTGTGAGCAATTTTCATCACATCATCACACAAACTCCTAGACTTCTCCACTACGACCTCAACTCTCCTTTGAAGATTTCCATTAAAGTTGTGTTGGTTCCTTGAACCATGATTGGGTATTCTTCGAAGTTTAGGACATTGAGGCTTCATATGACCCTTCTCTCCACAGTTATGACATGTAGGAATGAATTTCTGAGTAAAAGGGTCTTTCTCTTTAGTAGGAGGGCGCCTTTTAGCACCAGGCTCAGTGTTCGAGGTGGTTGGAGTTCCCTTCTCATCTCCACACCTCTGATTTTGCTCAAGATCAGCCAACTTGATTTCAAGACTTGTCTTTTTATCAAGACAAACATGCAAATCATATTCAAGAAGCTGAGTCTTGGCAAGGAGGGAAGCCTTCTCTTCCTCAAGCTGTGACACAAGAGCTCTAAACCCTTAAGCCACTTGGTCTAAGGCATCTTTTTTCATTTCAATTGATTTGATCTTTTTAGACATGGAAAACTGAACCTTTTTCAGCTTTAGGCATTCTTAAAATAGTTCATTATAGGCTGCCTTAAGCTCTCCATCAGAAACTAAGTCATTCTGACTCTCTTCATCCTCCTCACCATCACTACATTGTTGGTTACTCACAGCATTTGAAGAAGATTTCTCAATCCCATATAACGATGCAGTGAAGGCCACATAACCCCCTAGTCTCATCAGAAGAAGAACTATCTGATTCCTCAGATTCAGATTCAGATTCACTATCATCCCTTGCCTTGCCCTTAAATCTTTTCTTATTAGAGCACTCAGTGGCAATATGACCGTAGCCTTGGCATTTATAGCATTGAACACCTTGGGATTTCTTGTCCACACTTTTGAAATATTTCTTGTTTTCAAAGTGCTTGGACCTAGGCTTTTCAAGTGATTTTTGTCCTTTCGGATTAAATCTCTTATTAATTTTTAAAAATTTTCTAAATTTCTGTGCAAATAAAGCCAACTCTTCTTCTTCCTCCTTAGAGTCACTATCTGAACTATCTATGGATTCCTTGACGGACTTCAAGGCAATGGATTTTGGTTTCTTAGATGGGTTCAGATTTAACTCATAGGTTTGGAGAGAACCAACCAACTCTTCAAGTTTGAGAGCATCAACATTTTTGCTCTCCTCAATGGTGGTAACCTTAGATCGAAATCTCTCAGGTAGAGATCTCAAAATTTTCCCAACAATTTTGGATTCTGGAATTCTTTCCCCTAGATTGAAGCTAGAATTGACAATGTCACTTAGATTGGCATAAAAATTATCAAAAGTTTCATTATCTTCCATCATCAACTTTTCAAACTTAGAGGTCAACAATTGAAGTTTGGAGATCTTGACAGTTGTAGTCCCTTCATGGGTGATTTGAAGAATGTCTCATGCCTCCTTCGAAGTGTCACATGTAGAAATACGTTAAAATTCTTCGAGTCTGCCTGTAGCGAAGATTGAATTTAGACCCTTACTGTTCCATCTACAACTCTCAAGCTCTACATTGGTCCATTCAAAAGAAGGTTTAGGGATGGTCATGTTATTTATGTTCTTTATTGGATTGGTCCAACCTTGTTCAAAGGAGAACCATACTCTCTCATCTAGGGATTTTAGAAACGCTCTCATTCAAGCTTTCCAATAGGCATAATTATTCCCGTCAAACAATTGAGGACAAGAGATGGATCCTCCCTCTCTTTGGAGATTCATATTCACCGAAAATAATGAGACAGGATCACACTAACAATTTAGTGAACCTGCTCTGATACCAATTGAAAAATAAATAAATAAATACAGTGAACCTCAAATCAAGGTTTGAGTTGAGAACTCACAAAGTCGAGGGGATGAATAGGTTTTCCTATAAGTCTATCAACCCTTTTTATGATTTTAACAATTAAGTTAATTAGTTAAGGGATGATAAAATTTATGTGCGGAAAAATACAAACCAAGCAAACCACAACACAAAGATTTTTACGTGGAAACCCTTCCGGGAAAAACCACGGGACCTACTCCAGCCATGAGAATCCACTAAGACAAAGTAAACAAGAACTTACAAGACTCGAACTTGACTCCTTTGAACTCGACACATCGATCCTTTAGTTCATAGTCCTGCACGCCTCGAAAAGTCACCACGTACTCTCAAGTCCTGTGATCAACCGCAGCCGCTTGTACTTCTCTTTGTGTCTCAAAAATAGTCTACGATCTTCCGATCGATCTCCGTCAATGACGGCTTTGGAATCCACCGACTAAATCACTCTACCACAATCCTTCTCGGATCAATCTCCTTCAGAAAGGCTCCGGGATACTCCAACCAAGGTGTTCTATCCAGAACAGGTTGATGGTTTGATAAGAATCATCACCTAGATGGACTTCTTCAATGCACAAGTCCAAACAAGCAAAAGTGGAACTTTGGGCTTGCAAACTCTAGGTTAAAAGCATTAACAAAAGGGGAGGAGAGGTCCAATTTCCAGAGGTTTTATAATCTCTGGAGGAACTTAAAAACCCTCTCTACACACTCCCTAAGTTGTACTCCACGAAGTGGAAGGGTTCAATATACAAAGGGAATCAGAAACGGAGTTTAGAAGTTGCTAAAATAAGTTAAAAACCAAATAAGGAAACCAAAGAATCGTTTTAGCAAAACCCCCCATATCAGGGTCGACCTATAGCCCCCCGGACTTTTTCATCTTTAATGAATGGCACTCTCGTAGCTAATTGGCCATTTTTGTAGTCTAATTAATAAATAAGGGAGAAATCGGAAATTCCGAAACGTTAAAAATGTTTGTTTTCGAAAGACGGATCCAACGCAAGTTGAATCGTCGAAATCCGACGAGCGAGTCAAAAGATATGGTCAAAACAGTCCAGACATACAGAGCACCGATCGCTCGGTCCAATCAGCGATTGATCGGTCCATAACCGATCGATCGGTAGCTATCGTACGGTCAGAAATTTTGTATGGGGAAATTTTCCAGAGAGTTAGTTTTTGACCGGTCGATCGGTCATAAACACCGATCGCTCGGTAGGCAACCGATCGATCGGTCATAACCACCGATCGCTCGGTCTTCGTGTTTTTCAGAATTTTCATTAAGGGCTTTTTCATCTTTTGGGGGTTAGACCCTTTCTCCTTAAGGCTTGCCCGAGCCTTAGGGCATCATTCACTATACTTAGAGAGATTTGGGAGATAAGAAAGAAGAGAAAAGGGTTTCCTAAACCTAGGTTACTTTTGGAGAAGAAATCAAAGGGGTGAAGACCCTAGATCGTCCCCAAGCACGTTTTCTTCAAGATTTCAACTCAAGCTCGGGTGGGGTGCATTCTCAAAGCTAGGGCAGCCCTCACTCACGTTTTTGAAAGGGATTTCTTCCCCAACTCAAGCTTCTTTCAAGCAAAGGCTTCATCTTTCAAGTTGGAGCTTCAATCAAGGTCCCTACCAAAGATCAAGCCTTGATTCAAGGTTAGTACACCTACTAACTTCCCCTAACAATAACCTAGTTTTTCTATGAACTATATGATTTTGCTACTATGTATTTCTCCCTTATGAAATGTATCATATTCACTAAATATAAACAAGGTGAGGAAAATGGTGTGGATGCATGGATGAGAGGTTGATTGAGGCGATGGGATGCCGAATGTATGGTGTATGAATGTGTGGTGTGAAGAATGGAAAATGGAGGATGGGCATTTTACCAATAATGAACATACCTTGATTTTTGGATGGAAAGTAGGCACTAAAAAGAAGAAGATGAACCATTAAGGAACCTTGCATGTTATGTGTTTGACAAAATGCCTAAACTAGGAATAAATGACATCAATGAAGAAAATGAAAGTAGGCCTTATGCATGTATTCTTATGAATGATGAACTATTCAAATGCCAAGTAGATTACTCAAATTCCTATATGGTTATACTGTGGATTGAATTGCTATACACTACTCTTCATGTCATATTGTCATCATGATATTACAAGTGCTACACACACCACGCATGCATGCATGAAACTGGGTTTTCCAAGATTGTATTTGTATATGATGAATCAAGAACATGACAAGGAGGTTGGTAGCCCAAGGAAGGGTGCTAGCCTCTGGCTCACAATTGAAATGAGAAATGGAACAAGAACATGACAAGGAGGTTGGTAGCCCAAGGAAGGGTGCTAGCTTCTAGCTCACAAGTGAAATGAATCAAGAACATGACAAGGAGGTTGGTAGCCCAAGGAAGGGTGCTAGCCTCTGGCTCACAAGTGAAATGAATCAAGAACATGACAAGGAGGTTGGTAGCCCAAGGAAGGGTGCTAGCCTCTGGCTCACAAGAGAAATGGAACAAGAACATGACAAGGAGGTTGGTAGCCTAAGGAAGGGTGCTAGCCTCTGGCTCACAAGTATACAAGTCAAGAACAAATCAAGACATGAAATACAAGACAAGACACGACACACATACATGATTTGACCGAGACACGAAAAAGGTTTCCGAGACATGAGTTTTACCGAGGTTTTTGCATTCATACACGCATGTCAAGATATGGCTATGTATCTTATGCTTTCACTATTGCTTTAAATTAATATCTTGTATTGCTCACTGTTGTTATGCTTTCGCTATTGTTATGGTTAGCTAGTAGTTTGTACTCGCTGAGTATTCCATGCTCAGCCGTACTTTTATGTCGGCAGGTACTGTGGATGTCCTCGACCCCGAGCCTTGGGTCGAGGAGGAGTATGTAGAGGAGAGGGAGCCACCTATCCCATGGCAGTCTCTGGAGGATGGGGACTTGGATGTGTGGCCATACCTCGACCACTGTTGAGAGGAGAGGGTTAGAGAGTTCCTTTTGTATTTTGATAGGTGGGCATGTCCACCTTTACTTTGATTGTATTTGGTATAGGTTAACTTGGAATACTATTTGGAGTTATAGAAGAAAAGAAAAAGTTGGCTTATGCTTCCGCACTTATGTTTAGTTTCCGCGCTCTGATTATCATTGTATTATATTATGTTTAGCCTCTTGCATTACAGGATGGTTTGGCAGGTACACGTAGTCACCTCTAAAGTATCCCTTAACTCCTAGGGGGTATTTTGGGGCGCGACACGACCCATGGGGCACATTCGGGCGACTAAAAATACACCTTCGGTCAACCAAAAGGTCCCTTTGGGTCGACCCTCAAAAAACCTACTTGCTGTCCAATTTCCCCATACAATTTTTTGGCTATTCAGGGTCGACCCAAAACACCCAGGGTCAACCCTGAGGCTAAAAACGATTTTAAAAAATCATTTTTAGCTCTCAGTCTCTTCATGAAATTTTTAGCTCTTTTCAACTCGGTCGATTTGACATATTATAGAGCAAAATCTGAGTTAGGGTTTGTGAGATATACCCAAAACAATTAACCTTGGTTTTTTGAAAAAATTTCAGATTTTAAAACAAGTTTTGCACTGTTTATCTCATCACCTAGGGTTTAAAACTTTGTTTTCAGATCTCGGTCCCTTCATGAAAGTTATATCTATTTTCGACACAGTCGATTTGACATATTATAGAGTAAAATACAAGCTACGGTTTGGGAGATATGTGCAAAACAAGAAACCTTGGTTTTTTTTCAAAATGTCAGCATTGTTAACTTGTTTTGCACTACTTATCTCATCACCTAGAGTCCGTATGATTAGACTATGACACTTTTACCACCTAAGGCATCATGTTAAGATCATTCTAGGTCAAATCCCACCTATGGTCACATGGTATCTAGGTCACTTACCATCCTATGAAGGAAATGATAATCTGAGTGGATCAAGCGATTCTTCAACACGATTCAACTTCACTTGTGGTGAATGCTTGACAACAATGACACAAGAACCACTCCTAGGCTAGACTCACTTGTTTTGGCACCGGAATATGCCAATACAAAAACATGGACTTTACAAGGCCCATTGTCTTCCTCTCATCCCAGGCTTCAAAAAAGTATATTGTGGGCCCCATAACTCACTATAGAACCAAAGTTACAGATACTCAAAAATGGTGAAAAATCACTGCTATTGTCGACATTCCCATTGCCGACAATATGTTAGTTTGGATTTTGGGACCTATACAGTGGGCCCACAGGACATGGGGACCTTCCATTGGACCTTACTTGACCCCTACGGTCCACCCCGACCCTGACCAAGCCTTCTCAAGAGTTAATCATGGTTAACTCAACCATGATTAAGAGTTAACCATGATTAACTCACCAAACCAATTTGGGAAAATCTGAAAAATTCCTAAAAAATCTCAAAAATTCTAAAATATCATAAAATATCATTTTTTGGGTCATGCTCATTGCCTAACCATGATTAGATGAGCTTAACCATGGTTACCACTTGCCTAACCTTGGTTAAGCCCATCTAGACCTTGGTTAATTCTCAAAAATCATGAAAATTTTAAGAGGGCAAGAAAATATGCAAAACATGGCTTTACCTTGGTTATCTGGACTAACCATGGTTAAAACTCATGTTTAACCATGGTTAGCCCATTTAACTTGGGCAATTTTGGGAACAACCCCTAAAATCCATAATGCAAACTTGGACCTTCATTCTAGACCTATCGGGCCAATCCAAGCCTATTTGGCTTAACCCTAGGCCTATCAAGCCGATCCAAGCCTACCGGGCTTAATCCTAGGCCTACCGGGCCGACCCAAGCCCACCAGGCTTAACCCTTGGCCTACCGGGCCGATCCAAGCCTACAGGGCTTAACCCTAGACCTACCATGCCGATCCCTAGCCTGCTGGGCTCACCCTTGGCCTATTGGGCCCAGCTTCGGCCTACCGGGCCGAACCCTAGCCTACCGGGCCAATCCCTAGCCTGTCGGGCTCACCCTTAGCCTATCTGGCCCAATCTCGGCTTACCGAGCTGACCCCTAGTCTACCGGACTACCTCTCGGCCTACCGGACCTAAGCCTATCGGGCTTCAACCTTGACCTATCGGGCCTACCCAACATAACCAAGCACTTGACCAACCCGGTCAACTCAACCCTAGTCTACCGAACTAGACCCTAAGCCACCCTTGGTGCACACACAACACTCCCCCTAGCCTCGACACGGACTCATGTGCCAGAACTACGCTCGGTCTGATCTCACCCCAATGTGAGTACTTAGGCAGCCCAACTCGGGCCCGACCCTAGTTTAGCTTTTCCCTTTTTTGGGTTAGTATAAACTAAATCAAAGGCATTTGATTAACAACTTGATCTTAACTATTTTGAACCTAATAAGTAGGGAACCGTTGTAAAACGGAAGTGCCAGGGTGCCTAACACCTTCCCCGGGCTTAACCGAACCACTTACCTAGATCTCTGAACAGGCCAAGACCTTATCCATTGAATGGGACTTATCCCTACCGAATAAATAAGTGGCGACTCTAAACATAAAATTAACTGACCACATCGCCAGGACAGCATTCCTCCCTTGTGTGCGGGGATCGAAATCCTTGTTCACAAAAAAGATTCATTCTTCTGTTCGATTTGCCAAAAACTGGAGCACAAGGTTGAAGATTGCAAAAAAGTGAATCGCAAAATTGGTTCATTAGAGATGGCGATGGAGAAAAGAAGGGTAGAGATCTCTTCTAATCCTCATGTAGAAGGAATAGACCAAGGAGTTCAGCAAGGCCCTATCAATGGGGAAGTCCAGAATGAGAAACCAAAAGAATATACTAAGGTCTGGGTTGTTAAATCCTTCGGGGAAGGAGATTCCTGAAAAAAGCTATTCTATCGGAGGGTTCCTCAAAAGGGAAAATGGAGAAGGAGAACTTAGAGATGTTGAGCAGTAATACAGAAGCAGTGACTGAAATAGTCATTAAAGAAGCTACAAGTCTTTCCAATAAGGAGGTGATGGATACAGAAGTTCCATCAGAGCTTGATGGAGGTCAGGAACATATGATAGGGCTAGCTGGCTCTCGGCTTTCTGTCAATAGGGATGATACTCCCCTTGCTATCACTAAAATTACAAGTGATAATTGGATTTTAGGGAAAAAGGCGGTTAGTCTAACTCTAATCTTGGTTCTCGAGGAACAGGATGTCCTTAAGGATAAGCCAATTCCAACAAGAGGAAATAACCCATTGGATTCCAACGAAGGAACCAGGGATAGAACTAATATAGTTGAAATCATGAAGATTGGGAGAGAGGAAGGTGGAAGAAAGTATTATGATTCTGGGGAAGGTATCAAATTGTGAACTATTGAGGGGGAGGCACCTTATGCTGTGGACCATCAAAGTATGTTGATGTCCCTTATTTCGGCCATCCTGAATAGGGTGTTCCTATCTAAGGATGATTTTGCTCCGAAGATAATCTTGGATCGAGAAGAGGGGTGTTATTCAAAGCTTAAAGGGTATAGAGGAGTATCAAAGGATAAAGAGGAAGAGTTTATTCAAGAGTGCAAAGAAGTTTCTCTAAGGGTTTCAGAATCTATATGGTGGAAGACCTCTAAGGATGCTGGTAGAGAGGAAGATAACCTCGATCATCCCTTTAGTTTTATCACCAAAGGTCACTAGATCAATGGCTAGAGCTGGAATTCGTGGAGACGACTATTCTATTATCCATGAATAAATCGCTAATATGGAATATCAGAGGCGTGGGTAACTCTAATTCCCGCAATAGACTTAAGTCAATTATTGCTGAAATGAAGACTTCAATTATAGCAATCTTGGATCCAAACAAAGATCTAAATTTCTTAGAGATGTGCAATAAAAAATTTGGACTAGCTAATTTCACAGCAAATGAAAACTTGTCTAGTCGCATTTGGGTAATGTGGAATGATGATATCTCTATTATCCAAATTCATAAATCTCCTCAGTGCATTACTGTTAATCTTTCTTTCCTAGACTCAACTCCAATTTGTTTCTCCTTTATTTATTCTAGTTGTCACATAATTGTTAGAAGGGACCTCAAGGAGGAGCAGAAAATTCTAAGCAGTGATAGTTCCACTCCTTGGATTATTGGAGGAGATTTCAATGTTATTCATAGTGTTGATGAAAAGAAAGGCAGTAGAGTTCCGGGTTTAGCTACAATAGATGATTTCAACTCTATGATTAGTACTTGGGTTTGATTGATGGTGAGTATATTGGCAACATATTTATGTGGTGTAATGATCGCAATGGGTCTCATTGCATTTGGGCTAGGTTGGATAGAGTTCTCTACAATTCTGCATGGGAGAATAATTTAATCCAAACTTCTATATCTCACCTTTCGAGGAGCACCTCAGATCATGCTCCATTCCTTATTTTATCCAACCCTAGCTCTGACTCAATCTGTCTCTCCTAGTTCTGCGAAACTCTACCGTGAGAATTTTAGCAAATGACCAATCATTGATGAGCGTAAAATTGTGATTTCTGATTTTGGTGAGTATCATCTTGCCAATATCATCTGAGATCGTCATTGGGACTCAGGAGGGTCTCCTTAATCTTTTCAGTCTAGTTCCTGTTAATTTAATTTGTGAATTTTATTCCAACATTTATAAAGTTGAGCTACCTTCCTCGTCATTCAAATCTCATGCTCTTGGTCATCAAGTCACGATGAATCCCGATGGTATTGCCAAATATCTTGATTGTCCTCGAGTTCCAAGTGCATACTATCCATATGGGTATAAGGATGATGAAGAAAAAGACCCTTTGGATAGTATTGCTTCCTTTTTGTGTGGTTCTCCAACATCCTGGATAGGGTGTTCCTTGTCTGTGACTCTTCTTACTAAGGAAGCTCGCCTTCTTCACATGGTGATGAGTGCCAACATCCATCTGAAGGTTCATACCCCTTAAGTTCATGAAGACCGTGCTCGATTCCTATACAGTTGATGCATGGAGATGGGATTAACTCTATAGCACATATCATTGATTTGACACTCCGAGTTCATAGCTCCAATACTTCCTTGGGTCCACTGTCTTTTGGATTCCTTCTCTCATAGTTATTGGGGATTCAAGGCATTCAAGCTTCTCTTGGTGATGACTTTCGAAAGCCTACAAGCTCAATCAACAAGAAGTCTCTTTCCAGTAGTATTGCTCATGTAGCAGCCCGGGATGATGATGATGATGCTTAGCATGCGGGTCCTTCTCAGCCGAGTACTACCATGGATGACCTTGTGGGGATGATGACTGCTATGTCGATGGATTTTCGCAGTCATGTTGACTCTTTTACAGAGTTCCTTGGTCAGTTTGACTCATTCACTACTGAGGTCTGAGGTCAAATTGGCTCTCTTGATGTTGTTGTCCTTGGAGTTCAGCGCGACGTTCTTGATTTCCAGAACCTCTATGAGTCGAACTTGACCTCAGATGATGATGCTTAGAGTCTATCTCAGGATGCTCCATTGTTTTTTTTTGTTGGGTTATGGAGCGTAGTCATGTTTTAGTCAGCTTTATTGGTTTTTGTTTTTGGATTTGGATATGTACTTGACTGTGATGATGGATGATGATGTTTTTATTTTGGATATTTTCATTTTATGCAATGTGCTCCTCTGTTACTCTGATTATATTTATGGATGCATATTTTTATCTCATGTATTGATCATTCTTATGTTCAATGATGTGTTATTGTGATGCTTTAATTTTCGTATCGATGCATGTTTCTCTCTCAACTAGCTATGTTCCGCCTTTGGCAATTCGTGCCAAAAAGGGGGAGATCTTGTGAACTCACAGTCACATACACATGTTATATATGTCTGCTGTTATTTTTTTTCTTCTTCTCCATGCTACACGGGCGTTTTTGTTTTAGCATGTGCAGATTACAAGTTACAGACAACATAATGCATGACAAGTTCATAAGTTCAGTCATATGTCATTGTCATGTATTTTATTTTTGAGTCATGTAAAGTTACAATCTCTCCATTTTTTAATCGATTGGGAGAGTCCATATCTTGTATGTTCATCAGTTGTTTTGACACGGAATTGCCAAATGGGTAGATTGCAAATCCTAATTTGTCTTGGCTAATTCCGAGATTAAAAAGTAGGTCTAGAGGGTTACTCCAACTTGTCATGATTTGTGAAGAATGGTGAAGCCGAAGATTGAAGATTACTCCTACAAGCTTCGCTCACGGATCTGGGATGGTAAGTGACTTAGTGACCTCAATACCTATGTGGGAATTGACTTAGATCACATTTAAAGAACCTAGGTGATTAGTTTAGACTTAGGTAAAATCCACATGTAAAAAGAAGTGAAAAAATCAGGCTGGTAGGCAAACAGAGTGCATACCGGTCGACCGCCCATATGAGGGGTCGACCCCTAGCCTAGCGGTCAACCACTCCTCATAGTGGTCAACCACTCTTGTGGATTTTTTGTATGGGACTTTTTTCCAGAGTGTTGCACTTTGTCTGGTCAACCACTCATACCACCGGTCAACCACTAGTGGACCGATCGACCCCTCTTGAGCTGTGGTCGACCCCTGAATGTATTTTAAGTCTTCTAGTTGTATTACAACTCTTTAAAGACTATAAATAGACTCTAATAAGACCTAATTCGTGTGAAAGATATTGTTTTGTGAGAGTTGAGGCCAGAGAACTCTATCTAGGGTTTTCCATTGTTTTTGGTTGATCATCTTTGATCCCTCCTCTCACAATCTCTCTAGAGAATGCAAGAATAATTTAATATTCGTCAAGCTTGCATTGTGTATCTTAATGCAATTAAGATTCCTTTAGAGATTGGTTTTCTAAATTGATTCAACATACCCCAACACTCGTGGAATGTTATTGGCCGGTCTGATCCGTAGTTTTCTAGGAAGGAGATCGATCTTTGGAGATCGTGGATTGAGAAGCTTTTAGAAGAGTTGGCTGGTGAGGAACCGGAGCTGCTCCAAAACAGATCGAACCTGCTGGTTCGTGGACTTCAGGACGAAGATTTAGTACCGAGGAATGTTGTGTCATGTCCAGGTTGGGTAAGGTCTAAGTCTTGAACTCGATAACTTTCTCTTAGTGGATTTTGTGCTCGACTAGGTCTCGTGGTTTTTCCCAGAAGGGTTTCCACGTAAAATTCTCGTGTATTGGATTGTGATTGATTGTTTATTTCTCCTTAATTATCTTAATAAATTAAAATTGGTAGAAATCCTTAGGTAGACCTATTCACCCCCCTCTAGGTCAAAGAGATCATTGATCAAGGTAATTTCACTTTGAAACTCTTGTGTTTGTCAAACTTGATAAAGGGATAACATTCTCACCCACAGTGAAAGTTCAAAAAATATTTGAATTGTGCGATTGGGCTAAGCAATCCTTAACATCCAAACCCTAAGCTAAAATTCGATGTGGCATCCTTTTGCAACAGAAAGCAAGAGGCTTTTGGTATCCTATCCATGGTATAGACAAGAATTCGGATCCCTGGAAGCCCATGGGACCCACTTGCTACCGCTCCTATGTGAGCTACACCAAGGATAAAAAAATAGGGTAAATTACACTCACCTCCCTTGAGGTTTGGTGAAATTTCAAAAACCTCCCCTCTAGTTTCTGAAATTACACTGCCCTCCCCTCAACTTTGGTTATTGTAACAGATTCCCCCTTCCCTTAAGTTTACCGTTAATTTATGGATGGACTTTGATGTTGCCATCATTTAAACATTTTAAAATGTCTAAATTACCCTTTTTCAACACAAGGTTAGTTAATTCAATAAAAATAAATGATAATTGGTTTCTAACCAAGGTTAATAATATCAACTTAAGATTAATATATATTTCCAAAATCAAGTATATGTATATTTTTTTCTAAAAACCAATGTTAGATAGATGAACTCGGGTGAGTGAATCTTAACCATATGGGTATTAAAAGGGACACATGGCAACTTATAGAGATCCTTTAATTGAGGTTAAACATAATTAACATAAGGTTAATATTTTATTTTTTTCCTAGAAGCAAGTGAAAAAATTCGGTGAACCTCAAATCCGATGTTTGAGTTGAGAACTCATAAGTTCGAGGGGATGGTTAGGTTTCCCTACAATTCTATCTACCATTTTTATGATTTAACAATTAAGTTATTGATTAAAGGGATGATGAACTTAAATGTGTGGAAATAGAGAGCAAATGCAAACCATAATACAAGGATTTTTACGTGGAAACCCTTCTGGGAAAAACTACGGGGCCTAGTTCCACTAAGACAAAGTTAACAAGAACTTACAAGACTCGAACTTGACTCCTTCGGACTAGACATTACGATCCTTTAGTTCTTAGTCCTCCATGCCTTGAAAATTCATCACGTACTCACAAGTCCCATGATCAACCATAGCCGCTCGTACTTCTCTTTGTGTCTCGAAAACAGTCCACGATCTTCCAATCGATCTCCGTCAATGATGGCTTCGAATTCCACCGACCAAATCACACTACCACGATCCTTCTCGGATTGATCTCCTTCGTAAAGGCTTCGAAACACTCCGGCCAAGTTGTTCTATCCAAAACAAGTTGATGGTTTGATTAAAATCAACTCCTAGATGGATTCCATCAATGGACAAGTCCAAGCAAGCTATAATGGAGCTTTTGGCTTGCAAACTCTAGGATGGAAGCAACTAACAAAGGGGATAGAGAAAAATAAATCTCTGAGTTTCTATGAACTCTAGAGATCCTCCAAAGTGCTCTCCACATACTCCCTAAGTTCCAATTTTCGTATTGGAAGGGTTCAAGTTAAATAGGGAACTCAAAACAGTGTTTAGAAGTTGCTAAAAACCAAAAAGGCATTAAAAATGAAAATAGGAAGAACTCTCATATCAGGGTCGAGCCTGGGAGACACTTGGGTTGACCCAACCATGCACTTCAGTTGACCGAAGTGTCCTCCAGGTTCGACCTCCACTTTTCTTACTTTCTGATTTTTTATCCCATACAAAATGCTCCCTTATCAGGGTCGACCTTGAGGTGCTGACCAGATTTTAAAAATCCATTTTTAGCTCTTGCACCCTTCATAAAAGTTGTATCTCTTTTTGATGCAGTAGATTTGATATATTATGGAACAAAATCTGAGCTACGGTTTGGGAGATATGCCACCTACAAGCAACCTTGGTTTTTTGAGAAATTTCAGGATTTTAAACTTGTTTAGCACTACATATCTCAACACCTAGGGTCCATATGATTAGTCTAAAACAATGTCCACCTAAGGTATCATATTATGGTTAATCTAAGTCAATTCCCCACCTAAGGTAATATGGTATCTAGGTCACTTACCATCCTATGAGTGAACCGAAGGAAATGATCAACCGAGTCTTCAACCGGTCTACTTCGGTCTTCAACTTCACTTGTCGTGGATGCTTGAAGGCAATGACACAAGATACACATCTAGACTCACTTGTTTTGACACCGGAATAAGCCAACACATAAAACATGGACTTTACAGCAAGGTTAGATGGATTAATCCTAGGGGTATGTGAATCTTAAGCACAATTAGTGGGTGTTAAAAGGGACACGTGGCAGCTTGTAGACCCCCACTTAATTGTGGTTAAGCATAAACAACCTAAGGTTTTTTTTCTAAAAATCAAGGTTAAATGGATGAATCCTAGGGGTCAGTGAATTTTAACAACAGTTAGTGGGCGTTAAAGGGGACACGTGTCAGCTTGTAGAACTCCCTTTAATTGTGGTTAAGCATAAGCAACTTAAGGTTTTTTTTTCTAAGAACCAAGATTTGATGGATGAACCCTAGGGGTGAGTGAGATTTAACCATAGTTAGTGGGTGTCAAAAGGGACACGTGGCGGCTTATAGAGATCCTTTAACTTTTGTTAAACATAATTAACCTAAGATTAATATTTTTTATTTTATTTTCTTATAACCAATGTTAAATTAATGAATCCTAGGTGTAGAGACCTGAATCTTTTTCATGTATTTAATGCAAGTATTATGGGTATAATAGTCTTTGTGATGTTTTAATGCTTATGTATTTATATCTAATTAGTGTGGGATGATCAAGGCTTAATCAAAGTTGTAAAGAGAGAGATGCATTAACATACCCTCAACTTTAGGAAGCTCTAGTTCTGTCACTGTTTATTGGAATCGAGTGATTCTTAAACCATTAAAAATTTATTGGAACCCTCTTCGAGGTTCATATTTAATGTTTTTTCATATTTTGAGTCTAAGTTAAGTCAAAAGTAAGTTTTCCGATGTTTTGTCTGCTGAAATTCCATACCAGTCATCTTTAGATTCCTTTTATACCATTAAAAACTCAGAATTAGGATTTTTCTATTAGATACAAAGTTGTTCCCCTTTAAAATATGAATCCAACACCAGTTGAATTGTCAAAATCCGATGAACGAGTCAAAAGCTATGGTCAAAATACCAAAGTAAGGTAAAAATCAGTCGAAATCCGGAAAGGGGGCTGCGATCTATCGCAAACCAAGTGCGATCGATCGCAAATTAGTGTGATCTATCACAAAATTTTGCTATCGATCGCATTCAAGCAAGTTTGTTTTAGTTTTTTTCAGGTCTAAGTGCGATAGATCGCACCAAAGGTGCGATCGATCGCACTCACGCCCAGATTTCTCTAAAATTGCGTTTTTTTTTTTTTTAACTCTTGGGCCTATAAATAGGGGTTCTATTTCGAGGTTTTAGGTTCCTAAACCATTTCTAACCTAATTTGGCAAGGGAGAAGAGGAAACCTAGGGTTTTGAGAGAGAAATTTCTAGGAGAAGAATGAGATAGCTTGGAAATTGTAAGGAAATTTTGGAGATCTTCCCCAAATCATCTTGGGAGCGATTTGGATCCAAGGGAAGGATCCTTAAGGTCGATAAACTCTCTAACTCATCCCTATTAATGATGTTTGGTGAATATTTGCATGATAGAAATGATAAGAAATAGATATTTGGTATGTTTTTCTCAATCAAGTATGAATTAAGTTTATTAGAAATGGAAATGTGGTTTAATGCCATGAATAGATGGTATGGAGGATAGGAAACACAAAAGATGGGATGAATGTATGGATGTGGATTATGTTTGGGTTGTATGGATAGATTACGGTGTAGTGGAATGTGAAAAATGTGAAAGGGCACGGTATCCATAATTAACGCACTCATGGTGTTTGTTGAAATGTTTAAGAATGATGAATGCTAGTATGATGCTATTGATTATTAAGAAACTAAGTTAAATGAATATTATTGTTTTTCATGATAAATTAGGCCCTATTTACTTGTATGGTGATCGGCATCCGGGTAGGCCAATTCTTAAAGGAAAATCTTCCACGTTGGTTATTCTCTAACTAGGGAGATGTTGTCGCACCCCAAAATACCCCATAAGAGTTAAGGGATACTTTAGAGGTGACTGTTCGTACCTGTCAAACCATCATGTAATGAACAAGGCTAAGCATGATATAATACAACAATAATCAGAGTGCGGAAGCTAAACATAAGTGCGGAAACATGAACAACCTTTTTCTTTTTTATACACGGTCTGTATTCCAAGTAAGCAAATACAAAACATATCTAGTCAAAGGTGGACATGCCCACCTATCAAATATACCAAAATACAAAAAGACTATTGAGCCCACTATGCTCAACAGAAATCTAAATATGGCCAGACGTCTCGATCCCTATCCTCCTGCGACTGGATCAGGATAAAAGGCTCTCTCTCCTCAACGTACTCTTCCTCAACCCAAGGCTCGGGGTTGAGGGCTTCTTCGATACCTGCCAACATAAAAGTACGACTGAGTATGGAATACTCAGCGAGTACAAGCTACTAGCTAACAATGGCAATAACAAAGCACAACAGTAATAACCACAATACACAATAATCAATTCTAAGCAATGCTAGCAACATATGACATTTATAGCATTGAAAATGAAACAATATAAATATCTTGACATGCGTGCATGAATGCAAAAACTCCGGTAAAACTCATGTTTGGAAACCTGTTTCATGTCTCGGTCTTACTTGTGAAAATCATGCATGCGTGTCTTGTCTTATTTGGAATCACATGTCTTGCTTATTCCTGACTTGTTCTTGACTTGCTTGACTTGTATACTTGTGAGCCAGAGGCTAGCACCCGCACATCCCTGGGCTACCAACCTCCTTGACATTTCATTTTCTTGTGAGCCAGAGGCTAGCACCCTTCACTTAGGCTACCAACCTCCTTGACATGTACTTGTTTCCTTTTCTTGTGAGCCAGAGGCTAGCACCCTTCACTTGGGCTACCAACCTCCTTGACATGTACTAGCTTCATTTACTTGTGAGCCAGAGGCTAACACCCTTCACTTAGGCTACCAACCTCCTTGACATGTGCTTGTTTCCTTTTCTTGTGAGTCAGGTGTGACATATCCTAGGGATATGCCCTACCCTTGATATTCATGCTTGTTTATTTCATTCAATTACTTGTACTTGAAAACGTCGGTTCATGCATGCATGCATGTGTCGTGTGACAATATGTGAGCATAATGATGACATGACGAGATTGAGTGTAACATATAACAATTCGACAATTATAGGTACATGTGGAGTCTAGGAGACTCGTAAAGCATATTATTTTATTCCACATTTTGCACATACATTATAACAACACCTTGCATGCAACATTTGTTTAACCCTTTATTCATGTTTCCTTAATCTTACGTTTTTAACTCATTCATGCATTTTCTCCACATTTAATATATGACACTTCCATAGTCCTTTTATTCGAGTCTTTAGTTCATACATTTCCACAAACACATAGTGTGCGTTTATTATGCGTACTATACCCTTCCACCATTTTTCATCACACATAACACATAACATTCATACGGCATCCCATCACCTCACCCTTCATCCATTCTCACATCCCACACCATTTATTATCTTGTTCATTCTTGGGAAAGTTAGGGTATTGCAACAAGAAGGAGAAAATAGGGAAGATCAATACACTACATTCCAGAGAAAACTAGGTTATTGCTAAGTGAGTTAGTAGGGTGCACTAACCTTGAAAAAAAAGGAGGAAAATCCTTGTGAATGCCGTGGAAGACGCTGCCCTAGCTTGTAGAACGAGCTCCTCACGTGCTTTGCCTTGGATTTGAAGAATCCAAGCCTTTGGGGTGATCTTGAGTTTTCAAAACCCTTGATTTGATTCAAGATGATGCCCTAGGGTGAAAACCCCTTTCTCCTCTCTCCCTCTCTCTCAAAATATGATCTCTAAGGATTTATGAACCCTTATGGCTCGGGCAAGCCTTATAGGCAAGGGTAGAATGCCCCAAAAGATGAAAAAGCCCTTAATGAAATTTCTGCAAAACGCGAAAGATCGAGCGATCGGTGCTTAAGACCGAGCGATTGGTGCCCAACCGAGCAATCGGTGTTTTTGACCAAGTGATCTGTTGAAAGCACTCTCTCTGAAATTTTTCCTCATACAAAAAAGTTAACGAATCGACAGATACCGATCGATCGATTTTGGACCGATCGATCGCTAATGTGGACCGAGCGATCAGTTGTGGACCAATCGATCCTTAGCGATTGGTGTTCTGTAAATTTGAGTCTATTTTACTGTTTCGGTCATAACTTTTGATTCATTCGTCGAATTTTGACGATTCAACTTGCGTTGGATTCGTCATTCGAAAATGAACATTTCTAACATTTTAGAATTTCCTAATTCTTCTTTATTTATTAATTGGACCACGTGAAAGACCAATTGACTAAAACACTGTTCATTAAGTACGAAAAGTTCTGAGGCGCTACAGATGTAACCTAGCGGAGTTTCCTAACAGAAGATCGAAATCTAAGGGATGACTCATTTTAATTCCAATCACGACACTCAAGCACACATTCACTCGCATGATAAGTATTCAAGTCTCATGAGTTTCACTTGCTCACAAGCATGCATGCATTGGACACGAACATGTTATGAATTATGTCATGAAAGAATGATTCCCAGTTACAAAAATACCACTATATGCATTGTCGCAACTATGTTACAAAACACAATGAATTATGCGTTGCCAGGACAAAACACTATGATTATGCGTTATCAGGACAAACACACCATGAATCATGCATGTATGAGTCTATGCATATGTTAAGTTCAAGTTAATGAATAAGGGTTACACAAGTACACGAGTCAAGATGATATTATGACATGTTTTATGCTTCACACTCTGATTATGTCTATGTTACGTGAATCTATTATAATTAAGCATTGATAAACTAAGTTGTGATATTGTTATTGCTCATGTTATCTTATGTTGTTGTTAGTTTGTTTATCCACTGAGTATTTCATACCCAGTCGACCTGTCATTGTCTTCAGATCTAGGAGAGGAGCCTTGGACTGAGGAGGTTTACGCGGAAGACAAGGAAGAAAGTGAGCTTCCTGAGGGAGGAGCTAAGGAGTTAGATGGTTATCCTCATTACTAGTTAGTTGTTTCAGTTGTAGAGGAATCGTAATAAACCTTTTGTAATAGGCCTTTAGATGATGTTGCTTATTAGACTACTTTGCAGTTGATATCAAACTATTTTGTTTATGTTGGACAGATGACTGTTGTACAGGATGATTTAGTTTTATATAATCGGAATTTTATCATCCTCATTTTTGGAGACTCGTGTTAGTATGTCTTGTATGTCATAGATTTAAACAGGTTAAGGATGTGTGACGATTCCAAAGTCCTAATTTAGCCTTGTAGGATTTTGGGATCGTTACACTAGGGATGAGTGAATCTTAACCACAGTTAGTGGGTGATAAAAGGGACACATGGCGGCTTGTAGAGCCCTCTTTAAATTACGGTTAAGGATCACCAACCTAAGGTTATTTTTTCTCTAAAACTAGGGTTAGATGGATAAATCGTAGCCTGTAGTAAATCTTAATCATAGTTAGTGAGTATTAAAAGAGATACGTGGCGGCTTGGGAGTTTATGTTTTTCTTTGGTTGAGCTTTCAAACCGTAAAGACCATGTTTCCTCAATCAAGTAATAGAGGTAAAATGGGAAAAGGGTGGAAGGGCAGTGTAATTTCAAAAACTAGAGGAGAGGTTTCTGAAATTTTATCAAATCTCACGGGAGATGACTTTAATTTACCTTAAAACCATAAAAGTGTGCTTTCCTTAACCATAAAAGTGTGCTTTCCTTAACCAAGAGAGAATTCCAACACTCGCAGCTGTGAAAATCTACACTCTCCCTTGTGACACGAGTGAAGGGTCTCATCAAATGCCTATTCTACCTCGTAGACAAAACAGAGAGATAACTGGGCTCACTGTCACTAGATCTGTGGCTCCAGTACTGCAACACGTGTATCCATGGATGCGCATTACGCTCAGTGGCCTAGCACTGCTACTGTTAAAAAAAAAAATCGAAACAGGATTTTTAATTTTTGAGCAACCAAAGATGAACTTCATTGATCTATGTCTCCTACTTAAATAATCATTATAGTTGATAGGTATTTAAGGAGAGGCATGGACCAATAAAATCCGGATTTTAAAATCATTTCGTTTAGTAATGTTAACTACTTCCCTTAAGTTTTCGTACGAGTCAAACAAAAGTCAGGACAATAACAGAGGGGCAGACGTGGTGGTGGTCGTAGAGTCTAGTGTTAGTGTGGACCCCACTAAAAAAAACTTTACAGAGAGACTCAGACTCAGTGAGTGGGGAATCGTCGGCGGATAATCCGGCGCACAGGCCGGAGAGATCGGGAAACGGCACTCATCGGAAACCCTCGAAGGATTCAGATCGCCGGCCACGTTACGCACTCTGACTTTGTAGGGTTCCCTCCACCAATCCAATACAATTCTCTCGGGAAACCACGTACGTCGAAATTGGATTGGAAGATCGCACGTGTGGAAGGACCGCACGGAGGAATCATTCTGTTAAGAGTAAAGGTGGGAAGGGCAGGAGTGGCAGAGTTCGTGCGTGGGAATGCGGGCTCTCTCACTCTCCTCTCCTCTCCTTTATTTCAACACTCCCTTCCTCCACACTTCCCCCCATTTTAATTTTCTCTCTCTTTCTTCTTAATTCTCCTTTTCTTTTCTAAATTTCTCTTTGAATCCCTTCCTACTGTTCTAATTCTCTTTCCTGGAAATTCTAAATCTGATCCATCAACATGTTCTTCAATTTCTTGTATATGGAAGAAAGACATCACAATGATAAAGCAAGCAGAGATCGTCGCATGCTTTTCCACGGCTTTCTTGAACTTGGTACTCAGTTCGATTTCTCTCTCACTTGCAATGCAAAAGCAAATCTTAGTACCAAGTTCAAGAAAGCTGTGGGAAAACATGAAAGGGTTCTTTTTTTCTTCTTCTTCTTCTTCTTCTTCTTTACCAGATCTCATCTCCAAAAAGGTCAGAAGTCGCCTTTTCTCTCTCTGATTACAATTTACAGTTTCCTCTTTTTCATTGGAATATTTTTCTAGTCATAATTCCAGCTTGTAAAAGCTAGATCTGGCTTATATGATATAGCTAGAACAAGAACTGGATCTGGTTTTAATGTTTGCTAATGGTAGTAACTTTGTACATCTCCTTTCTGAGGAAATTGTAAAACTAGATCTTGAAGAGAAATAGTCAGAATAGCAATCTCATTCAAAAAGAATTGTATGTTTTATTATCTTCTTAACTGCACTTAATTTTAGCCATGGATCTGATCTAGAGTTGGAGAGAATTTTTGTATCCATATACTCATGACATGCAAATTAATCAAAATTTATATGCAACTATGCAAGGAAGCCTTGGCATTTGGATTTCTTATTTTCTTGGTTCTTTCTTTGTGCATTTCTTCATTACATCTCATGCAATTCTTCATATTATATTTGTTATTCTAATCTAAAATTGCCTAAATCTTCATGGAATTAAATTGGTTGTTTGTAGTTTGTTTATTCAATGACCAACTAACAACTCTTACTGTCAACATGTTCTTAAACCTTTCAGAGTATTTCTGATCATCTACGAGGTGGACCAGAAAATATAAGTCCATCATATGATTCCTCCAGTAATATTCTTTGTATTTTTTTTGGTAATGGAGACAAGGAAAGACTAGTCCCTTCGGATGTACACAATCACCCGCCTCATGACTAATACTCGAAAGGCTTAAAAACATATTGACAGTAAGAATTCTAGTTGACCATTGAAAAATCTAAGATGGGTGATCCACTTAGGATACATTTAGGAAAAATGGATTGGGATCCATCGAAGATGATCGACCTTTAGGTTGCTTATTCACAGTTAATACAATACTTTCTTTGATTATGTGGGTTTTGAGACAAATTGTCTGAATAAAAACATTCCACAAAAGTTCTATTGTTTTGTAAAAATGGAGTTTCATTTACTTTTGAATCATGAAATGGTGAGTTTTCTGTAGAATGTATTAGTTTGATTTAGTTCTTTCACTAGTTAATTGGATTTTGCTAGTCACACTCTCTCCTATTGCATTCTCTCTTTTATTGGGGCAAGAATACAACGATTTTATAGTTGGGCCCACAAAGACCCCTAAGTGGGAGAGTGGAATAGGAGGAGAGTGTATCTAGCACTCCCCTTAAAGAAATTGTTTAGACCACTTTCAATGAATGATTTCGTTTCCTTATTTAGAGGACTAGAAGAAGAAAATAAAATAGTGGACCCTCCCCGGTTTGTCTATTAATGGTGCCATTGATCAGAAAAATTTTCAGCTTTTGGCTGCTTTCCTTTGTGGGGTATGAGCAAGATGATGAGATATCTGATCTGATATTCTGATATCCTTTGTCCTCTTTTTATAAAATAAGTATTAAGCAGTAACAGCAAAAGGGAGGTATCCAGATGATGTTGTGTGTTTTTAACAACCACACTTTTATTAACTATGAATTTATTTCCTCGCAAAGAAAATTTACAGTAAAAATTATCTAAGTAAGCTCATAAATGAGAAGTTCCATTTTTAACTCTGATTTCATTATTCTCCCTTCCCATGTCTAGCTGAAAAATGATCAAACTGAAGTATTAAACTCAATGCAGTGTCTTGTTTTTTTTTGTATGTGTCATGGTTAGTAGTTAGTTGTTTAGAGTCATATTAGGCTGTTGAGAAGAGATGAAAGTCAAAGCAGGAGCTGGTTTTTCCATCTGGGGTTCTTCCATTTTCTTTCTTTTCTGGTGAAAAAATGGAGAGGTATGTCTTCCTTTGCTTGATTTGATTTCTAGAGACAGAGAATGGCTTTTGAGAAGAGATGAAAGAAACGTTGGAGCTTCAGAGGAGAAAAGGCTGGAGCTGAGGCTTGGTCCTCCTGGAGAAGATTGGATTATCGAGAAAAAAGCAAAAACAATAGCAGTGAAAGAGATAAATCTTTTCTCTCTCTTGGGTGCTTTTCTTCCATGGCTTCAAAGCCACACAACAACACTTCTTCTGGGGCAAAGAGAGGGTTTTTTTTTTGTATGTGTCATGGTTAGTAGTTAGTTGTTTTTTTTGTATGATCAAACTGAAGAAAATAATGAAACCATATAAATGTCATTAATTCATAGCTTAATTATGTTATGCATAAATTTTTCTAGGTTGTTGCCAAAAAAATTCTACTAGATATTAAAGCATAGAAATTTATCTTTAAGAAGAAAATTATGAAACCATATAAATGTCATTAATTCATAGCTTAATTATGTTATACATGAATTTTTCTAGGTTGTTGCCAAAAAAATTCTACTATTAAAATTACAAGATATTTTAAAGGTTTTTCTAAGAAAAAAATTTATTTTTTTAATAACGTTTTGTTTGACACTACTAATCTTATATTAGACAATTTATAAGATATTGTGCGTTTATTTCAATAATTAAAACTCTAATAACTCTAGCGGTCTTGCCACAAAACGGGAGCTCAAGCGGCTCAAGCGGCTTCTCTTTTCTGATTTTGAGAGTTAAAAAAAATTTGCATAAATTAGTAAGAATTTGCTGAAATTTAAATAGATGCTAATTATGTACAATTATATGTGCAAAGTTTATGAGTATCAGGCTTGTACGTGCACAGTTGAGTCTAAAATACATACATGGATTCTTGTTTATATGGGTCACACAAGGCGTGTCGGAATCCTTTTCCACACAGGACACACTTGTTGTCTTAATTGAATTATATGAGACTATTTTTGAAAGATCAAGACCTGCCCAAAGATCTTATTTATTTTTCTTTTTAGCTAGCTTTTGCTCTGCATGCATTACTATGTCGTTAGTCAACCCAGACGAATAAATATTGTCCATAGTAGACTTGTTTTGGACTTTCATATTTCTGATTTTCAAGATGATCGGTAAGATGATGAGATCTATTATCTGATATTCTGATATCCTTTGTCCTCTTTTTATAAAATAAGTATTAAGTAGTAACAGCAAAAGGGAGGTATCAACATGGTGTTGTGCGTTTTTAACAAGCACACTTTTATTGACTATGAATTTATTTCCTCTCAAAGAAAATTTACAGTAAAAATGAATATCTAAGTAAGCTCATAAATGAGAGGTTCCATTTTTAACTCTGATTTCATTATTCTCCCTTCCTGTGTCTTGCTGAAAAAAGATCAAACTGAACTGTTAAACTCACTGCAGTGTCTTTTTTTTTCTTTTTTCGTTTTTTTTTTTTTAAGTAATTAGTTGTTTAGAGCCATATAAATAATTAGTTGCTTAGAGCCATATTATGCCTGAGGTGAGTGGGCTACCTGCCACCTCACTAAGGAATTAAAACTTATTTTAATCAATTGCGAGTTTCTTTTTCTGGACGCGATCCCAAAACCACCAATGAGGGACACACCTTAGCCATCCTAGCTCGTGGGCTAAGTAAAACGCAAAACATTGTCTTATTGAGCTAAAAACTGCATTATATATTAGCTAAAAGATTGAGCAGCTTGTCTTTTCTGATTTTGAGAGTTAGAAAAAATTTGCATAAATTGGAAAGAATTTGCTGAAATTTAAATAGATGCTAATTATATACTTATATGTGCAAATTTATGACTATCAGGCTTGTACGTGCCCATTTGAGCCTAAAATACATGAATTCTTGTTTATATGGGAGAAGGCGTGTCCGAATCCGTTTCCACACAGGACACACTTGTTGTCTTAAAGAAATCGAGCGAGATCTGGAGGCCATTGAATTATGACTATTTTTTGAAAGAGCCAGACCTGCCCAAAGATCTTATTTATGTTTCCTTTTAGCTAGTTTTTGCTCTGCATTACTATGTCGTAAGTGACAATAAATAGTAGACTTGTTTTGGACTTTCATATTTCTGACTTTCAAGATTATCGTCAGATGTTAATGGTTATTACTGATTTGAGTGATATATTACTGAATTGGGGAATCTTCAAGCGGGTCTTATTGAATGTTTGAATCCTTGATCCGTTTACATATTTCCCTTGTTTACTCTAACTGGTATCTCTGTTTTCAGTTCTAACAAATTGATTTCTGAATTGTTATGAAACATTGGGGGGGGGAAGGGGCGTCTTGATTGTCTGCAGGGTCAAGATATCAGGATTTTAAGAGACAGAGAGCAGTACTACAACAGTACACAGATTGACGAGATGCCGATCATGAATGTAGGCGATTTGAAATAAGATCTTCCTCGCTGTGAGCGGAAAGAAACATAGAGGGTTGTGTGAGCAAGATTTCTGTTCGAGCGAATTTATTAATGCTTCAAATGTATGTTAATTTTGGATTTGAAACCTTTTGCCTTTGGTTGCCTCTGTCGTCGTGTATCTAAGGTTTGAAAATGACTCCCTTCTATTAGGAAACCTGACTCTGTTGGATTTCTGGTTGTATTTCCTTTCTGTACAACTCCAATCTAATGCATGTAATTCATCAGCACAACCGTTTTCTCTTGGATGGCATTAGAGCCAGAGCGAGAGCCACGGGTAGATCTGCATACGCATCAACACTAATTTGTCAATTCCACCACCCCAACCATCTCGAGGGATTGGATCAGCAGCCTATGCCGTATTAAGGCCAGCCTTGTCCTTGATGCTTTAAATTATGGCCCAACTTGAGAGTTTTAAATCACTTCCCTTCTTATAAATATTCATGGGCTCAATGTTGTATGGTATTTTCACTAGAAAGTCATTGGACGAACAATCATGCCCCATTGATTGTGTAGTGCACCATGCTTTTATCCAGGATCGAGTCCCAAGAGGGTGTGATGTTGAAATATCGACCCGTTTCACTAACCTAGGGTTAAGAGACTGATTGCCAAACCGTGTGTTCAAGACCTGCGCGGCTGGGAGCCGGTTTCCTCCGGGGCTTGAAAACACCCATAACAGCAAGTGTTTGCAATGCCTCTAATACTCTCTGTGGTCACCAGAATTTTATAAATTTCTTCCCTTCACCAGAATTATTATTTCTACGGTTTTCATCAATAAGATTTATTGCAAGGGATATGATCTCCTGAAATGACATATATGAGAAGATTTGGGAGCTGGTTAACTATTTGTTCATATGACAAAATCAATATTGTTCAACCACTAACTAATAAATACTGACCAATAGGCCGATCATGGTGTGCAACTCTATTCGGTCGTTTGAGATCATTTCTCTTAATGGTAGGCCAGACCGCTGCGAAGAAAGTTTGAAGATGATAATAGGCATGACGTGGTTAGCAAGACGCTTCTACAAATAGCAGGTTGAGTAAAGGCTGCTATAACACTAGAAAGATTGGGGTGAAATTAGCATATAAATGGAACCCAAAAACAGCATATAATTAATAATAACTTGTTCTTACCAAAACAAATGATAAAACATGTAGCTTCATGTCATTAATCACGCACATCTTAATATGCATTATGATGAATTTATCAGCAATAAAAGTGAATCATGGCTTTGAATCACCAGATCGCCTATTGTGGCTGCTAAAGCTGTTGTAGCAGCCATTTGATAATTAAGACAAAAATTCAAAACTGAGACTTTCTTTTACCTTCAACATTTAGAAAACGTATCACCGAGAGACTGGGAACAATGAGCTCAAAGGACACTGATACACAAGGCCGAGCCAGTTGAAATAGCAGAAGGTAAGAGAAACAATAATCCCCTAACTAAATGTATGAGAACCTTCTAATCTATTCTCCTACTGTTAAGCCAAACCCGAATTTGTAGTCTTTCTTCCGATGATCAATCTGCAAGAGAAGTATAGCCTATCAGAGATAAGAGCTCCAAACCAACAAAGGCCATAACATGGCTCAAGCCCAATCAGATGGTCAAACCATCCAATCAAATAATTTACCAGACCTGACCGACCAAAAAGTATTCACAAAGTCATGATGTAGATATATTTGATTAGTTAGTGTATATATATATAAGTACAAGGAGTATACCAAATTTTATGTGGACTAAATTACCATTATATTAAAAATTTAATAGAAGTATAGTTTGATTACAATTGATAAGTAGAAGTATAATTGGATTACAATTATCATTTTTCAATCTATTTATCTATCTATCTATCTATTAATATAAGTACAAGGAATATGTTAAGTTTTATGGGATATAATTAACCTTAATGTCATATACTACAACTTCAGAATATATACAAGTAACTCTTTAAAAATATGCCTTATAGAAGTTATGTTTCTTGGAATACTATATATTCTCAGCAGATTTTTTGCCTCGTGATATAACCTAGCACGGACGAAAATAATATGGTTCTTTTTTATCGTGATTGTGATATTCTACATAATCTTTGATTAGCCGGTTGCTAAATTCACTAGACCCACTTGAGAAATATTTGAACAGTCAAAATCCTCCACTTTACACATTATTTGGAGGCTTCAATAAAGGAAGAAGTCCTAGATTCAAACCCATGGAACTCTTGACTAGGAAACATTGAGACTACCCTCCAATGAGAGTGACAAAAGGATGACTATCTATTATTTTATTAAAGAATAAAATAAAGCACTATTTTCTATTAGTAAAGACTTGGAGGGGACTATATTAGAGAGCCCCTACTTATCTTAAGTAATTAAAAAAAAATTAATAGATAGTAACAGCTCCCCATTTTTTTTATTAGATTTTTTATAAGGATTACTTTTAGAGAGCCCTTACCAATAAAAACTGACTATGTAGATATTTGATTTTTACCATTAAGTACTATTAATAATATAGATATCTTAGATATTAAAGTAAATTTTCCTAAAAATTATTAAACACAAATTAACTAAATCTTTAATAAATAATTTATTATGTGCAACACTCGTGCACTTTGACTAGTATATATATATATAAAATTGAATCCAAGAAAAAAGGAACAAACGAACAAATGTTGGTTCTCACCTCTGCAGAAAGTATAAAATTAAGACCCATATTTAATCGCTCTTCTAGGAAAGCAGCAGTGATGCCATTGGAATCGATCTTCCCTCTTAGACGGCACTACAACAACCACCAGAATCAGTCAACTGGAACACACACATGCATATGTAATCCATAGAAATTATTCAGTTATAAAAAATAAAAAATTAAGATGCAAGAAAAGCTATACAGATTGAAAGACAAATAATATTCAATCATGTGGTTGGGTTTGGATTCCAACAAACAATTACAAAGTAGTGACCAACTATATATGTTAGACTATAGCTCCAAATCTTTACAATGTCTACTATGAAAATTAGAGTGAAATATACTCAACAATGTTTTGAAAAGCCTAAATACTTATACGTTAGACATAATAAATTAAAGACTCGTGATTCTCTCCAGTTGTAACTGCACTCCCCCGAGTCCAGTTGCACCACTAACGTTGCTACGTGTCCCTTTTGACACACCTTAATTGTGGTTAAGATTCACCCACCCCTAGGGTTCACCCACCTATCATTGATTTTTAGAAAAAAAATATTAAAAAGGAAATTTAACCCCGGTTAAAATTCACTCATTCCTAGGGTTAATTTTTTTAATATCTTTTTCTAAAAATCAATGATATGTGGGTGAACCCTAGGGGTGGATGAATCTTAACCACGGTTAAGGGGTGTCAAAAGGGACACGTGGCAACATCAGTGGCATAACTGGACTCCCCCGAATCCGGTTGCAACTGGAGATGATTACGAGTCTAAATTACATGTTAATTTAGCTAATAACAAAATGTAACTAATTTTTTATCAATAAAAGAAATTATGAGGCACACACCTTATAATTTAATGTTTAAGTCTTACTTAAGTGACTAAAACCCTAGTTTTGATTAATGTATGAGGCACATGCCTCAGACATAAAGCGAACCTCGCAATTGGAAGGATTAGCCTCATAAGATTTAAGCCTCAAGCGTTTTCCTTAAGCATTGCCTTGAGGCAAGCCTTGATGCGTAAACCTCACGCCTTTTAAAACACTGCTAGTCTACTACCAACCAGTCACCAAGTACGTTTAAAATAAACTATCAAGTTCTTCCTCCATTCTTCTCTCTTCTTTCTTTCTTTTCCTCGTTTCACAGCAATAGAGAGAAAAGTCAAATTGGGGCTTTGGCATGTACGTAACAAGAGTTTTCTCATTCCTTCTCTCACCTTAAAAGACATAAAGTACCTTTCGGAAATCGAAAGTATAAAAATCATTAAAAAAAATATTTTTTTTGAGTATCGGTCCGTAAAAGGGATTTTGTGCTCGAATCGCATGAATCGTACGATTTAAATCGCAATCTGAATCTCAAATCAAATGAGATTTACTAAATTAAGATTTTTATCTGCAATTTGAATCGTTTTGCAGGGGATTCGATTCAAATCGTAAGAATTTGAATCACAAATTGGAAGGATATAACAACCATGGGTGTGATTGAACTCTCCACGAGTTCAATCGCAATTGGTTGTGATCCGATGTCCCTATGTAATAAAAGATTTCAGTTTTTTACAGTTTTTCTAGACTACGTTTTAGAGGACCTACTTTTGAGATTCACAACAATTGGGGGCAGTATAAAAATAAGGCTAAAATTATTTTATTTTTTGGGGGGGGGCATGTTTGGGGGAGCATTATGTAAATAAAATTTAAAATTTTTGTAGGGCCCACTATATAGTACTAAATACGGAAGGGTATTTCAAAAAAAATTGGCGTAGGCATGCCCCACCCCGTGGCTCTGCCCCTGGGTATGTTAAAAAAAAAAAAGGACGTCCATTATAAGGGATGATAGCCTTAAAGATGGAGAATATACATATTACCGTATATGAACTTCAAATGTATATATATATATATATATATATATTATTATTGCGGCCCCTTAGAGTTCATTTAGGCATGTTCGGCTGTCCAGTAAGGAGCATTCTCATCCGAAATATAATGTTGGACATGCAATTAATTCATTTATGTTGCTTGCAGTAGTTTTAAGAATTCAACATTTACAGTTTATTTACAAGTCTAACTATGTGAGTTTAGAGGAATCTATTCTTAACAGTGAATTTTTGTTTGCATACTTAGAAGTAATATAATAGTAAAACAAATACCCACCAGGGGTTGGTGCAGTTGGCTAGCATCCCGTGTTGCTCCCTGTGGTTGTGTGTTCAATTCCCACTCCTCGACTTACCCTGGTGCCCATAGGGAAAATTCTGAGTAGGTTGGTGCAGACACCCAAAAGGACTAGTCCTTGCCTCAAAGGATTTGAGACACCCTCCGTTACCAAAACATATGATAGTAAAACATGTTGTACTATCTCTCAAAGCTTTTACTATACTAAATGTATCCATGTGCTATTTTAAGTTCAATCTCGCAAAAAAAATAATTCTCTTTTTTCGTAAACGTCACGAGATTTAGCTGATACTTCGCGTGAAATACCCAATATTATTGGTTTGATGAATTTATAAATTGGTAATAATTATGTTATTTTTGTAATTTTAATCATGTTTTTAATCGTTGTCGAGATTTAGGCGAGAAATACAAAAAAAAAATCCATATTTGCAAATCTTCAGAGAAAAACTTCGGCCAATAAAAACCCGATACTTCGCGTGAAATACCCAATATTATTGGTTTGATGAATTTATAAATTGGTAATAATTATGTTATTTTTGTAATTTTAATCATGTTTTTAATCGTTGTCGAGATTTAGGCGAGAAATACAAAAAAAAAATCCATATTTGCAAATCTTCAGAGAAAAACTTCGGCCAATAAAAACCAGAGAACGAGATTTGCAACACTGCTTTATGGAGCAAAATGTTAGACCACTAAGAAGCAACATATTCAGAGAATTAGCGTAGTCAAGATGCGGAATTTGAGATAGATGTAAAAAACATAAATGAGTGCATTCGAGAGAATTTGTGAATATCTTCAATATATGTTATAAAATGAGAGAATATGAGATGGTTTAGACACGTTCAGAGAAGATCACTCACTGTCCAAATAAAAAGAAGTAAATTAATACAAGTTAAAAGCTATAAATGGAGGAGAGGAAGGTAAAAAAAGGCGTGGATGGAGCTAGTGAGAAGAGAACTATAACACACGACTTAACCAAAGATTTCCCTAAGAACCCAAACAAGCAACTTGACATGTTTTGAATTCTTCAAAAATTGCATCCTAAAACTTCGTCCACGCAAATTAAGAGAACTTACCATTTTACCCAATCTTCTGATTTGTTAAATTGAAAGATCTTGATTTAAATATTCATCAAAGCATCCATCTTAAACATGTGGACTAAGTAGAACTTATTTTCTATAATAGAACCTTTGTGAAGCTATACTAGTAACATATTCATAACCCAATATCTCCATTTTTTATTTTTATGGATTATTGTCCATTGAGATGCAAGATTCTCTGGTAGCTTGGCGGGCATGCATCAAATAAAAAAAAAATCCACTTTAAACCCCACAAATCACTGCCTTTCTCAATTGATCGGTAAAAATTAATATTTCAATGCTCTTGAATCAAGAAGTTGAAGCCTTTGTGAATCATCAATGGCGGGAAAGATCGGCCCACCAATCTAATTGTAAGCTGCTTTGTGAACCAAGAGCAGAAGACATAATGGTTTGGTCTTCTACTGATTGCTCCAGGATTTAGTCCGAAGATTTGACTGAGATGGCTTTGGCAGGGCCAAGAGGAAAAATGGATGGCTGTGTGAGAAATGGGGTTGAGGGGTGGCTGATGCACACATGCAGGAGCAAGAGGAAAAATGGATGGCTGTGTGAGAACACAAATAGCACACACGCACACACACATGCACACACGCAAGAGTGTGTTAAAACAGCTGTCCAACAAGGAAAAAAATGCTTTAAAGAAAATTAGAACACCTTTAAAATAATACAGTATTGTAGAACCTCGGAACTAAGTTCTTAATCTTGTGAATAGTGCTATTGTGAATAGTGTTTTTTTATGGCCTAAAAGCCTTAATTGTGGAGATGAGATGTTTTAAAATGAAATGAGATGTTTTGAATGAATTAAAGTATGTATGGAAATTGTTATGAGTATGGGATGAAGAAACAAGAGTACAAAATACTCTAAGTATCAAAAAGATGGATGCCTTCACATACCCTTAACTTTAGGGAACCTTAGTTTTGTCACCGCTGATCGGAATCGAATGATTCTTGAGTTATTAGAAAGATATTGAAACCCTCTTCGATGTTCATGTTTAATATTTTTCTAGATTTTGAGTGAAGTTAGGTCAAAGGTGGGTTTTCTGACGTTTTGTCTACTGTAATTTCTGACCAGTCACTTTTAGGGCCACTTTGGAGTATGAATACGGCAGAATTAGGAGTTTTACATTAAAGTAAAGTTGTTCCCCTTTGAATGACGAGTCAAACGCAAGTTAAATCATCAAAATCCGATAAGCGAGTCAAAAGTTATGGTCGAAATACTAAAGCGGGAAAAACCACAAGCCCGGTCAGTGAATTTCAGTGATGAAATGCTACAGGGGATTTAATTTAGTCGACGAAATTCGTTGGGGGACCCAGTTTCGGCGACGAAATTGCCCATAAACAACCGAAATTCAACCCAAAACTTCACTAACCGACTTTTAATTAGATAACCGACTTTGGGATTAAGCGCACTAAGGGTTCTAGAAACTCTTCCACTATAAATAGGTAAGGGAAATCGTTACTAAGGGTTTGCCAAACCCTGAGAATTTTTGTGAGAGATTTTGAGGAGAAGAGAAGAAATTTGGGATTTTGAAAGAAGTTGTTCGTGTGAGATCGTGTGGAGCCAAATTCTGGTTTCTAGAGTTTCCTCAAGCTCGTATCTGTCGTCTCAAGCTCGTACCTATCGCCTGAAGCTTGATTCTCAACTGAGATTGCATTTTAAAAAGGGTCGGTACAGTCTCTAGCTAGCTTTGTTCTTATTAAATATGAATTGAAGGTTGATTTGTACGAATTGTTCTGTAGTATGTTAATTAACCATATTTCTTGTTCTGTTTTTACTGAAATTGAATTTCATAAGCATGCTTCTATGTTTTCAAGATTTGTAAATATATGCTTATGCACATGCATGCATTATATGCTGAGATTTTGTTAATTTATACACATGCATGTATGGCATGACCACGATTTCTGGAAATTACAATTATTCACATGTTTTCCATGTTATAAAAAGAGATTTATGCAAAAAAAATCTAAGATCAGATTACTAGGCTTCAAGGATCATGTCTAAGATCTTAATTCTAGGCTTCAAGGATTATAAACACTGATGATGTTAAACATAAGGGTTGGTCCAATGATGTTGGTGACCTATTTGTGTCAATTCGGTAAAGGGTATTTACATACCCAACTTCAAGTCATTTCAAGGCACTAACATCTGGCTCACAAGCAAGTACAAGCAATGTTTTAAAACATGAAGGCGTGAAGGCGAGACGTTAAGACCTCAAGATACGTGAAGCGTAAGTCTCAAGACGTGAAGCTTAAGCCTCACAAGAAAGCTTCATGATCACTCATTTTAACAAACAAACAATTGCTTTCCATTTTGAGTTATGAACTAGGCAAGTGATTCTAAATTTTACAATGTCTATTAGGGAAATATTGTAAATTAGACTCAAAAAAGTTTAAGCCTAATTAAATAAAGTTAGTTGAAACCAATATCACCATCATCATTTTCAATGTCTTATCTGAAATCAATAAAGTGTTATTTGTTATTAGTTGAGACAAATAACAAAAAAAATCATATTTTAAGTCTCTATTGTGGCTAGAACCCTAATTTTAGTTAATGTATGAGGCGTACATCATAAACATAAAACGAGCTTCAAGGTGTTAAGGTGTGTGCCTTATGTGAGCCTCACACTTTGAGGCGTGAGCCTCATGGGGTTTAAGCCTCTTGATTGAGCCTCAATGCGTTTTCTTTAAGTCTCGCCCCGAGGCGTAAGCCTCACACGCTTTTTAAAACACTTAGTACAAGTCAAGAACAAGCATGATTCACACGCCAAGAACAAGAACAAGACATGCATAATTTTCACAAGACAAGAATCATGTTTTATATACGGCAAGCATGTTTTATACACACGAAAAGTAAGTTTAAAGTATGATAAAATAAGCATGCACATGTGATTTAAAGAATGGCTTTGTAGTTAATTGCAGGCATGAATATGAATGAATTGTTTTATTTCACATGCAAGTCATGACATATTTGTTATCACCATGTTAGCTATTGGTTTGTGTTCGTTGAGTGTTTCAATACTCAGTCGTATATTTGATGTCGGCAGGTGCTAGATTGGAAAGATTTGACATTTGTGCTCTTGGTCCATGGGTTGAGGAAGATTGTGGTGAGGAGGAACCTACTATGGAGCATCAAGTGGAGGATGGAGATTATTTCTGAGTGACGAGAATGTTTATATTTTTGAAGAGTGGGCATGTCTAATCTTACTTCTAGTTTTGTTGTAAATAATTGTAAATAACCTCTCTTGGAATATTGTTTGTATAAATTTTTATCTTCCATTGTAGCATGTCTTGTATTATTTTATAGGATGGTTTGATTTGTCAAGTCAAGTCATGAGCCAAAGTATCCCAACTCCTAAGGGGTATTTTGGGTCGTGACAAGTATACTGTGGAAATATAATTTCTAACGTAACATACCCTGAATGTGTACAAGAAAATAGCTAAAATACACATGTACCAATCTTCATTCTATTACATTACATATCCACTTGTATAGGTGTGTTAGTATAATAAAAATAATAATGACATGACAGATGGTGTGTCGTGTCACAAGCATATTTACCAAATCCACGTATAATACCCATATAATACGTTTAGGGGGCAACGTTTAAAACGGTATACTTTTGTCGTATTGCGTATTATAAGCATATAGTTGTATAATACGTGTTTAATACACGGATTTTGTATTAACTGCGTATTTTAAACACATATTACGTATTAAATGATTGTTATTAGTTAGTATCATGATTCCTATTTATTTATAGTAATTAATTATTTTTTTAATTTTTCAGTACTTTTGTCCTATTTTTGTCATTTAACACCCATACTTCTTGAACAGATCATTGCACTACCCGTACCCGTACCCGTACCCATACTTGGTAACTATGGTCACAACTCACAAGTACTTCCTACATAAGAAATGATAGCGGATAATTCTGGGTACAACAAATGAATTATATTTAAGGGGTGTGGACATCACAGAACAATAGAGTTTAATTTACCTGCCGAAGGATGTAATCGTAACCAAAACTTGCTGTTACATCTCTTGACATGTAGTTGTACATGAAATCTGAAGCTAGAGACACCTGCATGGATGATAGACACATGAGATAACAGCATATAAATATAGCTAGAAGCCTAGAACACAGGTCACTAGAAATCCTGCAACAGTTCGACTTTCTTACCTTCTCAGATACCTTCTGAACATAGCTCAGAGCAACCATTCCAGTGCTGGCAACTTGCCCTGTTGCAACCTGCAGGGAACAAATTAAATCCCGCTACAGCAAAAACACAAGTGTAAATCAAACCAAATATCTTTTTTTATTAATATGGATCTATCACATGCCACACTCATAAGCAACTATTATAAGAAGATACGGGTTTCATTTCCCATATCCTAACCATTTTCGAGAGAAAAACCAAAGAAAGTGTTCATCTTTGAGGATTAGAGCTACCACAAATAAATGAATACTAACTGCATGTGCTATCTCCCTCTCTCGTAATTCAGCTTCACTTTTACATTACCTACGTATCAGCATGCTAGCCTTTTTTAACTCATAGAATTCCTAACTCTCATATGTACCGCCATAAATGTAGTTGAGGAGTTGAGGAGCTTCTTTAGTTTGTTTTAGCTTACATCTGCTTTAAAAGAAGTTTTATGCAAGATAACCAAGTTATTCCTTGCATATCGAAGCGTTTATTAGCATACGGCGTATCCACGATACGTATCCAAAATGCCTTTGATACCAATATTTTAAACCGTGCTTTTATAAAATGCAGCTATGAAGGAACCATAGTTGCAGGGAAGCTATGTGCAGGGTGGGAAGCTCGCTTTCCAGGAAGCTCGTTTCCCATACTCACTTCCTCGGACAGACTCGCTTCCTAGGAAGCTCATTTCCATCAGATCCCATTTAGTAGTCAAAGAGAGCTATATGTGTAAAGTGATGGGGTAGACCATAGTCTATAGCTTAGGGTGTAGACTCTAAGCAAGTATCGTCAGTTTGGAACCTAAGGCACCTAATTTTCTATAAAAATCTCATATAAGATAAAATCACAAATATAGCCACCCATAGTAACATAATGAGAATGAGGAGAATATATCTCATTTCTCGCTTCCCGTTTCCGAAGGCTTTTTTGAGCCTCGCTTCCCGCTTTTTGCTTTCGCTTTGCTTCTCGTTTTCGTTTCTCGCTCTGGTAACTATGGAAGGAACACTGATAAGAAGTTTCATGAAAATGTCAAAGATGATCAACCAATTCGACTTGGTTTTTCAAGTACTCGTGTCAAATAAGAGTTTACTTGGTTTTCAAGTACTCGTGTAAGAGTTTAGGTAGTAATTAGATATCTGAATCACAATGACTAGAATGACAAAACAGAACTCGTGTTGCCAAGAACATTTTATACGAAGGGATTATCAGGAGAAAAAATTAATTGGGCATGATTTTGCCAGTTTCTCACTGTTTTCATCGAGTTGAGATTGCATTTTGGACAATAAGACACATGAGAAGAGCATGTTTTTGCCACTTTCTGTTTTAATTTAGGTGAGGACGTGAGGTTGCATTTTTTGGACAATAAGACACAAATAATGAGAATCTCAGTCAAACAATTCTATAATGAAGCTAAAATATCTGGATTGCTGATCAACATTTATCGTGCATACATGCATACATGAAGGTTTAACCACATGAAATGAGATAGAATGCTTCAAAGCCCGCCATAGATTCAGTTTCAGCAGGAAACGTATTAAGTAGATAACATAGGCTTGAAAACAAAGATCACTAGTCTAGGAGAAACAAAAATTCAGAAGTCCACAAGAATCAAAAATTTAGAAGTCCACAAGAATGAGAATTATCGTACATCCTCTTGAATTTCGCAGCCAAAGTAATACTATAATCCATAATGCCCTATTGGTCAAAGCACGTCTACCAAAATCAAAAAAATCCACAAATCTGCAGAATCTTACACATCTAAACTGCAAACCCAAAGACGGACCAAAATCCATCACATCCCATGGGTCAAGCATGTATACCACCAATACAAGTTTGATCACCACCTAATCTCCACTGAGATCATTCCCTTTCAGAAAATCCAAGCTTCGTTTTAAGAAAAAAAAAGATGTCATTATGTTGCAGAGGATCTTGAGAAGAGATAGGTACAACCCTAGTCCTGTAAATATTGATACCTCAATATATACCATACTAGAGGGGGACGATGGATCTCTTAATTTCATCCTTTGTGAGGTACAACCCTAGTCTTATAAATTGTTTGCTAATATGTGCACGCATCAGCTGAGTTAAATTTCGGAAATTTAGACCCATTGAATGATGCGGTCGAAATCCCATGAATGAACACCATGGACACCAGTATGTCATTGGTAAATTTAGTCCATGATCTACAAACAGATACCTGCAAATACCTCATTTTTGTCCCTTGGTAAGGTCGAAAATACATTAAAAGAAAGAAAAATATCTAACTGGCATTTCAATCTCTTTTAACATATTTAGCATAGGAAACTTTGCACCCTCCTTTGTGAAGCTATGTATGAAAACAACTAAATTCATAGAGAAATTTAACCCGTAACCACTTGGTCACAGAAATATATGAGTAATGAGTCATTTACAGACTATAAATTATTAGGCTTCAAAAATAGCATAGCATGAGGAACAAGTTATAGTACCATCTTATCTGTGTTGTATCGAGCAGCAAAACCAATACCAGACTTCCGATGTTGACCAGCCCAAAACACTTCACTGCCCAAAGATAAATGCGGGGTGACACTCTGCAGAACAACAAATGCTTTCTCAGTAAGAATTTAAACTGAATGTCCACTGAATAAAAAGAGTGCATCATTTCCCAAGCTAGAGTTCAGGAATTATTTGGCTAGGGGAAATTTTGAAAAAATAAAATGAAAAAGAAAAATTCAAAAAAAAGGGGGATAAAGATAACAAAAAATAAAAAATTTGATTATAAATAATGAAAAATATAAACAGATATACTTCATAGTACATACATTCCATATTATTCGCGACTTTTAGAAGAAATTGTGAATCATTTGTGGTTAATTGCAATTTTTTTCAAAAGGTCAAATAATTCGTGAATTAATCATTTGACGAAAAAGTAACGACTATTTGGGACTTCTAGAAAAAATAACAGATAACTTTGTTACTACGAGAGAGAGAGAGAGAGAGAGAGTAATGATGCATTAAGAACTGTAGAAGTATATAAAACACCAAAAGGACTTTTCTGCTCCATTTAAATTAATGTTGTGAAAATAAGAAAGATTTGAAAGTTAATAAAGACAATAGGAAATAATAAAATATGCCGTAACTGATGAAAAAACAAATCTAAGATAAAGATGATAAGTGAAGGTAAATATGTAAGTATACATTACTTTCTCTGTTATCGATACTTACATGACCAGAGGTGTCTCTAAACTCTAAAGGTAGTACTAATTATTACTTTAACTAGAATTGGGCACAATTAAGTGATTGTTGTGGTCTTCCCTACTTGCAAGAAAAGCTACAATAGGGCGCAAAGCACAACAAAGAAAATTGGAAACAGGTTCTCATCATTCTTAAGGGACAAGTTAGTCGCAATTCATCATAATTTGCTTCTTATAACATGAAAGGTCTAGTAAGTTGAGATAGTTTTTTATGATCATGTGTTGTGTTTTCTTGTGTACATTCAATATTTCAACTTTCAACTTTCAACTTTCAACACACCAGTAATCCCACCTTTTACATAATTTGTGTTTTCCAAGTTTCAAATTTAAAGAGAGAGAAAAAAAACAACTAAAAATAGAGATTATATTTGGTTATTAACTTAAGAAGAGGAAAACATCAAAACAAAAAAACATGCAGGCACATTTGTCCCTCAAACCTCATGAACTTCCAAGAATAAAATGAACAAGTGGACAGCTTGACCAGCCTGCCCCACCCAAAAATTAGTGAGTAACGTTAAGCCGTAAAATGGACCACGGGACCTAATGGCGACACATTTAACCAGGAAGCAGGTGTTCTCAAAACATTCATAAATGCAGTCTGCTCTAGCTACTGACCAGGGTATTAAACACGGGTAATTTTAACAACTTTAAGTATTGGAAGGGAAAGAATGGTAGAAGGATGTGCTTTTGGGAAGACAATTAGAGTGGCGGGTAAGTTATGTGACATTTGACCTAGGCTCTGCAGACTAAGACTCAAGAGGATATCATGGTGGAGAATCTTTTATCGTTGGAATGGAGAGATAGTTTGGAGTCCTGTCTTTAGGAGGAATTTGAGCGATTGCAAGATTGAGGAATGTGTTCATCTTCTCGATCTGCTAAGCAAGATCGAAAGTGACCCCGGAATCTGAAGATGTGCAGATCTGGAAAGGAAATGCAAGAGGGTTGTTCACCATTTATGATTTCTAAGATCTCTAATTTGAGAAAGAATTTGGGGATTTAATCAGAAATCCTTATTTAAGAAGATTTGGAAGTTGCGCATCCCCCCAAAGGTACAAGCGTTTACTTGGTCAGCGATGTTAGCAGGGGTGTAAACAAGCCGAACCAGTTCAACTAGGCTCAAAACGAGCTGAGCTTGAGCATATTTTCTTAGCTCGTCAAACCGTGCCGAGCTAATACAAGGAGCTCGTTGTAAATAAATCCAAAGAAGAGCAAGAAGTAGTTCGGCTTGGCTCAATTAACTTTAGCATAATATATTAGTAGATATTAATACCCTTAACAATACAGATTTTCACATCCGAGTTAGCTTTGAGCTCATTTGTGAGCATGACTTGGTTCATTAGTTAGGTCGAGCTGAATCAAACCGAGCTCGAGCTCAATCACTTGTGACAAGTTGGGCTCGAACTAGCCTTCTAGCTCAAATTGAGCTTGAGCCGAACTCCAGCTAGCCTAAACATGTAACGACGCAAACTCAAACAATCCCCAGCTCAGGTCAACTCAACTCGTTGACACCCCTAGAACATTAGACAAAATTCTTACAAAAGACAAATTGAGAAACCGGAGGACAATGATCCTGAACAAATGAAGCTTATGCTGAGAAGCAGAGGAAGACGCTCACCATCTACTCTTGCATTGCTCATGAGTGAGCCAAATTGGAACTTCGTATTTCTCTCTATTTGGAGTCTCTTGGGCTTCCCCTTATGAGTTAAGGGAGGTGTATTGGATATAGGGATAATGGTGTGTGAAGTATCTGCCTGTGGAAAGATGTCGAGGCCTTCTGAAATAAAGGAAATGTAGAATCTTTGATGGGGTCAAATCTTTCATGTCCAAGCTTTGTTCTACTGTTGGTTGGTGTCTTCATTGTTGGTTTGCACATATGCCCCGAATTCTCATACATTCATTTCAAACTCATGATTGGGTGAACTATTGGAACTCAGTAAGTTTTAGTGACTCGGTAACTTTTTTGTATTTGTTTGGGGAAAAACCCCCATTTCCCCAGCTCTGTACATTCTCTTATTTTTTTCATACAATTCTCATTATTCATAAGAAAGAAAAAAAATGAATGATACCCGTTTTCGCAATTTCTAACTAGAAAGCAATGTGAACACATTTTCAGTATAGTTATTAGTTATTAAGAATCATTCCCCATATATGTATATACGTATGCAAGAGAGAGAGAGAGAGAGAGAATAATAGAATTTGTGTAGCCAGCCCCATATAGTTAGGATATTGCTCTGATGGTGATGAAGATTATATAGCTCACATAGCGATTAAAAATAACCCTCGCTCCCCAAAACCACCCACAAACATAAAAACACACATAGAAAGAGATTGATAGGTTAGATGGATAGATAACCATTATTCAACTTATCCATCATGTTGAAAGTAGAGCCACATGATGACACCCATATATGAAATAAGCTCCATAGCACGAAATCAAAATCCCTCAATTTCTCCAATTAAAAATATTGGAAATTCAGACGAAATGTATCCTAGACAATATATGTCTAAGCCAAATCTTTTACCTGGATATAACTAGCTCCAAATAAGGCACCATTCCCTAGTTGAAATTGAGTCCTGTAGTCTTTACCCTGTATGAGAGGATAGGAAAGCATTCTTTTAGTTATCAAAAATAAAATGGCATTCTCAGTATGATGTAACACCATGTGCTTAAGAAAAAATTACTAAATCGGAATGTCTTCCCCAGATTTCAGTGGATTTTCTCATGCATATCATTAGAACAAAGAACTGAAACTTTCATAACACAAGTAATATCCAACAAGACCGAAGAGAATGTCATCTGAGCTAAGCTCTGCAATATACAAGGGAAAAACACCATTTACCAATATTGTAGAACATCTTCAGTTCTGCCCAAGTAAAATAACTCATTGGATAGAAGATAAAAGGACACATTTTCAAAGTAATTGGCGACTTCAGCGGGACAGAGACCAAATTAAAGCCTTGAGACTACTGAAACTATAAGCCTGTCATTTCAAAAGCAAAGAAAATTGTTCAACAAGGATCTAGATGGGAATGATTATCCTCTGACATCAAACAGGTTACAGAAAAAAACCGCATATTGTATTGTATTTTTATGCTTTTATAGAACATGATAGCTATAGTTAATTCTATATACTGTTTATCAGTACATATTTGGAGTACTTAAGACATGATTTTATACAAAGTGGAAAGGTCTCCCACATCAACTTAAACCTACCAACACCCTAAGCCGGCATTGTCTTGGTCAGCATCCCCTAATTACTGGGTTTTGATCAGTATTAATTGGTCCACCAAAATAGAGGGTCTCACTTGTACCAATAGCATCTCAACTCAAACATCTTTGAGTCATCTCAGGAGATCACTTCTCTTACACAAAATATTCTTAGGCATCATATTTTTATCTCATTTTCTGAGAATCAACACTCCCTGCTCCAACATTTGAATTCAGTCTTGCTCTTGCACAATCTTTCTTAAACAAATATTTGTTTCAAAAGCAAGCAAAACTAAGATAATTACAGGAATCAGTTCCAGACAACTTTCAGAATGAAAACCATACTTCCTAACAAACCGATGCCGCACAAGCAACAACATATTGCTATCAAGGCAAATTAGTTTTTTGTATTATAACACTCCACTCTCAGGTTCAGGTGCTCTATTAACTCAAGAATAACTTATGCCACTGAACAAAAACTCGACAAGTAGACTCGAAACTCGGCCGAGTTGACTCGACTCACCTGAGTTTCGGGTCGACTCAGCTAAAAAAGCTCGATCTCTCTCTTTTACCCAAGTAACTTGAGTGACTCGGTCGAGTCAGGCCAAGTGACTTGACTCAAAAGACTCGATCGAGTCACTTGAGGACATAGATGCCTTTTTGTTTTAAATCCCGTTTGACACATATCGAGGTTTCATTTGAGCCCAAAACCGAGAAGAATGAGGAGATAAGTAGGACTGTTTTTGTGAAACTTTGTGGTAGCCTCCTTGTGAGTTGTGACATACTTACTCGGCTTCAACTAGGTAAGCATCTAAACTCTAACACAATGAATTGTATTGAAATTATGATTGATTTTAGCATCACAATTTACAACCGTATCTACTTCTAATTTCTTAAATTAACAAAAACATTTTAATTTCTGAAATTAGGATTGAATATAGGCATTTAGCATAACAATAACTTTAGGATTGTTTTTAATCTGTAAGTTTGCAGGAGAATTGTCAAAAGTATAGAAATTTTTATCTATGTTGGATAATATATATATATATATATATATATATATATATATATATATATATATATATATATTTCAGAGCCGGTCGAGTCGAGTTTTTCGAGTTACTCGACCAAGCTAACTTTCGAGTCAAGTCGAGTTTTTGAACTATGACTAAATCAGACTTCCCAACAAAAGGATTCCGCCTATAGTTTTATGTGTCCTACTTAGACACGGCTGTTGGGACTCATATTAGATGAATATGTGCATTTTAGACTTGACACGGCTGATATCCATAAAGTTTGTGTTTATTATACAAAGAATACATACAACTGCGTATAATTAACATAAATTTCAACAAATTCTTTCTAACTCTCATCATACGAAAAGAGAAGCTGGTAGGGAAAGAGAAGAAGAACCACTATCCATTTGTTTTCAAAAAAAAAGTGAAAAAATTGGAGAAATTTGCAATCTCTACAACGGAAAAAAAGAGGGAGGAGAGATTAGAGAAAGGGATAGAGGTGTCAAATGGGTTGAATTTGGGCCACAAAATCTCATTTAGATTAATCCTCTTTGAGATTAGTATTAACATTTAAAATTAATATATGTCCATTACTTCATTAGTTTAATTGTTTTAATCCATATCTTATTTCTATTGTTTGATGAATATTCGTAATACATTACTTAGTGTTGTTTGCAAAAAAATTGATTTCATATTTAATATGTTTTACTTTTAATCTCATAGTATTATTCATATAACATATAAAGTATAAGAACTTTTAAAATTGAAATATCCTCGCGTGTCCCCGAATTTTTTTTGGGTTCGCCGTGTCCAATACCCCGTATATGGCACTGAGATACAATACTACCATGTTATTCACTAATACTCGTCAATATATGGGGATTGAAAATCTGCATGAGTTTGCCAAAGATTTGCCTGAGATTGTTGATTGTAAGATCTGCTAACTTGATTTATGCCACCACTTTTGTTGATCACTTGATTGAAAATCATTCATTCAATGAATCTGGTAACCTGCTGATAGACTCAACAATACATTTGAAAAGGCCTCAATGGGCCTGAAAGGTGATCCTTGATGGGCCAAAGAAGAAGGCTAAAAAAAATGGGTCTAGAGAAGAGGGCCACAGATAAGAAGGCCTTTGTGGGCCAAAAAGAAACAAATAAAGAGAAGAGTGCCAAAGATTATTGGACCTCTGTGGGCCAAAAGGAGAAGACCAAAGATAATTGGACCTCTAAAGTAGGGGTGTCAACGGTCCAAATTCGGACCACAAAAACCTCTTGCAAAAGGGTCGGACTCGGGTGGGGCCTATTCAAAAATTAAGAAAATGCAAACCCAAGCCTAGCCAATTGGCATCCCTACTCTAGGCCAATAAGAGTAGGCCAAGAGAAAAGTAAATCTCTGTCTGAGGACCAAATAGAAATAGGCCAAGAAGAGAGGGCCGAAGATAAATGGGCCAGAGAAAAATTGGTCCATAGAAGAGGGCTATAGGTAGGTGGTTGGTGGTCCTCTGTGTGCCACTGAGAAGAGAGCCTCTATGGGTCAAGATAGGCGGACCAAGAGAAGTAGGCCTTTGTAGGCCAAAGAACGGTCATTGTGAGTTTGACGGTGGGCCTGTATAGGCTAAGTGATGGGGCCTCTATGGCCCTCGATAAAGACTGATATTAAATTTGTGCTAATAAGCTTAATTAAGCCAATAATCTAATATATACAATATGAATATGTATATACACATTGCATTACTCGTGACAACTAATAATCTAATTTATACCACGTGTATGTGAATACACAATAGCATTACTCACATCACCAAAGAAGTACTCATGACAAAAAAGAATAGTGCGGACACTTATTGAGAAACCATAAAGAGACGAGGGGTGTGAGCAGTGGTACCACCAGCAATGATTGCAGTACCTAAGAATAGCTGATATGAATGGGGCCATTGCGGCAGCAACAATGTACCTCCAAAACAAGAAATGGAATTAGGGCAGGTCAATCGGCCCCTGCTTTGATTTTTCCTCAATTGATTTTATATATCCAATGGGTGGCATCACTGCCGCCCATCAGGCTTAAAGCTTTTCATTTATTTTTATTTTATTGCTCACAGCACCATCAACTCCTCACATTCTTGAGATCCTCCAAGACGTTGTCATTCATGACATGCATGTCCTTGTCGCTATTTGGTCAATTGCTGACCGTGATACTGCCCTGCAAGAGTTCTTCACTTCAGCAAGACCATGACTTACCTGACCAAGTGAGGACTAGCCGTATGCCCATCCAACTAACGACAAGGGCACCACTACCAGTCAGATACTTCTCTTTCAAGAGATACATTGTTGTTACAATATCTCCATCCAAATCAGCCATTCTAGTCACCACCAACGTCGTCCGTGCCACCGCTGCCCGTAACAATTGCCTCTCTTTAAGGTTTACCAATAAGCATTCTTGTTCGTTATCGAATTCTTTTATATAAATACTATGTCTTCTGGTACCTTGAGTAATGCTATTGTGTATTCGCATACACATTATATATATATATATTATTAGTTGTAATGAGTATAATTTTGGTATTTTGGGTAATACTATTTTGTACCTACATACACATATAGTACACATCAGATTATTTTGTACCTACATACACGTGGTCGGCATAAGGAGGCTACATTTTCATTTAAATGACAGTTTTCTTACAGATTACTGTCAAGTCTTGATAAATAGACCTCCTCTAGAGGACATTTATTGTTTATTGTTTACCGTTTATATGTTGCCTAGAAAATCCCACCAGTTAGATCTGTCTCTCTCTCTCTTTTTTGTCTGGAAATCCTACCACCTAGATATTTCTCTTTTATTGCCTAGAAAATCCTACTAGCTGGATCTCTCTCTTAAGTATAAACAGTATTTGTCTCGCTATTAACATTGCATTCAAAAAAAAAATTTGAGGGGAAATTGGGTTGCAGCAATGTTTTCCAAATAGACTGAATTATCACCATCATATCTACTCATCGTTTGGCCTGCAGGTTTTCTTTTTCCTTTTTTTCTTTTTTCTTGTGCATTTCCCACCAAAAGATGCTTTTGAACCCTCTTCATGCTTTTCCAATAGATATTAAGAATTTTTTGGTTTACTTGAATAAACATCTTCCAATGTCTCTCTCAAGAGTAAGCAGATGAAAATTCAGGACACATCCATCAGATTGTTAATCAAAGTACACTGACAAAAAACAAAGACGCTAAGTAAGAGTGCTTCACCTTGTAATCAAAATTGACCATGCCATGTGACATATGTGGCTCATTAGTAAGCTGGACATAACACGACAAAAGTTACTCAATTAGCATTTACCATTATAAGTATGATGTAAGAAAAAAAATAACATGCACACATCACATAGAGGGAAATGACAACTACCTGAGCATTGGCCTTCAAAGTAAGATTGTCAGTCAAATCACACTTAACTCTTGCATTAAGCCTCCCATCAGTCAATATCCTCCCAAAAAGCATCAACTGTGAAATACCGATCAGTGCTCCCGCGGCTTAACCAAACAGTCACATGAAAATAAGCTAGTTCTGAAAGGCTAGCAATTAATGAGAGGCTGTTGAAAGTGTAAATATGGAAATAACTACTTACCTTTGGGTCCAGAAAATTAGCACCAAATTCATAGTGAGAGGTAGGGATTTTAATGGTCTCGGTAGATTGAGAAGGAACCTCCATGGGTCCCATGAACACACTGATGGATAGTTGAAAAGAAATAGTTACCAGGACCAAAAACTAAAATATAAGGAAAGGGAAAAATAATGCACAAGAAATGCTAATAGATATATAAATATATATACACACACACACACACATGTATATACCTACCTGTGACTGAGTGAAAATTTCTGATTGAGTCCCTTCGTAAAATCAAAGCGCATCCCCTCAAAAAGTTCTGGCTTTAAGGACACTGCAAAACATATTGAAGAGAATCAACATTTAGCGGGAACTTAGACCCATCATTCTACACCTCAATTTCCTTAGTTGTAAAATTTTCACACAGAATTAGTTATTAGTTTCATACTTCGGTTTATGTACTTACACTTGTCTCGCATTGGAGAAGTTCGAAAATAAAATAAACAGCTTTTGGATCAAACTATCTTGTGGAATAAGCATTTCAAGTCACCTTGATGGAGATAATTTGCGGATAGAGTTTCAATTAAAGATTAGAATCACTGTCCTCCTTTCACCAAGTGTTGCAGTAATGCAGTCACCCTTAAGTTCTTCAACGCCTTATAAATTAGAGAGTGTGATCCCAAACCCAAGCACCCAAGCACCAGAAATTCAACCTCATAATCATTACAGATTTAAACTAGCTCGACAGATAGGGAAAATAAAATAAAATAAACAAAGAAAAAAGCTGAAGCATATCAACTTATGACAAGGAAAGTGTCACTCTTTGCAAGGTCTTCAAGTCTAGTTCTGTCATCAGTTATCTGTGGTTGGTCCTTGATGTTTCATTTCCTATATCCTGCCTTGGTTGTATTAGGCTTTAATATTATTTGTGATATTCAATTTCAATTAATCAATTATGTCTAAAGGGACATTGGTAGTCAGATTACTATTTAACTATTTTCTTAATGATCTGCTTTTTACCATTGTTTAGGAGCCCTTCAGAAATTCTCAATGGCCTGAGCTGAACCCTGCCGAGAAAGCGAGTTTGGATATAGTTTCAACCAGCAATTGGCATGCCTTGGTTGGGTGGTTTGAACATTTCAAGGGTGGATGAAAGGAATATGGCCCTCTTGGGAAAATGGTTATGGAGGTTACCCCTTGAACTTAACAGTTTCTATAGTCTATATTGGAATGAGTGGCCATAGACCCTCGATTAACATTGGAGTACTGGATAAACAATCACCTTTGATGTAAGCAGTATACAAATACACTGTAGACAGGGTCTTTGCCGCATCAGCGGAGTGGACCGTTTGGTTTGGATAAGATCCAGGCAGGTAGTTGAGAAAATAATGGACCTAATCCTATTTGTTGAGAAACTTGTCTCTAATCTAGAGGGACAAAACAATAATTGGGGACATGTGGCTTAATCTCAATGAGAGATTGTGATGCTTCCCCTATTGTTAAGGAGAAAGACATTGAGAGATAGAGAGACCATAAAAATCTCGCAAGTCCCCTACTCCACATGACACTACTTTGAGTATTGTATAATATCAAGGCTCTGTCTAATCTAGGTTACATAGTGTTAATTAGCTATATGTTAATGGGACCCACAAGTGTCTTCCATCTATTTCAATTCCAATGGTGTGGTACCAATAATGGTAACAAAACTGATTGGCCAACTCATCTCGTCTAGTCTACTCACTAGTTTGGAAACGCATACCTCAATGGTTTGGGCAACTCGTGACTTTTATTCTCGTGACCTCGTCCCATCGATTGAGTGACGTTTCTATTTCTAATTATACTCCAACATGTTTATTCTAATGGAAGGCAAACTTAACCCACCACCAAGAGAACCACAAAGAAGTAGAGTCATTGTTGTTTTTGACGCTATCAAACCACTACATTGATGTCCATCATGGCCATCGACATTGAAGGAGCCGTTGGTGGGTAGCCTAATCCCCAATGCTGCTAAATGGTAGATGGTCCTTTTAGACGAATTTCGGTCAAAAGTCCAGTGTTTTAAAAATCATGTGAGGATTATGCCAAGGAAAGCGCCTTGAGGCTTAACCATGAGGCTTAAATCCCATAAGGCTCACGCATGAAAGTGTGAAGCTCACATGAGAAACACACCTCACGCTTTGACGCTCGCTTTATGTCTATAGCGTACGTCTCACACATTAACTACAATTAGGGTTCTAGCCACACAACTGAGACTTAAACGTTATTTTTATTTTAAATTTGTTATTTGTTTCAATTAATAACTAATAATACTTTATTTATTTCAGATAAGACATTGAAAATGATGATGATTGATGACAATGATGATGATATTAGTTAAATGATGATGATATTAGTTTTAACTAACACTTAATTTATTATATTTAACGTATTTAGGCTTTTAAAACCCTTCGAGTCCAATCTACACTAATTTCCCTACTAGACATTGCAAATTTTGGAGCCACTAGCCTACAATGTAGTTTATAATTTCTTTGCAAATTTTTACTAAAATTTTAAATCCACCACATGAATTGATGATTGAACATCATTTTCAATATGTATATGAACAAAAGAAAAAAAATTAATTTCAGCATTTGCTTACCCTTTTTATATTATGTTTTTGGTAGTTAAATAATTTATATAGTATTTTCTATATGTACGTACACGCCCACACACCCACACATGTACGCGAATACAAATATATACATACAGAATGCATCTCTCTCTCTCTCTCTCTCTCTCTCTCTCTCTCTATATATATATATATATATACACTATAATCTAACTTTTAAAATATTTTTTGTAATTTCTCTTACATTTTATTTATTTCTTAAAATGAGAGAGAATGAGGCTTTCTTGTGAGGCTTAAGCCTCATGCCTTGAGGCTTACGCCTCACACATCTGGAGGTTCTAACGCATAGCCTCACGCCTTCACGTTTTAAAACATTTGTCTAAAGGAGCATAAGGGCGATTGGTAATGATTCGTGGATACTTTGAATTCAATCCCAATCACATATCTGCTACCGGTTGCAGCTGCAATGTCTTTTATTTTCTTTTTCTTTTTGTTTGATCTTGCTAAATGGGTTGTGCTGCTTCCAGCGGGGGATCTTCAAGATCCGACATCAAGCCTCTAGTGAAAATTCTAACCGGACTAGATTCGAACAAAGAAGATAAATATCAGAGGAGACCAAGTCGTTTCTTCGGTAGTAAGAAAATTCTTCGATTTTTTCAAAAAGTCCCGAATAATATGTGACTTTTTCGTCGAACAATTAATTCATGAAGTATTCGCGACTTTAAGAAAAATATCCTACTTTTAAAAAAAAAGTTGCAAATACGCGAATTAAACACAAATTATTCGCAAATTTTTTTTAAAATCCAGAATAAATATATAAAATATATTTGTTTATAATTTTCATAATTAGTAATTTTATTTTATAATTTATATATTTGATATCTTGCCCGACATTTTCCCACTTTATTTTCGAATTTTCCGAATTTTGTCACTTTTTTTCGAAATTTTCCCTATATATATAATTCTCATACCCTAACTTGGTAAATATGTGGTGGATCAAGAGACAAATCTAGCAGTTACAGGGATTGTAGATTGCTGGCCTAACCATTTAAAGTCGAGATGCATTGCCACCACTACTATACACCACATGTGACGCCCCTTCCAATGCCAACTGAAGTGAATACCTACAAGAAGCCCTATACACTATTCCCATCGATTGACGGTTGTGGTTGTTTATCCTATCCATGTTTGTCTTCAGGGTGTTTTCTCATACCCAAAACTGATAGTAGCAAACAAACAGCAAACAGCCTTGGCATTCTCAAAGCAAGGCAAGTGACTTCAAGTCCACAATTTAGGTAACATGAATTAACCGATACACGGGTCAGTTAAGCCTATACTCTTTAATTTTTAGTTTTCATTTAATAGATGGATCAAATAACAAGATTTTTTGACTCGGGAATTCAAAACCCAAGTTGGAAAGACTGATTTTCCCTCTTGCTTGAGCCTCATGCCTAGGTTGGTGAAATGGCTAGAACCACATGCTAATGCTACGTTTCATATGATTTCCTGCCAAAATTGATGTACTTTACTTTAAAAGCTATGGACCTGAACCTACAAGAAATTCATGAAGTATAAGATATTTGTTTTGATAATGTTTAATGATTGCTTCTTACATTTATAATTGATCGAAAAGGAATGTATTGCACAAACTGACTGTGATATCAATATTGGTTATAAGGATTCCAATACTTGACAAAGTTTATATAAACTCATGTGAAAGTAATTTTCATATAATCACAAATATTTGCCTAGATGGTCATGGGTAGAAATTGAGAAGAATTCTCAACCAGAGATATTATTTCTCTTGATTATTGAATCAAACCAGTTAAAGAAGCTGTTTGTGAAACCTGAATATAGCACGCCCTTCAAGAAGTATGCTAGCAGTAGGGCAATAGGTTCATTAATAATAACAAGAAATGAATGGGTTTACAGGAAAACCTATGAGAGATTGCTTCACATGATTGGTGGATTAATCCAGGCCTTCCAAGAGCATGACTAAGTGGAGGGAGAACCATGTAAATATTAGATAGGTGAAAACCGGCAACCATTAGAAATACATTAGCATTAAAAATGCTTACACATATAAGCTTACTCTCTGGAAATGGGTTGCCCGGATATATAACCTACTCTTCACGATTGAGAAATTCCTCTTTAGTGTCATAATTAAACTAAAGGAAAGATATGAGATTGTTTATGCTCTTAAAATGTTTTCCATAGAAAACACAAATGATATTGTTGGAAGGATTAATACTGATGATGATCTTCATTGTTTGTATCTATACAGATTCATATGTATAACTTTTTTTATCTATTTTTTTTGCTATGTTGATGCTTAACAAATAGCATAGCATGTTAACTCTTGTGGATGACAATATGATTGAGTTACAAGAGTAATGACAAGTGATGTGTGATCTAGACATAACAATGATAGTAGACATGAACTTTAAACATCATACTAGAATATTACAATGGTTAAAAAACCTTCTAATATAGCAGAGAATTGAAAAAGAGACAATAGAATTGACATGAGATACTTCAAAAGAGATCTATATGTGTAAAATACTGCAAAACAGTAATTGGCTGGCTTTATGCTAGTTAAGCATATTTAGTGGTTAGAAAACTTTTTAATGGTTTTTAATGAAGCATAAAATTGAAAAACAGAGAGAATAGACATGAGATACTTCAAAAGAAGTCTCTGTGTACTGAAAAAAGTAATTGGCTGATGCTATGCAAATGAAGGATATTTAGTAAGATCCGATCATAGTTGTGTCTCAGGCAATCGCCTAGGCGACTAGGTGTTCTGTTGGGCTCAAACGACTGACCGCCTCAGGAGGTCATTATTAAAAATCTGATATATGTAATATTATTAATGTTTAAAGATATAAAAAAAACTGGTTTGAATATGATTGTTCGGTAAACAAAAAAATATATTATTTTATAAACTTCTCATGTCTCTTACAATATAATATATTAAGATTTGTTTAACCAACAAAAAAAGTTTGAGATAGAAGAAGAAACAAGAGACAAACGGTGTCAAGTATGTTTCTTTCATATTAACTTGTTCTATCTCCCAATGTGTGGACCAATTGGTCTCCCTCCCTCTGTTTATGGGTGGACCATATAGTCTCCATTTGTTTTTTTGTTTTCATGGTTGTTAAATTACAGCTAGCTCAGGTGACCCAATAACAAATTAAGAGCCTTTAAATGCCCCAAATTCCTTTTAGGAGCCTCAAAACTCTCAAAAACTCATATTTAAAGGGGTCTTTTATAATTTAAATAAGTACAGATCCTATAGTTATATATTTTACTTATCAATATTATTTTTATTACTTATCTTCAGTATAATCGAGAAAAAGAAATAAATGAGAGTAAGAAGTACGACATCTTCCTCTCCCTCTCTTCTTTCTCATATTTTCAGCGTCACATTTAACTGTCGGGCTATTTTTCTACTTTTATTCAGTCTTATATTCTCTCTCTCTCTCCCCTCTATTGGGCTGTCTATTTTTTATCAATCACAATTCCTCCCTCACCCTCCTTTCAGCAGTCATTGTAGACTTAATTTTTATTCCATTTTTTTCCAATACTTGAAATCTCCATTTATTATTCTTAGAATTGTCTCTAATGATGGTTCTATCAAAGTGCATCTTCACAATGGTGTAATTAATATGAATGTAGGGCATCTTATAAAGAAAATGTATCATACATAGATCTCATATTAGAGGGAATTTCGACAACAAAAAGTTCATCAGGCGTCCATGGGGTTTGTCGCCTGGTCGGCTTGACAACAATACTTTAAACAATAATAATATTACATATATTAGATTTATAATAATGACTGCCTGAGGCAGTCAGTCGCCTGAGCCCAACAGAGCGCTTGGTCGCCTAGGAGACCGCCTGAGGCTCATGTGGCGACGCCTTTAACAATTACAGTGTAGTCAAGGCGTCTAGGCGATTAGCCCCGACTATGCGAGGCGTTGCCTAGGCGATAAATTTAATATAAATATATATAATTATAAATATATATATCACGTATATATATTATTATATATAACATCAAAAAGACCAAAACTCCACACCCACATTCCACAAAAATATAAAATAAAAAGTCTATTACAATCATTCGTCACATAACCAAAGACATGTTGACATAGAGGAGTATTAAACACTTCAAAATTTGAGTCAAATACCCAAATTTGTGTCACTGTCCATGTATAATATTAGGCAGAGCCCCCCTACGATTGCTCGGGGGGGTGGTAGGGATATTTTTAGTGAAAAAAACGATTTAAAATCTTATTGCTTCTTCATTACATGTTTTTTTTATTTTTTTTTATTTATTGAGATATTTTGGATTCTTTTTTAGCAAATAAAAAAAAAAAATTACTAGGATTGCCCGCCTAGAGGGGCGCCTAGGCGACGTAAGCCCAAAATCGCCTAAGCGACACCTTGACTACACTGAACAACTATGGTTTAAAGATATAAAAAGTTACTTTATTTGAATATAGTAGTTTGGTAAATAAAAAAATATGTTATTTTATATACTTGTCATTTCTTTTACCATATAATATGTTAGGGTTTGTATATCCAATAAAAAAAAGGTTTTCAGCCAGAATAAGAAAGAAGAGAGTAATGGTGTCAAGTATGATTTCCCTGATGTTAATCGGTCCTCTATCTCACTCGATGGGTGGACAATTGGCCACTCCCTCTCTTCCTCTGTTTGTGAGTGGACCATATGATCCTCATCTGGTTTTGGATGGTTGTTATAAGTGTCGCCTAAGCGACCAAGCATGCAAGTATGCTCAGGCGGTTCAATAATTTAAAAAAAGACCTTTAAATGCCTCAAATTTCTTCTAGGACCCCCAAACCTCTCATAAACTCATATTTAAAGAGGTCTTTTATAATTTAAATAAGTGCAAACCCCATAATTATATATTTTTTATTACATTTCTTTAGTATAATCGGGAAAAATAAAGAAATAAGAAATAAGAGTAAGATGTATGGCCTCTCCCCCTCTTGTCTCTCTCATGTTCAATGTCTCATTGATTGTCGGACTATTTTTCTATTATTTATTCAGTCCTACACTCTCACTCCTCTCTCATCTCATTCATCTCTCATGTTCGGTTGTTACTATAGACTATTGTTTTTTTTTATTTTTTATCATTTATAATCTCTCTCTCCCCCCTCTCGATAATCATTGTAGACTTTGTTTTTTTATTCACAAGACTTGAAATCCCGCTTTATTGTTCTTAGAATGGTCTCCAAGGATGTAGTGAAAGTGGTAGGTAGTCTGGTGAACACAACGCTATGTACAATACTAAACCTTGATATTGCGGTTAGAATGAAAAGTATAAAAACTAATAAATCAGGTAAAGAATTATACTAACCACTACGTGCATACAAAAATATATCCTTGATATATTATATTATGAGACCAAGTAGAAAACTTGAAAATTATCGGATTATCTGATGTTGGCTTTACTAGTACAGTAGTACATCTAAGTAATGAAAATGCACCACTAGTTATATATTTTAATATGTTGTGATCCACTGATCCTTTTAAAGGAGCAAAGTTGTGTAGGATACTATACTGACAAAGCCAAAAAGATGACATGTTTAGCAGTATTTCTTAGAGTTGCAATTAAAAATACTCATAAAAGACAAGAAAATAAATACATTCATAATGAGCATATGTGTGTGTTACAAATCATGTTTAAGAATGGTGAAATAAGAAATCAACGCTAAAGAACGCAATGTTGTGAATATATACCTACTTACAGAATCAACATGTCAAAACCCGAATGCCATGTGGTGAGAAGACATGAGAGCTAATTTTATGGTTCGTAATATTGAGTGAATAAGTTATCTAGCATGTGATACAAAATAGAGATGAACAGTGATATGCTAAATTATGATTCTTATGAATTAGAGAAGATGGGTTATTATTATGTTGCATGAAACCTAAACGACGGAAAATGCATCACTGGTTATTCTTCCCCAGAAAGAGGGTCTATTGTTTCCATGGCCAGCAAAAGAAGAGAGTTGCATCAAAGAAATCCAGGTAAAGGATAAGTCCACAATGTTGTTGGCCACAACAAAAAAATTCATGTGGCAAGAGCAAGTTCATAAGAGATATCAGTGATAAAAAGTGCACTAGATGTCAACACCAAAATATACCTATCAATGGCAAATAACCTAATAGTGTACATGGTTTCATGGATCATATCTACCAAGGGTGAATAAACTGGTAGCATGCATGAATTTTCTCTGATGACTACCGAGAATAAATAATTAGGGAAAATACATTTACTCCCCCTGAGGTTTGATGAAAATACACATACCCCCTCAGTTTGACGAAAATACAGTAGGTACCCTTATGTTTCAAACTAATGACACTCACACCCCTTCCGTCAATTGACCATCAATCAACACGCGAAAAAGACCAAAAATGCCAAAAATACCCCTCATAGAAAGTGAAACCTTAGAATCTCCTTGTTCCTTATATACGAGACTTACCATTTTCCACAAATCAACGAAAGTGAAACCCTAAAATCGTTTGCAAAATCCGACTCGACCTCGGCTCCAACGGCGATAACTCTTCTCCGACAACTGCCTGGTAAATCTTTCCCTCTCTTTTTTTCATTTTTAAATCAAAGATTGTTGAGGTATACTTCCCCCTTTGACATTTTTTTGTCTTTTTCGTATGTTGACTGATGGTCAACTGACGAAAGGGGTGTAATAAGTGTCATTAGTTTGAAACATAAGGGTACCTACTATATTTTCTAAAAACTGAGGGATTCTATGTGTATTTTTGTCAAACCTCAAGGGGTGTAAATGTATTTTCCCCTAAGAATCAGTCATACATTGTAAATCTACCAAGGGAAAATAACCTGGTAGTATGAAGTAATCATTCATTTAACGTTTACAAAGCCAAAATAATTTAGTTGTCAGATATTTCTATTCAATTGATATGCACCAAGGTAAACGAACCTGGTTTTGAAACTTTAGTATTTTACATGAAATTTTTTTTATGAAAAGGAAATTGGTCGTGTGAATAATTCCCCTTTTCTTCGATGAAATTTCTCATTAAAGATCAAAAAAATTGACACTTGATGAGATGGTGCTTCCCTTTTAAGGGAATTTTCTCATTTTTAGGTAGTCTTTGAATTAAAACAATTCTCAGTTACCTATCAAAAAAAAAAAATATTTGGCAAGCCTCAGTTAATGTTACGCATAGCCAATTTAAAAACAGATTTAACGAATTTAATATACATTAATCAAATTATGGTTGCCCAGACAACACCTGGTGTAGGGACCCCTATCACCTATACACTTTTACTACACTGCTAAAAAAGAAAGGAAAATAATCACCTCGTCATTGGTGGAGCGAAGGAAGGCATATTGTCCCCCCCCCCCTTTCACACCATGTGTCCCCTCTTTTACTCTCTTTAATTGTGGTTAAGAATCACTAACCCTTAGGATTAAAGCATCTATCCTTGGTTTTTAGATTAAAAAAATTAACCACAGCGGTTAAAACTTGTTAAACATAGTTCAAGGGCGGTTAAAGGGGGTTTGTGAGGGCGAGAAGCACTGGTCAACTCCTCAGCCGAGGAGAGGATTATTCCTAAAAAAATAAATGTTTTCTTAGTCTCGAACCCTAAAGTTCCCAAATGAGCAGTGATAGGCGTACCTGATCTCCATTTGCAAAGCTAAGGCCGGTCCTCATTGGTCCACGCCCCCACTCTTAAATACTCACCAATGAGAATTTCAAAGTGAGGCATGGGCCAATGAGGACCGGCCTTAGCTTTGCAAATGGAGATCCCAGGTACGTTAACTATTTTCCTTCCCAAATTAGGGTTCCAGAAGGCTTTAGTTATCACAGGACATAAATCCACCATCCATTTCTACCTTTATTTCTAACTAACCTCCAAAATAATACAAATCAGGGAATCTAAATGCATAATATAATGCTATCAACTTTTTAAAAAAAATCCATATAGAGATCGAATAGAAACTGAAATCCATGTTCCCTACAACAAATTGAGGAAAGATACTTAAAAGTTCCGAGACTCACTCAAAGCTTCTCGATGGATTTCTTCGTACGGAATGGGGCAAGGAAGGTTCAAATAATCGATCCTCTCTTCGATCTTGGTCTCGCTTTCCTTAGCGTGAGTAGAAGAAGGAACAACTTCAGCCATCTTTCTTTCCCGAATCGGAGACAATGAAGACTAGGAGAAACGAGAGGAGCGTCAAACCAGGTTTCCTTTAATGGAAGCCTGTGCGTGGGGGGATGATTTTAGGGCAACGGAGAGCAGAAACAGCGAGCTGGTGCGTACGTTAAGCAAATAAAGGGCGGTAGGTTAAGGCCAACCTCTGCTGCTGGTGCTGCAATGAAAGGACGGAGAGAAGAAGAAAACTGCGGCTTTAGGGGTTTAGCCAGGGTTTCACACTGGTTCTCAGTGATACCTTGTGTGTGAGGTGTATTGTTAATCATGCTCCACTTGCCACGTTTTTTCCTTTCTAGGGGTTTTCCCAAACTGCCTCGGATTTCTTCCCTAAATATTCAGTTTTTAAATATCATTTCTCTAAATGCTCTTATGAAATATTTTTCCTTATTATGGATACTTGTAAAGTCCAATATACTCATCCACTACCTTCGAGCATTAAACAATGAAAGCATTAAATTTTAAAAAACGATGGGAACTCTCTCTACGTATGTGCATAGGGAAAATTTTCTACATGCATTATCCCATAAAATATTCTGGCGAACTCCAATCCCAACTCATTCGTTTTTGTGTGAATCTTTTCCCGGTGAACTCCAAACTCATGAGTTTTGTGTGATAATCATTTAGTAAAACCTAGAAAGGTATGTTTTGATTTTTTTTCTCTATACCGTGTTATTAACTTCTTAATAATGGTATATGAGGTTTTAAGTAATCTAAGAAGTCTTTACATTGAGATTTTCTCCGACAATCTGGTCGTTAAATAAGTTTTAGGAACGAAGTGGACGAAGCTGGTGGAAATCGATTCAGGGTCGATATATGTTTACAATATGTATCGACCCGGTCGATACATTTTGCTTGAGAAGTCGATGCATGGTTCTTGGTCCATGTCGATGTTGTCGAAACACTTGATACAATTTAAGTCATTTGCATCAACCTTTTGCTGACTTGCATCGACTCTTACTGATTTTGTATCGACCATTTGCCTATTTGCATCGACCCTTAGGTTTTTTCATCGACCATCTACACTGTGTCGACCCTGTCTCTTCCATGCATCGACCCCTTGATGATTTGCATCGACCATTTGCTAATTTGTATCGACCTTTTGATGATTTGCATCGACCATTTGCTAATTTGTATTGACCATTTGCTCATGTACACTGTGTCGATCATGCCTCTTCCATGCATCGACCCTTTGATGATTTGCATCGACCTTTTGCTAATTTGAATCGACCATTTGCTCATGTACATTGTGTCGACCATGTCCCTTCCATGCATCGACCATTTGATGATTTGCATCAACCCTTTGCTTATTTGCATCAACCCTTAGGTTTTCTCTTCGACCATGTACACTTCTTCGACCCTTTGCTATTTTCACAACTCATTATCTAACTAATCAATACTATGTTTCTTACAAACGATGGTGCCAAAAGTATCACTAATTTGTTGCTACGATGGAAAATGGGTTGTGGAAAGTGGTGATGAAATAACCAAATTTCGACCACCTCACTTGTGTTGTAGGCACTGGAACTTCGGTGTCAAATAACACCCGTTAATGGAGTTTATTATTTTATGTGGGGGATCTCCATTTCCGGCATGGGTAAACCCATGCTGTTAATTACACCCTCTTATAAGAGGGTCACCTCTGATTGAAAATAAGAGAGAAAGAGATAACGAACAATAGCTTTCATTCATTGATGGAGGTGCCCAGTGCCCCATTTGGGTTGTTACAGTCGCCTCCAAAGAGGTATTTCAAAATGAAAGAGAAAGAAGGAAAGAGGGTAGGCATTTTGACCTACCTTGTTGCTTCCATAGTTTAGAACTCTTGATTTGGCTTGAGTTATTCTCTTTTGTGAAGAGGAAAACCCCTTGTGGCTTTCATCTTCAGATCTATGGCTCTAGCTTGAGGTCTATTCTTCTGAGATTTTATTTTTCTCAAATTCTCAGGTTGTCGATCTCCAATGACCGATCTCCCATCTCCAGAGAATAACTCCCTCCTTTTCATCTTGTGGGAGTTATAAGAGGGAGTGGTTTGATAACCACTTCCTCTAACTGTCCTCTTTTTTGTAATGAGGACATCTGTCCCATTAGTGGGAGAGTGGGGAGTTATTCCTCACCCTCTTGTTGTTGATCGTGGGTGGAGAGATAGTAGTGGATATTATACCCACTACTGGACGATGGCCTTTGGTCATCTTTGATTTAGGCGACAAGGCTTAACTCTTGCTGCCAAAGTGGGGTTGTCTAGCAACCCCTTTTAATTTCATTTGGATTTTGGGCAGCAAGGATGTTCCTTACTACCATGGTGGGTCTATTAATGAACTATTTACTTTGATTTGGATTTCGGGCAGCAAGGGTGTTCCTTGCTGCCAAGGTGGGGTCTATTAATGACCCATTTGATTTTAATTTAAATTTGGGGCAGCAATGGTGCTCCTTGCTGCCATGGTGGGGTCAATTAATGATTAATTTACTTTGATTTCGATTTAGGGCAGCAAGGGTGTTCTTTGCTGCCATAGTGGGGTCAATTAAAGACCTCTTTACTTTGATTTAGATTTGGGGCAGCAAGGGTGTTCCTTATTGCCAAGGCGGGTCTATTAATGACCCCTTTGATTTAAATTTAAATTTGGGGCAGCAAATGTACTCCTTATTGCCATGGTGGAGTCTATTAATGACTCATTTACTTTGATTTCGATTTAGGGCAACAAGGGTGTTCCTTGCTGCCATGGTGGGCTTAATTAAAGACCCCTTTACTTTGATTTGGATTTGGGGCAGCAAGAGTGTTCCTTGCTATCAAGGTGGTGTATATTAATTACCCCTTTGATTAAATTTAAATTTGGGGCAGTAGGGGTGCTCCTTGCTGCCATGGTGGGGTCTATTTAAGACCCCTCTTATTTAATTTCAATTTGGGGCAGCAAGGGTGCTCCTTGCTGCCATGGTGGGGTCAATTAATGACCCCTCTTATTTAATTTCAATTTGGGGCAGCAAAGGTGCTCCTTACTGTCATGGTGTGGTCAATTAATGATCCATTTACTTTGACTTCGATCTAGGGCAGCAAGGGTGTTTCTTGTTGCCATGGTGGGGTCAATTAAAAACTCATTTACTTTGATTTGAATTTGGGGCAGTAAGGGGACTCCTTGCTGCCATGGTGGAATCTATTAAAGACCCTCTTATTAATTTCAATTTTGGGCAGCAAGGGTACTCCTTCCTGCCATAGTGGGGTCTATTAAAGATCTCTCTAACTTGATTTCAAATTTGGGGCAGCAAGGATACTCCTTAGTGCTATGGTGGGGTCTATTAAATACCTCTTTAACTTGGTTTCAATTTGGGGCAGTAAGGGTACTCCTTGCTGTCATGGTGGGGTCTATTAAAGACCCATTCGAGTTGATTTCAATTTGGGACAGTAAGGGTGTTCCTTGCTGTCATAGTGGGCTCTATTAAAGACCCCACTTATTTAATTTCATTTTGGGGCAGCAAGAGTGATCCTTGCTGCCATGGTGGGGTCTATTAAAGACCCCTTTAACTTGATTTGAATTTGAGGCAGTAAGGGGGCTCCTTGCTGCCGTGGTGGGGTTTAATTAAAGACCCTTCTTATTTAATTTTAATTTTGGACAGCAAGGGTGCTCTTTGCTGTTATGGTGGGGTCTATTAAAGATCCCTCTTATTTAATTTCAATTTGAGGCAGCAAGGGTGCTCCTTGCTGCCATGGTGGGATTTATTAAAGATCCCTTTAACTTGATTTGAATTTGGGGCAGCAAAGGTACTCTTTGCTACCATGGTGGGGTTTATTAAAGACCCCTTTAACTTGGTTTCAATTTGGGGCAGCAAGGGTACTCTTTGTTATCATGGTGGGGTCTATTAAAGACTCCTTTGACTTGATTTCAATTTAGGGCAGCAAGGGTGGTCCTTGCTGCCTTGGTAGGGTATATTAAAGACCATTTGATTCAATTTTACTTTAAGGCAATAAGAGAGTTCCTTGTTGCCATGGTGGGGTCTATTAAAGACCCTGCTTGATTTAGCTTCAATTTGGGGCAGCAAGGGTGCTCCTTACTGCCATGGTGGAGTCTATTAAATACCCTATTTGATTTGATTTTAATTTAGGACAGCAAAGGTGTACTCCTTGCTGCAATGGTGGAGTCTATTAAATACCCCACCTGATTTTATTTTACTTTAAGGTAGCAAGAGAGTTCCTTGCTGCCATGGTGGAGTCTATTAAATACTCACTTCATTTTATTTTACTTTGGGACAACAAGGGGGTTCTTTGTTGTCATGGTGGGGTCTATTAAAGACCCTGTTTGATTTAGCTTCAATTTGGGAAAGCAAGGGTGCTCCTTGCTGTCATAGTGGGGTCTCTTAAAGATCTCACTTGATATGATTTTAATTTGGGACAGCAAGGGTGCTCCTTGCTGCCATGGTGAAATCTATTAAATACCCCACTTGATTTTGTTTTACTTTGGGGTAGCAATGGTACTCTTTGTTGCCATGGTGGGGTCTAATAAAGACCGCATTTGACTTGGCTTCAATTTGGTGCAGTAAGAGTGCTCCTTGCTGCTATGGTGGGATCTATTAAAGACTTCACTTGATTTGATTTCAAATTGGGGCAGTAAGGGTGCTCCTTGTTGCCATGGTGGAGTCTATTAAATACCCCACTTGATTTTATTTTACTTTGGGGCAGCAAGGGTACTCCTTGCTACAATGGTGAGATCTATTAAAGACCCCACTTAATTTTATTTCAATTTTAGGTAGCAAGGGTGTTCCTTGCTGCCAAGGTGGGTGATTCCTACATCCATAACTCATTTGATTGGTATAAGGTAAGCCTACTAAGAGCTATGCACCCCATCAATTTTTCTTTGGGTGTAATATGGGCACACTAAAATTAATACACTCCAATAGAATTAGGCGTGGAAATTTCGCGACCTATAGATGGATTGTTGGAAAATGGAGCACAAGGTATCTACTATCGAGGTGGAACGGCTCAGTGTCTACTTGTGGATAGCAGTATTACACACAAGGAGCTCTTGTCTAAAATTTATCGACTTAACAATTCAAAACCGTGCGAGTGTGATATTACTTTAAGGTTATTTTTTCCTTCTTCAAACCCAATTCCACCCATTGAAATTGCCAACGATGAATCTTTGTCAACCTTTCTTTATATGATTATGGAACGAAAGGATAATTATCTTCCCTTGTACATATCGAAGGAGGAAAGAATAAAGCATATTTCAAAGGAAAAATATGTTCTCATCGAAGTTTCTAGAGAACATTTATCCAAGCAAAATGATGTCTCCATTGAAGTTGTTGGAGGATTGGATTATGATTCTGAGTGCAATATGGATATGCTGACTAATATAAAAGAAGACAATTTGCATATGAAGGATCTTGTTGTCATTCGTGATGGTGTAGAAGAGGGCGCTTTGAGAGATAACATCGATTCAATAGATGACGCTATGAATAATGCATTCTCGAGTAATGATGAAAATCAACTTCTTGTCACCAATGAGCCTATCGATTCGATAGATGATGCTATGAATGATGTCATCCCAATATATGCAGATCTTGATGCACATGTAATTGTAAACGACTTCACTAACTTTAGGTAGATTCTTGTCTTTATAACTCTACAAATAAAACTTTTTCGAATTATAGATTCTAATATAAAACTCGACTTCCACATTGTTTTGTAGTCATGATATTTCTCCTCTTACCCAGAGATGCATAATAAGGACACAACAAACAATCCTATTGAGAAGACACAGTATGGGGATATGCTGTATACAATGAAGGTTTGGATGTTGAATGTATGTTGCAAGATGGGACAGTAGTCAAACTTGGTCAATGTTTTAAAGACAAGAATGTACTACAGAGGTGTATTCATAAGTATGCGATGCACAATAATTTTCAATTCAAGGTAATACGTTCAGATAAATAACGATACACATTGAAATGTCATGTTCAGAATTACAAATGGCGACTACATGCATCTAGAGTTAATGGTTCTGGCCAATTCAAGATAAAGAGCTACGCTGAGATACACTCTTGTCAGGCACCGACTGGGGAAGATAATGTGCAAGCAAGAAGTTGGGTGTTGAGCGAGTATGTTCTATCACATATCGATGGGCATAATGTGTATAAGCTCAGACATATCGCAAATGATATATGACGTAAGTTCATGGTCAAACCCAGTTACAGAAAAACGTGGAAATCTCGAGAAATTGCAATAGAGAAACTTAGAGGATCATTCGACACATCATATGTGGATCTCCCAACTTATTTTCATGAGTTTGAGAACCGCAACCCGGGTACAGTAACTTAGTGCATTCAAATCCAGTGAATGGGGTGTGCAGTTCTGCTTTTTGGGCGATCGGAGTGGTACTTAATACTTTTTGAACTTGTTGCAGAAAAATGTTAACTCTTGACGCGATACATTTGAAAGGAAAGCATAAGGGGATACTCTTTGTCGCAGTGGCTCTTGACGGGAACGATAACCTCATACCTGCCGCCTTTGGGTTGGATGAAAATGAAAATCATTCTTCTTGGGAATGATTTTTAATTAATATGAAACAAGCATTCGTGTCACACCCCAAAACACCCCTTAGGAGTTTAGGAAGACTTTAGGTGTGACTATACATAACCTAGCAACCATCCTGCAACTGAACAAGGCATAATGTAACTAAAGTTTATAAATCAGAGTGCGAAAGCTTAACCAAAATTTTTCCTTCTCTATACATAACAGGTATTGCAAGTTAATATACAAAACGTAATAAGTAAAGGTGGACATGCCACCAATCAAAATACAAAATGAGTAAAACTCATTATCTCTCTACTCATAATAGTCTAAATAGGGCCACCTATCTACATCCCTATCATCGTGAGGCTGCAGTGGAATAGGTGCCTCCTCTTCAACATACTCTTCCTCCACCTATGGCTCGGGGTTGAAGGTATCAACCAGACCTGCCGACATGAAATGTACGGCTGAGTATGGAATACTTAGTGAGTACAGGCTACACGTTAACAATAGTAATAACATCATGCAATTCATAACATCAAATTTAAAACAATACAATGATAATGACATGCATGGAACTAAATGCGATAACTTCGTATAAAACCCATGTTCATAGTTCATACTTATTCTTGAAAATATTTTTTCGTGTTTTTAAAATTATTTTGTTATGTTTAAAACTCGTTATTGTCTTATTCTTGTCTTGTGAGAATCATGCGTGTTTTGTCTTATTCTTGTTTATAATCACATTTGTCTTGTCATGCTTACTTGTCATGCTTATCTTGTAAGCCAGATGTTAGTGCCCTTGTAACGACTTGTGAGCCGAGTATGTAAATACCCTTCAGCAAATATAGAAAATAACTTGTGAGTCGGGTATATAAATACTCTTCAGCGAATATAGAAAAGGTGTACCAACATCCTTGACCAGTCCAATGTCTGGCATTGCCGCGCTTGTCTTGTTTTCTTATGAGTCAGATATGACATATCATTGGATATGCCCTATCCTTGACCGACCCAAAGTTCGGCTTTATCATTCTTGTTCGTTATGTTTTTTGTGAGCTAGATGTGGCATATCCTTGGATATGCCCCATCCTTGACCAACCCAAAGTTTGGTTTTATCATTCGTGTTGTAAATCACTTGTTTTGTTCTTGGTTATTTTTCATATACTTATAATAGAAAACTCAGTTTATGCATGCATGCGTGTTCGTGCATAACAATCGGTGACATCGTGGTAACATGAAAACTAAAACATCATATAGCATTTCAACATTTCAATGGGCATGTGAATTTTTGAAGGAAACATATAGAGCATTTCATTAAAGTTACCAAATTGGGGAAAGTCTCTAAATCACATTTTCATAGTTTTGAATTTAATTTCCATACATGCATTTCATCGAACATATGACATTCAACATTTATATAGTTATTAAATTCACATTTTCTTTATCACACATTTCATCAAACATCTTGAGTGCGTATTTTATGCGTACATTGTCATTCCCCATTTTTCATCACACAACAACATCCACATCCTACATGACATTCACTCGCCTCAACTATCCATCCATTCCACACTTCCGTTACCATGTAATTTAATCTTCACATTTTAGGGAACGTGATAGATTACAAGAAAAATGAATATATAAGATCAATCCACACTCTTTCTTAAGGAAATACCTAGGTTATTACTAAACCAACTAGAAGAGTGTACTAACCTTTGAGGATAAACTCTGAACTTAAAGAAAACCCCTTGATGAAGAAATCTAAGCTTGAGGAAGAGACACCACTTCGAGGAGGAAAATCTTTGCTTGAAGATGATGACCCAAGCTTGATTTGAACTTCATTATCTTCAATCCAAAATCCCTTTTGGAAAATCCCCAAATCTTCTACCTTCTCCTCTACAAAATCTTCTATAGGTTTAGGTTTTACCCAAAAACCCCCAAACCATCCCCTATTTATAGGCAAATGGGTTGAAACCCTTATTTCTGGAACTTAGCACCCGCGTGCGATCGATTGATAGCACACCAACTGTGATTGATCGTACATTCCAGTGCGATCGATCGCACCTGGGGACGATCTGTCGCACCTTCACCTGAACCTTTCTACCAAACGATCGATCGCAAGTGCACCCAAAAGTTCTTTCAAGAATTCCTCTGACTGCGATCGATCGCACTTACCTGCGATCAATCAACATCCTATTTTCTCCTTTTTAACCCCCTTAGACCCTTTTGAGTGCTTCCAACCTTATTTCCACCATCCTTAGGGCACTAACCTCTTTCATATACCACACCAATTTAGCTACTAACCATTTCTCGTTAATTACAAGTTCAAATATGTGGAAGGCCCTTTGCCCATGAAGGTATATTTCACTAACCATGTACAAAAGTTTCGGGGTTCTACAATTGGGGCCACTGGAGGATTTAGTGATTATCTCATATAGAAACCCTTCATTGCTAAGCAAAGTTCCTCAAGCACTCTCAAATGCATTTCATGCATATTATAGGTGAATATGTCGGGGTAATGCACATGCCTCTCGGATAATAAAATCATGTACGCGTCAATTTCTTAAATATATTAAAGTATGTTAGTGCATAGTTTAATATGATAATTTTAAAAAGAAATATTCGAAGGAAATCCCTCCATTACCCAATTCCCAAACCAGCAGGTAGGAGATGACACTTCATGCACAACCGTCAGAGTGATTAATAGGGTACCAACACTGTTTGCATTTGGGTTGTTCACCCTCATTCTTCCTATGTAGTTTGGAAAACTTCATCATCTCTCTACGTTCGACTTCAGATATATGTCTAAGTAGATTCGAAATTGATTCCTCTGTGGACGCCTTTTCCTTAGCGGCTTTCTCCTTCTGGACATTATACTAGGGAGACTGCATCCACTGAGAGTCAAAGCGGACTCTCTTTGCCTTTTGAGGCGGTGCCTCATGGACTGTCAGCTTCATAGTCATGGGCGAGTCTACACTGACTGGTGTAGCAAAACTCACTGGTGTACCATCAAAAACCTTCTGCAAACAAAATTGTAGAAGTAAAATCAGTAACAAATTTAGTGTAAAACAATTGGGCAAATCACATACCCCATTATACTGTACAACAAAAGTGGAGACTGTAGTCTCCTCAAGGTGTAGTGGAGACTGTTTGACTGACTTTTATCTTTCTTTGATAGACGTAGCCGGTGCGCTTCCTCGAGGGATCGTCATCCTGCACTGCAAATACAATTATCAATTTACCTTTTTTTGAAAAATAAATTTCAAAATAAAATAGAGTACTTACCCCGCAAACTTTCTCATTCAACTGTCTAACCTCCTAACTCAACTTATTTACAATCGCCTCGAGGCAACCTTCATTCGCACAAATATCGGCTTTATGGTTTTCGTCGCTCCTCTTAATAGCCTCATTAATGTAGAGCTTGAGCTGGTCCAAAAGGCTACTATCAGAAATACTTTCCCTTCGTGTATTCTTCCTCTTCCTGGTAAGAGGGGAAACTGTCACATCCACCTCTTCCTCGTCCTTGTCTTTATTCTTCTCCTTGTCATTTTTCTCATCCCCCTTCTCTTTAGGAGGAAGGTCCCGCTCTTTGTGGACTGCTGAGTCCAGCCCTCCAAGTCGGGTGAGTACATCAATCACTGTCGGCTCTTCCATCTCCCTTTGAGTGGGCACGAGGGGTGGTAGAATCTCAACCTACAAGAATAAGTAAAAAATTTAGTTACATCAGTAATGTAAGAAATACTTATATTTAATGTAGTAATTAATGAAATAAACATTTACATCTGGAGTCATTAACACCCGTCGGGCATCCTCATATTTAATGTAGGTCATGATCTTCCAATGTAGGAACCGAGGAAATGTATCGGGCATCACCGGGATGGGATCTGAAGAGGACTTGATACCCTACCCCCATCTCGTGAATGCGGGAATATGTTCCAGTACCCAAACCTATTACAATAAAGCAACAAAGTCATAAAGTATGAAAAAACAATTAAGTATAAAAACTATAATGATAAACTATAATTCTATTACCTGGAATGCAAAGGAGCAGCCATATATGTTGTATCTATAGCTGCCAATGGAGAGTGCAGACTCTAAAGATGCCTTCAAATTTTTGTATCCAAATACTGCCAATGAAGAGTGCAGACTCTAAAGATGCCCACAAATTTTTGTATCCAAATACTCCCCATGGATAATTATTGAAGGCTAGAAGGTCTTCCACTAGAGCCCACCATCTCTTATCTACACAGGCAGTGGAGACCTTTGCATCCAAAAAACTATCTACAAAAAGAATCAAGCCTATCTGCACGGCTTCCATATTATACTTCCCCCCCAAGCCCCTGGATCTTCTTTAATAAATCTTTCTTATGAATTTCCCCGGGCTTCCTTTTGGGGAACATCTTCTTCCTAAGTTTCTGCTCCTCCAATTGGATATCACGGGGGGTAGAAGGAGTGGATCTAAGGCCCATGGCTAAGGCAAAATCTGTAGAACCCCGAAAATTTGGTTCATTGTTCAAGTGAATAGTGTCGAGGACACTAGTATTGTAAGGGCCAAAGGCCCTTATTATAAGTTGGGTTTGGTTAATGAGAGTGAGAGTTTCCCTCATAGACTAAGTGCGATGTGAGTTTCATGTTAGAATCAAGAAGTGTAAGGTGTTTTGAGAAAACATGCAAAGAGTATAAAACCATACTCAAAGCATTAAATGTATAGTGGTATGAATAATGACGATTCAAGGGATTTGTGGCGGCCGGGGCCTCCCATGCATATGGGTTGTGCCTAATAGGTTACCTTGGTTTGGTTTAAGAACCTAGGGTCGTGAGTTATGAGAATAGAGTAAGGGTTGGATTCAAAGTAGATGGGGTACGAAAATATCCTTAGTATGTATGAAGAAACCCGGAACCGAGTTCCCTGGGCTGGGAATAGTATCATGAATAGTGTGTGGATAGTGCCCTTGTGTGGTGTGTGTAAAGGCTTAAGGCCTTTACACTTTGTTCTTGGTAGCATGGTCCATTTGGTTCTAAGTAGTGTGGCGATTTAAATAAGGGTTTAAAGTGTGTATGTTGAGTCTCAAAATAAGAGTATAATAATACTCAAGTATTTAGGGTATAAAATACCATAAGTGCGAACGTAGAACCACGGGAAACCATTTCACAATGTTTTGAATAGTGCCATGGGCACAAGTCTTGTAAAGGCCGAGGACCATTTATGTGACTTGGTTAAGGGGCATGATAAGAGTAGTCAAATTAGCTTAAGTGTTTATTGTTGGGTGTTTGGGATGAATAAATAAGAGTATGACATACTCTAAGTGGGTAAAAAGATGGGTATAAGGTACCCTAAGTGTTAATGAGTTGTGAGCGAATAGTGCTGTTACGCGAGGCATAAAGCGACCGGGGCCTCTCATGCATGTTGGGGTGTGCCCCATGATCACCTAGGTGTGTTAAAAAACCTATGGATTAATGAGTCATGAGGTGTGAGTATGATTTTGGAACCAAATGAAAAGAGTGTGAAGCACTCGAAATGTTCTAAGTGTCAAGAATGGGAATGCCTTAGCATACCCTTGACTTTAAATAGTCCTACTGTTCACACCGCTCGTCGGAATCAAGCGATTCTTGGATTTTTGGAAAGGTAATTGAACCATCTTCGAGGTTCATGTTGATCAATTGTCTTGGTTTTGAGTTGGTGTTAGGTTAAAAGACCGATTTCTGAAGTCGGGTCGGTTTAAAATCTGGACTGACGAAACCCAATTTCGGATCAGTCAGGTTTAGGGGTAAACTGGTCTAAGAAAAAGGAAGAATTTGAAGTTGTGAAAAACATGAAAGTTGTTCTCCTTCGAAAGACGAATCCAACGCAAGTTGAATCGTCAAAATCGGACAAGCGAGTCAAAAGTTATGGCCGAATTACGAAAACGCAAAAATGCTGAAACTTTCTGCAAAAGTTGCGATCGATCGTAGGGACCCTACGAATGATCGTAGAGGCGCTACGAACGATCGTAGAATTGCTACGATTGATCGTAAAGACCCAGAAATGCGGGAAACTTATTGGGCAACCTACGATCGATTGTAGGAAGCCTACGAACGATCGTAGGAGCGCGAATCAACTATTTTTGTGCGAAAATTTTTAGGGTTTCACCCCTTTGCCTTTAAATAGGAGATCAATTAGAGGGTCTTGGGTGAACCTAAACCTAAGGGAGTTCTTAGAAGAGGAAGAGGGAAGATCTTGGGGATTTTTAAAGGAGGGTTTTAAATTGTGGAAGAAGAGCTTCAATCAAGCTCCCACAAGTTGGATTTCTACACAAGGATTCCTTCTTAGACCTAGAAATTTACCAAAATGGGATTTGAGATTTGGGGATTTTGCAAGAAAGGCTTGGGATTGAAGATCAAGAGAAGCTTATTCAAGGAAGGATCTTCCTCATCAAGCAAGGATCCTTCCAAATCAAAGTGGTGTTCTTCCTCAAGCTTAGGATTCCAAAGCAAGGGGGTTTTCCTCAAGATTAAGAGTAAATCCTCAAGGTTAGTACACCATTCCTAGTTAACTTAGTAATAACCTAGATTTTCCCTTAAAAAGTGATTATACTTAAATTTTGTATTTCAAATTTTGAAGGGAACTAAAGTTCTCCAAAAATGCATAAGATGTTTAAGTAATGATGTGTGGATTGTGATGGATGGGAAATGGTGGAAAGGAAAGGTATACATAATGGATGCACACTATATGTTTGATGAAATGTTTGAATGGGAAAAACATGAACAAAATAATCTACAAGAATGTCAAATGCAAGGTATATGATAAAATGCATATATGGACTTTAGAAATTAAGGCTATGCAAATATGATTTAGGGGTTCTCCCCAACTTGGTGAACTTGGTTAGCATGCTTTATATGTTCAAGTTAAACTCCTCACATGTCTACATAAACATTGAAATGCTAAGTGCTTGATAAATGTTGGCTATGAAAATATGAATAAACGCCTATAGAAACGTTGAATACTAGATGTTGGATTAAATGCATGCATGAGATTTAAACTCAAGGCTATGAAATTATGATTGGGGACTTTTCCCCAAGTTGGCAATGATGAGAAAATGTTTTATATGTTTCCTTAAATTCTCACAAGTTTATAGAAATGTTAATAAAGTGCTATATGATGTTTTAGTTTCATGTCTCTACGATGCTTCACATTGTTATGCACAAGCACGCATGCGTGCATGAATTGAATTCCCAAGTACAATTACATGAAGTTAAACACAAGATAAGAATAAGATGTTAGGAACGATAAGAAAGGTTATACAAAGAGGAAACTCATAAGAAAGCTCACAAGTAAAGGGAATGTCAAGGAGGTTGGTAGCCCAAGGTAATGCGGGTCCTAACCTCTGGCTCACAAGAATATCTCATAAGAAAGCTCACAAGTACATGGAATGTCAAGGAGGTTGGTAGCCCAGGGTTGTGCGGGTGCTAACCTTTGGCTCACAAGAATATCTCATAAGAAAGCTCACAAGTACATAGAATGTCAAGGAGGTTGGTAGCCCAGGGTTGTGTGGGTGCTAACCTCTTGTTCACAAGAATATCTCACAAGAACTCTCACCAGTAAATGGAAATGTCAAGGAGATTGGTAGCCCAGGGTTGTGCGGGTGCTAATCTCTGGCTCACAAGAAAGGAACTGTCAAGGAGGTTGGTAGCCCCGATTAAGGGTGCTAACCTCTGGCTCATAAGAAAGGAAATGAAAGGAACTGTCAAGGAGGTTGGTAGCCCCGGTTAAGGGTGCTAACCTCTGGCTCATAAGAAAAGCATTAAAATTGTCAAGGGGGTTGGTAGCCCAGGGATGTGCGGGTGCTAACCCCTGGCTCATAAGAAAGGACTCATAGGTTTCATAGACGTGGATTGGTTTTCATTAGAGTTGTGATTAAATAAATGATTATGGATGATGTTGTTTTAAAATGATTATGAATTATATCTTTTCAGTACTTGCATATGATGTTTTGCTCCTTATTATTATTGTTAGCTAGGAGCTTGCACTCGCTGAGTATTCCATGCTCAGCCGTACTTTGATATCGGCAGGTACACTACACGAGGATCGAGGCAGCTCAGGGGGAGCAGGAGGTTATTGGAGTGTTAGTCAGAGGTTAGGGTTGGCCTGTGGCCATGGTTGGGAGGAGAGAGAGAGAGTCATGTATTTTGGGAATTTTGGTTGGGGATATTGTACCATATAAGTTGGCAACTCAAGTCAAGGATTTCATGTACATGTCAAGTTCATATTCAGTTATTGTAAACAGTTGTGCTTGGAATACAGTTAAGTTATTAAAGAAATTTTCAGTTCACTATTTAGCTTGCCTTTTATGCTTCCGCAAGTTGGTTGTATGGTAGGTAACGGGCCCAAATATAGCCTAACTCCTAGGGGGTATTTTGGGGCGTTACAAAATCAAACTCCTTAAATTTTATCAAGACTCCCCCAATCTCAAGCTTCATATCTCCTACGTGGTGTTGGAGAAAGAAGTGGGCCACCACACCACAAAATGTGAATATGTGCTGGTCCGTCAAACCCCCAAATACTTGCTCCTTCCATATAGCTATTCTATTTGGCACACTCACAAAATTCTGTTTCATCTCCCACCAAAAAGCATAAGTGCATTTAGAGGTAGGTTGACCCTCCCTATCCATAAGAGGGATTGAGGATTCATACTTCAATTTTCATGGACTTTTCTATCCTTTGTTGGCTTGCTTGAGCTCTTCTAAACTTTGAGATTTGCAACAACCTTCTTCCCAACACTTTTCTTCACCATCCTACAGAAGGAAAAAAAGAAGCAGGACATGAACATAACTTTTAACAAGTGGTCGATATAGTCGATGCACAAATTGCAAGGGGTCGATGCATTTAGCTTACAGGGTTGATACATGTATCAAACTGTACAAGGTAGATACAAATTATACAAGGTCGATACATTAGAACTAAGGGGTCGATACATTAAAGGGACAGGGTCGATACTAACTTAATTAAAATGACATTAGCTTACTTATGAGGTCAATTCAGGTTGATGCAATTTGTTCAGGGTCAAAACAATATAAAGGACATGGTCGATACTCATTCAAATAGGGCAATAGCTAACTTATGAAGTCGAGGCAGGTGGATACATTAATTGCACTGGGTTGATGCATGTGTATCGACTACAGTAAATGGTTCATACATATATCAACCTAGTGCATCCAGTCGATACTTTCATTGCACTAGGTTGATGCATGTGCATCGACTACAGTAAAGGGTTGATACATGTATCAACCTAGTGCATCTAGTCGATACATTAATTGCACTAGGTTGAAACATGTGTATCGACCATCGTTTTCAACCTCCAAAAAAGTATGTTTCGACCTATCTGCATCGACCCTTCACATATATGCATCAACCTAGTGCAAAACAATTGTTGCAATAAATAAGAAAACATTTTAGGTTTTTACGATCGTTTTTCAGAGGAAAATGTATGAGTTTCATACGAATGAAACTCATATTCAAGGTTTTATAACATTTTACAAGAATGTAAGTTTAAAACCTGAAATCCTTCAAAAAAAACTACTGTATATTGAAAAAACCGAAAAGCTATATGCAAACAAAAATCCTTCAAATGGAATTAACCACGTACCTTTTACAATCAATGGAACTTCTCGGAATCGCTTCACGAAGGAACCTTGAGGATCTTGAAGGTTTTCGGTTTAGAGTCGATACAGATAACCGTAGAGTTGATGAAGAAGATGAGGGAGTGGATGACAAAGATGAACCGTTCTTACGGTTTCCCGCTTACTTATGAGTTGGGGACACAAAGGTCATAAAGAAAAAGCATAAGGATATAAAGGAGAAAAAAACCACATGTGCGAATGGATGCACGTGTGTGGGGGCATTTAGAGAATGGTTTTTAAAACCTGGATATTTAGGGAAGAAGCCCATACATACTAGAGGGGCAATCTAGGAAAAATCCCTTCTTTTTATCTTTCCATTTCTCTCTTTTTGGGGAGAGTGTTAGCCCTAATTGAGGCCTCTTTTACTCTTAAGTGTCTCAAAAGCATCCTGATAACGCATTTTTTTTAAGGGAAATGCTACTGAGACCCCTTTAGGGTCAAGACCACCGAGACTGTGCTCTAAAAGCACGGGATTTCAGGTGGGGCCTACCATGTGAAATGGGCCCCACCTGAATCCCGTGCTCTTAGAGCATGGTATCAGCCCTAAAGAGGTCTTAGTAGCAAAGTCCTTTTTTTAACGTTAACGTTACATGCACACTGTTTAAAAAGTTGAGACACTTCATTGGTTGAGGCTAAGAGTAGGCCCAGCACTCCTCTATTTTTTGGTTGTTGGATACTGAGATGTTATTAACCATTAGTTGACTTGCATGTGCCTTACACATGCTCGCGGCTTGCTCCAATGGAAGGGTGTGCTTCTCTTATAAGAGATGTCTTCATCGGTTGTGTGTGCAGTTCACCGCAACTTTGAGTTACTGAGACCCCAAAAGGGTGTGTCTCTCTTATAAGAGATGTCTTAGTAATCATAAGAATAGTTGGTATAGGACTTTGCTATGAGACCCCAAAAGGGCCAAGACCATGCATCCGTACACGGGATTTCAGGTTGGGCCCCACCTGAAATCCCTTGCATGGATGCACGGTCTCGGCCCTTCTGCGTTCTCAAAATCATTTCTCGTTGGCATATGCCTTTTTTTAGCAGAGCAGAAAAAATTAAGGTTATTTTGGAAAATTAAAAAAATGCTCAAAATTTGATCCCATAAAGTGTTGGCCTTTTTTTTTTTTTGGGCCTTCAATGAACCCCCTTTGGGTATGAGTTGCAAGAGCTCCAATGCCCCAGCTCACTTCTGACCGTACTAATTGTACTAACGTAGGTAAATGATGACTCAATTAATAGTAGTTAAAGACAATTTTCATATAAGGAAGTAGTTAAATTAATAGTAATTAGAAGTGAATGAAATTGCGAATTGAGAAGAGTTAAACACATCTTCCATATAAGGAAGTAGTTAAAGACAATTTCAAGTAGGAAAATAATGAAAATAGTTAACGTAACCGGGGTTCCCATTTCATAACGGAATGGCCGATCCTCATTGGTCCATGCCCCAATTTTAAATACTTACCTACTATGGTTAGTATTCACTCACCCCTAGGGTTAAGCAATCCAACCATGGTTTTTCAAAAAAAAACAATTAGTTTTAATTTAGTTAAGCTTAACTAGGGTTAAAAGGGTGTTAAAAGGGAAACGTGAACATGGGGTGTAATGACCCAGATTTTCGAAAGAAAATTCTGAGGTCAGGATGACCTTTGATTGAGTATAAGTAATTGCTTCTTGATATTTATAAATATTAGGGTGCCACTTTTCCATAATCGGAATCCGTAGAATCCCGGGAAAGTGTCTGGGTTTAACCGTGGGTTCTGATTATTGGATTCGGTGTCTGATAATTACCGGTAAAAACCAAGAGATACCCCCGGTATTCTCGCACAACATGCACGTGATGGAATCGACACGACATGTAATTATCCAAATAGCCAACCGACACACTATGCAAGAATACCGGGGGTATGTCCTATTTTTTGCCGGTAATTATCGAACACCGAATCCGATAATTAGAACCTGAGGTTGTTTCCAAACACTTTTCCGGGATTTTACAGATTCCGATTAGGGAAAAGTGGCATCCTAATATTTATAAATATCGATCTACAATTACTTATACTAAATCAAAGGTCATCCTAGCCTCAAGATTTTCTTTCAAAAATCTGGATCGTTACATTTATAAATATCAATCTGCAATTACTTATACTCAATCAAAGGTCATCTTGGCCTCAGGATTTTCTTCTGAAAATCTGGGTCGTTACATGGGGGTAAGATATGAAACGGGCCCATGGGTCCGCTAAGTATTGCTCTTTAAAGTAATAGAGCAAAGTAGTAAAAATGAATATCCATTAGAACCCCTAGGAAGTAGCTAATGAATATCTTGGGAAAAATACATTTTTTTCAAGTCCTCAAGAAGAACATGGAGACGTGTAGAAAGCATTCTCAGGGCGACAACAACTGCATACATTGTGCACTGAAATGATTATGTCGGAGCAATTGTACACTCGACTAAATGAAGGGATCTTGATCCGTATTAGAAGTGGTCAAGCCATCTTCAGTCAGGCCTTATTTGTATATTAACCAAGTCCCTTGGATCATCCGTTGGGATTACAGACTTAGAGTAGATAGCACTAGGGACAAAAAGGCAGTCTTTTTGGTCTGAAACTACTATTGCAAGTGGAAGTATGACAAGAACAGTAAGGTGGTCTTTCTTAACAAGCGGCTAAGGATGGACCAGAATATGCAAGGCGATAGATTCTATGAGACTCTTCCTGAATGAGAACCCGTTCAGGAAAATCGTGAAGCTCCGCCGCCATCGGAGACTCCAATGGTAGGGTGTGCCCTCTTATAAGAGATGTTTTAGTATCCATTCCCACCAAGTGACGACTTGCAAGAGCCTCGCTCCCCACGGTTAACCACTAATTGATGCTACTAACAGTAGGTAAATGATATCAGCAAAGAATGGTTGGTATAAAATTTCTGCAGTTGGGAAGCAATGCTTTTGCCCTCATTGGTTGTGTGTGCAGTTCTGTAGCACCCCGGAATTTTGTCTATATATTGGAACTTGTGCCAAGGCTTTAAGCCCTTGTAATCTCCCATTTTGTATAAAATGAGAATGTTGAAAGTTGGGTAGTCTTAATTCAGTAATAGAGAATGTTCATGGGAGTCAAAATGGAAATGGAAAGTGCTCTAAAGTGTTAAAGAGTGGGATTTCCTAAGTCGGACATGTTAAAAACCCGGGTTGCTGAAACCCAATTCCAGACCAGTCAGCTTTAGGGGTAATTTGGTCCATGAATAAAGAAGAATTGGAATATTCTAAAATCCCGAAGTTGTTCCCCTTCGAATGACGAGTCCAACATAAGTTGAATCGTCAAAAAATGACGAACAAGTCAAAAGTTATGGCCGAAATACCAAAGCGAGAAAATCTAGAAATTTTCTGTAGGATTTACGAACGATTGTAAACACTCTACGAACAATCGTAGGTGAGCTACGATCGATCTTAAATCTTCTACGAACGATCGTAAAACCCCAAAACTGGGCAAACTTGCTGGACGATTTACGATCGGTCATAGGAAACTACGAATGATCGTAGGGACGCAATTTTTATTTTATTTTATTTTGGGAATTTTAGGGTTTCTACCATTTTTTCTATAAATAGGGGACTTCATGGGGGTTTTGGGTTACCCTAAACCTAAGGAAGATTAGATTAGAGAAAGAGGGAGGATTAAGAGGAACTCCAAAGAGGTTTGTGGATTGAAGAGAGTGGAGCTCAAGCCAAGCTTGGATCATCCCTCTAGCAAGGATTCTTCAATTTTCAAGGTGGGATCCTCCTCTATCAATTGGGGATTCTACTCAAGGGTTCTTCAAGATCAAGGGTTAATCCTTAAGGTTAGTACACCCTTCATTAAGTTTGTGTTTTTCCTCAATAAATGAATAAGATAGATCAAGTGGGTATGAAAATGGGAGATGTAAATGTTGTTGTGTGATGAAAAATGAGAAGGGCAAAGTACTCATAATGAACACACTCAATGTGTTTGATGAAATGCATGAATGAGAACTTAAACAAATAAACCAAGATTTCGAAAATATGAGTTACATAATGTTTTCCAAATTGTAAGTTATATGCATATGCTTATTTGTCCTTGAATTCTCACATGATTGTGGTAAGATTCAAATGCTATATGTCATTATGATTTCACAAGTAACTATGCACGAGCACACATGCATATGATGGAAATATCAAAGAGGTTGGTAGCCCAAGTTGAAGGGTGCTAACCTCTTGCTCATAAGAAAAGACTTATAAGTTGAATAAGGAAATGTCAAGGAGGTTGGTAGCCCCGGTTAAGGGTGCTAACCTCTGGCTTATAAGAAATGGTTCAAAAGTATTGCACTGTCAAAGAGGTTGGTAGCCCAGGGTTTTACGGGTGCTAACCTCTGGCTCATAAGAAAAGATTCACAAGTATTGAACTGTCAAGGAGGTTAGTAGCCTAGGGTTGTGCGGGTGCTAACCTCTGACTCATAAGAAAAGATTCACAAGTATTGAACTGTCAAGGAGGTTGGTAGCCCAGGATTGTGCGGATGCTAACCTCTGGCTCATAAGGAAACTCATAAGGACGTATATGACTCACACACGTGTTTTGGTTTTCATGACAATTATGATTTGATAAATGCTTTTGTATGATGTTGTTTTGAATGATTATGAATTGTACTCTTTCCAGCACTTGCATATGATATTTTGTTCGTTTTTACTATTGTTAGCTAGGAGCTTGTACTCGTTGAGTATTCCATACTCAGTCGTGCATGTTATGTCGGCATGTACACAGGTTTATTTTGACATATGTGATTAAGGTCCTTGGATAGAGGAGGACTACAGCGAGGAGGAGCCACACTTAGAGACTGTAGTAGAGCCTCAGGTAGAGGCAAGTGGCTTAGACCATTGGCCCCATGGGGGTGACTATTGAGCGAGAGAGAGTTGTATGATGTCTTTTGTATGTTGATAGGTGGGCATGTCCACCTTCACTGATATGTATTGTATAAAACTTGGAATACAGGTCAGGTACATAGAAAAGAAAAAGTTGGTTGGCGCTTCCGCAACATTTTAGCTTCCGCACTCTGTGTTACGTCTCTATTAGATCATGTTATGCCTTGTTCATTACAGGATGGTTTGCCAGGTTAAATATAGTCACACCTAAAGTATCCCTTAACTCCTAGGGAGTATTTTGGGGGGCGACAAGTCACCACAACTTTGAGCTAAAATAGGTCCCGAGAGGTTGTGATGTTGAAATATTACCCATTCCACTAAACTCAAACATAAACTAATCGTATTAATGGGGGATGCAGCCTAATCTTATATCGTGAACCAAAAAAATCATAAGAATAGTTGGTATACGCATTTTTTTTTAGCAAAGTAGTAAGAATTCAGGTTGTTTTGGAAAATAAAAAAATGCCCATAATTTGATCTCATAGAGTGTTGGCACATGAGATGTTGAGTTTTAAATCATAGTAATTACAAGTGAATTACATTTCAAATTAAGAAGAGTTAAACACATAGGAGGGTGAATCCAGGATTGAGTCCCGCAGGTGGGCGCTGTTGATTTCCCCACACTTGTGTTGAGCAGGTACTAACCCCTAGACTGTGCCAAAAAAAAAGTAATAGAACAAAGTAGTAAAAATATATATGATTTTCATTATCTTTGAAGTGTTACATTACCAAGTAACTGTTTATTTTGATCCAGTAATTATCACCACACACAAAAAAATAATTTTATAAAAGAGTAATGTCAGCATAAGATAACAAACAGCGTAGATGTATGCAAAACAATGTTGTTTGCTGTTTGAATTCACTAAACTATATTTATCACTAGTAATTTACATATATATCCTGCAATAGTCACAAAGGTTTGATTCATGGTAAGTATATTTAGGCTAAAGTATATTGATTACTGAACTTAAAATGTTCAAAAGTTTTGAAAAAATGTTTTTGAAGATCTTATATTTCAATTTACTAGATCAACCTAAAATATCATTTGCAATAGATAAACAATGGTGTAAGACAGTCAACGTGAGAAAATATGATATTTAGCAAGTAATACTAAATACATCATAGAATGAAAACTCATAATTATTTTATGAGAACACACTTTGTAGAACCCCGGATCTCATTTCCATAGCCTGTGAATAGTGTTGTGAATAGTGCGGTGAATAGTAACCATGAAATGTAAATTTCCAAATTTTGAGATAAACAGTCCCGGTAATGGTTGTTTATAGGTTAACTAAGCTTAGTTGATTTTATAGGATTTTATGCATATGGTTATAATGGTTTTCGAACAATAGGGAAAGTTACGACGAACTGGATTTATCGGATTTTGCCTAAAACTGGAAATTCAAATTTTGAATTATGAGGAATTTGAATTTCTAAGTATTTTTATTGGATTCAAATGGGGGGTACTTCCTTATATAAGTTTAAAACTTAAAGTTAAATAAATGTTTCAAAGTAAAATAAGTATAAGTGTAGAAGAAAGAAAGGGAAAAAGAACAAAACACAGGGCAAAAACAGGGGAAAAAACAGGCAAATCTAGTCGACCGAATTTGCTACTGGTCGACTGAACCTTATCCGGTCGACCGAATGCTCGAAAAATTGTATGAGAATTTTGGACAGAGAGGTGATTTTTGACAGGTCGACGGATCATCTCTACCGGTCGACCGATCATGCTGATTTTGCCTGTAGCCGACCTCCTGAGATATTTTCCAGGGTGTTTGAGTCTTTAACTCAATCGATTTGGCTATAAATAGCCCAATTTCATGGGCTAGGGTTACCACAACCCTTAGAGCAAGTTTTTAGGAGAAATTTGAAGAAAATAAAGAGGAAGAAGGAGGAGCTTAAGGGTTTTGATTGTTGGGTATTCGTGAGTCGATTTCTCAACTACAAAGGCGTTTCTCCGCGCTTCTCAACCATTCTAAAAGCGTTTTAGATCAAAGGGTTGATCTAGAAAGGTAGATACACTCTACTACCTACCTTGTGCTATTATTTTTAAAGCAAATCACTATGTTTAAGGTTGTTCTTGAATGGATTGGATGATGATTTGGATATAAGATGTAAGTTGTAAGCTGTCACTAGTATTGAAATTCTATGAATATGATGTCATGTTTGCAAGTTTTCTAAGATCACCATGATATTTACAAGTACTATATGCACTGTAGGTTCACAAGTATAGCATGATGTTTACAAGTCTCGCATGATCTGATGTTTTCTCACAAGAAAATGGTATTTCGAAAAGTTCATAAGCAAGGTTTTGATTAAAAGAATTCTCACAAGTTCACAAGTGATAAAGCCAAACTATGGGTTGGTAGACAAGTTCTAAGATCGTTTCAAAGCTCACAAGGAATCCCACTATACATGGACTCACAGGTAGTCGTGTCTCACAAGCTCTCAAGTTCACAAGCTCGCAAGTTCACAAGAAATCATGCATGCTCAGATCCTCGCATGCTCACAAGGAATCCCAACTTTCATAAGAATTCACAAGAACTCACAAGAATATGATTATCACATGACAAGATTTATCTGGTTTTGTTTTCACGCGAATACTGCTAAGAAAGAGGTTTTGGTAACTACTTTCATGAATGTTATTCTCTAAGCTTATGCATGTTCATGATATTATCCTACTGTTAGTTAGTTGTTTGTATATCACTGAGTATTCCATGCTTAGCCGACTATTGACTTCGGCCGGTGCACGTGTTCCATTTGATGTCTGTGGCATGGAGCCTTGGATAGATGAAGAATAATACGATTCGGAGCCCTCTATGGACCACTATCAGGATGACGGATTGCTAGATAAGCGGCTTGACTTTGATTTCTGTTGAGAGATGCTAATGAGATTCTGTGATTTTGCGTATGTTGAGAGTGGGACTTGTCCACTCCATATTTTGGATATGTTAAGTTGGTTCACTCTTGAACCTATCGATAAGAGTATTTTATTACAAATCGCTTCCGCTATGTTTTACAACTTGTGTACTCTGACAGGATGGTAAGTATATGTGCCTTATGTGTCATACAGAATGGTATGATACGACGATCCGAGCCAAGTATCCCTAACTCTTAAGGGGTATTTTGGGTCGCGACACACTTATCCTGGTAGCTTTGTCAAGTTGAAAGCAAATGCCTATTTTTTAATTAATCTAATGAAGTCCAAATCCACATTAACAATATAACATTTTTGAAAATATATTTCTAGTTTGGGGTGTACGAATCACCAACTTTATGTTTTGCTTGTCATAAAAAGGAGTGTTACTTGTCTCTCAATTTGCAAAATAATATTTGTCAAATTGACATGACAAAATAAAAGAAAAATCAGTTGTATGTCTCCCATAAATAAGGAGACAAGCTGGTGATTCATGGGGCGAGCTCAGTAAACCGAGTAAAGTACCAAACTCACTTGTATTATGTTTTCACTTGTATTATGTTTTTCCAGTTAGAAGAAGACCATGATCATCAGTCATCCATGCTGATATGCTTCTCTTATAGAGGTTTTTGTGTTTCATCTCAAAGCATCCATTTAGCATACTTTAAAATAATTACTATCAGATCCCTAAGTAAGGTGCCCTTTTCCATAACAGTTGCTCACATTATCAATTAGTGAAAAAAAAACTTATGGCCTTAGTCTCTAAACATCTTGCTTTCAATGCCTATAGAAGACATTTCATAACAATGAATCAAATACATTATAGAAGAGAAAATACAAACATTTTAAAATATGTTACATAGAACAAAAGCAAAGGAATCCCATTAAAATTTTCTTATATAAGCCACATATGTTAATGTCAAATAACTCTCCGCCAATCATAATTCAAGGAACATATAATTTTTGGGTTTTCTTGATAAGAACTGTAATTTTAGCAACAAATCAAAGGAAAATATGGGTAATTCCTATCATTTCATCCACAATAAAGTGTCCCCCCATAGACGAACAATTCTCTAATTTGAAATCATGGAAGTGGGTCACCTAAGAGAGTCGCTCACCAACTTATGGTTGTGAAAATGACCCCCAAATGAAAAGGGCATCTACACCATATAAGTCCCTAACGATCTCATTAATGTAGACCATTCAATGGGGTAACATAAGTTTATATTGTTCGTAGAAAATGAAAGGGTGCAGATTTTTAATTAAGATTATGAGAAGAACCTGCCAAACACATCCAACTACAGAAACTTAAACTACCAACCACTGCAACTACATGAGGTTTTTTCAACTTTATTATTGTAATGAGAGGATGGGTAGGCGGCATTTAATTTATTGAATTTTTTTCTCCAATATTATAAATCACAAGAGAGAAGTATAGGACTCTAATGTAGTAACTACTATTTAGAAGATGGAGACCACATTTAAATAGGGTGTGTCATTTAAAAAGGGAAAATATAATAGGAAAGAGTGGGCCAAAAGTCGTTGATTGATTCTATAACTTCTCTCTCATGTCTATATCTCCGAAACAAACCTGCTCACATCTCTCTCTCTCAACCTCCAATATTTATCTCTAACCACCCAACTCCCCCCTTTTCTTTCTTACCATGCAAACTCCCCCCTTAATGTTGCCTATCCTAACTCTCATACATTACAGTGTCTTTTGAAGAATTGTTACCAGTCCTACTTCCCCGCGATTCTAACTTTCAGTCCGAGAATTTTGCATAGTAAAGAAACTTTCGCCGCAATTGGATCAATTGCAGGTTTCTTTCATTTTTAAAAATTTGTTTTTTTAATCAATGTGTATCACTGGAAAAATATTGAAATCACTGAATATGTCGACCCCTCTATTACAGATCCGGGCAACGTGCTCTCTAATATCCCTCTCAGTTGGATCAGTTGCAGGTTAGTTTCGTTTATTTAAATCCAGTTATAGTTTTAATCAATGTGGAGTGATCCACATTGATTAAAAAACATATTTTGCCAAGCTCTATGGACATCATGTGCATAAAAACCAGATTGAGTGCATATCTTCTGCGAGCTTTTTTATGGCATCTTCAACATTCCTTCTTCTATATGGAATTTTTATTATCATTGGCTTTGAATATTTTTTGAAGTGTCTTTGCCATAAGAAGAAGAAGGTAATTACAAGGGTGGTTTACCCATTTACATTAGTGAAGCCTGGAGGAATCAAAGGTGGCATAACCCTCAACAACATAAACAAGAGGATCCTCATGCCACCAACTAGGCATGTTAGGCATTTGATTGGGGATTTTGCTTGTCATTTGTTTTTGTTTTTTTTGGTTATCTTAGTGTTGCATTTATTTTTTTAAAGAGAGAGGGCTTTAACGGGGGTACTATTAGTTTGGTTTTTGCCATTTTATATTGAAGTTTTTGTTGGATGATTCTTCATGAAACATTCGATTATTCAATTGTTGGAATCTAGATTTAAAAGAGAGAGGGAAGGGATTGTTAGAGAGAGAAAGTCAGTGTGGGTCTGTTAGAGAGAACGTCAACGTGGGTCTGGTCTCACAAAATACTTAAGTATTACTGTCGTATTCCTCTTACAGTCAGATAGTCCATAGTTACTTTTTTTAAAAAAACATGCACACTATACTCAACACACACACTATACGCCCAAGCCTCAGTGCAATTGCACCCATATACCCTCTCAAAAAAGAGAGGGGTGTGGGACTTTAAGGGCTCATAAGTTAGAGGAAGCCTATCTGAAATTGTCCCTTTATGTATCAACAAGACCTAGAGAGGAGTGAATAAGTTTTCTAAGGTCTATTTACTAATTTTAATTTTATCAATTAAAGATGCGAAAACAGTAAAAACCAATTAAGCACACAAACCACAACATCAAGATTTTTACGTGGAAAACCCTATCAGGAAAAACAATAGGACCTCTCATCCATATGAAAAGAAATTTAACTAAGAGCAAAAGCAACAAATACTTACAGACTCGGACTGTACCCAACCGGATTCGACACAACGATCCTTGGTAACATGTCATCAATGCCTCAATAAGCAATCACTCGCTTGCAAGCCAATGCGATCAACCAGTAGTTGATTGTCCTCCTCTCAGAACTCTGCAACCATGATCTCTCGATCGAACTCTGCCAACGATGGTTCTGGATTACTTCGACCACAATAACCACGTGTTAGCCTATAGGTTACAACCATAGGAACCCTTAATGAATTTGATGATAACTCAATAATGAAATGATCTATGTGTTACTAATGTCTTTGTTAAGTTTATGTAAAATTCAGTTTACAAAGAGGATTAGCAAATCATCCAAGGCACGTAGCATGAAAATGACACCAAGCATAAAAAGGATCCACAAAACAAGTCATCCAATTAAGTTGAAGATTATATCAATCTAAAGCAAAAGAGCAAAACTCATGACATGAAGATGAAGACTAACTTAGAAGTAATCTTGGTCTACAAAGAAAGCTATGTAGATAAATCCAAAGAAATAAACTAAGATCAAGTTCGAAGACTCTTTCCTATGAAGGTTAAAGACTTTTATATTTTAGTTTGAGAATGCTTAGAACTTTTGTAAAAAGTCCTCAAAGATGGAAGTTTGAAAGCTCATATACCTAGATCGACCATAGGAACCTTAAAAGTATTTTGCATATCATTCTAAGGTCCTAGAACATCATTTTGAATGATAATAATCTTGATAAAGATAAGCTAATTGACCAATCAAGTCATTCATATCATCTAGGTTGGTTAAATAGGAGTTTTATGTGAAAAAACAAAAAACCAGTTGACTGATTCATGTCAAGTGTCTTGAATAGACACTGTTTCACAACCAGTCAACTAATTCACACTGGTGATCAAAACTAGTTGACTGATTTGGCTACTGAAGATTCTGGTATTTGACTGGCTAAAAACCAGTCGATTGATTTTGTTGAGACAAATCTTTTAAAGCTTGTAATGGCTAGTTTTCAACGGTTCTTTTTGCATTGAATGCACCTCCAATAGCTATAATTTTGTTTGAGTGATAAATATAGATGATTTATGAAATAAATCAAGAACTCTTACCACTCCTATCATTCTATCACTCACTCAATCATTCATTGATCTATCATTTGAGGAAAAACCCTAAAAATCCCAAAAGTGATATATTGAGCTATTCAACTCCAATTTTTGAGAGATTTTTAGAAGGCGTTAAAGAGATCTTTCAGCTCGTCTAAGGAGCAATTTTAAGATTGCAAAAAATCCATACAACTCTTGTATTGATAAATTAAGCATGTTAGATCCCTCCTATCAAATTAATATTATTCCTTACATTATTAAATTTATACTCATGTTTTAAACTTCATTTTCTTCTGTCTAATTGTCATTCCATAATTTATGCATCCTCTATGATGATTAAATGTCGTGCATGCTTGAGTGACTTGCTTAAATGTTTAGACCTTACCCTGTTTAGTTGAATCTGTCTTGCTATGGTACTATAGGATGCTATAGCACTATAGCGGGGAAGATATAGCTAACTTACCTTGGTTAATAACTTGAGTTAGATCGGTCTTGCTATGTGTGGTATGAGACGTCATAACGAAGAAAATATAATAAATTTATTATTGTTTACACTATTATAATTGTTAGATTAATAGGTGACCTAACCTTGGGTGAACGACGTACGATTTCATCGGTGGCCTTAAGGTTTTGCCGAGGGCTGCCAGCAGAGGTACATGTGTGTGATGTCATCATTGGCCTTAAGGCATTGTTAGAGACTGTCAATAGAGATACAGGTGAGTGATCCATAATTGTGTCGTGAGGCGTTGCTAGAGGTCGTCTAGTGTGGACTAAGTAATTCAAAATGAAGAAAATGAATTGACTTTGTTAAAATTCGGATTTTTATTTTTTTACAAAGTTGTTATTTTTATAAAAATCATAGTTCCCTACTGGGCTATTTTAGCTCACCCCTATTTGTATTTCAGATTTGAAGAAGGTTGAGACGAACTTAGACTTTGGAGGAAATCATGGACTCTAGCAAACTTTTGGAAATCGTGCTTGCTCATGCCTCATAAAATATTTTGTGAATGATGTTCATGTATATATTCCTTATCATATTTTAGATAATTAGTTTCAATGGTAAATCATTTTGGATTCGTGTATGTGGATTTATATGTGGATGGATGAATTGTCTAAGGATTTTTTGCTGAAAAATAGTCTTTGCATTTAATGCATTTTACTCTAGATCTGAGCTTAACAAGATTTGTTTTGAGTTATATTTTAACAATAACTTACTAGCTTATTAAATATGAAATCTGGAAAATTTCACTTAAATCTGGTCACATTTACTATTATAAAATGAATTTCTATCTTGGTACAACAATCCTGTATTTTCAGGTCTACTGCGCATAGCCTAATTTCGACTGAACTTTTATCATGGTTGTACTCATCGAAATTTTTTGAGATTTTGAGGAAACATTACCATGTGAGTCTATTTTCAAACGCCACAGGTCTCAAGCCCAGATTCCTTAAAATGAAAACCCATAAATTAAGTTTCTACTAGTGGTTCAGTGTTGTGTTATAGTTTTGTAGCACTCTGTTTTCACATCAAAATCTTTTTACTTGGAATTTAATCAGATGTTTCAAGGTGATAAGTATTTTTCTTAGAATTTATTATGAGTCTAGTTTTCAAAATGAAAATAATCATTTAGATTAGAGTTTTCTACATTGAGTTATGAATAATGTTATACAGACTGTTCGGTTTGGTTGCGCATGGTTTTAGACACAATCTTATAAAATTGATTTCTTTGATTAATTAAGAAACTAAGGGTATTCTGACCTTGCTTAACCATCATTTTTTTATTCATATTATATTATTAATCACGCTTCCGAATCTTCGGGGCATGACAAACTTGTGTTGTCATTAATTGCATATTGAGTAAAATGTAATAATAACTTATGGTTACGTGTGTAACATGCCTTATGTGTGTTCATCTTGCTGAGCTTTGTGCTCACCCTTACTATGTTGACTTTTCAGGAGATACCCGAGGGTCTATAGGAGCTCTTGAGGAGCCGAGAATTTGAAGAACAATTTGTATGTCACTTTTTGAGAGTGAGTGATTGTAGAGAGGAATCTTATTGAGAACTTAGTTGCACTCTATACTTGTTTAAACTTTATAGTTATGCTCGTCATGTTTATAGGTCTGAAATGGTTTTCTATGTTTATAAAATGCATTCAGTATCGGGGTTTACCGTAGGTTCATGCCTCAAACAACTGTACATATGAGATGTATTGTGTATAAGTGTTTTGGGGCGTGACAGGAAGCAACAATTAGAATATTTGGGCCACTTGATCTCTAGTCAAGCTCTCTTGGTTGATCTGAAAAAAATTATAAGCATGACCTCACGGCCCAAACAAACAACATTGAAGGGCATGTAGGGTTTTTTGGGGATCACTGGGAGTAATATAAGGTTTGTTAGTGACTATGGGAAGATTAGCCAACCCCTCACTCCAATGCTTAATGACAATTTCCATGTGATTTGAAGAAGCTTTTAATTGCCTCAAGAAGGCCATGACTACTACCCCATCCTTGCCATGCCCAATTTTCTAAGGAATTTGTAGTGGAGTGTGACGCCTCTGGAGTGGGGTTGGGTGCTGTTTTGATGCAGGAAGGCATACCCATTGCCTTTGTTAGCAAGGCATTATCCGAAAAATTAAAACCTTGGACGGTCTACCAATGAAAAAGAGCTATTGGCCATGGTGTATGCAGTTCAAAAATGGAGACCCTACTTAGCAGGACGTTACTTCATAATAAGGATTGATCACCTTAGTCTCAAATATATGTTGGAACAACGAATTAGCACCCCCATGCAACACCAATGGTTGTCCAAGTTGATGGGATATGATTTTGAGATCACATACCGAAGTGGCAAAGAGAACAAGGTTGTGGATCTCGTCGCGATGAAGAAGCAATCCATGTGCTAGGCCATTCCCATTTAATGGCACTGTCTATATCTGCCCCCAATTGGTTGGATTCTTTGAAGGAGGAATGGCAGCAAGACACGCAACTGCAATTAATAATCTAAGATCAAACATGCAATCCACAATCACATCCGGGCTATAGCTAGGGGTTGGGCCAACTCCTGTTTAAAGGGAGGTTGGTTCTTAGTTCTACGTCAGCCTTGAAAGCTTCCATTTTATGCGAGGCCCACGATGGACCAACATGGGGACACTTTGGAATCCACAAGACCCTCCACTGCATCAAAAGAGATTTCTTTTGGAGGCAAGAAATTCAACAATACATTGTGGAGTGTGACATATGTCAACGTAATAAATTCGACAATGCAACATCACCTGGTTTACTACAACCCCTTCCATTTCCCATACGTGTATGGAGGGATATCTCCATGGACTTTGTAGAGGGCATTCCTCGACTGAATGACAAAGAGGTCATATTTGTTGTGGTCGATAGATTTGAGTAAATATACCCATTTCATTGCCATGGGGCACCCATATTCGGCCATGGATGTGGTCCAACTCTTTATGGAACACATTTTCAAATTACATGGCATGCCCACCACAATTGTAAGTGATCGTGACCGGGTTTTCACTAGTTCCTTTTGAGGAGGACTTTTTCAGCTACAAGGCACTCGACTTTGCATGATTTCGGTCTATCACCCTCAATTGGATGGTCAAACCAAAGTGGTGAACCGGTGTGTGGAAAATTATTTTCGCCGTGTGACTGGAGATAGGCCCAAACAGTGGACCAAGTGGCTTGCTCTTGCAGAATGATGGTATAACACATCCTTCCACTCGGCTAGCTACCAAGGTTACTCATTATGAGGCGGTTTATGGACAAGCACCCCCCATCATTCTAAATGTACGTATCAGGAGATTCAAATATAGGTGCTATTGACCAATCTTTATGCAATAGGGATTCCATGATACGCTTGCGCGCTTAAGGAAAATTTGTCACAAGTTCAACATCGTATGAAGCAACAGGCTAACTCACACCGGTCTGAACGCTCATTTGAGTCGGGTGATATGGTGTACTTACGCCTCCAACCTTACCGACAAACTTCCATTGCTGTAAGGAAAAATCACAAGTTAGCTCCAAGATATTATGGACTATTCCGTGTTCTCCAAAAGATTGGACAAGTGGCTTGCAAGCAATTATTCAGCCTGAATTACCACCCATTGGGGACGACGATCAGTTATGTATTGAGTTGGTTCATATTCTAGACTGGCGTATTGTGAAGAAAAGGAACCAGGTAACGACTCAAGTTCTTATTCATTGGTCAAACTCCTTTCCGGAAGATGCCACATAGAAAAATTGGGACCAATTGCATGCAAAATTTCCTCACTTTCAGCTTTTAGGACAAGATTTATCTTAAGGGGGTAGGATTGATGCATGTATACATGGATAAGGAAGAAAAGGAGCATTTATGGATAAGGAAAGAAAGGAGCACTGCCTTGATTATGGGAACTATGTTTAGTAGGTCTATCAAAAAGTCAATAATTAGGAAAGTCTTTAGGAGTTGCTGTTTTATTTATAGGAGTTTCTATTTTTATTCATAGTAATTAGGAGAGTGCTTTTCTATTTAAGTTGAGGTCATAGAAGGTGTTAGGGGTATCAAATAGTACTTTTGTTGTTGCTTATCTTAATAAGAGAAGGTTTTCCCTTTAAGTGGGAATTGCTTTGTTTATTGTTATCTTCTTCCTAGGGTCGTATTACCCTCATTGGTCCACATCAACAATTTTTTTTTTTGGTAACTATTCCATTTGAGTGTCCGCACCGACCCACTCAGAATTTTTCCTACGGACGCCGAGGTAAGTTGAGGGTGTCCCAAACCCTTCTAGGCAAGGACTAGTCCCTTCGAGTGTCCGCACTGACCCACTCAAAAATTTTCCAACAGCCAACTAGGTAAGAGTAGGACTTGAGCACACAAGCACATGAAGCAAACCTGGGATGTTAGCCAATTGCACCACCAATTTTAACACCCACTAATTGTGGTTCAGATTCACTCATCCTTAGGGTTCACCATCCACCCTTGGTTTTTTTTTAAATGATCAAACAAAATAATAACTTTAATATAGTTAAGCTTAACCATAGTTAAAAAGGGGTAAAATGGATACTGGGATATGACGGTCGACCAGATGGTGGAATGCGTGATTTTATCTTTTAATTATCTTTACTACAATGAGAATTCCCCCCTTAAGAATAGAAATTCCCAAACTATCACATTTTTGATAAATTCCCAAACTACACTTATATACAAAACCTTCATTTAATGTTTTTAATTAATTCCCAAACTATCAATTTCTCATCTACAATCTATTTTAAGATAAAATCACAGCCAAAAGCGATTGAACTCCGGGGAGAGTTCAATTGCACCCACAGGTTAACACGTCTCCCTTTTAACCCTATTTAACCGTGGTTAATATTAACGATATGGAGTTAAAATAATTAAATTTACAACACAAGGTTAGAATGTTGAACCTTAAGGGTTATACTCTTAACCACGGTTAATCACGTGCATCCCACGTGCAGCCCAGTAGTTACTATTTATGCCTGCACCATTTTAGGCGCGATGTTTTGAGCGGCGGAGGAATCTCTCCTAGGCCAAAGACTCCAAAACGGGGGTGTCTGTAATTAATCTTCACTGCCCTTGCAGATGAGAGACCCTGAGCTTTCTGGTTCGAGGGCATGGATATTTCTAACGATAGCCTGGTTTCTTATTCTCTTCTCCGTTGACGGTCTTGTTGTCGATTCCAATCGAAACCGATCTCTGGAATGGCAGATCCTCACCAAAAGAAACTTCTCTTCTCAGATTCGACTGCATCAACACGTACTGCTAATGGTCACAGTTCCTTGTAAGAATCTCTTAATTTATAACCAGTCTTTTAATCATTCTCCGACGATATGTGGGTTACAGATGAGAAATTTGATTTTTTTTAAAATTAAATTGTTTCGTGATGGGGAGGGAACCTTGGAATTTCTTAGAAAACAATGCTTGCAATCTTCGATTACATAGGCAATTAATACAATTCCAATACTATATTCGGAATTTAATAATGAAATCCTATTTTGCACGGTGGGGAGGTCTCGAGGTCATTTCTACAAGGGGAAGCACATAGTCATTCTGGAAGATTTTATGCTTCATGATAGTTCAGGAAACAATGAAGAAATAGAGTAGGTTCCAGTAACTTTGCCCGTATTACTACTAATGAAAGCCGGGGAGGGGGAGGTCCACGTGGCGGCCCGGGAGTGATTCTAGGGAGTGAACCGATACTATTAGACATCTTTTATATTCATACCTGTTGGAGAGTTCAGAGAAACTATAGATAGTTAACCACTACTATACAAAAAAAATTTCATTCCTACCTGTCCGAGAGACTGAACTCTGCACAATGGCACTTGTAGAGCAACGCAAAGAGACCACCCGTAATGGAACTCCCAGATAGTCAAGACTCCACTGAAACGCTTTGTTCCTATAATCTCTTTTTATATCTTGCACACAGCATGAGATGTAACTCCAGATAGTCAAGACTCCACCGAAACACTTTGTTCCTCTTAATCTCTTTTTATATTTGCACACATAGCATGAGACGTAACGTTTGGTTTGGTTTGTTTTGGGGCAACTGTGACGCCCCGAACCTGCGGGCTGCGCTTAGAGAATCAAGTTCCGAGACGTGCACCCATTCGTCATAAACACGCAAGTGGAAGACTTTACCCGCGAAAATGTGAGAAATTTAAACATTTATCAGATGCTTTCGATAAAACAATATACACTGTCATCACAATAGCCTTCATACAAATCATATACCTGTACTAATTACATCAAGTCTGTTTACAAAAGCAGGTGCCACTACTGCGCTGGGTATAGTCTGTACAATATCCAAAAGTCCGTAGATCCATCACATACTAATCAGTAGCTCCGAGATCTGTTAACATGAAATGTTAGTAAGATATGAAGCTCAATAAAACCACAATCCATCTAGACTATTTTTCACATAATAACACGCATCAATAATGATATAATAAACATTTCAGTTTGCATGTTACAGTAGATAAAACAATATATAATAACTGTGACCCAAGGTCACCTAGGGTTATGTCACCTTATCCGAGGTTCCCGACCTCACATATTTTCCAAATTATGAAGTTCAGTTATGAAATGATGTTAATATTACCAAGGTATCATTTCAATCATCAATCGTGTTTCAGTTTGAGTCCTTAGACTCTATTAACTGGTCACAGACCATAAATGTTCATCTTAAAGTTTCTAAACACCAACCATCTAGGAAGCACGGATACTTTGAAAATGGAAACGTATCGTATCGCCGTACCCGTATCGCCGTATCGGATACGGCATTTCTAAGGTAAAACTTAGCTGTTTTCATAATTTCTGCCGTATCGCCCGTATGCCAACCATACATGGAGCCATTTAGACTCGCACACATTGTTCCGGCTTTCACTCGAACACGACCAAACCTTGGGTATACCAACCCAAACCACCTGGAATTCGAAGATTCCATACCAAACCCTGAGTACACGGACCCAGACAAATACATAAACCTTGAGTATTCCGACCCAGACAACTTCGTTTCCGAAGATTACACACACCACCTGGGCATTCACTCGATAAGAACATATTTCTCAATTCAACTAACTGATAACATCTGCCGTGAATTCACCGCCATCGTCCTGTGTATCAGTCAAGAAGGAACTACGACCAATCTGCCTACCGTCATCTTCTGGCTAGTCTACGGAGGAACCCCGACATCTTTACCAATGCCGTCATCTCCTGACGTTCCACCAAGAAGGGACCCCGATAGACACGGTGCCGACATCTTCTGACCCACCCGGAGAGGAACGCTGGACTATACACTATCTGATGTTCAGCCATTTTAAACTCCCTAGGACTTCGATATCTCTCGACTATCAGTCATGGATGAACCATGGGCCTTACAGGACACCGCCACTCCTGACCTAATCAAAGAGGAACCACAGACGACCTAGACAATAGACCAACATATCCCGACTATCAGTCACGGAGAAATCACGGGCCATGCAGGACACTACCACTTCTAACCTAGTCAAAGAGGAACCACAGACTATACTTAACCCTGGTTAGATTTTCTAACCATAGGACTAATCCTAGTTAACTTAAGCCTCGCTTGATTAACTGCAACAGTTGGGCCTCACGCCCGTGAACCAAGTTCAAGAACATATTGTCCCGTTAGGGAACATTTTCAGGCCAATGGATGTCTCCATCGCCTTATACGATACTTAGATAGACTTTTCGACACCATAGGGTGACGATACAACCTACCCGGGACCCGATCCAAGCCCCTCGAAGGTCCACTTGAAGTCCACATATCATCACAGCCGAAAAATACAAGTCTGGGCACTGGCGATCGATTGCTAGTGCTGGGCAATCAGTCGCCCATTACACAGTGAGCCTAAATCTGGGGTTTTTTCAGTGTAGTTAAGGCGTCGCCTAGACCTTTTTGGGGGGATGGGGCGCTCGACTAGGTGATTAGGCAGTCAGAAATAGCTAGGCAGTCGCCTAGGCGACGCCTAGGCGTTCGATATCTGGGCGGTCACCTAGGCCGTCTGCCTTATAAAAACTGTTTTTTTTTTCTTAAAAAAAATCCCAATAAATAGAAAAAAAACAAAAAAATGTAATGAAGAAGTAATAAGAGTCTAAATCGTTTTTTTCACTAAAAATATCATTTTTTCACTAAAAATATCATTTTTTCACTAAAAATATCGTTTTCGACTGTGAGCTCTCCCTCCTGCCACCCCCTGGGCAATCTGCTGAAGGTTGTACCTTCCAAAACAAACAAGATACTTCTAAAGCCAATATGAAGCTCAAAATTTAGAAATAAGGAAATTAGATGGGTCGAGGGTTGAAACATACACATAATCCAGTCTAGATAGGCAGATACACACTGTTGGGACAACACACGATGAAGCTCTTCTTAAATACTTTACTATTTTTTGGGTTCAAATGATGAAACTCTTTTATTATTTCTATATTCCATAATCTTTAATCATCATGGTGTAATTCTGAATACATTTTTTAGGCTCTAGGGTCTAACATTATACATGTAACATGGACAGTAACATGAATTTGAGTATTTGGTCCAGATTTTGAAGTGTTTAATACTCCACTATGTCAACATGTCTTTGGTTATGTGATATGAATGATTGTAATAGATTTTTTATTTTATGTTTTTGTGGAATGTGGGTTTGGAGTTTTGATCTTTTGGATGTTATATATAATAATATATGTACGTGATATATATATAATTATATATATATATATATATATATTTATATTAAATTTATTGCCTAGGCAACGCCTTGCCTAGCCGGGGCTAATCGCCTAGGCATTGCCTAGACGCATTGACTACACTGGGTTCTTTACACCCTAGACCGAGGGCTACATCCCTCTACTCATTTTTCACGCACATCCAACCCTTCCACACATCACATAGGGGTCTCCGACTCTTTTCCATCCATGCCATTCACACAGTGAGCTTAAATCCGGGGTTTTTATACCATAGACCGAGGGCTACACCCCTCAATTCACCTTTTCAAGCCCCAACACCTTCCCATACAACATCCACGGGGTCTCCGACCCTTTTTCATCTACACCAAAATACACACATCTATTCCACATACAAAATATAGCAAAATAATAGGGAAAAGAGAAGAGTGGGAAAGGGTTTTACCTCTTTCATGTATTTTGAGACGTCTAGGGAGGAAACGGACACCACCAACGCGTCCAGAAGGGCGATCAACCCCAAGGTAAAGCTCCTCTCTCTCTAACTTTTACTTTCTCTCTCTAACTTTTCCTCTTTTTCTCTCTACACGCTAATCGAGGTGCTAGGAAATAAATCGGACCAACGCGTCGGAAACGTCGAAAAATGCCAAGATGGACCCTCTTTCCTTCTCTCTCTTCTATTTCTCTTATTTCCTCTTTCTCTCTCTTCTTTCTCTCTCTAGACGTCACTGCGGCAGAGTTTCTTCACTTTGAAGAAACGTGAGAATGAAAGGGGGCGTGCCCTTTATATAGGCAATGGCCTCGCCTATGTGGCGAGGCTATGTGCTTAGCACATGGATTGCCCACGTGTCATTTGACCAAGTTTGACTTTTCCCCTTTTTCGTACATACAAGCCTTTGAAACCCTATTATATGTCATCCGATTTTGGCGAAACTTCAGGTGACCGAACTTAGGATAGTTCGACACCTGTTGTAAAAATTTCGGGGAAAAATACTGAATTTTAACAATAAAAAGCAAGTCTGGAAGAAAACTGCAAAACCTACTAATTTCCTGGTTTTGAACACAAAACACGTTGCCGTTTGTTCGTTTGAGATGATGAACTGCCGAAACGACAGACGGTCGTTCTCATAGTCGACCGGCACGCTGTGGTACCAGCCGTACAAATTTCTATTAGAATCCTTGCAAAATATCGAGTCCCAACGGAACTTCAAAAATCTGTAAATTTCCTGTTTTTTTGATTTTCTTACGTTTGGCCCTCGTGGTCTCGCGAATCGATACGCAACGGAACCGAAATGACAAGTGACCGAACTAGGAGCAGTCCGACACCTACTGTACGAATTTCGGAGAAAAATGATGAGTTTTGACAGTAAAAAGTAAGTTCGGAAGAAAATTGCAAAACCCATAAATTTCCTGGTTTTGGACACAAAACATGCTGCTGTTTCTTCATATGAGATAATGAACTGCAGAAACAACAGACAATCGACCACAGGGTGTACAAACATGTATTGATATAAGTTTCGCGGATTTCTATTTCGACAGGTTGAAAATACGGAGGATCGACAAAATGTCCGATCTAGCGTATTTCCTGGGGTTTTTGGACACCGATCGCATTGCGGTAACGCGAATCGATGCGTGACGGAACCGGCATGATGGATTATTGTTTCGATAGCCGAACAACATGCTATGTGAGATTTTCGAGGAAAAAACTGAAGTTTTACCAGTACAATCCAATCCCTAACAAAACTCACTTCTCACCAATTTAACAAACAATTAACTAATTAATCTCAATTAATGACCCATAAACACATAATTTTATTATATTAAAATTTCGGGTCGTTACAACAACCCTTCACATTTTGAGCAACTTTTGTTTCAATACGTTGAACGCCACACCGCCGTTTAGCCTCCTTTCTGTATCGAAGCGACGCACCTGTTCGGTGTAGATACACCCCCATTTAGCCTACTTTCTCTATCGAAGCGATGCACCTGTTCGGTGTAGATACACCCGTACGACATGTTCCATTGAGAAGCGAGTAGACGTTATGAAACGCCACACCTCAATTTAACACCATGTTTCTCCTCCTCTCTACCCTTAGACTTCAAACCCTTATCCTCTTCCCCTCTCTCTATCTTCGAGTTTTAAGCAACCGATGCGCCTGATCAGTATAGATACACCCCTCCAACCTCTTTAAAAGCTCGATACATCAACTTCCTCCCATGTATCCCTCCCTTATTTTCTCTCTCTCCATTTGCCTCTGAAAACCCAAAACATCAATCGTCTTTCTTTGGTAGCGCTGGCCACGAATATGCCGGGATTGGATCTGATTTGAATGAATAAAAGAATGCAGTTATGGAAATTGATTTAAATTCTGCGCACGCGAATTAGAGCACCAAATTTTCTATTGTATGGACATTGATGTAATGATTTGATCCGATTGCGAGGAAGCATTTGTGCATTTATATTCAAGGTGAGGCTGTTGAAATCAACAAGGTTGCAGTGCAGTTCAAGAAATCTGAAAAGGGATGGGTAGCCATGTGAAGATTCTGGCAAGAGTGCTCGATTTATCATGTATGCTGCCTTGAAATGCAGCAGCCCCAGAGTTTTCTTTTAAGGTCAGAAACTAAGGGAAAGTTCTTTTCAGAGGATGATCCCATGGTGAGTTTGATCTTAAATCAAAGTGAAATCTTTTATTTCCAACTGTTTTAGCTGTGGGACGGGCGGCTGAAATTGTATAAGATTGCCAGTTTTTTAACTATTAAAAGATTGCCGGTTCTTAGGCGGACGAGTTGAGGTTTTTTGTGAACCATAACAAAATTCTGTATGAGTACAGATTTTTTGACAATTTGCTTTCTTTCTGTAACTTGGAAATAAGATTCTTATTCAGTTTTACATCTCTACTTCTCTAAGTAAATTTCTGGAAAGGGTTTGCAATTCCTCAGAGATTTGATACAATCTATGTGGAGTGACTTATGGAATTTGTCTTGACTAAGGCCGCAATGTAGGTCCTTGACGCAATTCCTCACAGATTAGATGTTGAAGTTTGTCTTTACGAATGCCACTAGATAGGTGTTCATGTTCCATTTAATATTATGATGAGATTCCTTTTATTTACCTACTTATATGAGTTGCTAGCCACACCTCCCTTGACCGCTCCAATGGTAGGAGTTTACCCCCTGTAGGGGTGGACTTGGAGTGTAGGGGCGAGGCACTTGATATTACAAGTTACTAAACTTTACTAGAAATGTTTTGTCTGTAATTATGTTGCATCCTTCCCTAAGTCAATAGCTCCAACCAGGTCACCTTCATCCTAAGACATATTTTAAGGTGATTGCTTTGTTGAACTTGACAATCCCATCACCCAGTGCACCCCTACCAAGGGTGCTGAATCTCGCATAGAACATCAGGTGATGAGCACATAGGTGGACATAAATTTTGTACATGCATTTATTGAAATTGTTCTAGGACCCAAACCACAGCATCATGAGACTATTGTGAATTAGTAGTCATATCGTTTATTCAATGAGTTCCATCTGACACCTGATTGGGGCTGCATGGATCAATAGTATCAGTATCAAATTTAAAATAGAACACACATAATATAAACACCATATACGAAATAATTCAGAAAGTTATGGCCGAGTAAGTATGTCCACCTTCTGGAGGCAACCATGGTTCATGCATTTGAACATGTAGTTTGTGCTTGTGGGGTGGGGTGGGGTGGGGTGAATTGGTCATGTATATGTGCTAGACATGCATGTGATCAGGCCTATTACATTTAAGTATCCAAACATGATGGCTACTTGGTAGGAAACAAAGACTTTTAAACTCCTATTTGCAAGGTTATTACTATAATCACTATTTCAGTTGAAAATGATATTATATTCCTCTGTGATAAATCACAAGTGCTCTAACATATAGGATTAATACAAAAATTTAAATGCTATTTAGCATCCTCTTTTGCATACCTCTTGCACAATGAACTAATCACCAATGAAATGTGAAACATCTTTCTCTTACCACTGTGCCTTCTATGGAGTTGGTCCTTTGATGGCAACTTAGAGATTGAATCCAAAGTAATAATTTTTCAGTTATTATGTATTAGGACTTATGTGGAGTTGGTCCTTTGATGGGAAAATTAGAGATTGAATCCAAAGTAATAATTTTTCAGTTATTATGTATTAGGACTTATGTGGAGTTGGTCCTTTGATGGGAAAATTAGAGATTGAATCCAAACTAATAATCTTTCATTGATCTAGAGTAATACCAGACTATTATAAAAATTAAAATATACAAAGTTCTTTACAAAATTTATTTATTATTATGACTGAATTTATCCGTGCATCGCACGGGCTGCTTACTAGTTTTATGATGAAAGCTGGAGACTGAGTCTTGTGGTAAGAGATAACTGTCAAGGATATAAATTAAATAATATAGTTTGGTCTAGAAATGGTGTTGTGTATGCAAGGTTTGAAACTTCGTGCTAATTATTGATAATTCGGCCAAATTATTGCTAATTCGCAGGACAACTGTTGGTAGTATTATATTTAAATATAAGGGTTTAATTACAATTAAGAGAATTTTCGTTTTATTAATAAAGGATGGGGCATGATGTAGAAGATTATCTAAGCACGCCCCTCTCTCTTTCCTCCTCTATTTCTTCTTCTCTACATTATCTTTGTAGCCCTAATACAATCCTAATCTTGGAACATGGTATCACTATTGTGGGGGAAAATACCTGCACTAATGGTTCTGATACCATGTGTATGCCTCTACTTTGCTTTAACACTTCTTGTTCCTCGGGATGGGTTGGTTGTGTGACTTGCGAAGGCACTCTGACGATAAAGTTAGTCAAAGGGATCAATAATGGGGGATGAAAGAAGAAAGCAATGCTATTAGGGTGTTTCGAGAGATGGAGGCTCAAAGTATGCTTGAGTATGTGGGTATGCGGATCCCTTTTTTTGCTCTCAGCCTCTATACTTATAGATTGCACATTAGGGTTGGCTAGTTGCCTTTCCATTCGAATTCCTTGATGGAATAGGAGTCTTTCCATGCACGTCAGTTTCTACCTCCTAAGTTGTGGAGCAAGTTTCCTCCTCAGTAGGAGTTGCCATGACCTGGTACGAGATCTTCAAGATTGGATTGGGTCAGATTGTTCTTTTGATGGCTTGGAGGTTGAGAGGTTTTTGCCTCGGTCCTCCCAAGCTGGAGGGTCAGGTTGGGAGTATGAGTTCTGATCCGAGCTTCACCTTGGGTCAAACGAGTGGGATTGAGGTTGGGTGTGACAATCAGGACATATCCTTCGGTCTAATCAGAGCCGTTGGTGTTGCCAATTGTCTTTATGTGCCTTTATAGAAATTTACCCTTACAAGAGCTATAAAGTTTCTATTTCTTTTTAGGGTATTTATCTTTTCTCCTATATATATATATATATATATATGTATTTCCTTTATATCTATTTTTTTCTCTAACTAAAATCTTAAATCGATCTATGGTTTCCACTTTTTCTCTTATTTTGGGGTTTTCGAATCTCATATTTTGATGGGTATGGTAATATTTAACCATATCTAATGTGTCGTTCCTCTTTATGACAAAATCAAAGAGGATTTGATGTATTTGTGTGATCGATGCTAAGTATATGATGATGTATTTCTCATTTTCTCAAAGACCAAGAAAAGTGTGTTCTAGGGTTTTGAAGACCTCACAATGTAACTGTACAACACATTATTCCTTCTTTTATAAGTTGTTTTTGGTGATTTATCAGGAGTTTTATGATATTTTCTCGTAAATCTGAATATCGTGAGACGAAACATGAATACTAAAGTCGGAATGGTGGTCCATAATGATACACTTGGTGGACTAATCGTGAATATCAAATTAAACGGTTTGAATTACCTTCATTGGGCGAAATATATGAAAGTATTTCTAATAGTCAGTGGAAAAGGGATGTATCTCTTTATTGATAAGCCATTAAAATGGTCAATCAACTATTAAGAATGGGTACATGATGATGCTTAAATTATGACATGGCTATAGAATAGTATGGAGCCCACAATAAGCCCTAATGTGATGTTCCTAGACAATTCTAAGGAGATATGAGAAATTTTCTTAGATAACATATATCTTGGACATTTTATCTGAAACAAGGCTACTGGGAGCCAAACCAAATGCTTCCCCCATGAATTCTAAAATAGTAAGCTTGTGGTAGACCAAAGGGAGCCATTGATGATTGAGAGAGGTATAGAAGACTTGTGAGCAAACTCATATATTTGACGATTACTAGACCACCTGACATCATATTTGTTGTCAATATAGTTAGTCCGTTCATGTAGAGTCCGTATCCTCCACATGAAAAAATTGTGATTCATATTTTGTGATGTCTCAAGGGGGCACCTGGCAGACTGACAAAGGTATCTTGTACAAAGGAAATGGTCATTTACATGAAGGATATTCAGATGCAGACTGGGCAGGATCTCTTTCATATAGGATATCTATTGCTGGTTATTGCACATTTGTTGGAGGTAACCTTGTGACATGGAGAATTAAGGAGCAAAGTGTGGTTCTAAGTCTAGTGCTGAGAGTCTTAGACAAGGTGATGACTCTTACTACATGTGAGTTTTTATGGCTCAAATTGCTGAGAGATAATGATGCAGGAGCATCTCCACATTGGGGTGGGATGGATTATGGGGTGGGGCCCACTGAGGGGTGGCTCACGAGATGGGGTGGCCCACGGGGTAGGGCCCACTTAGAGGTTTCAATCGGGTTACGATTTAATCTCATGCTCCCATCAGTCGCAACTTTTGTGGAGTATTGGTTGAAGTCCTTGCATCAGATGAGCTTGTATATCCAGTTGATAGACCTATGAAACTGTATTATGATAATTAAGCGGCTGCACAAATAATCATGGTTCAAAGTATCAGTATTGGTATAAGTATCGTTAAGAAGAATTTAGGATACACATCAAGGATACGCTTGGATTTGCCAGAAAAAATTAAGACACTTGGATATACAAGGAAAAACCTAGATATCTTGCATAAAATTTATTTTAATACAAATATAAGCTAAAAACAAACTGAATGAAGTTCCTTAACTACATTTATAACCCTACATATGAGAGTTTTGGATTTTATAAGTTAAAAAAGGCGAGCATGCTAATAAATAGATATAAAAACACAAACCATAGTCACTTACCCAAGTATACTCAATATAATATAAATATTAAAACCTTATATTCAATGAAAATACATAAGAAAGAATTCTGTTACAATAATGACATACATGATACAAACTCAAACTAAATTGAATTACGTGCCTGCTCGAACACTCCGAGTTCAGGAAATGAATAGAGTAGTCTATGATAAGTGTGCCATACATGATTGCAATACTTTGGCTAATTCATGTAAATGTGATGTGGTCTGGTACATCTTTATATAACATATGCTATCGATTGACTTTTAAACTATACACAATCTCGATCGGTTGCAAACCCTTAAATTGTGAAATCTCTCCATGACTTTCACTCGATGCCTGAGACTGAGCATTATGTCTATAAGTTCCAGATAAGTGGGATTGGACATCATAACCATAACCATATGAGGACGAAGATACATTCTCATATCCATAGCCACTATCACAATTGTAACCGCCCGAAATTTTAATATAATAAAATTATGCATTTATGGGTCCTTAACTGAGGTTAATTAGTTAAGTGTTGGTCAAATAGGTGAAAAGTGAGTTTTGTTTGGGATTTGATTGTACCGATAAAACTTCAGTGTTTTTCCTTAAAAATTGTACACAATGTACGGGTCGACTATCTAGATGATCACCCGTCGTTCCAGTTCTGTCGTGTATCGATTTGCAAGACCGCGGGGGTCTTAAATGTAAGAAAATCAAGAAAACCAGGAAATTACAGATTTTCCGGAATTCAGTTGGTACTCAATATTTGTTGGAGATTCTAATAGAAATCTGCGAAACTCATACCACTGCGTGTCGGTAGACCTGTGGACGAATGTCTGTCGTTTAGGCAGTTCATCATCTCAAACGAAGAATCGGCAACATATTGTGTCCGAAATCTAGAAATTAGTGGGTTTTGTAGTTTTCTTCCGGATTTATTTTTTAGAGGCAAAACACAAGATTTTTCTCTGAAATTTTTACAGCAAGTGTCGGACTGACCCAAGTTCGGTCACCTGAAGTTTCGTCAAAATCAGAGGTCGTTTAGTGGGGTTTCGAAAGCCATATGCATGGAAAAAATCAAGAAAACAGTCAACCGGCCAAACGAGTTGACCCAGTTAACTCTCCACACCATTAATGGTTATGTGCTTTGCACATGATCTCACCCCACCACCTTGCCTATATAAGAGGGGCAAACCCCTCTCATTTTACATAGTTTGCATTTGTGGGGGAGGCTCAGTTCCAGAAATTCTAGAGAGAGAAAGTGGTAGAGAGAGAAAAGAAGAGGGATTTCCCTTTGAGGTTTGTTGACGTTCTCGACGCATTGGCAGCGTCTGATTTTCTCCCCAACGTCTTGTTAGGTGTGTAGAGAGAGATGAAGAAAAAGGTAGAGAGAGAAAGTGAAGGTTACCTTGGGGTTGATCGCCCTTCTGAGTGCATTGGCGGCATTCTTTTCTTTCCCCGGAGCTTCGAAAAGCACGTAGAGAGGTAAAACCCCTTCGCTCTTCTCTATTTTCTACTTTTTAAACTATGTGGAATGTATGTTTTTGTTTGGCGTGGATGAAAAAGGGTCGGAGTCCCCGTGGATGATGAATGGAAGGGTGGATGTGTGTGAAAAATGAGTACAGGGGTGTAACCCTTGGTTCAGAGTTGAAAAACACCGGATTTAGGCTCATTGGACAGTGGGCGATCGATCACCCTGTATGGGCGATCGATCGCCTACATGCAAATGCCTGGACGATCGATCGGCTAGTACCGGCAATCGATCTCCAGTACCCAGACATGTATTTTTGGGCTGTTATGATGCTTGAACTTTGGGTGGACCTTCGGGGAGCCTGGATTGGGTCCCGGGTATGTGGTATTGTCACCCTAGGGTGTCGAAAGTTGTCAGAGTGTCGTGTAAGGCGATGGACACATCCATTGGCTTGAAAACGTTCCCTAACGGGACGTTATATTATGAAACTTGGTATACGGGCGTGAGGCCCAACGGTTTCAGTAATTAAGCGGGGCTTGGGTTAACTGGGGTTAGTCTTGTGGTTAGAAAACATAACCAGGGTTAATTATAGTCCGTGGTTCCTCTTTTACTGGTCAGGAGTGGCGTGTCCAGTAAGGCCCATGGTTCCTCCTTGATTGATAGTTGGGAGTCTCGGTCTGTTTGTCTAGGTCATTCGTGGTTCCTCTTGGATTAGGTCAGGAGTGGCGGTGTCCAGTAAGGCCCGTGGTTCCTCTGTGACTGATAGTCGGGAGATGTCGGAGTCTTAGGGAGTTTAAAATGGCTAAGCATCAGATAGTATATAGTCTGGGGTTCCTCTCTGGGTGGGTCAAAAGATGTCGGTACCGTGTCTATCGGGACCCTTCTTGGTGGAACGTCAGGAGATGACAACATTGGTAAGGATGTTGGGGTTCCTACATAGACTAGCCAGAAGATGATGGTAGGTAGGTTGGTCGTGGTTCTTTCTTGACTGATATCCAAAGCTATGACAACGAATATACGGTAGATGTTGTCAGTCAGTTGAATTGAGAAGTATGTCTTTATCGGGTGAATGCTCGGGTTGTGTGTGTAATATTCGGAAACGAAGTTGTTTGGGTTAGAGTACTCAGGGTTTGTGTATTTGTCTGAGTCGGTGTACTCAGGGTTCGGTATGAAATCGTCGGATTCCAGGTATTTTGGGTTGGTATACCCAAAGTTTGGTTGTCTTCGGGTGAAAGCCGAAACAATGCATGTGAGTCTAAATGGCTCCATGTATGATTGTGATTTAAAGACTTTAAGATAAACATTTATGGGCTGTGACCAGTTAATAGAGTCTGAAAACTCGAAATGAAACATGATTGACGTTTGAAATGATAACTGGGTAATGTGAACACCATTTCATAAATAAACTTCATAATTGGAGAATAATGAGGTCGGCAACCTCGGTTAGGGTGATGTAACCCTAAGTGACATTGGGTCACAATTTATTATATATTGTTTTATTCTACTGTAACATGCAAACTGAACTGTTTATTATATCAGTATTGATGCGTGTTATTTTGTGGAAAATAATCTAGATGGATTGTGGTTTTATTGAGCTTTATAGCTCACTGACGTTTCATGTCAGCAGATCTCGGAGCTGCACAGTGGTAGATGTTGGATCTACGGACTTTTGGATATTGTATAGACTATACCTGGCATGTTAGTGGCGCCTGCTTTTGTAAACAAACTTGATGTAATTAATACAGGTATATGATTTGTATTATAACTATTGTGATGACTGTAGACACCCCATTTTGCATGATCCATGATTTCATCGGCTTGAAAGGCCCATTGTCGCCGAATATTGAAGGAAAGCAACGATGAGATATGGACTCCAATATATCCAAGATCAAAGCTAAAAAGTGAAGCCAAACCCAAGCCGAGCCCGAACCAACTAAAGCTCAAGGGGACAGGCTTGTTTTGAGCTTGAAAATGTCCAGCGCCTTTCTAAAGGGTGCGGTTCTTTTTTTGTCTAAAATCCACGCCGCGGCTTTTAAAAAGGCGCGATACGGAAAACCCTAATTTCGACCTCAGTTTGCGTGATAATTCTTTTTTGGGTTATAAGTGTTTTAATCCCACATCGGCCCGAAACAGCGAGAACCCTATTTTTCACCCTATAAAAAGAATCTCACCCTCATTCTCTCCCTAACTTTGAACACCCCAACTTTGAAACTCCGGAACTTTGGAGCTTTGAAATTTCGCATCTTGGGAGAACTTTGGAAAAGGCTTAACTTAGCCCTCGAATCCCAGAAAGTCCAACCACCAAGCCACCAAAGCCCTTGTTTCCCGCTTTTCTTTCGAAGGCCTTTGTAGACCTAGGAGTTATCCTCACCAACTTTGGAGGAAAAGTTTAGGGAGTTCGGATCTTGTCGAAGTTTCTCTTCAAACACTTGGAGCACCTAATCAAGGGAAAAGGTATGCTACACCCCCCATCTTCTACTTTTACCCATCCAAGACTTTTCTTCCCCCACTTTCTCTTAGTAGCTCGGTGATTTCCCTCCAAACGGTTGTGAGGTAGAGGAAATCCAGGTGAAGGAAAGAGTTGGAAGACTAGTTCTTCGATTTCTTTATTTCAGCTTTTTTTATTTATTGTTACTAGTTTTCGTCTCTTTTCCACCAAATGTTGGCGGAGTCCCTCTTAACTCGGTCGAGAAGAGAGCGTGACCGTTCGCCGATTTAAGGAAAATGGATTTTTCGGCGTAAGTAGAGAGAAAATCACCCTAACTCGGTCGAGGATCGGTGATTTTCCAATCTCGAAAATAAAAGAAATCAAGTAGAGAGAAAATCACCCTAACTCGGTCGAGAAGGGGTGAGTTTCCAATCTCGAAGTAATAAAAAGATGAATAAAAAAATAAAGAAAATAATTTGTTTAAATTAATTTAATGGAGAAAATTAAAAAGGTAACCGTCGTTCGACAGATGAGGTGGGGTGCCTAACACCTTCCCTAACTCATAAGAGAATCCCCGGACCCAATCTCGGTTCTCGAACTGAGGGTTTTCATTGTGGGTGACCAATCACACCCGGATTTTTGATTGGTGGCGACTCTAAAGATCTCGGCTTCTCATTAGTTGAAAAACACTGATGTGGGGAAGAGATCGATCCGGGCCGGCTATCGCACAATGACAATGTATGTTGCTTTATCGAAAGCATCTGATAAATGTTTTAATTTCTCTCATTTTCGCGGGTAAAGTCTTCTGCTTGTGTGTTTATGACGAACGGGCGCGCGCCTCGGAACTTGATTCCCTAGGCGCGGGTTTGGGCGTCACAACAATGACTACGCTCGACAATACTTACTCTATCCATCTCATGTATCGTGTCATCCATGCCTCGTGGCCTATAATCACCCGCATGTCCAGCTTGTCGCCATTACCACATTGTTGTCGCTTGTACGTTTGGCTTCCATGATCACGAGAGGGCATACGCGTGCCATGACTGTTGTCTTGGGTGGCATGGTCAAAGTACTATTTCTCTGTAGATATTATGCCATGCCTCCCTATTCATGGTTCTCCTTAACATCTGACTGTCCATGCGATGTCCCCCCCAATCCCCTCCATTATCACTGTCGTCACCATCATCGTGACTAAAATTTACATCTCTTCTCATATCCTCCTCGATACGAGTCCTCATCAAACTCATCATCATCATCGTTACTTGTACTTGTCCTAGCCCCACTCGGCCCATGCTCACCCAATCCAGCCCCATTAATACTAATGCCACCGCTATGCCCAACCTTATTATGTCCTGCTTCTCTCGATCCAACTCCACCGGATCCTACCACACACTCATCCATGCACCTTGCTAAAAATGTATTAGGCTTGGAAGGATCTCCCAGTTCACTCAACACCGCCTCTCCTAGATCACCCAACCACTCAGCCAAGGGATCACTGTCATCAAATACATGACTGAGGTCTATGGGATCAAATGATACATCGCCCCTGCAAGCATCCTTGGACCTTAGTGAGGCGCTTCAGTCACAAAGCCATTTAGCTGGATGAAGGGAAAAAATTCCTATTAGATACCCTTATTAAGTATCAAATAATAATGTGTATATTACAAACTACTAAATTACTTGGGTCAGTTTTCTTTCTTCCCTTTTCTTGCCATTCTATCACAGAACCCATACTTGGCATCCTGAAAGACTTTGCACTAAATAAAGAAGTTGAGTGTCAAGTTTATAAGAATATGTACAATGCCCAATAATGAGTATCGACATATTAAATAAGTACATAAGTTTATAACGTCTTTACCCCCATGAGTGCCACAACAACTTTAGACAGATCTTTCTCTAATTTCTACACAATGTTCTCCAGGGATCCCAATAAGGACTCATCAGTGCTGAGGTCATTCGCATAGTTTTGACAGTTTGTCATGAGACTCAAAACTTTGACATTGATAACTAAAAATATTTCAATTTCTCGCGATATTTTACGAATTATGCTATAACTCTCCAAATGTTGTGAATTTTGTGAAATTATTGTAAGATAACTATTACTCTAAATAGAAGCTTCGTTGATTTGCAAATTCACAATTATTTGATCGAATTATCGATAATTCGCAAGAAATTTCAATTACTGGGCATCCTTACTCAGTGCAGTATGAGTTTATTATGTTTTCAGGCCATGAAGCTTTGAAATACATCAATGGACAGCATAAACTAAAGGGTGGTTTGGCATCAACTCTAGTGATTCTCTGATTATGGAAACAAATCAATCTTAATTCTCTAATACGATTTTGTGCTCAACACCCGTTTGGAGACAATCATTCAGAATCCATCATATAGAATTTAAATGACTGAATCACGTTTGGAAGGAAAAGAAATTCAGATCTCTGTTATACGATTCCAACTCAATTATATAATAAAATCTTCATCCATCTAATGATCAATTCTCATTAAATTGCCCAAGGTATACTATAATGCCATGCTACAAATATTATAAAATCCTCAATATTATACATGTCATGCTTTACTGTTTTCTGTTTCGTAATGCTCCTCTTGTAGAGAGTTGCGGGGTTGGGGGTGGCAGTGGTGGGGTCTGTGGTGGCAATGCAGATGGAGGTGGGCGTCGTAGTTATGGGGGAGTGGTTTTAATGGAGGTGCTGGGGGCTAGTGGTGGTTATGGAGGGCTGGTGGTAAGGGTGGGGTGGGGTCTAGATGGAGGTGGTGGCGGCAGCGATGATGGTGGTAGTGGTGGGGAGGAGTGGCGGTGGTGGTAGGGTGTGGTGATGGTGGCATTGGCGGTGGAAGAGGAAAGAATTAGGGAGAGAGGAAGGAGTTTGTGAGAAGTTTTATGTGTAAACACCCCTCTTATGGAGTGTTTTTTTTGGGAACGTTCCAAAAAAGCTTCTTTTTCTTATTCCTGAGAAACACTGCTGGGAATACCATGTTTCCAAGAAACATTCTGAATATACGTCTTGCCAAATGCGATTTTTCGATTCTATTTCTGGGGAGTAGAAAAACGCTCCCAGGAATGATGCCAAACGGCCACTAAACTAGCGGCATGAGAAGTGGGTTCTATATCTATATTATTTCACCTTTACTCTGAAACACAAGGTTGGAGGTCATAATAAAGTTGCAGATGTACTCAGGAGGTGGGCAGTTTTATTGACCACAATGGAAGTGAAGGTGATGGGCTTCAATTGTATGCCATTGATCCTGATTTTGGGCAGATCATAAAAGAAAAGCGGGATGAACAACAAATTGTTTCTTTTGTTCAATATTTTTTCTTTTTAAAGGAACTTGCCCATGTGTTCTAAATTGTTCTCTACGTGAGAAGATCATAATGGAGTTGCATGGAGAAGGGGATTTTGGACGGAATAAAACTTTAGCAATTGTTGAGAAGAGTTCTTCAAGGTTGAGGCAAGATGTCATCAGGTGCGTTAAGAGGTGTCAACTATGCCAGACTTCGAAGGGAACTGCTCAAAATGCTGGGACTTTATGTTAGGTCTATTGCGACTTATCGAGTTATGGATACCATTTTTGTGATTGTTGATAGAATTTTTAAAATGACAATTTCACTGCTTGCCAAAAAACCTATGGATGCATTGCATGTAGTGAATCTCTATTCTTAGGAGATTGTTCGTTTGCATGGGGGACTGATCTTGAGTTTGGGTATTTGAGTCAGGCTGAGTTGAGCTAAATGATCGAGCTTGTTTGTTAATCGAGCTGAACACAAGCAACAAGTTATTTAGTTTGGCTCGATTAATTTTACTGTATTACCTAATACCATAGTTACCAGAGCGAGAAGCGAAAACGAGAAGCAAAACGAAAACGAGAAGCGGGAAACGAGACTTAAAAAAACCTTAGGAAACGAGAAGCGAGAAATGAGATATAGGCTTCTCATTCCCTTTATGTTATTTATGGGTAGCTATACCTTTGATTTTATCTTACATGAGATTTTTATGGAAAAGTAGGTGGCTTAGGTTTCAAACCGACGTTACTTGCTTAGAGTCCGCACACTAGGCTATAGAATGTGGTCTACCACATCACTTTACACATACAACTCTCTTTGACTATTAGATGAGACGTGGTGGAAGCGAAGCTAGGAAGCGAGTTTGTTTGAGGAAGCGAGTTTGGGAAACGAGCTTTCTGGGAAGCGAGCTTCCCACCCTGTACATAGCTCCCCTGCAACTATGCCTAATACCCCTAATGGTATTAGTTTTTACATAAAAGTTGAGAAACTTAAAAAAGGAATTTATTGTTAAGGTAAAACTTAAAGGGTAACTTCACCCTTTTAGAATTCTCCTATATCTAACTTACAAATAAACACATATCGAGCTCACCTTCTCCAATGCCCCTTCCTCATTGACATAAGCATATTGATTGAGGAGCAGAGCTAAATGTAGTTCCCTTCTTTCTCATCAAATTAGAAGAAAGTTCTTGTCATGGTCAATCTTTCTGTTGGAGTACTGCCACTCTTGGTTAAAAGCTCGGGTCTTTGATGAGAATTTTCTCAATGGATTCAAACGCATTACCTGGTGGTTTCTCATACCATCATTGCTTACAACTACATCAGCCACATTCTCACCATGTGTACTTGCCACTCTTGGTTAAAAGCTTGGGTCTTTGATGAGAATTTTCTCAATGGATTCAAACGCATTACCTGGTGGTTTCTCATTCCATCATTGCTTACAACTACATCAGCCACATTCTCACCATGTGTACTTCCTGATAGTAATTAGTTTTCCAACAACTGAGTATTTTTGGGACTTTGACTGTTCATATTGTAGAATATATGACGACAACCCTCTTCAAATAGAACCTTTGAGATAGATCTGAAGAACTGTCTTTGGAGATGACAACTCTTTTAATTTCAGAAACAAGTAGCACAATCCCAAGCAACAGAAATGATAGCTCGCAAGCTGGCTTGAGCTCGATTATTTATAGACGAGCTCAAGCCAGCATTCGACAGCTCGAATCAAGCTCGAGCCAGCATATATATATATATATATGTCACGAGCCAAGCTTAAACAGTACTTAGTTCAGTTCAACTGGGCTCATTTACACCCCTCGACACGCACAACTATCTATAGTTCCTTTCCTCTTTCCCCTTACTCGTCCCCCTCCTTTTTCAAGATCAACTACTTCTTGTTTGAACCTACCCGCTCCACTACCAAACATTTGGTCCTCTTGCTTGTCTAACCCCTTATCTCTTTAGTAACAAATCTCTAAAGATTTGAATAACGTCCTAAGAATTTTTGTACGTGCTTTCGCATTCTTCTGAGTCTTATCAAGATTCTATTTCATTCGGAAACACAACCATGGTATGAATTTCCATAATAGTTACATCTAAGAGACAATTTGTTATTGGGATGAACCATGGTGCATTGCTCCCATGTAATGTCTTGATTTCCTACCATTTCAACCAAAATAATACAATTCCCTACCAACAGTAGAAACATAATCCAAAAAGTAAGGACTCTTTGTGAGATTGTGACTTGTGAGCAAAACCCTAGCTTTCCCAAAAGTAAAGTATCTTGCACCTTTTTGATCATTCTTCAATGTAAATTCTCTTCGTGAAAGACGAAATGAATTCAGTCAAGTATCCAAGATGAAAAGTGAATAATAACTTAGATCCATGGATTTCATTAAAAGTCCATAGATCTATTTTATGACAACTTAATCTTTCACAATTTAACAAATTTTAAGAAGATAGAAAACTTACCGAAATAGGAAGCCCCAAGTTGATTTTCCCTCCAAGATTTAGGGTTTTTGTGCTTGAACCTTTGGATTTCAAGTTAGATCTTTGTTTTGATTGAAGAAACTGAAAAAGAGTGACCAAAATACGGTGTAAAAGGAAGGGAGATGAAGGAAATGAGTGAAAGAAGGAAAAAAAGAGAGGGTCTTGAGTCACTGTGACTATGCTGTGTCTGTTGAGGCTCGAAATCTCCAAATTCTATATTCTCATGGGTTATTTCCTGTACAAATCTCCCATTATCTCTCTCTTTTTTCTTGGTTTCCATTTGGCCTTCTTCCTTCATGCTTATAAGAGTTTTTCGTGCATGATCTCAGATTTCAAATGGTGTTATATATAATTGATACATAGTCAATGACTTTGTAATTTTTTTTTTTGGTAACGGAGGGTGTCCCAAACCCATTGAGGCAAGGGCTAGTCCCTCGGGTGTTTGCAGCGACCCACTTAGAATTTTCCCTACGGACACCAGGGTAATTCGAGGAGTGGGAGTTGAACACATAACCACAGGGAGCAATCCCGGGATGCTAGCCAACTGATGCTTTGTTGCATGGCTGTATGTCGTATGTGAAATGACCCAAAATACCCCCTAGGAGTTTTGGATACTTTAGCTCGCGAACTTATTACCAAACCATCCTGTAACATATACAAGATACACAATAGCGGAAGAGAAACTAAACATTTCTTCTATATATACTGTAATCCAAAGCGAAACTAAACATTTCTTCTATACATACTGTAATCCAAATATATACATAAAACAAAAGTAAAGAGTGAATAACTTCACTCAACAAAATACATGTACAATTCTCTCCTCTCCCTCTCATCACTCATGATGGGGCCACCTAACAAAGGCCCTCTGCTCCTCAAGACTACCCCAAGTCTCCTTCTCCTCAATGTACTCTTCCTCGACCCAAGGCTCAGGAGCGGGGTTGCAAATATCGAACGGACTTGCCCAAGTCAACAATTTGGGCTGAGTTTGGAATACTCAGCGAATACTTACCATTAGCTAACAATGTCATAATATAGGCAGTTCATCAAAGACATGCAGAATAGAAACAAATGCGGAAATCTTCTTTTCAAATACATGTGCATACTCTTTTATAGAACATATACTTCTTCATGCTCTATTTTTCAGAACAGATTTTCATAGCTTCTTGTCATATCTTTTATGCTTGCATTCAGAACATTTCACTTGCTTTTAACAGAATAGAACTTTTATGGGAGCATTAATAATGCCTTACCTTTAAGGTAAGAGTCCATTAGCGTTCAGAAACCAACCTCCCCGCTAGTATCTTTGTACAAAATTCTCATGGAACCTGATGACTAATGCCTTACCTTCAAGGTAAGAATCAATTATCATCCTTTCCTGGGACCAAATACCTAATGCCTTACCTTCTAGGTAAGAGTCCATTAGTATTCTCCCGTATAACTTGATTTGTTCAAAACTTTTACTTTACTTTCCGGATGCATATATATATATCAAATCTCGATCATGCAATTGTGTTTGTGTAACAATTGATAACATGGTAGACATAAAGGAAACACTTTACATATAGCCAATACCTCACGTAGTCCATCCATAGCAATAGCTCATACATAATAAGTCACATACTTTTAATCACATCAAAACATATGGTTTTATTCTTGTTTTTCATCAAATCTGTATCTTTTAACATGCTTTTCATCTTTGAATCATAATAAACATCCAATAAAACAGAATTATATTCTTTGGTTTAAGCATAAACACATCACAAATATAGATTTTTATCTTGATTTAAAATTTGATTTACGCCATTAAAAACTAGTAGAGTGTATCTACCTTCCGAGATTGATTCCTTACGGTCTGAGCGCTTTGGAATAGTTGGGAAGCGAGAAGAATCCCTCTCTTGGAACCCACGAGGAATTCAAGAACACCCAAGCAAGATCCACGCTTCTCCTTTACCAAGAACACCAACCTAGACTTCAATCTGAAGGAATTCTCACCTAAGAACACCCAAAACTGAAGATTTAACTTCTGAAAATCGAATTGAGAATCAATTTATGATCTAAACACCAGAACCGGGTTCCGGGAAAAATCTGGAAATTCCATTCACCCAAACCTAGTTTTGGTTTTTCAACAAATGACCTAGCTAAAACTCAAATCTGAAAATCCTATAAACATGAACATTAAAGAGGGTTTCTATATCTTTCCAAGGGATCAAGAATCATACAATTCCGATCAAGGGTTACCAAACTAGTGTTCCTTAAAGTTGATTGTTCCTGGGACGAATTACAGCAGACCCCACTTCGGTTTTCTGCCATTTAACCTAATTTATGCTCAAAATATGGAAAAATGTTCAACATGAACAACGAAGAGGGTTTTGATATCGTTCCAAAAATTCAAGAATGACCCAATTCCGATATGTTGTTACAAAACTACAGCTCCCTAAAGTTTTCTGTTCCTAATGTAAATAACAGGAAAATAAATAATAGGGAAATAGAAGAGGGAAAGGTATTTTATCCTCTAGACGAAATTTGACGCTTCTGATGATGAAAAGAACGTTAGAATCGAACCCAGCACGCTGGAAAACCCCTGGGTAGTGAGCCACTCTCACTACAACCCTTTCTCTCTCTCGAATCTCCTTCTCTCTCTACTATCTCTCTCTAGAATTGGAGCTTCTCTCTCTAGAATTCTAGCACAGCAACTCTCCAGAATTTCTCTTCTCAAAATAATGAGAAAACCTGATTTTTCTAAACTTATATACTTAAGTCTCTAAGTGTGACACTTGTCTTTACACAAGACAAGTGTCTTGTGTAGTGGGTGGCACACATGTGCGTGGCCACGTGTCCCTTGACTTTGACTTCCGCTAAATTTCCCACTTTTCTTCACTCTTTATTCTATAACTTTATAATTATACGCGCGGAAATTCCGAAACGACTGTTGACTGTACCTTAGCCAATCTGATACCTACTGTAAAAATCTCGAGGAAAAGTACTGAGTTTTAATGGTAAAAAGTAAGTCCGGCAAAATACTGACAAACTCACAAATTTTCCAATTTTAACATAACATATATCATATACAAACACTGTTCACATATATTATATATAATAATGGGAATCCCATTTTCGATGTCTTACATTTTGCATCTTGACCTGTTAACAAATTATTACCTTAAAAGTATTTTGCCTTCCGAGTAACTTCTTAATTTTAGTTCTGATAGATGCTATTCTTGATGCACAGGGTCTGGTGAGTCTCGATCCCTTATGAAGGAAGTAGCTTATTTGGCCGCTTCTAAGCAAGAGAAACTTGGTACTCTAAAGCTAATGGTTATATACAGAAGTACTGAGAGGATGCTAGCAGATCTCATTGGTGCTACTGAGGGAATAACAATATTATGCTACCACCACTCTGTATCATATAAGTATCAAGGGAGACTTCGGGCACAAAATATATTATCTTCTGTTTATCATTTTATGTCACTTCAACCAGAAGAACTTCCCCTGAAACCCTTGAACACTCTGGAGGACTTAAAAGCATTTTTTGAATCAACTGATAGAGCTGTACTTCTCCTGGAATTTTGTGGATGGACCCCAACATTGTTAAGCAAAGGGAATAACAATGGAAGTGATAATAAGATGCATGTACAAATGTCTAAGACACTGGTAGGTCGCCACAACTAACTTTCTTTGATCCCTGTCTCAGTGTATTTCTTATGCCCTCTTAGTTTTTAATTTCGGCATTGCATCAGGATAATTTATCATTAGAATAAATTTAATTGGATAGGAATTGTAAACAACTCTGAAACTCAACTCAACTACTAGTAAGAACCCGCACTATTGCACCGGATCCCATCAAAACTCTGAAACTCAACTATTAGTAAGAACTGATTTATTGGGTGGTGCCTTAAATAAACAGTAGAATGACGCATGCTGTTTGCGTATGTGGCATTGAAGTTTGTCTAATCTTATGTTTGGTGGCGTTACTCTCACTTTTTGCTGTATGTTTGTTTGTAATCGGGTCAGAAACAAATAAGAGGGCTTTAAGACAAAGCCATCTCTCAGAGTGCAACATCAACATGCCTGTACATGATACTACCAGTAATAAAATTTTCCCTAAAATGTAATACTACAATCAATTGAGTTGCAAAGAAAAGGAAAAGAATTTAAGATATCATAGAAATACCTGATTTTCTGACCTTCAATCGGATGGTCTGGGAATGCCCAATTGTTGTCATAAGTCTCCCAAGGGGTCCACCTTGACATCCAACGGTTGGATTCAGAAACAAACTGCTACATGTGTTTTTTTTGTGGGGTTGCTCACTACAAGTTCTAGTGAGGGGCGCCCACTAGAACGTCACCTTGTATACACACATGCACACACACACATACACACAAACAACTTTACATAAAATTATATATACACACACACACACACACACACATGCAAAAAGACGTTGACATCAGACACTCATGTTTTTGCATGGGTGGGGAGCTGAATATGAAAAAGGGAAAATATGTATTATGATTTGCCCTAGTAAGCATATTGGCATGTGCCCACCATGAAATTGTATCAAGAAATCGATTGGGATTGCTAGTTATTTTAAAAGAAATAAGTGTGCATATGACTTTTGCTGCTGGTAAATGTACATGGCGTCTCATGGTCATTTTGTTCATCATAGGTACTAACAAGTAACAAGAGCTTTATATTGCAGGGGGGAATCCTTGGAGAAAATTTCGAAGGAGAGACAAATAAAACACTTCCATCCGGCAAGCAGCGGCAGCAGCAGCAGCAGCAGAAGGTAGCTGTTATTTTTTAATTGAACATCATCGTGAGTGATTTTGAAAATGAAATAAAAAAAAAAGAAGAAAAAGAGAGAAAATAATAGAAACGAATGCATCAGGTAATGAAAATCCTGATTCCAAGTTTCTTTTGATTCATAAACAGGGTTTGAAAATTGAAAGGCTAACCAGTGAGGTTGAAAATGAGCTTAGTGGAATTCCTTGGGTTGAGGGATTTACTTCGAGGAATGACAGTGCTCCTTTGCTGGAGATTGAAAGAAGGCGGCCTGATTTTGGGGTGTCATGTTCGTATGAAGAGTTTCAGCGGTTTGAATCTTTCTTCTCTAAGTTGACAAAAGTTGCTAGAGAGTTCTTTCTGCCTCCTGAAAAACAAAGGTTTGGTCTTGTTTCCGAAAAATCCATGCTTTCATCTCTTGGTGTTGGAGTTCCTGATTCATGGTTGGTAATGCTTCACTTCACTGGATGCCCCAATTGTTCAAAGATTCTCAGAGAAGGAGATGATCTTAAAGATGCCTTGCAGATGGACCTTCCCCTTGTTACAGAGGTAGGCATATTTGTTCTTCTCCGCAGTCATCATTCTTTGTTCTAACCCTGGTGATAGTTTCCGCTGAAAAATGATATGCAGTTGTTTAGGTTTAACACATGTCAACTTGCCTGGCCCAAAATTCTGTATGAATCAATTGTCTAAGGTAAATTAATTGGCTATCATTGTGAAGTGAGACTATTAGATGGGTTGACTCGAAAAGAAGCTTTTTAACGCATGCAATGCTTGTGTATTCTTCTCAGGTTATTCTGTTTTAGTTACACAGTATTGGTACTCTCAAGTCTCACAGAGTACCCTGGCAATCCTACACTTGTCTTCGAACCTTAATATGTTGTGTAGAAGGTATTTCAGAGAAAGAAAATTTGTGTATTCTTCTCTCTAGGAGGTCGTATTTATAATACAACTTACAAAAAGAAAAAGGAAAGATCCTATAATTAGGTTTTACAATATTCGGTCAATATTTAAAACACTCCTCCTCAAGCTGGAGAGTACATCTATAACTCTCAGCTTACTACAAATTGAGTCGATGACAGTCTTTGGTAGAGCTTTGGTTGAAATATTTGCAAGTTGATTACCAGAAGGAACGAAAGAAGTTGTAATGTCTTTGGACTCTACTTTAGACCGAACGAAATGACAATCAACTTCAATATGCGTGGTTCGTTCATTGAAGACTGAATTGTTGCTAATATGAATAGCTGCTTGATTGTCACAATAGAGAGGTGTCGGTCTATGTACTGGAATCCCAAACTCTTGTAGAAGAGTTCTTAACCAAGTTAGCTCGCAAGTGGTATGAGCTATGACTCGATATTCCGCCTCAGCACTAGAGCGAGCTACAACTGACCGCTTCTTGCTTTTCCAAGTTACGAGATTACCTCCTATAAATGTACAATGGCCAGTAGTAGATTTGCGATCTGTAGGTGATCCTGTCCAATCAACGTCAATATATCCCTCAAGTCGAAGATGTCCAGATGAACGATAAAGAAGGCCACGTCCTGGAGCATTCTTGAGATACTTCAAGATGCATATGACTGCATCCATATAGGTACTCTAGGACTGGTCATAAACTGACTTACAACACTAACTGCATATGAAATCTCAGGCCGACTAATAGTTAGGTAAATGAGTTTATCCATGAGTATCTGATACATCTCTGGATCATTAACCAATTCATCCTCATCTGACATCAATTTCAGATTGGTATCCATAGGAGTAGCTATAGATTTAGAGCCAAGATAACCTGTATCTTTCAGTATATCAAGAGTGTACTTCCTCTGAGATAAATTGATGCATGCTTTAGATCTCGCGACCTCAATACCAAGGAAATAACGAAGCTTACCCAGATCTTTAGTGAGAAAACTGGAACCAAGATGACGAATTAAGATCTGGATACCTTCCTTGTCACTGCCAGTGATGACAATATCATCCACATAGACAACTAGAATTACAATACCATTTTTCGTCTTTTTAAAGAACACTGAGTGATCAGCGTGACTTCGAGTCATGCTATGAGTGACCACTGCCTTATTGAATTTTCCAAACCAAGCTCGAGGAGACTGTTTTAGTTCATAGATAGATTTCTGAAGATGACAAACACACTCCTCCTTGTAGTCAAACCCAAGTGGTTGAGCCATATACACAGTCTCAGCCAAGGTTTAAAATTTCGATATCGCATGTCATTTTGAGCCGTGGAAAAAAGATATATCGATATCGCGGGAATAATATCGCACGTGGAGGAAAAAATCGCAAAAATAATGAAAACATAGAATTTTTCAATCAAACTTTAGGAAATATTAAAATAGATGTTAATACACATCTGAGAATAATTTTTTTTTAAAAAAACAACAATGTATATAAGGGATGCAATGAGAAGGGAGCCAAAGACGTGCGTTGATGCTGACGACAATGTATACAATGTATGATTCACTAATATTGATGTAACTTACATGAAAAGTTGCATTCATTTCTCAATCAAGCATAACAATTATCTCAAATACAATCAAAATAATACTAAGAATAGTTAAATCAATACTAAGAATAGTTAAAATTAAAAAACATTGTATTAAGATTTTATTGAATATTTTATTGTGTGTATAATAAAAATCAATACTAAGAATAGTTAAATCAATACTAAGAATAGTTAAAATTAAAAAACATTGTATTAAGATTTTATTGTGTGTATAATAAAAATCAATACTAAGAATAGTTAAATAATATTTAATTTATAAAATATAATTAAGTTAATACTTGCAACACTCATTCAGGGGTAATATGGTCATTTATGCAAATTTTAAAAAACCATTATTGTAATTGGTGTAATCTAAGAGAGGATTTTGAAATATAGATAAGAATGAAATTAATTTATAAAGAGACATTTAAAATTATTATTTTATAACATAAGTTCTATTTTGTAAATTACCATTACAACTTAAGTATAAACAAGTAAACTACAATTCTCAATCGTCAATGTTTGCATAAGTTATGCTTTCCCATAGATGCTTGGGGTTTAAATAACCAATTAGCCATGAAATGGCCGTATATTGCACGATCTCAAACGAAAAAAAAATGTAGCAGAAATTTTGTCGAAATTTACGAAATTTCGATTGAAATTTGCGAAATTTTGTAAAAACCAAAATTCTTGGTCTAGATGTTTTGGGAACCTCCGAAATCGATATATATCGTCGAAATATGCGAAATTTTGTTGAAATTTTAGACCTTGGTCTCAGCAAGATCACCATGTAGAAAAACATTTTTGACATCGAGCTGATAAAGAGGTCAATCTAGATTCGCAGCAAGGGGATGATAACACAAACATAATTCAACTTGGCCGCTGGAGAGAAAGTCTCGGTGTAATCAATGCCATAAGTCTGAGTAAATCCCTTGGCTACCAGACGGGCTTTCAACTAATCAATGGTACCATCGGGGTTCTGTTTAACTGTGAAGGCCCAACGACACCCAACAATCTGAGCTCCAGTAGGTTTGGGAACAAGATCCCAAGTATGATTCAATGCCAAGGCATGCATCTCTTCTTCCATAGCAGTTCACCAGCCCGGGTGGGAAAGAGCTTTCCTGTAGGACTCCGAAACAATAAGAGATGACAGAAAAAGCTTGAAAGGAAGATGATAAATGATCATAAGATACAAAATTAGAAATAGGATGAGTAGTGCAAGTATGAGTACCTTAACGAACTACAATTGGTAGATCAAGATCCAATGTAGAAGGAGGAGGTGGATCTGCAGACGCCGAGGGAGATGGTATGAGCGGTAGAGAAGCATCAGAAGGAAGAGTGACTAGAGCTGCAGCTTGGGAATGACGTAAATATACCTGCAAAATAGGAAGATGACCAAGAATACTAGTAGGCAGAACAAGATCAGAAAACAGAGGTTTCTGTAACTGATTACCCTCAGGAGAGTAATAGGGAACAATCTCAAAGGTCACATTAACACTCACAAAATGCTTACGTAAAATAAGATTATAGCACTTGTACCATTTTTGTGTGCGTGAATAACCAAAAAAGATGCATTTATGAGCACGATGATCAAATTTGTCACGACCAGGGTGCAAGTTATGAACAAAGGAAACACGTTAAAAAATATTTGGGGAAAGAGAAAAAGGCTTTTTATTAGGAAACATTATTTGAAAGAGAGATTTGCCCTGTAGAACCCGAGAGGGCATTCTATTCAGAAGATAAGTGGTTGTAAGAACAACATTCCCCAAAATTTTTTTGGAACATACATCTGGATGACAAGGGCATGGACTATAACTAGAATGAGACTATTCTTTCGTTCGGCAATCCAATTTTTTTGTGGGGTAGTAACACAAGATGTTTGATGTATGATGTCTTGAGATTCAAGAAATTGCTTAAAATAACTAACTTTATATTCTAGAGCATTGTCAGTGCGAAAGACTAACAATTTTGCATTGAATTGGTTAGAAATTTCAGCATAAAAGGTTTGAAAAACATTGAACAATTGAGAACGATCCTTAAGAACATACACCTAAGTCAAACGAGAATAATCATAAATAAAAGTAACAAAATATCGTTCCACATAAACCAGTGGTCTGAGATGGGCCCCAAATATCAAAATGAATGAGTGCAAAAGGTTGTGAACAAGGTGTATTAGTATGGAGAGGAAAAGAAACTCTACGGTGCTTACTAAGTTCACAAGTTTCACAAGTAAAATTAGAAAAAGGAGGTAAAGAATAAACTAAGTGCCGAAGATTAGCGGAAGATGGGTGTCCAAGCCGACAGTGCCACTGATAAGGAGACGCAGTGAAGAGTAGAAGAAATGGATGGGGTGGATGGCTGAAAGTAGTAGAGCCCATTCTTCTCATATCCCCCACTAATCGTCCTCTTCGTCTTTAGATCTTGAAATTCTCAATAAGAAGGATAGAATATCACAGGACAATTGAAAGATTGAGTAAGTTTGTGAGTGGACAACAAGTTAAAAGAGAACTGAGACAAGTATAAAACAGATGAAAAAGTGAGAACAGAAGAGCAAAAAGTACCAATCCCTTGAACACGAGTTTTAGTCCCATTAGCAATAGTGACAAAAGAAGGAGAAGAACATAATACATTCGAAATAAGAGATAAGTTATCTGTCATATGGTCAGAAGCTCCGGAATCAAGAATCCAAGGTGAATTGGAAGAGGAAAGGAGATATGTGTTACCTGACGAGACCAAATTAGTTGTGGAAGTAGAAGAGGCCATAATGCGCTGAAGAATAGAATCATAGTCTGTCTTGGAAAGAAGAATTTGATTACCAAGAACAAAATCAGAATTCTCCTCCTCTAGTGTAGCCTGGGTGTCCAATTTATCACTCATGATAAAGAAAGAGCAAAACTGTAATTTCCAAAATCTTTAAATGGCAAATTGTAATTTCAGAAACTCCAAGGGCAAATTGTAATTTCAGAAATTCTTGGGGGTAAATTGTAATTTCAGAAAGTCCGGGGCAAACTGTAATTTCAGAAACTTCGGGGGGGGGGTGGAATTGTAAATTCTAGAAACTTGGGGGGCAAAATGAAATTCCAGAAACTTCCGGGGGAGCAAAATGTAAATTCCAGAAATTCCGGGGGGTAAAATGTAATTTCTAGAGACATTGGGGGGCTCTTTGTAATTACCAGAGATTGCATTGGTTTCTAAACCAATATACGATGGCTTGCTGGAGAAGTTATTTCCAAAGATAGCTTGCTGGAGAATATTTGCAAACCAATATAGGAGAAGTTATTTCCAAAGATAGCTTGCTGGAGAATATTGCCAAACCAATATACGATAGCTTGCTGGAGAAGCAAAAAAAAAACTGCTATAGAAGCCAAAACAGAAGCCAAAAAACCTACTGGAGAAGCCAACAAAATCCTGTTAGAGAAGCACTGAATAGCACCAACAAAAAACCTGCTGGAGAAGACAATAAAATCCTACTGGAGAAGCACTGAATATCACCAACAGAGAAGCCGATAGAATAGCACCAAACAGACAAGCCGAGAGAATAGCACCAAACAGACAAGCCGAGAGAATAGCACCAAACAGAGAAGCTGAGAGCTTTCTTAGGGTCTGTACCAAGATGATCAAGAGAACAAAAAAAATGGCCTAGGGTTTAGAGAACCCTAGAACAAGAGGAAAAAAAAGTTAGGGTTTAGAGAGCCTGCTCTGATACCATGTCGAAGGTATTTCAGAGAAAGAAAAGTTGTGTATTCTTCTCTCTAGGAGCTCAATATTTATAATACAACTTACAAGAAGAAAAATGAAAGATCCTACAAAGGAAAGATCCTATGATTAAGTTTTACAATATTCGGTCAATATTTACAACATGTTGCATCTATTGTTTTTTTGTCCTGGATTCTTTCATTAGGGAGGTTTCAGTGTGTGTTGGGTTTTGAAGTTGCTGTGTGACCATGTTTAATACCTTGTATCCTTGTCCGACACTCATATGTTTCTGTTTCTAATTTATATAGCTTACCTACCATTTTGATGACTGGATACTTGGTTTTGTCTTTTTATTATGAGATTAACTATGAACATGAGCTCCTGTTGTAAAGATAACCTGAGCCACCCCCAAATCTTGACATCTGTCCCATGTTATTTTTCAAATAAAGAAAGGTAGGATACTTGGAGACCAGTAACTCTTGTGAGACCCACCTGTAAAAGTATTCAATTGTGATGTATACCGTATACGCATGCGGGAAAATAGAATTTCTTGGGATACGGTTCATGCAGGCAAGGTAGTCCGTTTTATGTGTGCAAATGACACATAAATTGTGGGTATATCCGTCGGTCCATGTGAGCCCAGGCCATCCTTTGCGGACCCTAGGTGGAGTCTACACTAATCCTTGGCAGCAGGTTCGGGATAACTGATAATAGCTGCATGATAATAACTGAAATTATGCAAGAGATTGATAAAACATTAACCCGCATAACCATCTTTCCTCAAAATTGCAAAACGAGAACCTGCAAATTTACAAATTCCATTCTTTATGGACATCACCACACACACACTCACAAACCCTCCCCCCTCTAAAATTCAATGTTTAAGAGCTACAAAAAGTGAGCCCAACAATTCAATTAGTTGCAAAATTACTCTAAAAATTATTTCCAACATTTTATGTTGTTACGAAGCCGCTACCATTGATCCTATAAAAAAAAGAAAAACTTACAAACATTACAAATTATTCAAATGTCTTAGTTTTAATATGCTTATAAAATTATGAATCACAACAATTTGGCTAAAATTTGGAAAAAAATTAAAAGTAATAATAACTTAATCCACAATTCTGTGAATCTAGTGGATACCCAGAGCCCGAGTCATATCATCCTGAGTTATTGGTTGATACCAAAGAGGGAGTAACATATTTTCTTGAAAATAATTAAAAGAAAAAACATAAAATACTATGCATAAAGATAGATAAAAACAAATAAAATTATCCGAAGTTGCAAAGATGCTGAAACTCTATTTAGATTAGGAGATCTAGGTGGATCCGAGTAAGCAAGTGTTTGAGCTATACTTGAGCTTTCCCTGTAAAGAATAAGATACAATTTGATTCTTCAGGTTCACTTATAAATTAAAATACTTTCTTATCAAAAATAAAAAGGGTTAATTACAAATCAGAACCTATCTTATGACAAAATGACATATAAGTGCCTCCTTTAAAACAATTGCCTTAACAGACCTAACTTATAAAATAATGGACATAGGGGGACCTGTCGTTTAATTCTGTCAACTGTCAATTGCTTTATGACTTAAATGACAAAAATGCACCCAAGTGATATCTTTTGAAATGGCAAAGACGTTCCCTAGTGATTTCGCTTGAAATGATAAAAACGTCCTCAAATGGTTTTGTCTCACTTTCGTTTGAAATGATGAAAACACCATCTAATGTTTTTGTTTGAAACAACAAAAATATCCCAACCTGGTAGGCATATTGTGGTTGACCCATGATCTCCAACTGGGTCGAATCCCACCCGACCTCTTACCTTACCACCCTTAGTTACAAGGTCCACTTCAAATTATAAATTTGTTAGTTTCGGCCAATGTTATGAAACCCGAACCAAACATTGATCCAGCTAGGTGGGCGAGCAAGTCTAGGTTAGACTGGCGGGTCAATCCAGGTCGACCAAGTTATACCCTTTAATTTTAAGGTATGGGCATAGTGGATAGCTCGCTGACCTTATTGGAGATCATAGGTAATTTCCAGCTGGAAATTACCTATGATCAACTTGCATCATTACATTAGTGCTTTCTTGCACTTCTTGTTTCTTGTCATATCTTATCCATCAATCCAAAATATAATGTTATAGGAATGAGAAGACCCTTTTTAATAAGAGCTGCCAATATGTGCCTACAAAGAATGCCTTCAAATTCAAACTTGTAGCATGTACAAAAAGTTTTCACCTTAAAAGTATCAAATATTACAATGAATGGCCTATTTTCTCTCTAATCTTTAACCACCATGTAAGTGTTCATTGTACCAATATTTTTCGATTTTGGTTAACACTTGAACCCGAATTTGAAATAGTTCTTGAAAAATATTGAAGAATGTTCTTGTGTACTTTTTTGCAGTTTCTCTCTCCATGCACCATAGTGTCTTTGGGGTTGGGATATAATTCACTGTTTCAAAGTCTTTTTCATTCTCAACTGTATATTGATTATCTAATGCTTTATCATATCGTTCAACAAACTCACTAATCGGTGTTCTTGAATTCACATATTGTTTAAAAAGCTGTTCATGCTTTCACTCCTCTGGGTAGTTGACATGTCGACACAAAATATAGTTTGTAACTCGTAAGTATGCAGCGATCCATCCTTTGCGAAAATCATACAATTTTTAAAACCACATGTCATTCTCTGCATCTCATACGTTTTAATAAGAGTCATCCAAGTTGATTGAAACTCGTCAGTTGTCACACTATTTTATGAATGCAACAGTCAATCTTTCTTAAAGTTAGGCTGCCTGTGCATCAAATGACCCATGCGTTTTTCAACATTCTTTTCTATATGCCACATACAAAAATGATGATTAGTGCGATTGTTTTGGGCATCGTTGCATCATCATTGCTTTCAGCCAAGTTTGTGCAATACCAAAAAGAAAAATATTCCTTTGTCTCATCCAAAAGTAAAGCACATCCAAATAAAATCGACTAGTGGTGGTGGTTCACTCCCGTAAATGGAACAAAAGGATATCATAATGGTTTGTCAAGTTTGTTGAATCGAAAGTCACTGCATCACCGAAGTATTGATGCGACATTCTTGACCTAGCATCAGCCCAGAAACAGTTTGTCATCCGGTCCTTTACATCCATTTGAATTGCATAGAAAAACCTTCTTCACCTGACCTTCTTGAAAATAACTTCATCAGTTTTGCATCTCCTTCCTTAAGTTGCCTTTGTATTTCGGTGTTTAAATAATTTTGGATATTGCGTTGGACAAAGCCAACGTTACTTTCTCCACCAACTTCTTTAGTAAAGAATGACATAATAGAACCAGTCCGCACACTTGACTTATTATAGACATCAACGAGTTTTCTCTTAACATCTGTTAGTTTCCTCTGCGATGGAAGGAAAGCTGCTCTCTTTGGGGTAAGTAACTCATGCTTATGCTCCTTTTTAAATTTCGTAAAGGGCTAAATCCCGTCCTTCATTGTTATGCCTAACATAGCTTTGCATCCAACCTTGTTTTAGTTGGTGCCTAAACAATTCTATCTTGCCTTTCCAAATATATTTTTGCACGTTTTACCTCTTTTGAATAGACAAAATACACTCCAATAAGTACCTTGTCTTTGCGTGATAGTCGAGTATGATTTTTGCATTTACCAAAACCCTTACTCCTTACATATTGATTATAGTACTCACAAGCCATCTTTATTGAAATAAACTCCATGCCAATATGTGGTTCTAGAAGATCCACACATGCTTTAACTGGTGATACGAACATAATATTGCTCTTATTTGCATCATTATTCTCCTCTACCATTTCAAGCTCATTAGAGGCTTCATTTCCGAAATTTGTATCAAGTTCTACTAAAGCAAGCCCTTGTCGGGATGTGCTTGCCATTATACTCCTACAACAAAAAGAAAAAAGTTTAATTCCAATAATACAACAAAGGGCATCACTAATATGAACATTTTCATTATAATTTCCTATTACATTCTAGGACAGGATAGTATGTATTTTATTATCATAAGAGAAATAAACTTCACTGTACTAAAAGTGATGAAGAAAAAGATTGGAATTTATTAAAAAAAGGGAGTATCCCTTATAAAACTCCCGGGTCTCTCTCTATTCACATTAATGATTAAAGGGAAAACTACCTGTTTTCCTTTTTATGAAAAGAGAATTTATTAAAATTGAAAAGGGGTTCATCTATTGAGGAAAATGGACCTTAGATTCATAGTATAACTTTATTTGGATAATTCTTTTGATAAGCGTGACGCCCCGAACCCGCGTCTAATGAATAATGTTCCGAGACGCATGCCCGTTCGTCATATCCATGCATGCAGAAGACTTTACCCGCGAAAATACGGGAATTTTTAACTTTTCTTATGAGCTTACATAAGCAATAACAACTGATTATCACAATAACCCATCATAAGCAAATGCATTACCTTACTGGCTATAGTAGCCTTTACTTTTGGCACCACAATTGTGCCGATACACTTTCCAAATTCTATCAAGCGTAGCTCCTTGCCAATCGGTAACCACTTCAGAATCTGAAGACATAAAATAAGAAGAGTGAGCTATAAAGCCTAGCAAAATCCACAGTCCATTTAAACCATTTTCCATATAATAACATTTATCAATAAGGATATAGTAGTACAACACAAATCTCATATTATAATAATATCGTAACTCGTGACCCGAGGTTACTCAGGGCTATCTCATCCTATCCGAGGTTCCCAACCTCTAAATATTTTTTATCATCAAGTTCATCCAATCATTGTCCACAACATCAGGTTACCGTTTCAGATAACCACTCAAGCTTTATCCTTGAGTCCATAGACTCGATCAACTTAGCCTTCGCCTGTAAACAATATCTATCCCTGAGTTCATAGACTCCATTATCAACCAATTTGGACTTCTCCCGGTTATAACCAATCCTTGGTATGCCGACCCAATTAACCTTAAATCTTTATTTTCCATAACCCGAGCTTTTAACTGATAGCTGTTAGGAACAAAACAATTCCTCTGACATATGACACTCTGCCAGGAACAACACCTCTGACATATCAGTTTATATTGTCCCACTGTGGGAAACACCGACACACACAACCACATTTGTCAGGAAACACATCTAATTACCAGGATATACATCTGATTGACAGGATACACATTTGATCAGTCAGGATACGTTTCTGATAGCCAAGAAACCCATCTAACCTGTCAGGAAAATAAAACTCATCTGACAAGCCAGGGACGCACCTCTGACTAATAGGAAACACCTAACCACCAGGAAACACTTGTCTACCAGGAACACAATTGACATATCACTTTGCCAGGCATAACACCTCTAACATGACACCCTTGTCAGGCAACACATCTGATAACCAGGATACACATCTGATCGTCAGGATACACATCTGATCGCCAGGAAACCCATCCAACCTGCCACGAAACTGAAACTCATCTGACAAGTCAGGGACGCACCTCCAATTAACAGGAAACACCTGTTTACCAGGAAACACCTGTCTATCAGGTACACATATGACATATCACTCTGCCAGGCATAAAACCTCTGACATGACACCCTTGTCAGGCAACACATTTGATAACCAGGATACGCATCTGATTGTCAGGATACACATCTGATCGCTAGGAAACCCATCGAACCTGTCAGGAAAATGAAATTTATCTGACAAGTCAGGGACGCACCTCTGACTAACAGGAAACACCTGACTACCAGGAAACATCTGTCTATCAGGTACACATCTGACATCACTCTACCAAGCATGACACCTCTGACATGACGCCCTTGTCAGGAAACACATTTGATTACCAGGAACACATCTGATCTGTCAGGAACAACACATCTGACATGCCAAGAACACCCATCTAATAGCTAGGAAACACCTCTGACAATTTAACCCTACTAGGCAAAACACCTCTGACAGTTTAACCTTGCTAGACAAAACACCTCTGACATCAAATCCTATCAGGCACAACACCTTTGGCATCAGACCATGTCAGGCACAACACCTCTGACAGTACAACGCTAAATCCAACCTCTGTTGGGATGTACCTGCCCCTGCAGAACATCATCCCTCAAGGCAACCATCATAGGTCATCACAACCTCTATTGGGTGCATACCTGCCGACACAGGCCATTGCCCCTTTAAGGTAACAACATTGAGTTCGTAAACTCAATACATCCATGGGTCCATAGACCCCAATCCAACTTGGGCCCATAGGCCCAATGCCATCCTAACTCTCTCGACTATCAGTCACGGAGGAACCCCGACTCTTAATAGATACCGTCTCTCCTGACCTAGTCAAATAGGGACCACAAACAGCATTTCACATAGGTTAGGTTTTCTAATCATAGGAAATCCCCAATTAATCTAAGTCTTGCTTGATTAATTGAATACGTTGGGTTTTGCGCCCATGGACCAAGTCTAAAGGTATATCGTTCCGATGTGGAACATTACCTGACCGATGAACCATTTCATTGTCTTACCATGTTCAAACAACATCACATCACACAGTTGTTCTGATAAGGAACATATCCGGGCCAATGGGTCCGTCCATCACCCTACAACATTCAAACAACATCCCATCACGCAGAGATTGTTCCGAGGTGGAACTTTACTAGGCCAATGGACCTACCATTGCCTTATAAGTGTTCAAAGATCATCACATAATATAAGGTGGTTCTGAAAGGGAAAATATCCGGGCCGATGGGTCCATCCATTGCCCTACAAACACTTAAACACCATTACATCATATAAGGTTGTTCCGATAGGGAACATATCCGGGCCGATAGGTCCATCCATCTCCCTACAACATTCAAACAAACATTTCGACACCCTAGGGTGACGTTACCACACACACGGGATCCAATTCGGGCTTTCCAGAGGTCCACCCAAAGGTCCAAGCATTGTGGGGAACAAAAACCCAATATCTGTGCACTGGTGATAGATTGCTAGTGCTGGGTGATCGATCGTCCAAACATCTGCATGCTGGCGATCTATCGCCCCTACAGAGGGATCGATCGCCCAACCCCATTGAGCCTAAATTCCGGGCTTTAACAACCCGAAATTGAGGGCTACACCCCTCTGCTCCATTTCCACCCAAATTCATCCCATCCACACGACAACGGGTCTCTGACCCTTTATCGTCCTTGCCATCAATCATCCATGTGAGCCAAAATTCTGGCTAACAAACCCGAAACCGAGGGTTACACCCCTTTACTCAATTTTAATCCCTTCCCCTACATTCTATACACCAACCACAGGGTCTCTGACCCTTTTCTATTTCCATTCACGCCATAAATTAAACACGCCATTCCACATAAAAATATAGCATAAATAAGGGAAAAGAGAAGACAGGGAGAGAGATTTTACCTCCCCACACGGATTTCGAAACGTCGGGGGAAGAAATGGACACCGCCAACGCGCTCAGAAGAACGATCAACCCCAAGGTGAAGCTCCTCGCCTTCAAACCTATTTTTCAAAAATTTATCAAACACTTAACTAATTAACTTCAGTTAAGGACCCATAAACGCATATATTAAAATTCCGGGTCGTTACAATAAGCAGTGTTACCCAAACATGGCAAAATTAGCAAAATCTGGCGTGCCAACACTTGGACACGACACGGCATGGCTGGATACGACATGACATGTCTAAGCACGTGCCCAAGCCGTGCTATGGCATATCCCATATCAGATACGACATCTTGGCACTCCTACTTAATGTGTCCAAGAAATAATGAAAAAAATTTGCTTTTCTGGCTACCATATGCTCTCCACTCCACGAAAGGAAGAAGCGAATACGAAGGGGCTGTGGGTTTCTTTCGTCTCTTTCTTGAGATTTGAAGTCTTAAGACCAAAAAAAAAATTTGCAGAAAAAGGGAAGAAGAAGAACGAAGGAGGAAGAAGAAGAAAGATGAATGAGAAAAAAAATGTTATTTAGGGTTTTGTAGAAAGGGACATACCTGATATGCTACTCCAACTCCAGACGTTGCTCTCGTTCGTCTGAGCTCTCCCTCTCGTTCGTCTCCTATTAGTAAAGTAAGGAAACTTTAGTAAATGAGGAATGCTAAACCTACTCTCGGTCAAACCTTACACTCACTTTTTTTAAATACATGGCATGTGTTGACTGAGTAGGGGTAGCATTCCTATTACAAAATACAAGGCCTAAATGAGGAGTGCTAAACCTACTCTCAATCAAACCCTACTCTCACCTTTTTTTAAATACAAAGCATGTGTTGATTGAGAGTAGGGCTAGCATTCCTCTTACTAAATACAAGGCATGTGTCGTCTCTAGCTTCTATTTTTTTTTAAAAGAATGAGTTTAATAAATATAAGAGTATATTTTTTATAAATGAGTTTAATATATATATATATATATTAGCCGTGCCGCCGTATTGAAATTTCTAGACTTTGCCGTGTCGAACACCTCTGGACACTTGGCACCCGTGACACGTGCCCGGGTAACGCTGACAATAAGTGTCTTTGATCTATTTCTTGGCTAATGTGTGATGTTGGTTTAAATTTCCAGCAAACAGGCACATCGAAATTATAAGAAGATAAGTCGTTCACTTCACATATGGGTATAGAGGATCATGGAGTGACCTACACCATCATCTACCGAAAGCTCTTGATTGAAACATACAAATCTTTGGTATTATCAAGATGATGACGGAGAAGAAATCCATGTGGTAGCATGGGATACTATCTTTGTAGTTATTCCATAAATGCTAATCTCTGCTCTTATCCATGTGCATGAAAGGGCATCCAAAATTATTGGAATGAGGAACACACTAAGTGTTTCTAAAAAAGTGGAAGAAATCTGCATAATCTACCAAACAAAGGGCAGCTAAAGTTATTGGAGTGATGAGAACAAATTATGAACAAAATCTATTAAAATACGCTTTTATTGATTGATTGATTCCTTTCCTTTGCAATTTTCAGTTTATTCTCACTGATTTTATGGAAGAAAAAATCAATTATAAACAAAATCTCAAAATGATAAATAAAGAGGTTTTGATAGTGAGGGAAGCTAACCGAAATGGCATTTTCCGTTATCCTTAAGCACGTTTGAATCGTTACTAAGCTGATTGAGAGGCCTGCTGAGAGCAAGGAGAGAGAGCTATAGAAGGAAATGGCAACAAATGAGTGGGTAGAGAAGAAGATGAAACAATTATGAGCTAAAACCCCAAAAGAGAACTTTTGGAGGTGGGTCCCACAGGAGGCACTCAAAAGAGAAGAAGATACCTGATGAGAAGTGGCAATTTTCTAATTTATCCCAAATTCTTACCTTTTTTTTATTGAATGCCACAAAGATTTACCTAGTCTCCAACTATCCTACCCTTTTTATTTGAAAATGACAGTTGGAAAGGCCATTCTCAGAATTGGAGGTGCAGTCGGTTCTTGCAGGCATGGCAGAGGACAAAGTCCCTGGGCCGGATGGTTTTTCTATTGAGTTCTATAAGAAATGTTGGCCGATTATTGGACAGGACTTGATGAAAGTTTTTCATGAGTTTTTTCAATCAAATTCGTTTGACCAAGCGCTTAATTGTTCCTTCATTTCCCTCCTTCCCAAGGTGGCTGGGGCCGTGGATATTGGGGATTTTCAGCCCATTAGTCTTCTTAGTAGTGCGTATAAGATTCTAGCGAAAGTTTTGACTGTTAGGCTTAGCCAGGTAATAGGGCTGTTGATCTCGCCAGAACAGAGCGCATTTGTGTGGAGGGGGGGGGGGGAGGCAAATTTTGGATGAGATTCTTATAGCTAATGAAGTGGTGAATGAGCGGCTGAAGAGGAGGGACCCAGGGGTTATTTGCAAGATCGACATAGAGAAGGCGTATATCATGTGAATTGGGGATTTTTGGAGTATCCCCTTAGTCGGATGGGGTTTGGGCCTAAGTGGCGTGCTTGGATGAGGTATTGCTATTCTTCTCCTTCCTTTTCAGTGCTGATAAATGGTTCTCCTCATGGATTTTTCAAAAGTTCAAGGGGTTTGCGTCAAGGTGACCCTCTTTCTCCCCTACTCTTTATTATTGTAACAGAAGCCCTAAGCAGGATGATTAGGAAGGCATCTGAGGCGGTGTGGGGTGGTTTTGTGGTGGGTAGACCAGAGGATCTGATTTCGCATCTTCAGTTCGCTGATGATATCTTGTTATTTTGTGACGCATCGGAAATGCACCTTATCCACATTGGGTACCTTTTTCGTTGCTTCGAGGCCGTCTCCGGCTTCAGAATCAATTTTTATAAAAGTTTGATTTTTGCAGTTAGGGAGGTGCCTAATTTGGAGTTGTTGGCTAATTGTTTGGGCTGTAAGGCCGGTTCACTTCCTACTAAGTATTCAGGTCTTCCTTTGCTGGCGTTGTTCAAAGAAAGTCGGTTTGGGAGCCAGTTGTGGAACGTTTTCAGAGGAGGTTGTCGGGGTCGAAAACGTCATTGCTTTCTAAAGGTGGCAGGCTCATCTTACTGAATAGTGTTATATGTAGTCTGCCAACTTATTTTCTCTCATTCTTTAGAATTCCCACTTCGATTGAATCTCAGTTGGAAAGGCTGCAAAGGGACTTCTTGTAGAATGAGAAGGTGGTGCTTAAGAAGCTTCATTTTGTGAGGTGGAATTGGGTTTGTAGGCCTAAAGAGAGAGGGGGCCTCACTATTTGGCCCTTGAAGGTAGTTAATGAGGCGTTATTGGGAAAGTGGTTGTGGCGTTTCGGGGTCGAAAAAGATAGTCTGTGGAGAGGGGTGATATTGGCACGGCATGGTTGTAGAGATCGTTGGGAGCCTAGGCTTCCTAGGGGCCTGCATGGGGTCGGTCTTTGGAAAGGCATTGCGGCGAGTTGGTCCGAGTATGTCAAACATACTCGTCTGGTGATTGGAGATGGGGTGGACATTAAATTTTGGTTCGATCAGTGGTGTGGGACTTGCCCTTTGGTGCAAGGTTTCAGACCATTTTTCCTTCTTTCCTCAGTTCAGACAACTTCAGTCGCGGATATGTATTCTAGGAGAGCGGGGAAACTTCTCTTTCAGCCGCCCGCTTAATGATTGGGAAGTTCGGGACTTTTCCTCGTTGTTATCTTTGCTCGATTCGGTGAGCATGGTGGAGTCCGTTAGGGATCGTCGGGTTTGGGCCACCAACTCTAGTAGGCGATTTTCTGTGAAAGCTTATTTGCAGGTAGCTAATCCAGACGGTATTGTGGCGTTCCCGAGCCAGTTGGTTTGGTTCAATGGGTTCCTTCCAAAGTTTCTGTCTTCCTTTGATTGGCTTTTTTGGGCAAGATCCTGACTTTGGACAATTTGAGGAAGAGAGGATGGAGTTTTCCTAATCGTTGTTGTATGTGCCTGGTGGAGGAGGAATTGGTTGATCATCTGTTCATTCATTGCTCGTTTGCAAAGAGGATTTGGTGGTATTTTCTGTCTCAGCTTGGGGTCGCATGGGTGTTTCCCGCATCTTATCAGGCGTTGCTTTCCAGTTGGCTCTTAGTCTCGTTAGATAGTCTGGTGGATTTCGTTTGGACCTTTATCCCAGGGGTAGTTTCATGGTCCTTGTGGAAAGAGCGGAACAGGAGGGTATTCTTATGTGTTATACTATTTGCATTTGTATACTAATATGTCAATACTATCAAATAAAATGGGAAGAGAATTGGGATATACCAGGATGAGTCATACCCAGGGGCGGAGCCAGGGCAGCGGGGAGGGACCATTACTCCCCCAAAATTTTGAAAGTTTTATTATGTTGCAGGTGATTTAAAAAAAAAGTAAATATTATCTAATTTTTGTATATAGTGCCCCCGAAAAAAAAAGAGGGGATGTGATTGTTAATTATGTGGGAAGTTTGGGCCCCTCAAAATTTTGTAATTTTTTTATATGTATAATGTAAAAAATTAAGTATAGTTAATTTTGTTTATATAATGGCTAGCCCAAAAAGGGAGGGCCCTTGTTTTTCTTTTGTATTGAACCCAACATTAAAGAATATTTTGACCATGATAAACCCATTACTCAAAAGAAAAAGAGTTTTTGTTTTGTAGTTTTCATGATGTCTTCAATGTTGTTCAATGCCATATTAATTCAATGATATCTCTTTTTTCTTTTGTAGGTAGAAGGTGAGGGGCATGATCTTGAGCCTGCTTTACCCGCAAAAGAGCCTTCAATAATCCTTTTTGTGGATAGATTGTCAGAATCGTCACACACTAGAGGAAAGAGCAAGGAAGCTCTTGACGCTCTGAGAGAGTTGGCGCTGCACAATCAGCTCTCCAATCAGATAGATGGGCAAAACAATGTCAATTCCAAGGATTTTTCTATCCAAGCTTTTCAAGAAAGGAGTAAAAGTATTACGTATCCATCTGGCCATCCAACAACTCAGATGGTCAAACTCAAGGATAGGATGGCTGTTATGATTATCAATGAGGGTGAAAAGGCTGCCTTCGATAATATAGCTGCAGATGCACATGGTAGATCTATGCATGACATCTTGTTATACCGGCTTCAGCAGAAGAAGGAAGAAAAATTAAGCTTGTTTGCAAAAGAGGTAGGCTTCCAGCTCTTGTCTGATGATTTTGAGGTCAAAGTAACAGATCTCTTACCTTCACAGACAGAATTTATTCAGTCAGACCAAGTTTCATCAGAACTACTCATGGAAGCCATTGTTGAAAGTAATCTCAATCTGGACAAAGATACTTTACAAACTACCGCAAGTAAAACGGCAGTGGAGCTTGAGGAGCAAGCTGGACTGACTGGTATGGAACCTTCTCCACAGTATAACAAAGCAAAGATCACTTGCATTGAGAAAAGTACAACATTAACATCTGCAGAACCGGACCAAATTATCATGACTGGTGAACTTGGTAGTGCTGAAAATATGAGGGTGGAGAAGAGAAGTTCCATGCAGGTAGACAAGTTGGGGGAACAGCAGGTTCTTCAAAAAGGTTTTAAGGGTTCCTATTTCTTTTCTGATGGTGGTTATCAGTTACTTAGAGCCCTGACTGCAGAATCAAAGATTCCTTCAATGGTAATACTTGATCCCATTTCGCAGCAGCATTATGTCTTTCCAGAAGAGGCCGTTTTTAGTTATTCTTCTCTAGTTGATTTTCTTGATGGGTTTCTTAATGGAAGTCTTCTCCCATATCGACGTTCAGAATCTGTTCCTATAAGCTCAAGAGAGGCTACACGTCCGCCATTCGTGAATCTGGATTTCCGGGAGGTGGATTTTATCCCTCGCATTACGGCCCATACTTTTTCCGAGCTTATTCTAGGTTTTAATAAGTCTGACTCTCAAAATGTTGGCCTTGCTTCGAAGAAGGATGTGTTGGTGCTTTTTAGCAATAGTTGGTGTGGGTTTTGCCAGAGAATGGAACTGGTTGTTCGTGAAGTATACAGAGCCTTCAAGGGATACATGAATGTGTTCAAGAGTGGATCAAGGAAGAGGGGATCAGTGTCTATTAGCGGTATGTACATCTACAGTGAATTAATCCTCTTTCTGGATTATATATACTCGTTTCGCTTCTTCCCTTATCTGGAATTATTTTGCTAGTTACTTCATGTTTTCTAGTTTTTCATCAAAGATGCTCATATCTCCATACCCTCATAAGCTTATTTGGTTGCTATGATCTAAATGCATCAAATTCTATTTGTCTAACTGAACCACTGGTTGAATGGAAGCCAATTGTCACTTTGGAATTGATGTCAACAATTTCTTTCGCTACAAATGTTGTCTGCAAAATGTTGGAGATCATGGAACAAAATTTTGGTTCAAAAGCCTGCTACCCCGTGCTAAAAGTAATGTTTACTATCCATTGACGGGTATCAGATCTGTTGTGGACCATATAAGATGAACATTCTCAGTTGAAGATAATTATTAAAAAAAGAAAAATACAGAATGGTATCTGCCATTTTTTTGTTAAAATGACAAAAACCTAAATATAAGCTCTTAACAAACAAGCACTTACCTTATTTTACTGAGCTGGATGATAAATTACATAAATTTTCATTTTAGGCATCTACTTCATGCCAGAGAGAGGGAGGGGGGAGAAATTTGAGTCACTCTTTTATATGGGTGGGTTGATAAATCTAAGAGGAGAAAGCGATGGAGAACTTCCAAATTTTAACTGAAGAATGTATTACATGGATCTCCATTAGAGTAGCACAAGGAAAATAAAAAAGAAAAAAGAAAAAAGAAAAATAGAGATATTAGACTCCTTTCTGAATGTGGTTTGATCGTGTTCGTGTAATTTGTATCCATGATTATAGAATTGTTTTTCTTGCCCCTCTCTCTCTCTCTCTCTCTTATATTTCCTTCTCTATTTTCCAGGTTTATTGGAACCTTTTTTTTTTTCACCGTTGTAAATAGGAGAGAAAATAGAATGTCAGACTATCATATAAATTTTTGCTTCTCATCTAAAGAGAGAGGAAAAGGGTAGGCCATTGGAGATGTGTCTAGTTACACAATTGCAGCCGATTGCTCCATACCGTGGGATCAAACAATTTAACAGCTCTCAAACTCGGGAATGCCAGAACATGAAAACTGCTAAACTTAATCATAAGGAAATTATTGCTTGAGGGAAAAAAGGAAAGGGCAAAGGAAAACAAATAAACGTATGAAATGAACAAGAAGACATGCTTAGAAAAGCAAATCATAATTTTTACGACTACCTGTTGTCAAGCTCATTCCACCCGAGAAATGGTGTTTATTTGGTTGTTTTTGTTTTTGCTAGCTTTTGGATGATGAGATTTTTCCTTTTGCTAGTTTCTTTTGCAGTTCCATAGCTAATGGTATAAGGAACGGATAGGTGGAAGATAGGAGATGTTTAAACCTTCATGGAAAATGTGTTTTTTGTCCAGCGAATTACTAGTTAATAATTGTTTTTTAGGAACTCATAATTGTCTTTTGTCATTTTAAGGCTACACCAATAGGAGCAATGGAAAAGGAAGGAAAAAAAATTGTTTGTAATGAGTCATTTTGAACAATAGACTTTTGCTCCAAATTCATAATCACGAGGTAAAGAAAACTAGATTTAAATATTCAATCATGGTTCAAAATATCAATATCGTTGTGCGTATCGATCGGTCCAAATTGGGAATTATATTGTGGAAACATACAGAAACACTGTAAAATATTAAAGAAATGTTGGATGCTCATGGATACTCATAGAAACTTAAAGACAAACTTGTTTTAATGTAAATATAACATCAAAATGTGGTAGTTAGTTAGAGTCCTATAGCTACCATTTTAAACTATCAATATGAGTTTCCAGAATGCATTACTTCCTATAACCGCAAATACACTGTGTGTATATGTATAAATACATTTATAAATGATGCATTGAGACAAATGAAATCATAATTCATTAATAAAACATTCATATGTAGGTGATGAAAATACATAAATGCTTAACTTCCCAAAAAAGAGAAATATCAATATAAACATTATTCATTAATAAAACATTCATTTGTAGGTAATGAAATACATAAACTTTTAACCGCCCCAAGAAAGAGAAATATCACAATATAACACTCATAAGGGAGAGCCTGTAGCGAAGAGTTGTCTCAAGTAATTATAGGGAGGTCTCGAGATAGGACCCCAAACCTGTCTAAGGGCCTCATGGTTTTGGCCTCTAGAAAGTCATCATGAGGGTCTGGCTAGAATTCATAAACATGGTTTAAAATATCGATACGTATCGACCGATACGGGTCAATACGTATCCTATTTGGAGCTACCCAATACATTGGTACGCTGGAAAAAAGACTCCACTGTATCCGGTCGATACAGGCCCGATACACTCGATACGGGGATTTTTCAGTTAATTTTTTTTCTCCTTCCATTTACATTAGGATCCACGATACAAACCCGATACACACAACTTATTTACATAATATATTATTTAAATAAATGATTTTAACTTGATTTTACTTTCATTTACTTTATATATTAATATGTAAATAAGGTTATCCCCCTGGTTATGATGGCCCAGTCTAGCCCTACTTATCAGGAGCCACTGGTTATGATGCCCCAGCCCAACCCTACTTATCAGGAGCCACTGGTTATGATGCCCCAGCCCAACCCTACTTATCAGGAGCCACTGGTTATGATGCTCAGTCCCATTCTTCGACTGACAGTTATGGACAGATCACGACTCAGCAGTAGACATATGTACAAATGTACCTGGGTATGTACCGCGCGATGATGACTTGGACACAGTGGTGTCATCATGTCTGGACCACTTATAATGTATCACTCTACTCAATTCCTAATCCAACGATGATAGAATATGAGCCAACACGAAGCTCAATGTGGTATTGAGCTTCTATTATGTATGTAACTTGATTTGTGAATACAAGGGTCTATGTATTTTCATATTTTTGATTTATGAATGGAAGTGAGATTCTATCACTTGGTTAAGTAAATATGGTTTGTATTTTCATACATATTTATCAACACGTATGCCTTTTTTAACTTATAAATTTGTTAACTCTCATATGTATAATTATAAATGTAGTTGAAGGTCTTTATTTAGTTTGTTATTAGCTTATATTTGCTTTAAAAGAAGTTTTATGTAAAGTATCCAAGTTTTTCCTTGCGTATCTAAGATTTTTTTAGCGTATCCTGAATTTTTCCGCCATATCCAACCAATACGGTACCGTTATGCCGATACGTTTCTTATTTTAGACTTACTGATACGGCGACCGATACCAATATTTGAACCATGTTCGTAAAGCACATAGACTTTAAGGTGGGGCGAGGGAACGAGATCAGATTTTGGGCTGATAGATGGTATAGCATTGTCAAGCTTAAAGAAGAGTTAAGCTCTTTGTGGAATCTAGCGGTCGATAGGAATGCATTGGTAGAGTCATATTTTGATACACTAGTTAGCGTGTCTGTTTGGTGCCCTAGATTTTAGCGTAACCTTCAGGATTTGGAGTTGGAGACCATTGCTATGTTGTTGGTACGACTCAGCTCTATAGCGACCTACTTGTTGCTCAAGAGACATGAGGCTATGGTCCGTCGACCCAAAGGGGATCGTATTAGTGATATCCTTTTCAAATGTGTTGAAGACTAATCATGATCTTCCGTTTCCCCCTTAGGGTTGTGGAATATCGCCATTCCCTCTAAAGTATCCTTTTTGTGGTCAGCAACACTGAATAGAATCCTCACTTGTGATCATTTGATGAAAGAAGGCTAGAGGATGGTCAATGGATGTTTCTTTTGCCTCAATGATGAGGAATCAATGAATCACTTACTATTGCACTATCTATTTGCTTTTGAAGTTTGAGGCTTTGTCCTATCCAGGATGGGGATTAGCTGGTTCTTCTCACATACCTTCTAGGGCTTCTTCTCGTGTTGGTACTCGACAAAGGTGGAGGGGTTCTCTCCAAATATTTGGTTGTTTCTACCAGGGGTGCTAGCTTGGTCCCATTGGAAAGAACGGAATCGCAGAGTGTTTGATGAAATTGCTACATCCAAGGTTTAGTTCTATGTGAGAGCACGTCGACTTCTCCTCTTTTGACTATCGACTAAAGAGGGACAACCCAATCAGAGCAGAGACATTCAAGCATTGGGTAGTTGGATTTGATTGTTTACTGTGGGTTAGAGCATAGCTTTTGTGATTTGTGTGTTTCCTTACTTCTCCAAGCTAGTTGTTGCATTGTTAAACTTCTTCTCCTAGCTATGTTAATTCATCCTCTTGTGAACCCGACTTGTGACATCTTATATATATATATATGGGCTCTATTTATCGATAAACAAAACACTCATGAACTCTCTACTCCCAACTCATAAGTTATAACCACATAGAGCTCCTATCAAGGTATTAAACTTCAGTTTCGGTATAAACTTCGGTTGCTAAAGAAGTTGACTCAATTCGTGGAAGTTTAAGGAAGTCCAAAGAAGTAATGTAAAAATTAAAGAAGTCTAGGAAACTTTAAGGAAATATGTGAAATTTAGGATAAAACTTCAAAGATTCAATATTTAAGCATAAATATTCATCTAGAATTCATTATATTACTGGATGCAAGCATGTATAATATCAAATGTAAGAATCATGTTAAGTGACATGCGTTGTCTGTTTGTCTGTGCTGTAATTTCCTCTTAATATTTCTCTATATTTTCAATTTTTTTTTAATTAACTACATTTTAATCTCTTTGTCAAGTGAAGGGGATATATAAAGCCATTTTATTTTCTTCATTTTTTAATGGTTAAGATTCATTAATCCTTAGGGTTAAAGCATCTAACCTTGGTTTTTAGAAATTTTTTTAAAAACAAAATTAACCACATGGGTTAATATTTGTTAACCAGAGTTGAAGGGCAATTAAAGGAGCTTTGTAAGGTTATGAAATATCTTAAAGGCATCCTTTAACTGTGGTTAAGATTCCCTAACCCTTAAGATTAAAGCATCTAACCTTGATTTTTAGAATTTTTTTTTTTAAAACTGACTACAAGGGTTAAAACTTGTTAACCATAATTCAAGGGCAGTTAAAGGGGCTTTTGTGAGGTTATGAAATATCTTAAGGGCATCTTTTAACTGTGGTTAAGATTCACTAACCCTTAGGGTTGAAGCATCTAACCTAACTTTTTTTAAAAAAAATTAATCACGAGTTAAAACTTATTTACCATAGTTCAAGTCCAGTTAAAAGGGGCTTTGTGAGGCTACAAATTATCCTAAGGGCATAATAGTCATTTTACTAATAGCATTAAACCAATGTCGACCAGAACTTAGGAATAAGGTTCTATGTCTAACGGTTGAGAAATGGCCGGGTGACTCTAGCATTACCCATATAAGACTTTAGGACTGAGGTTCTATGCCTACCTGTTAAGAAATGGACGAGTGACTCTAGCATTACCCATGTAAGATTTTAAGTTAAGGGTTTTCTCATTTCACTTTACTGTTCGACATTTTCTACCAAGCTCCAACGAGAGAACAGGAAAAACGGAGGAAGAACGAACAACAAACCCACTTTTCTAGGGTTTCTGCGATCGGCGATAGCAAGAGATGGTGATGGCGATGGCAGCGACAACGAAGAACAAACCCTCGTCCAGGTATGTACCCTACTCCTTCCTCTTCTCTACTTAAATACTTCTCAAATTTTTTTTTTTTTTTTTTTCTTCTCAATCAGAGATTGATTGCCACAGAGGATGATTTTTGCCCCATTAGTAGGGAATGATTTTAGTTAGTGGGAGTAAAAAAAAATTGATAGTTTCTGTAAACTTCGGTGGACTTCCACCGAAGTTAAGTATTTTTTCTACTAAATTTTTCCGTTTCGATCGAAGTCTACCGAAGACCACCGATGTCCATTGAAGTGCATCACGAATTCTTGAATTTTTAAATTACATGTTGATTTTGTTTCAGTGAACACCAAAGTCGATTCAATTCCACCGAATTTTACCGAATTGAGTCGAATTTTAACACCTTGACTGTCTCCTAGTAAAAGCTGACATATGCTTCTTCCGTTTTTTGAAAAATCTCCTTCCTCTATCTTACAACAATCTGAAAATCAATCTCCTCATCAACATCATGTAAAACATGATCCATCTCTTCTGAATCCATGAACGTCACCTGCGTTGTCCTAATACTAGCAGTTAAATTTTGGGATTCTTATTCAATTTCAAAAGTCTCCATACTCTGTCTTACAACAATTTGGAAATTAGCCTCCTGGTCAACCTCTTGGAAATACTCTTTCTCATCTAAGGAGATGGGCTCCATCTGTGCTATCCCCTTATTGCAAGACACCTTCTTCTGAGTCTTTTCCTATTTGGTTATTAGTAGATGGTCCATTATCAACATCTTGACCTGATGTGTAGACATCCCTCCAGTGTAAGTCATAATTCTCAGTGTAAGTCTTTTGCGTTTGAAGCCAGTCAGTGAGGGAGATATGCGTTGATTGTATCATTAACTTTTGGAGGACAAAATCGGCAGGCCATTACATTGAGATATTCACCTCTAAATTTTGCTTCAAACGAATTACTCCGCCACCGCCTAATCTAATCTGCAGTGTCTACATTTTGTCCCACACCAATTACCTTCAACTGGGTGACCATGCTGCCAACCAATATCATTTAGGGTTCTTATAGGTTCTTGAATCTTGAATCATGAATTTATATAACATGTGAGATTGTGAGTCTATGACATGAATAATATTGTGCAATTTAATCTTCTCATGTTAATATTTTGTTAATTTTATAATACAATTATTTTAATTTCTATTGCCTAATTTATATATAATATGATTAATTCTAAAATGATTTCAACATTCTTGAAAAAAAACTTTTTGAATGTAAATAAAGGATGATATCTAAGCAATGCAACGCTAAATAATTATTAATAGGGTAAATTACACTGACCTCCCCTGAGGTTTGGTGAAATTTTAGAGACCTCCCATCTTTTTATGAAATTACACCCTCCCTTCTATTTCAATTGTTTGTAACAGATACCCCCTTATGTTAGTTTTCCGTTACTTACATGGATGGACTTTGCTAATGTTATGATTTAAACATTATAAAATGTCCAATTACCCATCTTAAAGTCAAAGTCAGCCAATGCAATAAAATAAATGATAATTGGGATTTGTAAGCTTGGGTGGAGCGCAAATCCTCTAGTCGGCGCCTAATACCGAAACTCAGTATTAAGCGACGTGTTTGTTGAATAAGGCTTTATGGGCTTTATTCCTATGGGCTTTTTCTTTATGTTATCTCTTATATACTGTATTGTGAATCTACTATTAGTAGCTCTTATATACTAATAGTAGACCATTAGTGGAATATAAATAATAAAGTGTGAGAGATATCATTAATCTCTCTCATTATTTTTTTCCTAAACCTAATCTCCTTCTCCTTCTTTTTGCACTCTCTCTCTCTCAAACCCTAACTTCTAACTCCAATAACCTCACAAACTAAACTCACTTGGTATCAGACCCAAAGATGAGACTCAGGAAGTACAAATCAGCAGGAATAACTCAGAGGAGTGTTGACGCGTCATAATTTTTTTGTGTCAGATTTGTTTTTTGATTCCATGCGATAGATCGTGGTTTTATGAGAATTTTGGTTATTTTTTGAAATTTTTTTGAGGTCCGGAGATGTACTTTTTCTGAGTTTTCGTCAAAAATTAGAAAAAATTTAGATTTGGATTTTTGGATTGTACGATTGATTTAGGAGTTTTTTGGGACTCAAACCTATTGTGGATGATCCATATGATCAATATTGACGGATTGAAATAAGTTTTGTGAAGATCAGAGAAGTATTGAATGCTCGACGAAGGTTTTTACCCCCATAATTGTTTTTTTTTTTTTATATTGTTGAGGGCTATTCCATGGATTTCTATTATTCCGAACACTATTAGGTTATTTTCAGGTTTCTGTTTTTTTAATGTTTTTGACTATTCTACCTATTATGGAGGTACTTTTGGGTGTTTTTTGGGTTGTGGAATCTTAACTTGTTGATTTGTGTAAAAAAGCCTTGCGACATTCATGATGGATGAATTTGAGGTTAGCTAGTCCTATAGTGTCCCTATACAGGATTGAGTATTGGGGTTAGTGCTAGTGATGCACCAAACTTCCAGATTACTACAGTGAAGTTAGATGAGACAAAATTTCTTGCTTGGTTTCAATCTGCGATATTGTTTGTTAAAGTAAGGGGAAGATGAGATACTTAAAAGGTACTATCTCCACTCCCAAGTCTATAGATGCAGCCTATGCCAAGTGGGAGGCTGAGAATGCAGTTGTATTGTCATGACTTCTCCACTCTATGCAGTCAGACATCAGTAGTGCCTACCTGTTTCTTTCTTATGCAAAAGCTGTATGGGATGCCGTGACACAGACCTATCTTGAGATAGGGGGTTTAACCCTTGTATATGAGTTGCGTCAAAGTATCTCACAACTCAAGCAGGGGGATATGTCTATTCCCACCTACTACTCTACTCTTTGCTGTCTTTGGGAAGAGTTAGATCACTATCAGACCTTTCAGGCTACGTGTCCTGAGGATGAGGCTACTTATACAAAATTGGTCGACCAGAATCGGGTGTTTGAGCTACTTGCAGGGCTGAATATGGACTATGAACAAGTCAGAGTTCAAATACTTGGCAAAGACCCGGTCCCACTCCCTAATGAGGTATATGCATACTTACACTGTGAGGAGCGTCGTCAGAGTGTTATGCTCGCTCCTCCCATTATTGATAGATCTGCACTAGCTTCTTTATTCCAGCGGGGAGGCAGGAGTGGTGGTCGTGGCAAAGGTGGTCGTTTTAGATCTTCTGGACCTTCTATTGATGATCAGGACAAACTTAAATGTGACCACTATGGGCGCACACGTCATATAAAAGACACCTGTTGGGATCTACATGGATGTCCACCCCCAAGGGGTCCTGGTGGTAGACGAGCATCTGATAGCCCTCACCTGAATCGATATGAGATTGTTGCCTTCCGCTGTTTTATGTCCCATTTGGAGACATTGAGTATTGCCAGTGTCGCCTCAGTCCTTTACTCAGGTACCCCAGCCTTGGCTCTCTGTGCATCTGTTTCCGATCATAGTCGTTCCTGGATCATTGATTCAGGATCATCTGATCATATGACTAATATGTCTTCCTTTTTTTCATCTTACTTCATTGATTTTGGTAGATACAGAGTTAAAGTTGCGGATGATAGTTTATCATCCATTGCGGGTAAAGGGAGTGTTGATGTTACACCCTGAATGTCCATTTCATCTATTCCTCATGTTCCTAAGTTCACCTTGAATCTTTTATCTGTTAGCCATATTACCAAATCATTGAACTGTAGCGTCACTTTCTTTCCTTCTCATTGTATGTTTCAGGACTTGGAAACTAAGAGGACGATTGGTACGGGCCATGAGGAGCGAGGACTGTATCTGCTCGACCCTTTGCCTCGCATTGCTTCATCAGTCCAGTAGATACCCCATGATGTTCGGAGTATTAGTAGTACAGAGGAGTTATACCGGTGGCATAGACGTCTCGGCCACCCCTCCATTTCCCTTCTTAGGTGTTTGTTTCCGCATTTATCTGTTTTTAGTGTGCTTTCTTCTTTTCAGTGTGAAACTTACGAATTTGCAAAACATTGTCGAACTTAATATCCCTATAGTGGTAATAAATGCAATTCACCATTTTCTCTCGTGCATTCTGATGTGTGGGGACCATCCCCTGTTACTTCATCGTGTTTTAAGTATTTTGTTACTTTTGTGAATGATTTTTCTTGTACTACATCGGTGTATTTGTTGAAATCTAAAGGTGAAGTTGGCACTGTTTTTCCTTTTTTTCATACAATGATTTCCACTCAGTTTAACACCTCAATTAAAGTCCTTCGTTCAGATAATGGGGGGAGGGAGAATATATGTTTGTTAGTTTGACTACATTTTTTGATTCTCATGGTATCATTCATCATACTTCTTGTGTTGGCACACCTCTCAACAAAATGGTGTGGCTGAGCGAAAAAACAGACAGATGTTGGAAGTCACTTGTTCGCTTATGCTTGCTATGAATGTGCCAAAATGTTTTTGGTCTGACGCCGTTTTGACTGTTGCTTTCTTAATTTATTGGATGCCTTCCCGAATTTTAGAGTTCCAATCTCCTGTTTCCCGGTTATCCCCTTCCACTCCTTTGTTTGCAGTGGCCCCACAAATTTTTGGATGCATTTGCTTTGTGCATATTTCTTGTTCTGCTCGCACAAAGCTTGATCCTAAGGCTCTTCGATGTATCTTTCTTAGGTATGTTCCTCATCAGAAGGGGTATAAATGCTATCATCCTCGTCGGTCATTCGTATCTATGGATGTCACATTTTTTGAGTCTACTTTGTATTTTTCTGCCAATGAGACATCTCTTCAGGGGGAGAGCTTAAGTGAAGAGATATCTTCTTCTCTTCCTATTCCTATTTTTTCATCTGACAGTGGTTGTAGGCAGGGGGAGTGTGAACTCGCAGTCAAAGAATTGTAGGTATACAAGAGAAGGCTGAAAGAACCTCATTAGCCCCACCAAGAGACCTCTTCCGATCCAGGTAACATTATTCTTTATTCTAGTCCTGACATTATTGAGTTTGAAATTCCTATTGCCCTTAAGAAAAGCACTAGAATATGTACTCAGCATCCTATCTCTAATGTTGTATCTACCATGCATTGTCTTCTTCATATCGCTCGTTTGCCTTGACTTTGTCTTCTGTGTCTGTTCCTCGCAGTTTAGCATATGTACTTTCTCAACCAGAATAGAAACAGGTTATGGAAGAAGAGATGTGTGCACTCGAAAAAAATAGTACTTGAGATATGGTCAACGTACCAAGAGGGAAGAGGCCAGTTGGATGTAATTGGGTGTTTACAATAAAACACCGCTCGGATGGCTCAGTTGAGAGATTCAAAGCTCGCTTGGTTGCAAAGGGGTATACTCAGACGTACGACATAGACTATCATGAGACATTTGCTCCAATTGCAAAAATGAACTTAGTGAGAGTCCTCATTTCTCTTGCAGTCAATAAACATTGGCTCTTGTTTCAGCTTGATGTGAAGAATGCATTTCTTCATGGTAATTTAGAGGAAGAGGTGTATATGGTACCTCTTCCTGGGTTAAAATGTCCCTCAGATGAAGGAAAGATGTGTAAACTAAAGAAGACTTTATATGGAGTGAAACAGTCCCCCAGAGCATGGTTTGAGCGTTTTCGCAATGTTATGGTGAAGAATGGATACAGACAAAGTCAAGCAGACCACACATTGTTTCTCAAGCGGTCGTATGAGAAAGTGACTGTCTTGATTGTTTATGTGGATGACATTGTTGTAACAGGTGATGATTTGGATGAGATAAATTCTCTGAAGGGCAAGTTAGCAAAGGAATTTGAGATCAAAGATCTGGGTCTTCTAAAGTATTTCCTTGGAATTGAAGTTGCTAGATCTAAGAAAGGCATATTTGTCTCTCAGCGCAAGTATGTACTTGACTTACTGGAGGAGACTGACATGATGGGTTGTAAGCCATGTGATACACTTATAGACCCTAATCATAAACTCAATGAAGTTAGTGAGGAACATCTGCCAAATGTTGGAAGGTACCAAAGACTTGTTGACAAGCTTATTTATCTGTCCCTTACCAGGCCAGACATTGATTATGTTGTCAGTGTAGTCGGCTAATTTATGCATTCACCAACTATTGGGCACCTGGAGGCAGTGAATCGAATCCTCCACTACTTAAAGTCATCTTCTGGGAAGGGTTTATTGTATACCTGTAATAGGAACTTCAGGGTTGAAGCCTACACTGACTCAGATTGGGCTGACTCGGTTTCTGATAGACACTCTACTTCTGGGTATTGCACTATGGTTGGAGGTAACCTTGTTACATGGAGAAGTAAGAAGTATAATGTAGTTGCTAGATACAGTGCAGAGGTAGAGTTTAGAGCCATGACACACGGTGTGTGTGAACTGCTTTGGCTCTAATTACTCTTGAGTGAGATTGGGCTTCCCACTGAAGGCCCTATGAGCTTATATTGTGATAATAAAGCCACTATTAATATTGCTCATAATCCGGTGCAGTATGACAGAACTAAGCATATTGAGGTAGATCGCCATTTCATCAAGGAGAAGTTGAAGGCGGGGTATATTTGCACCCCGTTTGTGAAGTCAGAAGATCAACTATCTGATGTGTTGACTAAGGGTCTTGGTGCTACTCAGTTTCGAAATATTGTTGGCAAGTTAGGCATGAGTGATATCTACGCACCAACTTGAGGGGGAGTGTTGAATAACGCGTTTTGGACTTTATTCATATGGGTCTTGTCTTTATGTTATCTCTTATATACTGTATTGTGGGTCTACTATTAGTAGCTCTTTTATACTAATAGTAGACCATTAGTGAAATATAAATAAAATAGTGTGTGAGAGAGATCATTAATCTCTTTCACTATTTTTTTACTAAACCTAATCTCCTTCTTCTTCCTCTCTCTCTCAAACCCTAACTTTTAACCCCAATAACCTCACAAACTAAACTGACTGTGTTCCCCTTTCAAATGGCCATGTCTCTCCTCCTTTTAACATCCTTTCACAGTGGTTAAGTTTCACCCCTTAGGATTAAGTCAATTAACCTGGTTTTTAGAAGAAAATAAATTAAATTTTTTTATCACTCTTCAGCTGTGATTAAGATTCACTAACCCAATGTCTCTCCCCATTATAACACCCTTTAACTGTGGTTAAGTTTTACTACCTTTAGGGTTAACCCATTTAACCTTGGTTTTTAGAAAAAAAATAATTCTTTTAACACCTTGGGTTAGTGAATCTTAACCACAGTTAAAGGGTGTAAATTTTTTTAAAACCAAAGTTAAATCGCTTAAGGGTGGGTGAAACTTAACCACAATTAAAGGGTGTTAAAATAGGAAGAGACATGAGAGCCAAATAACTCCTTCCTGGCCAAGTGGAGATCCTCATGATCAATACACAAACCAAGGAGTTTCCCCAGTAACAAACAAGGTGGATAGAGCATGGCCAACAATGGTTGAACCGAGTCTTTAGATCCTTGTACAGGCGGGGCCAGTGTGCAGATGCAAAGATCTCTTCCTACATTCGATTGGTACTGAATATGTTCCTCGTTAGCCAGTGCGATGGTATGCTCATCCAGCATTTAAGGCTGAGGTTCTAATTTTCTGCTAGTGCAATACAGTTTAATCTCTTGCCAGAGGAGCAACTATCAAGCACAGGAGGGCAACTCACTAGGCTGGTTTCACAGAGCAGCACCGGAGCAGACTAGAGCCATTGTTTCCAACATTTACCTTCCTTAAATTGCAAGAATCAACACACAACTTCAACAAGAAGGCAGTGATTGGTGTTACATGACATATGGTCCTCTCCGTGAAACCTACAAGGCTCCAACTTCCTTTCTTTGTTATGGAAATGGAAATTGCCTGTTACAGAAAGTTGGGGTTAAAAAAAAATTGAAGAATTTTGGTGAATGTCGTATTGTCTTTGGTTGAGTTTTTACACCAAGCAAAAGCGTGAACCCTTAAAATAAATAAATAGGGACAAAATTGTCAAAGGATATCCTATGTTAACGGTGCGAACCTCATGAGCTTGACAGGGGAGATTTGTGTAATTTCAGAAACAAGAGGGGAGGTCTCTGAAATTTCACCAAACTTCGGGAGGTCAGTGTAATTTACCCTTACTAATAAGAATCCAAGTGAAAGAAAAAAATATTTTTAAATATTTCTATTGTAAAGTAATTAAAAAATATATTTAATTGACATAATCAAAGATTAATCTATGAACCTAACAGATCACCTCTAGACTAATAGCATATAATTATTTCAAATGAAAGTACTTACTATGTAAGTTAAAACTAATAATTTTAGTTTCAGAATAATACTTCTTAAAAAAATTCTTTATTAAAAAACAAAAATTGTGTCCCTAAAATTAGATTAGTGTGGATAGATCACCTTTTGCACATTAACATATATTTAAATCACACCTAAAATAGTAGTATAAATGGCCGAAAATGAAAGAATTATGTATTGTTAGATTTAAAAAAAATATGCAATGTCAAATCTCCTTGACATAGATCATACATCTAGGAATTTTTCCATAAATCCATAGATGTATGATCTAGAAGCATGTTTTGATTGATTTCAAGGGATTTAACACCTTAAAAATCGAAAAGAAAGAATTTCTCATGCCTCAATGAAGAGTTTGTGGCTTTTATTTGATCTCCACGGAGATTGAATATGTTTTATGAACCTTTGGAAGCAACAAAGTCTTTGATTTTAGAATTGAAGATAGGAACGAAAGGAGAGCACAAGAATGAGTTTTGGAGCTCTCAAACGCCCCATTTGAGCCTCAGTCTTGATACACCTCGTTAGTATCTCACTTTATCTTTTGTGTCATTACCGATCCGTACTGAATTCATGTATTTTTTAAGGGCATAGGAGTATCGTATCGGTAATGAAAGCAATGATCGTTTCATACAAAACATTTTGATATGTTCAATATTTTAGTCCATATATTCAATATGACCTCCATTGGATGAGTTGTTTGAATAGACCAAATTGTGTTCTACTGTCTTATATTCCGGTTGAGTTGTAAAATGTATTTTAGTTGACGAGGCACAATTGAAACTTGATATGAGATTTTGCTATTAGAAGTCTTTATCAACGTGACTTTTTTCGTAGCTGATCTGGTTCGGCCGTTCAGGCAGGGAGACTCTTAAGCAGTTTGAGTTGTAAGGGGCTGCCTTGAGTTTATTCCCACGAAGTTTTATTGATCTTTTTTTTTTACTATAATTTTTTTTATGTTCAAATTTGATTGAAAAGACCACCCTTATAACGATGTCCATGCTTATTGATCTATTGCCTGATTATTGAGACTTTTAGGTGATTTTAAAGGGGTGAAAAGTTTTTCTTAGGAAAAGAATGCAGAACAACATTCTCATGAGATTCATATTTTATACTAACTGTGTGAAGAAACTCCATAAGTCACTAGCAAGGTCCATCTTCTGTAGAATCCACATTTTTAATTTTGAAGTTTCTTTATATGGAGTAAGTTTTGATGTTTGAAATGTGAATGCAAAGAATGATGACTTAAGCACGTGTATGGTGGAGGTTCTAAAGAGGGACAAGGGAAATATGTTTGGTGTACTGTTGTAGGAATGTCATGTTGTGCAGAAACTGCCTGCAGTAGCACTTTAATGAGCATCAAAGGGATTGCAAATGTCATGTTGCGCAGAAACTGCCTGCAGTAGCACTTTAATGAGCATCAAAGGGATTGCAAAAGGTACTTGCTAATTTAAATAATATAGGGAGACAGGCTCAACAGAGGAACCAGTTGAACATTTGATAGAAAATGCAAGGGAAAAGGTTGTTTACTTGGATGCTTCTAGATTTATAAATTTCAAAAACATGTTATTAGAGTAGAGATTCTTCTCCACTCTTAAAGTGGCCCTGCATTCGAAGTTTATCACTCATGGTCTTTTTCTCATGATCTTTCTTATGCTTATAAATTGTGAATTGTAGTTGAACTATTTTTATTTTATTTATTAGTTTTTGCTTACAATGTTATGGCATGTTTTATAATGGTAGAGTGACTGAACTGATAATCTTGAGCTTGTCAGTAGTATTTTCTAGTGAATGTTAAGATTGAAATGTCTCTGAACATTTGCAACTGAGATCTGTGTTGTACAATTTTCTGCTGGAAGTTAGAAAAGAGAAGATTAATTCTTTGTTTGGGTTTTTTTAGCATTGATATCATGATCAATGTTTCCGTCCTATAAATATATCTGTGTTTTGATCATGGTAAAATGTGTGGCAGATAACGTGAAAGATGATGTGTTGAATGACCTTCCACTCATTTTCTTAATGGATTGCACATTGAATGACTGCAGTTCAATCCTAAAATCACTGGATCAGGTTAGTATTGTGGAATTAAGATTTAGCTACTGCCTTCATAAGATTTATAAAGGCTGGTTTGATTTAATTTCTTTTAAGATCTCGTTTTCTGATTGATTATGCATAATTTGTGACCGAGTGCCCTGTTGTAGCATCCTGCAGTTCAAGTCAATGGCTTTGGTGAGGGAGTCGTGAGGGTGTGAGGATTCAATCAAGGATTAAAAATACGGTTTTGAGTCCCAATTGAAACCTATACGTATCGGTTTTGGGCAATACATATAATTTTTTTTTAAAAATAAATTGAAAAATCAAATTAAAATTTTTAAAAATCAAATAAGTTATATGAACCAAATTTACAAAATATAAGTCATGGGATGCGACTCAGAGACAGTAGCAAAAACAATTACAATTAGACACTGAATGAAAACATAAGTAACAAATAAACAATACGTATCGATCGTTTCGTATCAGTATAAATATCAAGTAGGGGGCTGAAACCTATACTTATCGTCTGTTTCGTATCGGTTTCGACAGTTTTTTTTTTCCATAGATTCAATAGTGGGAGAAGGGGAAATTCTTATTCTTAAAAAAGTTTTTCCATAGATTCAATAGTGGGAGAAGGGGAAATTCTTATTCTTAAAAAAGTCAGGGAGGTGGTTTGGAATTATTTCATGGCTCGTATGGAAGTATCTTGGGTTTTTTCCTCGACCTTGAGGAATCTTTTGGAGAGTTGGCACTAGGAAAGAGGAGAGGGGGTTAGGGAGGTGGTTTGGGGTGTTCTGCCAGGTGCGATCTCTTGGTTGTTGTGGCAAGAGAGAAATGAGAGGGTGTTTGAAGACAGAGTGACCTCAGTGCCACGTCTTTGTGCTCGTATTCGGATGACTGTCTTGGAGTGGGCGGGGGTAGTGTGCTCTAGGAAGGATATTCTCAACTTTTTTTTTTAGTGTTTGGCGGCCCTTCCTAAGGGCTTGGTTGGTGTAGTAGATTGCTGTTAAGTTTACTTGCTTGTAAACTCAGCGTTGGTTGGTTGTTTGTAGTCGTGTTTTTGTTCTTGTTTTAATAAAGTGTGCTATTGATCAAAAACAAAAAAAAAAGTCAGGAGTTGTGAGCAGAACCTAGGGTTTATAACAACTTAGATTAGAGTTTTAAATTGTGTTTTCATTTACTTAGGTGTTAAAATTTAGCCGATCTAATACATTTATTAAAATGAACTCATTGTTGTACCATATCAGCAATTTAGAAATAAACTTATGAACTAAGAACAAAAAATGAACAAGATTGGTGGTTTGAGGTAGGTTTTACTGAATCATACAGTAGCAACTTTTGGTTTGAGGAAGAGAAATATTAAAGTGGAAGCTTCATGCAGCCACGGCCACGGCTACAAATGATATATTTTTATATGCATGCGCAGATAAAAATTATTGAAGTGATGTTGATGCATTTTAGTATACAACAATGGATACAGAACAAAGGTATGGCAGTGACTAAGAAGGCCTAAAATGCTTACAGCCTCGTTTCACAAATTATTCTAGCCTTTTCCTAGAAGAGATGAAAATGTCTCTTCTTGAGATCTTGTTGTGTCATGTAGGCCACTGTAGTATTAAACACTCAAGTTACCTGCCTTTCCACCTTAATTATTCCTTAAGGTTAAGAAATTAGGGGTTTTTGAGTAGCTTTAGGGTAAGAATGTGGGAAAGAAAATAAGGTTCTTAAGAGTTGAATCAACAGGATTAAGAGAGGCTTGAGGCTGGAAATCAGGGTTTAAAAGGAACTCATGAAAACTTGCCACTCAGCAGCACCAACTATCTTTCATTATATCATCTACTTAATTATTTTGGTTAAAGCTTTACATGGGTCCTCAATTGTCATTTGGCCTTTTCATTTGAATTGTGCAGAGGGAACGCTATCCAGCTTTGATATTATTTCCAGCGGAAAGGAAGAATGCTGTCTCTTATCAAGGAGACGTGGCAGTAACTAATGTAATCAAATTCCTAGCAGATCAGGGAAGTAATTCTCGGCATCTCAATGGAGACGAGGGTAATTTTTTTTTGGACCCGTAGATTTCTTTCAAGCATTGGAACTCTTTGATTTTTATTTTAAGAACAAGCATTCCCCAATATGAAATCATGTCTAATGGCACAATCGAAAACCCCTTCCCCCCTCCTTTTTCTCTGTGCATGGCTATTCTGGGGAAATCGAATTAGTTGCATTGTCATTTTTTATGTTTAAGAATTCAATTCTGAGGGTCATAACTGAAAATTCCGGTGAACCCCAAAAATAATTTGAGTTGAGAACTCACAAACCCAAGGGAGGTGGCTAAGTCTTCCTAAGGTCTATCTACCCAATTTTAATTTTAACAAATTAAATTATTAACTAAAGGAGGATAAATTAAAGTGCGGAATTAAGAAAGACAAACAAGCCACAACACAAGGATTTTTACGTGGAAACTCTTCCGGGAAAAACCACGGGACCTCGTCCAACAAGAGATATCACTAAAAGTAAAAGCAAACAAATACATACAAGACTTGAACTGGACTCAACCAGACTCGACACAACGATTCTCAGGACTGAGTCCTCCACGCCTTAATAAGCAATCACGAACTCGCAAGTCTCGCAATCTATCGTAGTAACTTGTGCTTCTCCTAGATCTTTACAATCTCTCGATCGATCTCCATCAATGACGGCTCCGGATTCCTCTGACCAAAATAACCACGATCTTCTTTGGATCGATCTCCTTCAATGAAGGCTTCGGATTACTCCGACCAAGTGTTATTCAAAAAAAGGGATTGATGGTTGTTCAATAAACAAACCCTAGTTGGATTCCAAACAATAGGAATACCCAAACAAGGAAGAATGAAACAATGGCTTGCAAAATCATAGGGTGGAAGAGGAGAGGAGAGGAGAATGAGTTTGGGAAACCCTAATAGTCTCAATAAAACTCTCTCAAACACTCTCAAAACTCTTAGGTTCTAATGGGGAATCAAACTGATGTAGGAATATGCAATGACCTAAAATCTAATGAGCTGCGATCAAGATTGAATTAACAATAATAATGAAAATCATAAATTAGCAATCTTATCACAAATAATTATTTAGAAAACTCAAGAAAACAATTTTAGGAAGATTCAAGGCTAGTCACAAACCTACAATACTGACCCTCAGTTATATCTGCGAGGGTTAATGGAATTCTAGAATTCCACAAGCTTAGAGATTAATCTTTTGTTGAATGCAAATTTCTCGGCCTTTTCTAGGGTTTCAAAGGTTGGTAACTAATTTTAGAGTTTTGAAGGATAGAGGGTCTTGCAAATAGTATGTTAGGGTATCATTCAGATGGGTCTAGAGGGCTAGGGTTTTGATTAGGCCAGGTAATGAAGGCTGTAGATGGCTGTATTGGGGCTAGGGTTTTATTGACTGTTTTAAAGTTTTGGACAGGTAGGAGTGCTCTGGTTGCAATGGGGTGGAATATTGTGGTCTGCATCTGAGAGGGAACAAGTACAAGGGCTGTAGGATGAAGGGGATGGGCTGTAGAATCAGGGACAGCAATGAAAAATGGACTCTGGAGGCGCGACAGCACTAGGACAGGCTGCTGGGTGGCTGCGGCAGCAGCTGGGAGGTCTGTAGGTGGTGGCTGGCAGCAGGGTAAGGGGGGAGTAGCTGGCAGCATCCAATGGGAGGCTAGGGTTTGGTGAACTCAATTGGGAAAAAATTGAGGGTTTTAATGAGAGAACAAAAAATCCAAGAAGAACAATATAAAGAAATAGAGAAAACTGAAGAACACACTTTAGATTTCTTAGGGAATCACTCTCATGGTGGCATCACACAAATTTCCAATCACTGGAGAATGCTCAAAAGCCTATAATCTTTGATTATCATTCATTGACTAAAAATTTTACAGCAAAAAGGGGCTTTAAATATGTAAAACCCTACTTGTAAAAAGACCAAAATAACCAAAACATAATAAAAAGACTATAATAGCCCAAACTAATAACATAACTAATAAAATAACCCTCCTAAATACTAATCCAGCCAATTGGGCCTTTCCTAACTAAATAGAACCTGCTAAATGAGCCCATTGAGCTTTTCCTAACTAAATAGAACCTGCTAAATCAACCCATATGCACACCTTCCCAATGTGGGGTCTTCCTAATGCTTTATGTGTGTATATGAGGTCTTCAATGGCCCAAGTCATTTATCCAAAGTGACATTGGGATCTGTTGCCCAAGGATTGGATGCTAGAGGGAGGGGGGGTGAATAGGGTCTATGAAAAATTAAAATTCTTCCTACTTCCCTAAGCGGAATTTCAACTTAAATAAGTTTAAGGGAATAAAAATTTATGCAATTCTACTTAATCAATTCAAACAAGAAAGTAAAGAGAAGAGTTAAAGAGATGCAAATACAAGTCGACACAAGATATTGTTCACGAGGTTCGGCAACTTGCCTATGTCCCCGCCTTAAGCTATACCCGCTAAAGGATTCACCACAATTTATGCCCTATCATACAGCCTTCTTCCGGGTGAAGACCAAACCGTTACAATCTTTTTCCCAGGTAGAGATCGCATCTTACAAAGCTTCCGGCTTCACGGACAAGTGTCCCACGGACCACTTGATTTCAATACACTCTTAATAGAAGAGGTTTGCAATCTGATTATGCTCCTTAAATGAGTTGATAAAGACTTTAACACTCTCTAGAAAATCTCCCAAAGATTAGAGTTGAATAGCTTAAAAATTAGGATTTGAGATTTCTAGGTTGAACTCGATAGATTTGACAATTTAAGCTTTGAGTGAATGATTTGATTAATTGGAAGTATTAGAGTTCATGATTTCATTCATAATATATTCCTATTTATAGCCCTTGCAAAAATATAGCCGTTGGAGGCACAATGGGGCAAAGAATGACCATTAAAAACTAACCGTTATAGAGTTGAGGTAACTCTGTCCCACAAGAATAAATCGACGAGATTGGAATAGAAATGAAAACAATGGCTCTGCGGCCAGATTCGTCGACGAGATTGAATTTCCTATTAAATTCTGTCGACGAGATTACTCTATTTTCTCTCATCTTTACTTAACCAATATGATATGCATGATTTCCTTGGTCTTTTACCTTATCTTTAACAAGATATTTATCATGTTTTAGGTCCTTAGATTGATATTCAATTGGGTCTTGAGGCACCTATGTTCAATCTAAGTATTAAGCAATTCAACCCATCAAAATTTGAGGATTTCTTACATAAATCCTAAGTACACTCAAAGACTAAATAATAAACTATAAAACCTTCTTGAGAGTCTTCAATCTTCTAGTCTTGATCTTGAGTAGATTTCTTTTTATGATCTTCTAAGATTACATCTTCATCTTCAAGACTTGGCTCTATAAGTTTTGGATCTTCAATGTTCCACTTTGCTTTCTTATGGCTTGATGACGAATCTTTTGTGCTTGGTTGCCATTTTCATCTTTTTGCCTTGGATGATGTGCTAATGCTCTTCACAAGCTGAATTACACTTAAACTCAATAGAACATTAGTAACATAAATGTCATTCTATTATTGTGTTATCATCAAAATCAAAGATGTTACCTTAGGTCAAAAACCTAAAGGCTAACAATCCCTCTCTTTTTGATGATGGCATAATAATGAAATGAAATGAGTCAAACTCCCTCTCAATATATGATTTAAGGTAAGCCCCCCCTAAACATATGCATTAATTAAATTTAAGAATTTCATTTATTTGCATAAAGTTTAGATCATCCATTTATAACAATGATATCATTAATTTTGTCAATTAGATTCAAGATATCACTTAGGATTCCAATAAGAGATTAAGTAAGATTTTAATCATTTCATTACATATTTCTCCCCTATGGCAACATCAAAAAAATAAAACAATTAAGCGCTAAAGATTTTCAAGCATGAAACCAATTATTTCAATCAAGCTCATTTGATAAACCTGAAATTCCTTGGACTCGTGGATGTCCGCATCACAAACCTACTTATATAGAAGAATGGACCAGTGGTTCCTAGGTCTTTCCCCAAGTGGGAGGTCCTGGGTTCCATTTCTCACTCCCCTTTTAGGGCTAGCCCCGCACGGGTTTACCCGGACTTACCTGGTGTGGCGGGTTGCAAGCTCATGTCGCACCCTCAGGGATTAGTCCTGACTCAAAGGGTTGGGGACACCCCGAGTTCCCAAAAAAAAAAAAAAGAGTTCTAAACAGAGTAGAAGACTGAGTTCATGCACACCGGTCGGCCAGTGGAATGCAACCCCACAGGAAAAAAAATGCCATACATTTTTTGTATGGACGGTCCACCGCTGGAGGGCATTGGTTGATCGATAGACCTAGATTTTGGTAAAACAATGTTCATGAAAGTTGTAGATCTTTTCGAGCTATTCGAAATGATGTACTATCAAACCAAAATCGGAGTTATAATCAATGACTTATGCCCCATATACTAAACATGGGTTGCTTTACATTTCTAACTCCCCTTATGCTTCTGAAGGCTTGAATCTAGTCACCTAAGGTTCATAGAATAATTTTAAGTCAATTACCCCCTAAGGTATAAGGTATTTAGGTCACTTACCATCCTATGTGTGAGACGAAGGCGACTCTATGAATGTCTTCAATCGAACTTCTTCGATCTTCATCATCATGGACTTGGATATTTGTAGGTAATGACACAAGACACACTACTACACACTTTGTTTTGACACCGGAATATGCCAATACCAAAATTGATCTTACAAACTCCCCCTTTGACAATTCCGTGATAAAACCAAATTGAAGTACATGACGCGACACAAACTCACCCAAACACATCAAAAGGTGAATTAGGTCATTATTTGACTCCAAACAAAATTACATGACACCAATTGAAAAACAACCTAAATTGTAAACACTTAAAACACTTGTCATGTAAGATCTGTCTGTTGTAATCTCTACTAATGAACACTAGTGAAGTGAAGCATGTATGTAATATGAAAATGTGAAATAGGGACAAATTCCCTAACATTCTGTCCCTTTTTGGCATGAAAAGCTAAAGGTAGGCAGGAAGCCAATATTAGTATATCACAATAAATATCAGTTTTAAAATGCATGTAATATCAAGGCAACCACAATACAATCAAGCTAATGCAGACAAAGCGGGGACTATTGAGCGGGGAACAAAAATATAATAAAATAAACAAACACTGCCCCTCAAATAGAATATAAACTCATTTTTCGAGTTTAGCTAAAACTCCCCTTCAACTTGATCTTCTCCCCCTAAGATCAAGGACACCACCTAAAAAATAGGGCAACTAATGCTACAAGGGCCCATGCCAACTAAAAATAAAAACACATAAAAAATCATGTGTCACACGAACATGCATCATAAGCATTCCAAGCTGCATTAATTTAAAATAAATCCAATGAAGAACATGATTAGGTAGTCCGACTAAGGATAAACATCTAACTAAATCTCACGGAATGCTTTGTCATAGGCAGTTTACTATGCCACTAGTGGATAATTATTCAACAGTGAGGCTTTGTGTGTAGTGGTGGTCTGACTAGATACTAAATCAAGGTTTTTATTTCTCTCCAAGGATATGACATTATACCACTTAAAGGAACTCTTGGAGACTCAAATTCTAGATGTCAAACCTAGTTAGATCTGAATATGTTGATTTTTTACATTTTGGTGCACCTTTATTCATTTTTATTTGACTGCATAATTTTCTTTGTCTTTTGGTCAAATACTTCCAAACTTTGTAAGAATTCTTTTGGTATAATTTTTCGATTCATTTCTTTTCTTGTAATGATGGCTTTCACACTAACATAGTAGGTAACTCTTCTCTATTGGTAGTAAGGGATTTCACACTAGCAACCCAGAAAGATACCTAACTTGTTGACATAAGTGGCCATTACTACTGTTTGCACCAAATAGTAGCTTTCACACTATCCTAATAGGTAACCCTTTTCATTTGCAACAATTTTTGCTCATGGAGGATACATAAAATGAGGATGACTAACAATATGATCATTCTAGATTGGTCATCCTAGGTCACACTTCGAGGATAAGTCATATACCCATAGTCACAAAAAACTACGTTTTTTTGAAAATAACCCGTTTAAAATGCGCATTAATACATTGTTGTAGAAAATGACGTTTAAAACCCGTTTTTTTGAATAAAACATATATTATAGTTTTAAACCTGTTTAAAGCGAATAATACGAAAAAAAAAAAAACACGTTTAAAACGAATAATACGAAAAAAATGGATAATCTTGATATTTTTTGGGAATGAAAATTATGTTGATATTGACGACTTTGATGTTCTTTTGAGGGATTGATGAATATAAATGAGTAGTTTTATTAATATACGTATTTTGGTCTTGTTTTTAATCTTGATAATTGATGTTTTAATGAAATTTAATGCCTTCATGGAATGAATTTGATGTTAAAATGATATATGAACTTATTATTGTTGATTATAGTTACCCTTTTTGTATATTATTTCACGAAATTTTTAGATATATTAATTAGTATCGTTACTAACTTTTATAATTATAAATATTTTCTCCGTTTTTTTCCCGAAGTGTCCTGTATTTTCCCGATTTTTTCAAATTTTTCCGTACTTGACCCTTGCTGAATTATTCCCGAACCCCGACTTTGTGACTATGCATACACCTACAGGTTGAAGAATTAGACCTCTCAATAGAATCAGTCAGAGTGCATGCGAAATTGCAAAAGCATACACACATGAATCAACCTCTAATTGTGAAAATTAAAACTACTCTAATTTTTAGCCTAACCAAGAGACTAAAGAAGGTGCTATATCCTCAATCGACAACAATAACCAGTTTAACCTTGGACAATGAAATAGAGATCATGCAAGGAATGCAAATCATGCAAGTCAATCTAGGGCAAAAATGACAAAAATATTTTGAATATTATTGTTTTTCAATGTTTTTGAATTTTTCAAAATAAATAAAGCAGGATAAACAAACCAAAATCAAATAACTACTAGTCTATATAAAAAAAAAACATAGCTCTAGGAAAAGATACAACAATAAAAGCACATCCTAGGCTCTAACGGGCACAAGCTAAGTGAAGCCCTTCGGGTAATCCTTCCTCTTCCAAACTGTTTTAACAGATTGATCGATCCTTTGGTCTTTAACCGTTTCAGTTGAGTTTGGCATGACCTTTTGCCTCTTCCTCCTATTTCAAGATTGAGTCCTAGAATTATAGCGGACATTAAGGTTTTCCTTGTTACATCTTCTATATCTAGCGACTAGCATAAGGAGTGTTCTGACTATGCCACTGTCTAGAGTTATGAGAAATTCTCAATATATCCTCATTCAACTTCCTATACATATCCACTAGGACCTCAACTCTCATTTGGAGATTCCCATTTAAATTATTTTGGTTCCTTGAACCATTATAGGTCATTCTTTGAAGTTTATGATATTGAGGTCTAACATGACCCTCCACTCCACATTTATGACATGTATGAATGAATTTCAGTGAAGATGGGTCCTTCACATTCACAGGAGGGTGCTTTTTAGCACTAGGCTCAGTGTTCGTGGTGGATGGAGTTATATTCTCATCTCCACACCTTTGATCTTGTTCAAGATCAGCTAACTTGATTTCAAGACTTGTATTTTGATCAAGACAAACATGTAAATTAGATTCAAAGAGCTTAATCTTAACAAGGAGGGAAGCCTTTTCTTCTTTAAATTAAGATACAAGGGCTTTCAACCCGGAAGATTGAATTCGTGAACATCAGTCGACCGGTGGAATACAACCTCATTGGAAAAAAAGCACCATGCATTTTTTGTATGGGTAGTCGGCCACTGGAGGGCACCGGTCGACTGGTGGACTTAGATTTTGATAAAACAATGTTCACGAAAGTTTTAGATCTGTTCGAGCTCTTCGAAATTATGTATTATCAGACCAAAATTGGAGTTACGGTCAATGACTTATGCCCCGTATATCGAACATGAGTTGCTTTGCATTTCTAACTCCTCTTGCGCCTTAATCTAGTCATCTAAGGTTCATAGAATGGTTCTAAGTCAATTACCCCCTAAGGTATATGGTATCTAGGTCACTTACCATCCAAGGTGTGAGACGAAGGCGACACTTTGAATGTCTTCAATCGAACTTCTTCAGGCTTCATCATCACGAACTTGGATGCTTGTAGGCGATGACACAAAACACATTGCTAGACACTTTGTTTTGACACCGGAATATGCCAACACCAAATATGGACCTTACAATAATGTTATGAGAATTATTTCTCCTCATTTAGTGACTATTCAAATGGTCACAAAACCCCTCCTAAGACTCCTAAAATCCTATACAAGGAATAGTCTAAATCCCATCAATTTCACTTTATAAAATTCTCACTTTCTCTCTTCTCTAATGGGATTCTTGCGATCCAATCGTATGTTCTTTTTGAGGTTTGGTAGTGCAATCAAATGACATTATTGCCAAGTTGTCCATTTGCATTGGATTGACTTAGAAGTGTGAAATATATTGGATAAATCATTCTACGATTATGCCTACTTGCCCAGATCAACATTCACTTATTTTCTTCATCACTCTCTTTATTACAATTCCCAACAGTATTCTTCTCAGTGGCCAACGTTGTTGAAGGCTAAGATCTCTCCAAGAGGTGGTTACAACTGTGCAATCCGTACAAACTGAATGATCCTGGCCTTCCAACACTCATGGCCACAGGGAAGAACCAGGCAAGAACACAAGTGATTTGCTTCCAACAGTAACTAAGCTCCCTAAGGATGCTCGTTTGCTAAGTTGGTAAAGTCATTGGGTGTCAAAACCATGAACTGAGTTCAAAACCTTATTAATTATCAAAACTATGGTCACTTTGTGTTTTGTTTTATTTGGTAGATTATCTTGAAGTCCTAACAAATTTCTTCTGTCTTGTCATTAACATAAATGAATTCCATTGGCTTACTGATAATACTCTGCAAGTAGTTCCATTAAAATGATCGTGATTGGCTTTGTGTAGGATGGGTAACCATATTTGTATTTTGTATCTGATTCCTACATGGTCTATGGGAAATTGTGAATAATATCAAATCCTATGGGTTTGGAACCGTGTTGATCATTTGAGGGTCCCTATCCTGTATGGCTTTTGAGGTCTTCTCTTGATCATCATATGTGACAGATCTTGAGAAGATCCGAGGAACTTCATACTTCTAATTTTTTTAGTCAGCTTGAATCGCTCTCAAAAAAAATCCTTGGTGACTGTTTTCTCAGCTTGTTTGATAGTGGATGGTGAACAATCCAACTTCATTTGGTTATGTTCCTCGTAACCACCACAGCCAGCACTTGAGAGTTGAGACTGCAACAACTTCATATCAGCAAAGCTGACCCTAATATGCTATCGAGTTACTGCTTCTGTACTGTATTTCAGAAATTCCGATCCCTAAATTAATAGACTAGTCTGTTTCTCTTAGGCTGTGAGCTTAGATATAATGATGACAATTGATGGGCCTACAGTTGCATCATGATCTTGAGTGATGTTATATTGTAACTAATTCATAGGAATGCTGCTTGTCTGTGGAAGGGTTTATTATGTCTCCATTTTGTATGGTAAACATGGCCAACTCATGAATCAGATGTACGGTCTGATCGTTTTGGCGACCTCAAGCTTGTCATACAAGTGGGACTATCTTAAAATTCTTAGCCTTTTATATACGTTGCGGAGATGGAGACTAGGGATGGAATGGATTTACTTTGGTAGCATTTGGTGGGGAGATTAGTTGGAAAGACCTTTTGAGAGAAAAGAAGTGTTAGGTAAAATATTTGGAGACAAGGCCCCGGAGCTGAGTGAATTTACCTCAGCATTTTGTAAGAGATGCTTGAAGATTATTAGGGCATCCGGAGCTGGCCAACGTTTTATTAGAGTGAAGAAAATTATGGAGGAGCTGACATCCATGTGCAAGGAACTTTCATTAGTGGCAGATAGGTCCTATTGTGTTATAATAGCAAATGAATGTATCGATTCTAGTGAGAGCGGTTTTTAGGGTATTGTATGTAAACTTGATTTGGAGAAAACCTATGATCACACCAGTTGGAACATTCTATATTTAAGTGATGAGGAAGGGTTTGGGATTAGGTGGGGGAAGTGGAAGTGGTATTGTTTCATGATGGTGCCTTTTTGATGTTTGTTAATGATTCTTCAACTCTCTCTCCCTCTTCTTCTTCTTCTTCAACTCCAAGCTCCAAAGGACTTTCGAAAAGGGTGTGGGGGGGATGACTAGAGGCTTTGCCCTAGGGATGCTAGTGAGAGTATCTCTCTCCTTCAGTGTATTGAGGACCCCATGTTCTTTTGCAAAGCCAACCACAAGCAACTTGGGTATTTGAGGTGCATCCTTTGATGCTTTGAAGCAGTACAGTTAAAGCATTCAGGCAACCCATAGGCGATGTTTAGGAGACCAAAATTTACGTTTTTGTGTGAAGACTATAAAAAATGTGTGCCTGCCTGCCTAGTGCATTGCCTAGGCGACAATTTGACTACACTGTTTTGAAGTTTTATAGGGCCTCTGCATTAATCTCAGTAAGGGTGGTTTTCGGGGACCACGAGTTGGACAACTTTGCGGATCTATACTACATATCTAGGGTTGCCTCTTTGGGGTTGGGCTAGCTACCAGTCAAAAAGGTAATGTGGGATCTAGTGACAGAAATGGTGGAGAAAATATTGGTTGCATGGAAAAAGGGTTATTTGTCAATAGGAGGGAAAATAACTGCGATTCTTAGTGCTTTGACTAGTTTGCCAACAAATCTCATTTCCCTTTTCACTATTCCGGCTTTGGTTGAGGCCAGAATTGAGTGACTTCAACTAAATTTCCTATGGAATGAAATGGGGGATGAAAGGAAGTATCGTGTGGGAAAAGATTTGCAGCTCTAAGAAGGTAGAAGCATTGGGACTCGTCCTTAAAGCTGGTGATCAAAGCCTAAGCTGGCAAATGGTTATGGAGATTTGGGGAGGAAAACAATAAAAATCAATGGCGCTCGGTCATTTGCAGGAAATATTGGTTTGCAAATGGGGGTAGGACTTGTTTTCTTGTCACTTTTATGGTTTGGGTCTATGAGAGGCATTTGCAAGGTTCATGAGGACATTTGCAAAGGCATCAAATAGAAAGGTGGGTTGGGCAATAGAGTGAGATTAGGGGAGGACCATTGGTGTGGGGGAGGACCCTTGTGTTTGATTATCCTGAGTTACACACTATGGCAGTGGAGAAAGATGTTTCTGCAGGGAGCTGTTTATCGGCAGGGGGGTGGGAGGCATGTGTGTGTGTGAAGGAGGGTGGATGTGGATTCCCAATGCAGGCGTAATGCCAATGATTGGGAGTTGGAGATTTTTTTTGGATGGAGTTGGAGATGCTTACTAGGTTTTGCTTGTGTGATAGTTCTATGAAGGTGCGATGATTCCTTCTAAATCAGTTTGGGTTGGTTTGAGTTCCTTCCACTTCGTTTGTGGACCTTATCGTAAGCTGGCTATCGTGCACCCTTGGCCTTAGAGCTTCCACCTTGCACAGAATGCTTCCTTTTGTTATTGTATGGTGTATCTAGAAGAAGAGGAACATAAGAATCATCGATGGGAAAGAGGAGAGGATTCCAGTGGTGTAAGAGTGCGTCTCTTGGCTTTCGCGTATATCAACTCTTTTCTCAAGGACCTCTGGAATGTCTTTTGTATTAACTGGATTCTTCGTCTTATGTAACCCGATAAAACTTAAGAGTTGTACATTCTTGTCTTTTTTCCTTTCTTTCTTCATTTGGATGTCGGGCTGGTTCTCTAAAGTAGGTTTCTTCCTTTTTAATAAAATCTTCTCAAATTTGACAATCATAATTAAAAAAAATATCTGCAGACACTCTTCTATATTTTTTGCTATACCTTTCTGAACTGTCTTAAGAAAGGAATATACCATAGCGGATGACTGAGGTCTTAGCTTTCAAAGTGAACTGTTATGATTGTCCGATATGCATTTTCAAAGTGAAATTTACCATTTCTTGTAAAGGGTGAACATGTTACATAGCTTTCAAAGTGAGCTGTTATGATTGATCAATATGCATTTTCCATTTTCTTTCTTTTTTGTTTTTTTAATAGTTTTATTTTCTTCTGGAGCTCTTTGTGGTGTCCTGTCACCTGTGAGAAGGGTATCTCCATCTAATTTTTGAAATTTGTCTACTGGTTATAATAGGCATTCTATGGAGTGGAGAAGATAAAGGAGGCAGGAATCGTAACCTAATAAAAGCTGCATTAACAACTTCAATTCATGAGGATACTCCAGCTGCAAAGGGAAACTACCATGAAGTCCTATTAAACAATAGGACACCAACAAGAGAAATTAAAGACAACCCAATCAGATCTCACACTTCCAATGACTTGCATGAACCAGCCACTCATGTGGTTGTTGGCTCTGTCCTTAATGCCACTGACAGGCTTCTCAATGCACCCCCGTTTGATAAATCTACGGTTCTCATTGTGAAGGCGGATCATGTTTCAGGCTTTCAAGGCCTGATTATCAACAAGCACATCAAGTGGGACATTCTCCAGGAACTAGATGAAGGATTAGAACTGCTAAAACAGGCTCCTCTGTCCTTTGGGGGTCCACTCATAGCACATGGAATGCCCCTTGTCAGCTTGACCCGGGGAATTACAAAAGAAAGGTACCCAGAAGTCTTACCAAGTGTTTACTTTCTCGACCAGTTTGCCACAATTAAAGAAATTGAAGGGCTCAAGTCAGGGAACCAATCTACTATTGACTCTTGGTTTTTCTTGGGCTACTCGAGTTGGGGGTGGGAACAACTTTTTGATGAGATTGCTGAAGGAGCTTGGCACATAAGTGACGACCAAATGGGACACTTATATTGGCCATTAAGTTGAGAGTTAAAGCCGGCTGTTCTACATGGTATGTAGAGTGTAATAAGTTAGAGAGAAGAGGTTAGTGTTCATTCTCATTTGATATCTATTGTATAAAATACTTTAAATTTGATTTGATGTATGCACTAGAATTGTATATTGGGATTATATATTTATTTGTATCAGAAATGAGCTTCAGGATTGATTTATTTATGTAGCTTAATGAGAATTCTTTAATCTTAAATCTAATTACAAACACGTGCTAGAACTCATCATAGTTACCTTTTTTCCATCTTTACATTTTGGTTCAGTTCAACAATTTGTCACGAATTGTAAGAATGCAAGAGTAACTTGGCCTAATTTAGCTACTTAATTTGCTATACAGGTTTGCGCTTTGTCTGTGCTTTAGGGAATTAAGAAGTGTAACTATCATAAAGTGGTCCAAGTATTTTATTATTTATCTGGGATAACAGGACTCAGTCCGACTTTGTATTGTAGATAAAATAAGTGTTTAGAACTCCCTGATTTCTCCTATTTATGGATGCATCCCTAGTGATACAATACTATAAATACTAAAATATTAATGTAGGTATTAAAGAAGTCAGCATAGCAGGAGGGAACTTCCAAGGTTTCCCTATATAGGGTGTGTTCGGTGTTCCAGAAGACACTTTTATTTTCTTGCACTTTCTCAGCAGTGACTAATTTTCTCCCAAAAATTTCCTACATCAAAAGATGTTTGAAAGAAAATTTAAGTTTCTTTTCTTTTTCATTTCTTTTCTTTTCTTTCACCCACTTTCTTTTCAAACCAACATACCCATATAGGATTAGGTCATAAATATTATAGCTGTGGTAAGCTTGTTGGAAGGGGCTGGGACTAGCCATCTGATGGATTTTGAAAAAGTCTATTCTATTGGATCTGCTTTACTGTTAGCTGCGTCTCTATAAGCAATGTTTACACTTGAATCCTCCGCTTGAAAAAAAAATGATTACTTTTTTCCTCCTGTTTTCCTTTTCATCATAGATGTTGTAAGTGGTACTGGTATCAACTGGGAGGTGGGTCTCAGACCACCATCAACGTAAAAATGGTGTGTCTTTACATAGCTTTAAACCAATTGAATTTCATTAGCAGGAAAAGTAAAATCTAATGTAGAAATTGAGATATCCTCTGTTAACAAAATAGACTAGAATGTTTCTGTGCAAACTGTAGATCAGGTAACTAGGTTATTATTAGTGATTTACTTTGTGTATATACATTAGGGAGTAGAATTCCTTATGCTGTTCGCTTAGCTAAGTAATCTGCCAAGTGATTCACACTTATTCATCAAATAAGAAGCACAATCATGTGATCTTGTTTCACACATTTATGATACACATTCTTTAGATTGTATTCCTCAGCTCCAGAAGTCTAGACCACCTCCCATCAACAGAAGCATTCTTTCCACCACTACCTGCAAACACAAAATTAGCTTTGGTAATGACTGATTTACTTAGCAGGGAAGCTTTGAGGTCCCAGTTGCATAGAGCGCAATCACACCCGATCTAAAAACAGCTTACCTATTTTAAATTGAGTTTAAGTTTCTCTTTCTCTCAGCTTAGTAGAAGATTATAATTGATTTACAGCAGTACAAAAATGACTAAAATCATACAAGAACCCTATAATTAGTTCATTCCATATCACTAGATAATGAGCAACCTATTTCTGAAATAAAATTTGGAAGCCAAAATACATACATTGCCATCGTAATTCAGATTTCTCGCATATCTCCGAGCAAGTCTCCTGCAAACAGAATTTTCACCCAGTTTAAGAGCAAATTTTATAACGGTAGCTTGTGCAGTGCAATACAGTGGATCCCGTGAATGGGTTGGCGAATCGAATCAGCGGGATCCACAGTTTTGGAACTTGTCTGCTATGTAATATGGTGGGTTCTCTAGCTAGTTAATGAGGGATGTTTGCACTGTTAATCATGCCTTTACTGAGGTTGTAAGCCGAATAGTGTCTTGGATGAGTGAATCAAAATCAGCTTCACAGCCTGGTTTCACATAGATGACCTGCGAAATCAATGGTGTGTTAGTCTTTTGTGTGTGTCAGTGTGTGTGTGTGTGTGTGAGAGAGAGAGAGAGAGAGAGTTTAGAAACTTAATGATGGATCATCGCCGCCAATGTCGGGCAGTTGAATTGAACGGTTATCCCTGCTTGATGGTAGAACCCAAACGTCAAAGTTGGTATCGATCTGATACATCACAACAGAGGGAATGATGAACACAGTGGTTTTAAAGAAAAATGCATAGAGGAATAAGCAAGAAGCCATCAAATTTAGACTGCAGAGGAGATAATGGGGTGGGTTTGTGCTTTACTTTCATTTGTTCAGCTTTGTTTTAGTTCTTATGAATGATATGTTTCCAAGCTTCAAGGGCTAGGAAACGAGACCTCTATCTCCCCTCATCCTTATGGGAAAGGAGGCGAGGAATTTGGGCCTTACAGAAGGTCTTCTAGTGGGAAGGAGTCCTGATCGTACCCACTAAGCGTTTGGTTTTTATTTGAAAATTAGAGCTTATTCGAATTTTAAAGTGTTTGGTTAAAGTCTAATTGAAGGTCTAAAAAATTTAGAAATAAAAGTTTTATCTCTTAACAAGGTCATTTGGGAATATACCTCTCTGCAATATGAAGAAGAGCAGACACTACACTTTCTGGTGAAGGATGTGATGATTCTTCCATCCACAGAGAAGCCAAAGCTCGCATGCTGGCAAACCAAAGAGCATTTTGTGATTAACCATCATTGTCTTCAGGTACTACTGTGTGTTTTGATATGAGACTTTACTGGCAAGTATATACATTTGGTGTGGTGCAACAAAAGGGCGAACGCTGGGTGCTCTCACCTTCTCTACGGTGAGGTTGATCGAGACCTCTACGTCTTTCTGCCCGTCCTTGGCCAGATCCGCCAACTGCAGCTCTTCGAGGGAGAAAATGTAGCCATAGGTCCATTTCCCATGCCATCTCCCATCAGATGTTGAAATGGTTATCAGACGCCGCGGCGTCTTCTGACTTTTCCGTGTAGTCTTGTTTGGATAAGAAGATTAACTACAGGGTTAGCCAGATGATCATCATACAGTGTGTGCGTGTGTCTGTGCAGACATGCACAGCCTACCTAGTCAATTTTGAATATGCAGAAATATGGCGCATACATGGAGAGTATTTTTAAGTAAGCGAGTATTTCATTTGCTAGTAACTGCATCTATGGGAAAGTGGCAAATTTTAGGACTCTTTCTACAGAGGCAACCACACCACAAGGCGAAAGTTGCAGTCAAAGCAAGGAAACACTCACACCCACTCACACACACACCCTACCCCACAACATATACTCTCAACCCTTAGAAGCTTCACCCAAACACTCCCCAAAACGGATACCGGGTCCCCTCGAATTGGGTTGATGTTTCTCGTTGATATGAAATGGCTAGCTTTAACCTTACAGCCCATCTAGTGATAGGAATATTAGAAAATAATAATTTTTAGAAGGCTGTTCTCACATGCGGGGATAGCTGAGTGGGGAGAGCGTCAGACTTAAGATTTGAAGGTTGCGTATTCGATTCATGCGAATGGATTCTTTAACAATATGAAAAGATTCTTTTCTCCCTTGATATTGGCCATACACGGTACTAATGCTTACGATGCGGGTGTGTGAATAAAAAAAATATTCAAAAACAAAAAAATTTACTTAGAAAACAATCAAGAAAAAAATAAAATATAATAAAACTAACCATTAATAACAAAAAAAAAAAAAATTATAATGGAGAGTGATAAAGAGGATAGTTAAGAGAGGGTATTTATGATTCCCACTTAAGTGGAGTTGGGACTTGGAATCAGTTTCCAATACCCACCGGTCCAATTAATTTAACTAAACCCTTATGCTTGTCTTAACTGCATTTTAGGAGAAATAAATGAGGTAGAAAAAGTGATGATGTGGCATTACAAATCTTAGAATGAAGATCAAAGAGGGATGCCACATAGGCATCCTAATTTCTTTAGTATATAGTATAGATGCGAGAGGCAACCGTAGATGATTCTTCCAAAATTCCCATACTACCCTTATATAAGAACAAAACTTTGATTTAATATTTGCTTTAATCCCCAAACTACCCCTTGCCTTTGATTTAATTTTGAAACTACTCTTGCTCATCTATCTATTTTGAATCACAGCCAATCGCGATTGAACTCGGGGAGAGTTCAATCGCACCCACGGGTCGTGACCCCTTTAACTCCTATTAATTGTGGTTAATTATCTCCTTCCCCTCGCTCTTACATGCATCACATGTGCCACTAGCAAGTTCAATCGCACCCACGGGTTAACACGTGTCCTTTTTAACTCCTATTAATTGTGGTTAACTCCTTTCCCTCGCTCTCACCTGCATCGCACGTGACACCCGCTAGTAATATATATAGGAAATAGTCACCTCCTTGGGCCGCCCCTTTTTGGGGCCACGTGTCCCTTTTTTACTTCCATTAACTGTGGTTAAGATTCAATCACCCCTAGGGTTCACACATCTACCCTTGGTTTCTAAAAAAAAATATTAAAAAACAAAAAAAACCACAGGAGGTGGTTAATTTTTTAACCATAGTTCAAAGGGTCTGAAAGAGTGAGGAGGAATAGTCCCCTCCTCGGCACGAGGAGGTAACTATTGCTCATATATATATATACCTCTTGCATTAGTGTTAGGGGTGTGGCCTTTGGATCTAATCTCACCCCGGTATGAGTAAGCAAGAGCTCCACTGCCCAAGCTACCACTACTGACAGTTTGACTCTACTAAGAATTTCCATCACCAAAAAAAAAAAAACATAATATATATATATATATAATTTAAACAATGATTTGTTGCAAGAGGGTGGTTGCAAAAGAAGGCTACAAAAGACCTAAAAAAAATTTCTAGCTTACTTTTTTAGGTGTTATGTTAGTATTTTCTAAAACATAAGGAAAGAAATATGAACCCTATGAGATTAATACTAATGTGTAGGAGCAAGAATGATATTTTAGGTTTAGAGATGGGATTTGGTTTTCAAATCTGGAAAAAATGAAAACTTTAACCATAATCCTAAAACAATCTTTCTGTTATGTTACATCAGCATTAACCTCCTAAGGTTCATGCTCCCTTCCTTAGGTTTTAGAAAATTTAGAAAATGAAAATGTTGGTGTGTACCTAAAAAACAAACTTTGGATAGGGTTTAAGCCTTTTGTAGTCACCTTCTTGTGGTACCTAAAAAGCAAACTATGGATAGGGTTTAAGCCTTTTGTAGCTTCTGCTATAGTCACCTTCTTGCAGCAAACTCTATTTGTTTTATTTACACAGTGAAACCATAAAAAAAAAGAAAATACTATTGAGATCATACGGTCACAGGGCAACTTCAGACTGTTTTCAAGGAAACACGATATAGGGCATCAAAAATCTTAGGACACCCTAAGGTATCAACTACTTATTTCCAATAATAAACTTTTCCTTAGCCAAAAAAATAATTTGTTTCAAGTAATATTACATGAATCATTATTTTAATTATAAAAATAACTTGACTCAAGTAAAATAAGTTTCAAGTTTTTGTCGGATAAACAAGTGGCAAACACTTTAGGGCATCTCAAGATTTTTGATTCCCTAGTATTGTGTCTTAAAAATGATCTCAGTTTGCCTATGAGATAGTATTGTCTAAATAGCATCTCTCTCTAAAAAAAAATTGGGGTTGAAGGGTGGCCAGAATTTTAAGATGGGGTTGGGAAGAATTACTCATATTTAAGATGAGGATTTTAACAACAAAAGATGTGTGATGCCTATGAAAATTTGTTAATAGATATAAGGATTTCAAAGAGTATTTTTAGCTTGTCTCATAGGTCAAATAAAAAAACTTTTGCAGATTGTCTCGTTACCGAGATTGGGAAAAACATGAAGGAAAAAAAGGAAAAGAAAGGAAGAGTATCTGAATTAGGGTGGCGGGGGATTATTTGGTGGCTAAGAAAAGGGGAGGGGTGGGGGAATAGGAGAGGAAGGGGTTACAAATCTATGAGAAAGTGAAAATTCTAGGACTTTTTTTTTTTTTTTTTGCACTCTCTGGGTTTGTAAAGGATAGAGATTTCAACCACGCACACAGTGGATTCCGGACCAAACGTGTGATGCTATGCACACGGGTGGAGCGGGGGTTGAAATTTTAATAAATGCTATGTATATATTTTTTTAAATACAAAATATATCAATTTTGTCTATAGTGTGCCCCCCTAAAAATAATATAGTAAATATTTTTGTATGTACCATATAGAAAGGGATTGATTTTCTCTGTGTCCCTTTTAACCCTATTAATATTTATTATCGTAAGAGTTAATTATTTTGAATAAAAACCAAGGATAGATCTATCAACCATACGGGTCAGTGAATCTTAACCACAGTTAATAGGTGTTAAAATAGACATGTGTCAAGTAGAGGAGGCGCATGCGTTCCACTGAACACAAAATGAGCGTGTAAAAAAGTAATCTCCGTAACATAAAAATATAGTAATTTTAGAGTAGTGATTAGCCCATCCCACATTTGACTACATAATCAAATGTCTTCCGATTTCATCCCCTTTAACCATGGTTAAGCTTAACCAATTTAAAGTTACTATTATTTTTTTCTAAGAACCAAGGTTAAATGGATGAACCCTAGGGGTGAATAAATCTTAACCATAGTTAGTGGGTATTAAAATGGTGGGTAGGAACCAATGATGACCCATGTTTTTCACTTTTTCTTTTTACTGAACCCCTTCTAACAAATTTTATGACCACGATCGACCAATCACTAAAAAAATATATAAAAAAATCAGGGGTTGACCCATACTCCAATCCCATTATTTTCTTGATATATGTAGTTTGCCCCCAAGGAAAAAATCCAGGCTCCACCCCTCCACACACAACCAATGGGGCAAGCAACTCTTCCCCTACTACTATTACTAAAGGCCCCACTTTTGTGTGTGCATTATTAGAAGTAATCTAATAGCATTAAGAAGACTAAGTTTAGTAGTTATTAATTTTTATGATTTTAACATTGGTAACCAAAATCTTGCAATACCCTTACGGTCTCGCTCTTAAACCTCGCTTCCGCTCTCGCTCTCGCTCTCACTCTCACTCTCAACGCTATGCTCAATTTAAAATTGACACAGTCACTCACTCACACACACACACACTCACTCACTCACTCACTCACACACTCTCTCTCTCTCTCTTTTTAACATGCTTAGACTTTCATTTATGACATAAATATAAATGTATATTATATTATTATCGTATATAAATCCATGATATATTAAAATGAAATCTAAGACATTATATTTAAAATATAGTATCATATATCATAGTAACTATATATATAGTAGAGTAATATTTTAAGTTCAAAATATCAAACATATACAAATTATTGTTTTCTACCCGATATAACCCACTAATATTTTTTTACTGGATCACTAACCTATTATTAATCATGGATTTTGCTAGCCTCCCTCTCCCCTAGTGTACTCTTTCCATTTTAGGGCAAGATGACAATAATTTTTCGATATGCCCTTATAATCCCACCAATAAAATTGTTGCATTCTTGTTCCAAAGGGAGAGTAAGGCTAGCACTCCCATTAATCATTTAAAATAGCGAATTTAATGTTATAGTATATATAGTGACCAAAAAAAATAATATTATAGTATAGATTTCGTAATAATAAAATGGCCACGGATTGTCTCAGCGAAGCGAGAAAGGGCTTGTCTCGGGTGTCTATAGAATAAGGGACCGGGGGGGGGGACCTTCTCTACGTGTGAGAAAAAGGGGAAGAGAAATCAAGCGAGAAAAAGTCAAAATCATAGGGGAGAAAATGAAATGACTTTTCCCCTTTTTTTTTTTTTTTTTTAAATGCCATATCCCTTATTCTATGGACACCCAAGAGCATTTTCTAGTTTTGCCGGGAACAATCCGAGGCCTAATAAAATAGAGTAGTGATAGCTGGCACCAATATAGATGGATGGCTTAGATTTGGAAAGGCTCAGGATCCTCTCGAGTTCAACTCGAGACCACGTGTCTCCTTTGACACCTCTTAACCATGGGTAAGGTTCACCCACCCTTTGGTTCACTCACCCATCCTTGGTTTTTTTTTTTTTAATTAATTATTATTTTTTAAATTAAAAAAATATTTTTAATATTAAAAAACTCTAAAAACAGTTTTTTTAATTTAAAAAATAATAATTAATAAAAAAAAAACTGGATGAGTGAACCCTAGGGGTGGGTGAACCTTACCCATGGTTAAGGGGTGTCAAAGGAGACACGTGGCGACCTCTAGGGGTTCCAACTCGAGAGAATCCTGTGCCATTTGGAAATGGAATTCATGCGTACGTTAACTATTTTCCAATAAAATATCCATCTACCATCTGCAAGAGAGGAGAAGAAAAGCAAAACTAGAAAATAATTTTTCATACCAAGTCCTCTCGAAATCTATGCTTTTATGCATGTTGAGTCATTCATAGAGTGCATCTTTGCTTTTGCTAGTAAACAGAAAATGAATGTAGTATGTGTAGCAGTTTAGGTAATTGAGAGAGAGAGAGAGAGAGATTAATGGGTAATATGAATGTCTAAGAAAAAGAAAAGAAGAAGAAACAGAAATTGAAGATGGGGGTGGAATTACATTACCAAAGAGATGACATTTTTCTTGGAAGAAGCGTTGATTTTGGAGGTGCGAGAGAGGAGCGTTAGGGTTTTGGGAGCCTGAATTGGGTTCATGTTTCTTGTTGACGTGAAACGGCTAACTTTTGCCATCCTTCACTTCTCTGTCCCTCCCTCCTTCCAGATCCCAAGTTTTTACGTCCCCTTATCTCTCTATGGAACCGAACCTTATCTTCACAGCTCCTAATAATATCGTCTTGGTTGGTTTTTTGTTTTTTTTTGTTGTGATTATTAGAATTCTTAGACAACTGTTTACGTCAGCGGGGATAGCTCAGTTGGGAGAGCGTCAGACTGAAGATCTGAAGGCCGCGTGTTCGATCCACGCTCACCGCATTTTCATGTTATTTTTTTTCATTTTTTTTATTGGACCACCTCAGCACACGTTTTCACCCTTTGATATTGACCGTACACGTGTGCCCGACTGGCAAAGGATTATCTCCAGCAGGTGCCCGGAAGGCATTCAGCTCACTTGCATTGGAGGTTTGTGTTGTGTGGTACACGCACATTTTATAAGCTTAGTACGTGCCCTCTTTGACATCCAATAACCATGGTTAAGATTCATTCATATCTAGGGTTAAATAATCTAATTTTAGTTGTTTTTAAAAAAAATAAACCTTGATTATGATTTCACTCATTCATGTGGTTCATTTTTAAAAACTAAGGTTTGATTATTTAACTTTAGGTATGAGTGACTCTTAACCATGGTTAACAAATGTCAAAGAGGACACATGACGAGCTTGGGATGTGTGCGTATACTACTCAACACAAACCTGCAATGCATGTTATCACTGCCATTGTTAAATGTCTTCCCACGCGTCAGCTGAAGAGTGGTGCCCCAGATAATCCGTTGCGTGACTGATATATGTATATAGCTTATGTTGTGCTTCAACTTTTTGTTTCTTTCATTTAAAAGTAAGAAAGCATATATATTGGTTTTTACCGGAGATTCTCTCAGGTTATATACCCGGGTTCAAAGAGACCGGTTACAACCTATGTTAACACAATATTAACAAAATAGTAACGACAAAGACACGGGCTATAACCAATGGTTTAAAACCCAGGCCAAGACCAATTAAATCGGGACCCAATAACCTCAATGGATTGGGTTGAACCTTTAATAGATGATTATCATGATAGATGATTGTCAAACCTGGAGTGGCCTAGTTCAAACTGCCCAAATTGGAGTGTCCCATTTGACCCAGATAATTTTTTTTTCTTATTCATTCTAAAATACAGTATATTAAACACAATCCTAGATGTATCCTCCTTATGTTTAACATCCATGCCATGCATCTAGGCTACCAATTCTTCAAGCATTTGTTGTTGATTAAGTTGCTCCATCTGCTGCTTTTTCTTTTGTTGTTTAGCTTTTGGCATAAACGAATGTGCTTGCTGGTAAGAAAGCACTTCAAAGGTTGATCGTGGTAGCTCTGATACCAGTTGTAACAACACATTAGAAATAAAAGAAAAAGGTTTAGTCGTTTGAGAAGACAATTCTCCTTGATACTTCAATATTCTCTCCCCTCTTCAATTAACATGGTTACAATGTATACTCCATACGATTCTAATGATGGTTGTCATGCCAATCAGGACTCTTATCAATCTAACAATCGGAGATAATGCTAATCAAGACTCATAGCAATCTAACAACCTTCCTAGATAACTGTTGATGATGAATAATGATAAGTTGACACGTGGAGTTTGTTTTCTATTCAGATGGAAGTTTTGGTAAGTCAGAGGCAAGGTGGATAATGCTTATGATGATATGAAGGGTTCAGTTACCTTAAAATATGCTGCATTCAAAAACAAGATTCGAGTTAAGGGCATATTGATCGCTCACTACGCCTTTATGGCTTGGGTAGTTCAAGTATTCTACAAATACCATGATCATAGGAACCAATTTTGATTTGATGATGAGATAAGCTTTAAGATGTTGATTAAAGAGAAAGCTCACGAAGATATACTCACTCCACAAGGACAAAATTTGTCCTTCTAAGGATTTTAGTGGAATTAGGTCATTGCATATTCTAATGCCATTATGATAGGTCTTGAATCAATGACATATCGAGCTTTTGCATCCATCGTTGATCCAAAGCTCTGAGAACTTATACTCCATTGGGACGAAAAAAAAACCAGTTCAACCTCGTCTCTTTAGGGATTCAGTGTATTCAGATCACCATGTGAAACAAAGATTTTCCTGTCGTTTAAAATCACCCTAATTTCAACTTTATTTGTAATATCCGATTCTTTTTCCTGCAAAATATGAAATTAAGCACAATGGTAGGTTAGATGTCGATTCCGCACTCGGGTTAGTTAGGTTAGTGCAAAATAAAAGAAATAAAAAAATGGGATGCTTAGAGAAAGATGGAGAGATGAGAATGATGAAGTAGTATTTTTAAAACATGCCTTTTGGTTTTAGAGAGAAATTATCATGTCTATTACTAATAAAATAAACGAGGAATCAAATCATAGAGATGAAACATAAATATGCAAAAAGCTTCAACCTATATTAAAATCTACTAATTGTTCTACAATGCTTTGAATTAAAATTACAGCAAAAAAAAAAACAAAAACTATTTAGAAAGCAAATAAAGAGATTGGTAGAATCAATGAGATCCGAAGCTTGAGAGACCATCCGAGAGCACCGAGAACTTTGCCACCAAAGACATCGCCGATCAAGTGGAAGAGAATAAGAGGGGTGAGGAGAGAGGGAGGTGTGAGAGGTAGTGGGATGAGAGAGAGATAGTGGAGGAGAGATAAGAAGATAGAAGGTGAGAGAGGTGTGTACGTCCAACACTAAGAGAAAGAGGTGAGAAGAGAAGGGGGTTGTGGAATGAGAGAAAGGTGATCTCTTGTGGCCACGTATGGCCGAGAGTTATATAGGGAGAGAGGGGTGGCTACTAGGATTTTAGAAAGTGGAAAGTTTTTGAATTAATCAAGAAGAATGGCTAAAATGGAAAGTGGGAAAGTAGGAAAGTGAGGTGTGGCCACTAATCTATTAGATATTAGGGTTTTAGGGTAAGTGAAAAATAAGGTGGCTAGGGTTTAGGTTTAGTGAAATGGGTGGCTAGGATTTAGGCTAGAAGGTGGTGGCTAGGTTTAGGAGAAAGAGATGAGATTAGGGTATTGAATTAACTAGGGTTTTGAAAAGTAAGGATGGACGGCTAAGATGATTAAAGTTGGACAAATAGGATTAGGAGAGAGAGATTAGGGTTTTTGAGAAATAAAAGAGAAAAAGAAGAGAAAATGATGGTACAGGGTTTTGAACCATGGTCTCTGGTATTATCTTCCATACACTTCACCAACTGACTAGCAGATAGGTTGTGTCTTCAATTGTGGTTGTTAATACTTTGGTCTCTCTTCTTGGAGATTGACTCTTATGTTCTCTTGGTCTCCGCTTTGACTCTAAGATCTTATGGCTTAGCCCACACTTGGCCTGCATCTAACTGGTATAGCATGTTGGCTCTTTAATCTTCAGTAATGGGCTTTGATGCTTAACTACGGCCTCCGGTCTTTGAGAATCATCCAGTTAGGGTTTCTAAGACAGTTAAAAACATGTAATGAGAGTTCATCGAAATAGCTTTGTATCTAGATTTTCAGAAATATATTTAATTCATGCTAATATACCATTTTTATCAGAAAAGTGTGTTCTATGTGTAAAGTTCATGTTTTAGTGTTGGCTTATTTCGGTGTCAAAACAAGTGAGTCTAGTGTATCTTGTGTCATTGCCTTCAAGCATCCACGACAAGTGAAGATGAAGACCGACGAAGATCGGTTGAAGACATTCCGATGATATCATTCGTCTCACTCATAGGATGGTAAGTGACCTAGATACCATGTTTTCTTAAGTGAGAATTGACTTAGAATAATCATACTATGATACCTTAGGTGGAAATTGACTTAGAATAATCATATGGACCTTAGTCAGATATGTAGCCCAAAAAGTGTTAGAGGTTCTTAAAAACCAAGGTTCCTTGTAGGAGATATATCTCTCAAAATGTAGATCCAATTTTGCTTCATAATATATCAAATCGATCGCGTCGAAAAGATCTACAACTTTTGTGAAGGAAGCAAGAGCTAAAAATGAGTTTTTATGTGTCGGTTGACCAAAAAGTATTGGGTCGACCCAAGCCTCAACAGAGATGTATGGAAAAATGGAACAAATGCCCCAAAATGTTTAGTCGACCTAAAAGTGCAGTTATGTTGACCCAAACCCCTTTGGGTCAACCCAATTCCTAAAATACCTTTTAAAATTCGTTTTGGCAACTTCTATAACATTGGTTTTGCTTCTCTATTTAATGGGAACCCTTCTAGTCCGTGAATAGTGACTTTGGGAGAGTATTGAGATGATTTTTAGCTATCTCTAGAGTTCATAGAAACTCTGATTTTTATTTTCTCTCATTCCCGTTGTTAGTCTTTTTCCATCCTAAAGTTTGCAAGCCATTATTCCATTCTAGCTTGCTTGGATTTTTCCATTGATGGAATCTATCTAGGATTTGATTTTAATCAAACCATCAACCCGTTCTGGAAAGAACAAATTTGCTGGAGTGTTCTAGAGCCTTTGGGAAGGAGATCGATCTGAGGAGGATCGTGATTGTGTGTTTGGTCGGTGAAATCTGAAGCCATCATTGACAGAGATTGATCGTGGAGATCGTGGTTGTCGAGACACAAGAGAAGAACAGGCTATTACGGTAAATTGCGAGTCTTGCGAGATTGTGATTACTTATTGAGGTGTGGAAGACTAGCTGTGGATCGAGGAAGTCAAGTCCTGTTTGGGTGAGGTTCGAGTCTATAAGTATTTGATACTTTGTCTTAGTGGATTCTCATTACTGGAGTAAGTCCCGTGGTTTTTTCCGGAAGGGTTTCCACGTAAAAATTGCTTGTGTTGTGGTTTGCTTGTTTCCCTTATTCCACACTTTAAGTTCATCATCCTTTAATTAATAATTTGATTGCATAATCTTAAAAAGGGTAGATAGACTTATAGGGACACCTAACCATCCCCTTGAATTTGTGAGTTTTCAACTCAAACATTAGATTTGAGGTTCACCGGATTTTTTCAATTGGTATCAGAGTGACTTCACTAATTTATTAGTGTGATCTTGTCTCATATTTTCGGTGAATATGAATTCCATTAAAAATGGAGGATCCATCTCTTGTCCCCCATTTTTAAATGGGTGTAATATTAATGATTGGAAATCTTGAATGAGACTATTTCACCTATCTCTAGACAAAAGTTTATGGATCTCTACAGAAAAGGGTAGGACTTTCCTTCGCAAATTTTTAGAAAATCAGACCATTTCAAAATCTTCTAACAATTATAACTCTGTTAAAGAAGCTTATGGTATTCTTAAAGTTTCCAAGATGGAGACTACAAATTTTATGGCTTCTATTGCCTCCGTCACTGGGATTGAAGAGTCCTTATCTATTGTTAGTAGAGTGACAAGAGTAAGGATGGTAGGGAGAGTCAAAGTGACTCAGATTCTGAGGGATACCTTGAGGCTGCCTATGATGAGCTGTTTCAGGAATGCCTAAAGCTGAAAAATGTTCAGTTTTCCATGACCAAAAAGGTCAAATCTATTAAAATAGAAAGAGATGCCTTAGACCAAGTAGCTTCTGGGTTGAAAGCTTTTGTGTCGCAACTTAAAGAAGAGAAGGATTCTCTCATTATCAAGGTTCAGCTTCTTGAAACTGATTTACATGTTTGTCTTGATTAAAAGATAAGTCTTGAAATCAATTTGGTTGATTTTGAGCAAAATTAGAGTTGTGGAGATTCAATGTATGCATCATTAAAGACAAAGATAACATCAACACTATGTTCATTGCTCATAGATATGAAAATTTGTATACAATTGACTTTGATGAATTAATCTCTCACAGTGATAAATGAAACTAATTGGTGATGGCATAGAAGGTTGGGCCATACAAGCATGGATCTTTTATCTAAATTATCTAGAAAAGATCTTGTAAAAGGTTTACCAAAAACAAAAATTGAAAAGATAAAATTTGTGATGCTTACTAACTAGGAAAATGGATAAAATCTTCATTTAAAAGGAAACTAGAAATATCAATTTCTAGGCCTTTGGAATTATTGCATTTAGATTTGTTTGGGCCTAATGATGTTGCTAGCTTAAGTAGCAAAGATGTTTGCCATTAAGGATCTTTAACTCAAGATGGTTAAATCTAAAACAGAGTACTAAGCTCTGATACCAATTGTTTCCCAGTTAATGGACCCTAGAGGAGGGGGGTGATTATGGTCAATGACAATTTAAAATTTAAGCTAAGTGATTTTTGCGGAATTAAAAATTAATCACTAATATCACTAATACTACTAAAAATATATAGATGAAGAGAGAGATAAAGATACCAGACACAGGATATGTTATCGGGGTTCAGCAACTTACTTACGTCATCGCCTTTAAGCTTCCCGCTTTAAGGATTTTCTTACGATTCACTAATCGCACTCTTCTTTACGGGTAGAGAGTAAGCCCTTACACTCTTTTTGCAGACTCATGAATAACCTCTTACAATCCTTTTAACAGGCTAAAGAATAACTTCTACAAGAGAATCATTCTCTTGGATACAAGAAGACCTTTTTCTCAAATAATGCAATAATCTTTGATTCCTGACTTTCAGCTTTTACAGAAATTGATTGGATATAAAATCCAAAATTGAAAGCTTCTAACTGAGCTATATAAGAATGAAATACAAAGCTTAGAATTACTCAAGATTGATTGGAATTGAATGCTCAAAGAATGAGAGATTTGGATTTTGAGTATTTAATGCAAAAACAGAGTATTGATTGCTGGAAGATTTTAAAGATGTATGAATGATTGAACATTGTTAGAATCCTATGTTTAGTTCATAAATAAGCTCTATTTATAGTTGAGCAATCAATATAGCCCTTGGGAGCACATTGAATGCGAACTAGCCGTTACACATTTTTCCTGCAGGTACTCGTTGACGAGTGAGTGTAGATAAGTCCTGAGTCGTCGCCGAGTGGGAACAGAAGCAATTGAACCTTTTCTGTTCTTCCACTCATCGATGAGTCTCTTGCACTTGTCGACGAATCCACTGAAATGTTTCAGGGAACTCACCTTTAATGAGACTAATCTGATGGGAATGGTGTTTGGACCTTTAGGCAATCATAACATCATTATTTTAATTATTATTAGGCCCTTAGAATGATATCCAAATTATCCTAAGTTTCCTAGGGTCTATCTAGGTAAACTTTGAGCAAACATTTCCAATGTCTTGAGGACTTTATAAGGTCCTAGACATTTACATTAGTCTTCATTTAGATTATCTTGTCATGGAGCTTCAGTTATGACTTGACTTCATGCATTGGCTTGAGTCCTTAACTGGTACTTGAATTTTGACCTTTCTGACCTTGATTGATTTAGTTTTTCAATTCTTCATAACTTGTATTTTGATCTTAATAGACTTTTTCTCTGAAATTACACATACTAAATGGAAATATTAGTACCAAAAGGATCATTCCATTATTGTTTTATCATCGAAACAATTAAGGGTACTTAGAGTTGTAACCTTGAGGCTAACATCGACCTTGCTCCACGACCTCTAGGTCATGTACTCATCCCCCTTGTCGTCTCTGATCGCCTTTAGACGACGGACTTCTTCCGAGGATAAGCACTTGAAGTGGACCTTCGAAGGCTCTGCAACGCAAGAATAAAGGTCACATAAAATAGAACAAAACAAAAAAGAAGACAAGAGTCAGAAGACGGAGGACGGAGAATGAATATGTAAAATCTACCTGACTGGAAGACGTTGGGGACGGGGCAAGCACTTTGCGTCCTCCATGCGCCAGAGATGAGGAAGGATTTCGACCTCTACTTCCGCTCCACGTCTGGAAGATCATTTATGAAGTCAGAAGTTTTGACTTTGGAGGCCCACCTGCAGTAAGGTTCCTATTCCTTCATCCCCGGACGAAGTGGAAGAGGTGACGAGCCTCTATGACATACCTGTCCTTGATGAACTTAGTCACCAAGGACATATACTTGTACAAGTTGGGGTGCATCTGCCCCGGAGAAAGTTGGAGGATGGTAAGCACCTCCTCTACGATAGGCTCGAGAGGAAATCGGAGACCGACCTCCAATTGAGCAAGAAAAACTCTAGTCGACTTGGACTTACTGCTTATGGAGTACCCATCCGCCATGAAGCGAATATGGACTTGGGGAGGAATGTCAAATTGGGCTTTATACTGGGCAAGGGCATGGACTTGAAAGTTTCTCGATTTAGGGGAAGAGGCAATGTAATCCCCTGGAGGGATGCTACCTGAGGTACTGGGTTCTTCACTCGGGTTCATGGCTATTGATTTTTGGGGTTTAGAAGGATGGAATGACAGTAAGATAAAAGAAAGAAGAAAAGGATAGAGAAGAAGCGAAGTAAAAATAGAGAAGATGAAAGGAAATCAAGAATTTACCAAGTTCTTGAGAAGATTCTGAAGGCTGCAGAAGACGAAGTCGCACAGAGGAGTTGGTCTTAGGTCTTGATTTTGGCAAAGTAACAGTAGAAGTGAGAATCAACGTGAAGAAGATGAAGTCTATCTCTCCTTATTTATAGAACAATCAAAGTTTGTCAGGACAAAAATGACCTTCATCTTTACCGTTCACGAACGGCTGCACAAGGGCACAATGGTCATTTGTAGAATTTGAATTGACGTTTCAAAAAGAAATCTCAGCAAAGACGAAATTGACCTTCATCTCCGTCGTACACGTATGAAAGGTCAAGGGTATGATTGTCTTCCTCAAAATAAAGCTAACCGTCGTAAACTTCCGCGTACCTCGAGTCCTGCAAAAAGTAATGGTGACAACTTCCAATATTAATGAGACGTGATGGTTCGTCACGCGTGTGAAACGTCTGTATATAGCTATCATGACGATCCGTATGCACGTTAGTTCATTCAATGTTTTCGCCTTTCGCGGAGTGACAGGTATTATCCGTCGTTAATTTTCAATTGATTTACGAGACCTTGGACTACGTTCAAAGCATCGTAAATGGGCAAATTGTAATGGATAAAATTCGTAATTTAGCAAGTGTTGCAAGGGCGAGTAGAATCCTCATCCTCGTAAAGGACGAATGAGGTTTCCGTACTCCATTTATGGTATGAGCTCGTGCTCCTTAAGACGATGTCAGATACCATCGTCTGAAGGACGATTTTAGATATCGTCATCTGAATGACGATTTTAGATATCGTCATCATTAGGACGATTTCAAGCATCGTGGTCATGTCATGATAAGGATGGGCCCATACTCATATTGAGGACGGACCCACCTTGTAGGATGAAATAATCAAGAGACGATCAATTTACTCTGTTGTTAGGTGAAAAGCATTGTCTTAGCATTTAATGCATTTAATGTTGGTCATCTCAGCCTGCTTTCGACCCAAGATTGAACTTAGAAATAGTTGGCTCACATGTGTGGCACGTATGCATGAAGATTTGTCTGACCTATTTGGTAATGATCATCAAGCAAGTTGCATGGCAATGCATGGGCATTAAGAGGCATCCAAACTCAAGCCTATAAATACCCCAGACCCCCATGAGAAACGACTACTGAATCTCGACCATAAAACCTCCTATCACTTAGCAAACCACACTTGAAAGATCAAAGTCCTTAAAACATTCTCTCTTTCAAAGTTTGTTCTTTGCACTTCATCTTCAACATATACTAACTTGATAGTCGGAGGACTTTGATAGGAGGAGCCCCCATCCGCACCAACAAAGACGAGCTGTGATCTTACCTTCATCCTTCTACCAATCAACCTGAATTCAAGGAGCAAGTGACGCGTGGACAATCCAAGAAATCTCATCACAACTGGTATAAAACCAGTCGATTAATTTGTCAAAACCAATCGACTGATTTGATCATGACAATCATTAAATGCATTGTGACGGCTAGTTTTCAATGACCATTTTTTCATTAAATGCACCTCCAACGGTCATAATTTTTCCTAAGCTACAAATTGGGATCATTTATGAATGAGAAAAAACCTTTGATCATTCTATTAACTCCAATCATTCACTCAAAGCATTTATTGATTTATTCATTGAGAAAACACTAGAATCCCAAAAGATTCTATATTGAGTTTTTCAACTCCATTCTTTGAGACTCTTAGTGAGCATTTAAGCAATCATCCAACTCGTTTTTAGGAGAAATTCTTATTACAAATCACTTTCATACATCTATTGTATTTGAAATATCAAGAATCGATGGATTCTTATCATATATTGAAGTGGGAAGCTTCATTGGAGGAAGTCAAGAGACAGATTCTCTTGCAAGTGTAAAGTTTGATCTTCACCCGTGATGAAGATCACGCGATTAGTGGATCGTGTTGAATCCTCAAGTGGGTAGCTTGAGGCGGAGACGTAGGGGGGAAGGCCGGACCTCGATAACATATCTTGTGTTTACTCTCTTCTTCCATTCTCTTCATTTATTGTTTGCATTGATTATAAAATTGCTAGATTTTCATTCCCTTGTTATTAGATTAATGGGCAAATTACACTCACCTCCCTTGAGGTTTGATGAAATTTCAGAAACCTCACATCTAGTTTTTGAAATTACAATGCCCTCCCCTCAACTTTGGTTGTCTATAACAGATACCTCCTTCCCTTAAGTTTACCGTTACTTTATGGATGGACTTTGATGATGTCATCATTTAAACATTTTAAAATGTCTAAATTACCTTTTTTCAACACAAGGTTAGTTAATTCAATAAAATAAATGATAATTGGTTTCTAACCAAGGTTAATAATATCAACTTAAGGTTAATATATATTTCCAAAATCAAGTATATATATATATATATATATATATATATATTTTTTTTTTTTTTTTTTTCTAAAAACCAATGTTAGATAGATGAACTCTACGGGTGAGTGAATCTTTACCATAGTTAGTGGGTATTAAAAGGGACATATGGCGACTTATATAGATCCTTTAACTGTGGTTAAACATAATTAACCTAAGGTTAATATTTTTATTTTTTTCTTAAAATCAAGGTTAGATGGATTAATCCTAGGGGTGAATGAATCTTAAGCATAATTAGTGGGTGTTAAAGGGGACACGTGGCGGCTTGTAGAGCCCCTTTAATTGTGGTTAAGCATTATTGATCGGTGCTAAACGTTATACATAAAAGCACCTCAAACTTAAATTGTTAAATTCTTTAGAGTAATTATTTGTATTATTGTATGCTACTTGGATGTTTATTTTTGTTTTAGGTTCATGTGTGAGAAAGAGCTTAAAATTAAAGGATTAGAAGCATTAAATGTTCAAAGGATCTCAGGAAAAGAAGGGTAGAAGAAAGGTGAAAAAAATGGAGCAAATTGGGAAATTCCACTTTGGGCGATCGATCACCCAAAGGGGGGCGATCGATCACCCTCCCTGCGTTTGGATAATTTAAAGTTGTAAGAATTTTATCTGTTGGGCCCAATTTGACTATTCTTAAAGGCCCAAATTCGTAGGGAAAAGAGAAAAGAGGAGTTATACTCCAATTAGAAGTCCTTATTGTATAAGGATTCTATCTTTCTCTCTTTCTCTATAAAAGGAGAGATTCCTTGTAGAGATTCCATTATTATCATTATTATTAGAGAAAATTTTGTAGAGATTTTGGATCTAAAGAAGAAAAGCTCTGGAGATCAAGGAAGCCATGAAGAGAAGTGTTGCAGCTTTGTCTATGAAGATGTTGCATTCCTCCCTCGCGATGAACTAATTTCCATTCTAGGGTTTCGATAAAACCCTAGCCAAGTAACTGTGTTATTTATTTTGTTTTTATTTAGATTCTCTGAATTGTAAGACAATGATTGCATAAATGAGAGGATTGTTTCAACAACCGGATTTAGTGATTTATATTTGATTCAATGGAATTTTCAACATTGTCTGAGGTTTTATGAAATTGGAATTGAACTCACTTGTGTTAATTTTCGTTAGAATTTTAACATAAGTTTTGTGCAATAGTTTTAACATATCGAGAGACCAAGTTCTAAGATATTTTATGCTAAGGGAAGACGAGTGATTACACAACCGTGGATTAATGTGTATCATTCGTGCTAATTGAAGATCCGATATGCCTAGGGCTTCATCCCTTGAACTTTTCTAGATCAGTTGAGAGGGGACGTGCTGTCACTCTAATTAGAATGTTTGCAATTTAAGAGGTTATTATAAATTCAATATAGGGGCTGGTTATTAGGTTAGTGGTGGATTTGAAAACCCTAGATTTTCTCTTCTAAATGATTTAAAACCATTAGTTGATAGTTTAATTTAGAAATCTCCTTTAATTAGTTTAATTAATTGTTTTAGTTTAATCAAGCAAAATTCAATTACCCATTTTATTAGTTTAAAATTAATCTGAATAAGAGGCAACGAAACCAGCGCAATGCTCAGAGGAACGATACCTTTACTAGTACTATTCTACGGAATTATTACTAAGAAGGAATAATTTAAGATTGACTGACGATCAATTTTTGATGCCGTTGCCGGGGATTGCTGGAAAGGTCTAGTTGTTAATTTGAAAGATTAAATTTAAATTAATCATAATTAAAAATCTAAAAATATTTTTCTTTTTATTTAATTAGAAATATTTATGTTTTCAGGTACCAAATCGGTCAAACTGCAGGGATTGAAAAAACTTATTAAACATCATGGAAAGCAGGATAATTCTGTGAGTATTTACTTTTTAAGTAAATATTTTATTTCAATTTGGTGTCTGTCAAACATAGAGTTTTTTCTTTAGGGTGTATGCACGGTAGAAGGTCCTGTAATCCAGATTTATTCCCTTTTGATTCTGAGTTAGAGCGTACTGCTAGGTTTCTCAAGGCTTCTGCCTTATTCGAATCTAATTCTGAAGCGAAAGCTTCTACCATCCCTAAAGCAAACCTAGAAGCTATTTTTGTTTGGATCGGTAATATCAATATTATTAGAAAAAGGAAAATTCACCAATAGAGAATCACCAAAAAGCAAAACAAACCACAACTCAAGACTAGCACAACAACATACTAACAAACAAAGACCTCCCTTACACCACTAAGCTATCAAGTCTTCTAACCCTAACTCCCCCCCATCAGTGATGACAGAAAGCCAATCCCATAACATTGCTCGCGAACGAGCGTACACTCTTTCCAAGGATGACGAAGAATTGTCAAACACTCTCTTATTACGCTCTTTCCACAACGACCAAGCAACCACTCCAGGGAGAAGAGACCACACCAAATCCCGCGGACTCTCCAACGACACCGAGAGCCAACCGGATAACAAGGCCTGATAAGACGAGTGGAACACCCACGGCATTCCCAACTGAGAAAGATAATACATCCACAGCCTCCTCGCCACATGACAGTGCAGCAGCAGATGGTCCACCGATTCCTCCTCCACCAAACACATATAACACCGATTGGGAAGACTCCACCATCTCTTATGCAAATTATCCAAAGTCAAGATCTTATCCAAATAGGCCAACCATAAAAAAACAGATACCTTAGAAGGCACCCCTCTGCCCCAAACCACCTGACTGGGGAATGACACAGAAGGCCCCTGAAAAGCAATTTGCATATACGATTTGACTGAAAACCGACCATTCGAGTTACCCATCCAAATCCGTCAATCCTTTACATCTACATCAATGCGCACTGTCTCTAGCAAAGCCAACAGGTTAGCAAAGTCATCAACTTCCCAATCAAACAACGCCCGACGGAAAGATGGGCATCAAACCACTAGGTCTGCACTTCTAACAAACATATCAGCCACCGCCACCGATTTATTAGGGGAAATCAAATACAAAGGCCTGAACAACTGCAATAAGGGGGTAGACCCACACCACTGATCGGACCAAAACTTCACATCCTTCCCGTCACCCACTACAATCCGAGTGAACTTGACGAAATCAGCCCAACCCATAACAATACTCTTCCAAAGGCCAACCCCATGAGCACCCCTAGGCTTCCTCGGTTCCCACCGATTAATCAACCCATGCCGCGCTACAATCACTCTTCTCCATAGGCTATCTTCTTCAATCCCGAACCTCCAAAGCCACTTACCTAACAAAGCCACGTTGATAGCCTTTATAGGCCAAATGTTAAGTCCTCCACGCTCTTTGGAACGGCAAACCCACTTCCACTTCACCAAATGCAACTTCTTAACCACAACCTTCTCATTCCACAGAAAGTTCCTTTGCATCCTTTCCAAAGTGGAGGCAATGGAGGTTGGAACTCTAAAAAGGGAGAGGAAATATAATGGGAGACTACAAAGAATACTCTTCAGTAAGGTGAGCCTGCCTCCTTTCGAGAGCAACACAGATTTCCAACCTGACAATCTTCTATGAAATCTTTCAATAATCGCCTCCCACACCGACTTCGCTTTGGACGGCGCCCCCAACGGAAGACCCAAATACTTAGTAGGAAGCACGTCTGTCTTGCAACAAAGACATTGGGCTATTCCTTTCCTTATCATGGCGGAAGAACGTGACTCAATGAAATCTTTGAAGAAGTATTTTACTCATTCTACATAGTTATCCCCTTCATGCATCCGGTTGCCGGACACTACGGCAGCCCATTATGAAATTAGGTCCAGTATTATTCAGAAGATACCATCTTTTCATGGACTTAATAATGAAGATCCCTACAAATATCTTGATGAATTTCATGAGGTTTGTACAGCTTTCAAGTTGCATGGATTTTCTGATGATGCCCTTAGATTGCACCTCTTCCCATTTTCTTTAAAAGACAAAGCCAAATATTGACTTAATTCTTTAGAGGCCAATTCTATTACTATTTGGGCTCAAATGCAACAAAAATTTCTTATGAAATTCTTTCCCATAGGAAAAAAAAATTTAATGAGGCGAACCATCATAAGCTTTGCTCCAGTTGATGGTGAGCTATTTCATGAAACTAGGGAGAGATTCAAAGATCTGCTTCGTAAGTGTCTCCATCATCAAATTCCAAAGTGGCAGTTAGTCCAATCTTTCTATGATGGATTGCCTGCACTCAACCGTCAATTGGTTGATGTCTCTTGTGGAGGAACATTTATGATGAAAAATGAGAATCAGGCATGTGAGCTTTTTGAAAATCTTAGTGAAAACTCTCTCTACCATGATTCGAACAGTCGTTCTGAGACACCTTCATCTTTATCAAATCCTAAAAGAGACATCTATGAAACTGGAAATGAACTCACTTGTGTTAATTTTCGTTAGAATTTTAACATAAGTTTTGTGTAATGATTTTAACATATCGAGAGACCAAGTTCTAAGATATTTTATGCTAAGGGGAGACGAGTGATTACACAACCGTAGATTAGTGTGTATCGTTCGTGCTAATCGAAGATACGATATGCCTAAGTCTTGATCCCTTGAACTTTTCTAGATCAGTTGAGAGGGGACGTGCTAGCACTATAACTAGAATGTTTACAATTTAAGAGGTTAGGATAAATTTAAAATAGGGGCTGGTTATTAGGTTAGTGGTGGATTAAAAAACCCTAGATTTTTTCTTCTAAAGGATTTAAAACCATTAGTTGATCGTTTAATTTAGAAATCTCCTTTAATTAGTTTCATTAATTGTTTTAGTTTAATCAAGCAAAATTCAATTACCCATTTTATTAGTTTAAAATTAATCTGAATAAAAGGCAACGAAACTAGCACAGTCTTCAAAGGAACGATACCTTTACTAGTACTATTCTACGGAATTATTACTAAGAAGGAATAATTTAAGATTGACTGACGGCGCTGTTGCCGGGTCACCTTTACTAGTACTATTCAATTGATGTTTCATCTAAAGTAGATGAATTGTCTCGAAAATTGGATAAACTAATGGCTTCAGGGTCACCTTCCTACACACCTCCTCAACCAAATCCTAATCAGCAGGAGGTGTGTCTTATTTGTTCTAATCCTGCACATTATGTGCATGAGTGTACATCTGCTGCCCAATTTCTGGACTTTGTCCAAGAGCATGCCAATGCTGCCTATATCCACCCGGGTAATGATCCATATTCAAATACTTATAACCCAGGATGGAGGAACCATCCTAATTTTTCATGGCAACCATAAACTCAAGGGAATAATTTTCCCCCACCTCCAAGGCCATTCAGTAGGCCTTTTCAAGGTCAATCCAACTATTCTTCCAAACAACAGGAATTCCAACACCCTCATCCTCCTCAAAGGAATCCATCTTTCGAGGAAAAAGTATTGCAAGCTCTCAAAGGCTTAGAGGCTAATACCCAACTTCTACATTCTCATTCTCAATCTATCTAGAGGATTGAGTTTCAATTGGGACATTTAGCTAGTGTCGTATACAAGAGAGAAGAAGGGAAGCTCCCAAGCTAACCGGGGAGCAACCCTAAGGGTGCAAATATGGTTGACAATGCTCAAAACAATGAAATTAGTCGTGAGCATGTTCTTGCCATTACCACCCTAAGGAGTGGGAAGGTAGTTGAAAATGAGGTTAGAGAGAAGAAAAGTGAGGAAAAAGAGTCCAATGTAGGCCAAATAAATTCCAAAGGAGAAAGGGTGAGTGTCTCTAAGAAGGACCAAAGTCCTTCTTCATCTTTATTTAATCTCACTCCCCCGGAATTCTATATGCCTAAAGCTCCTTACCCTCAGTGCTTAAAAGATTCCTCTCATTTTGGGAAAAAAGAAAGTAAAATTGATGGGATGATTGAGGTATTTAAACAAGTCAAAATCAACTTTCCTCTCATAGATGCTATAAAGCAAATTCCGGCGTATGCCAAATTTCATAAGGACATGTGCACTCAAAAGCGAAAATCAAGGACTCATGTGTCCAAGAAAGTCCTTCTCACCGAGCAAGTGAGCTCCATTATCCAACACAACACTCCTCCAAAATTTAAGGACTCCGGTGCTCCTACTATTTCATGTATCATTGGAGTTCACTTCATTGACCGGGAACTCCTTGATTTAGGAGCTAGTGTTAATATATTACCTTTATCAGTGTATGAGAAACTTTGCTTAGGAGAGCTTCGCCCCACATCCGTTGTATTATAATTAGCAGATAGATCCATGAAAAAGTCTCGTGGGATAGTTGAAGATGTTCTGATTAAAGTTGACAAATTTTTCTTTCATGTTGACTTTCTTGTTCTTGACATGGAACCTGTGCATAATTTAAAAAGCCAAATTCCAGTCATCCTCGGTCGTCCCTTTTTGGCCACTGCTAATGCTTGCATAATGTAGAGCCCCATACTTTTTCATGCTTAATACATGACACTTTCGTTGTCATTTTGCCTTTAAAGAGGTATAATTAATAAATGAGGAGGAAATTAGAAATTCTGAAATGTCAGAAATGTTCCTTTTCGAAGTACGAACCCAACGCAAGTTGAATCGTCAAAATCGGACGAACGAGTCAAAAGATATGGCCAAAACAGTCTGGGCCTGCAGGCAATCTGTAGCTCGTAAGGCACTAAGGACGTAGCTCGGCTATGCGCTAAGGACGTAGCTCGGCTATGCGCTAAGGACGTAGCTCGGTTATGCGCTAAGGACGTAGCTCGGATGGCGCTAAGGTCGTGCTCTGATAAGACACAGATGACGCATAGACAACGTACTCTGAGAACGTAGCTCGAGCTTTGATAACGTATACGTTGTGCAACAACAACAACGGGTACGTTGTACAACAACAACGGGTACGTTGTACAACAACAACGGGTATGTTGTACAGCTACAACGGGTTCGTTGTACAGCTAACAACGGGCACGTTGTACATAAGACAACGCACAACGTGTTCAGCACTGTTCACAGCACAACGTGTTCGGCACTATTCACAGCACAACGTGTTCAGCACTGTTCACAGCACAACGTGTTCGACACTGTTCACAGCACAACGTGTTCGGCACTGTTCACAGCACAACGTGTTCGGCACTGTTCACAGCACAACGTGTTCAGCACTGTTCACAGCACAACGTGTTGGGTGTTCGTGTGTTTGCAGAAACTTCAGTAAGGGTGTTATGGTCTTTTGGTCGGTTCACTCTTACCTTAAGAGTTTAACCCGAGCCTTTAGGGCTTCATTTCGACACTTAGAGAGATTGGGAGATAAGAAGAGAAGAAAGGGCGATTCCTAAACCTAGGGTTTCCATTTGGAGAGAAATCAAAGGGTTTTGAGACCCTAGATCACTTCCAGTCCGGGTTTTCTCCAAGTTCTCGGCTCAAGCACTCGTGGAGAGCGTTCTCCAAGCTAGGGCAGAAGCTGCACAGTCGTTTTGGATAGGGGATTTCTTCCTCACTTGATCAAGGTCGGTACTTCTTGCTACCCTCCTAGTTATAGATCCTCTTTCCCCTCTATTTCTTTTGATTTTCTTTTAATTACACTCGTGCTATGAGATGGATGGTTGTGAAGGGTGAATGAAGATGGAATGGGAGAATGGATGCCGTGTGGATGATGTGATGAATGAATGGGAAAGGGCATTGTACTAATAATGAACATACAAGTGTGATGTGAGCATAACCCACCTAGAAAAGCATGATTTAGGTTTAAATGAATAATGAATAATGAATAATGAACACACTATGTTTGATGAAATGCCAAGGTGAATACAGTGAGTTGGAAATTGGGAAATGCATGCCTAATAAATTATGGATATTGCTAGGGCCTATGATAGTGTGTTTCTTGCTTTCCCTAAATGACATGAATATTATATTGTTCAATCATTGATGTTATATGTGTTGTGAAATTACCCAAATGTCATGTTTAAATTTAAATGCAAGTATGTACACAGTTTCCACGAGCACGGCATGCATGACATGATTTATCGAAGTTTTCAAGAACATGGTCAGAGGTGGGACATATCCTACGATATGTTTTACCTCGCTTTTCACAAGAAGACAAGAACCAACATTACACGAGGGGTCTCCCCTCACTCACAAGTGCATATCATGAAGAAGGGCCTCCCTTCCCTCGCAAGTACATACGTATCATGAAGAATGGTCTCCTTTCCCTCGCAAGTGCATTGCATAAAGAAGGGTCTCCCTTCCCTCTCAAGCGCATCTCACAAGGATAGCTCACAAGTCACATGATCACAAGCAAGCACGCATGACATGCATGACATGACACGTACGACACAAGCAAGATAGACAAGACAAGCTTTCAAGTACGAAAATATATTTCAAGCCAAGTCAAGTGCACGATGTTTCAAGAGGTTTTATCGGTTTCCTACGAAATACAAGCATGATTATAAATTGCTTTACTTCCTTGTATGATATGAATTGCTTCTGTCTGACATACATGAATTGCTCCTGATTATGTATTGCCATTGTTATGCTATAATTGTTGGTTAGTATTTAGTACCCGCTGAGTATTCCATGCTCAGCCGTACTTCTTATGTCGGCAGGTTATGAGGGAGTGCTGCTCCATTTGATGTTTGTGCTCCTGGTCCATGGGTGGAGGAGGAGTACGTCGAGGAGCCTTTGGAGGAACCTCCAGTAGAGGGTTACCATTAGGTGGTTGTAGATTCTGAGTGAATAACTGTGGGTGAGATGAGAGATATACCTTCATGTATTTTGGCGGGTCTGTCCGCACTTTTTTTTGGATTCCTTTTGTGTAAACTTGGATTCGTATATACATAGAGGTTGTTTAGACTTCCGATGTGCTATGCTGGAGTATGTTTCCGCTATATTGTCCTCTATGGTATATGCTCTGTGGGTTTTGCAGGTTGGTTGTCAAGCAAGTCATGATTAGTCGTCCCAAGTTCACTCTAACTCCTAGGGTGGGTTTTGGGTCGCGACACATAAATTGTAGGACTGGGGTGATGAATGTGTCATTTGATAACATGAAAGTTCGGTTGAATGTCTTCACTACTCCCGAACAACAATCGAAAGGGGAAGATTGCTTCCTGGTTGATAAGCTTGATAAGATAGTAGAGGATGCTTCTCCTTATGTTTTAATTGATAATCATTTGGAGGCATCACTGGCTAATCTTAAACCCCCGGATCCCATCATAGAAAAATCCATAAGGAATGAACTTTCTTTGCTTAATCTCACTCATCTAAAAGGATTGCCATTGGAAAAAATAAAGTGAGGGGTAAGCATAAAATTTCGACCTTGAAAAGGAGTACAAAATCCCTCTTTTCTGACCCGGATGGACGTGTGCTCAAGGCTAAGGCCCAATATTCCGTCTTCCTAGACGATTGATTAATTTGAGGATGTGTCTGGCTGAAGACGTAAAACTTAGCGCTTGTGGGAGGCAACCCATTGATTTTGTAGTGTCTTTTATTTTTAGAGAGTTAGATTCCAAGTTGGGGTGGATTTATATCCACCAAATTTTTTTTTTATAGTTAGTTTGGGTGGATTTTACATCCCCCTACTCTTTTAGAGAGTCATTTTAGGGAGAATTTCATATTCCCCTACCTTTTTTGAGTCTTTTACTTCCTCCTACTCTTTTAGAGAGTTAGTTTGGGGTTCCCCTAATTTTTTTTGAGTCTTAAAAAAAAAACTTCAAAAATTGGCGTTTTTGGCGATCGATCGCCCAAACTCGTCCTAAAAAAAAAAAATCACCAAAACAGCGTTTTTGGTGATCGATTGACCTTAAGGGAGATCGATCGCCCAAAAAAAAAAAAAGGGAGATCGATCGCCCAAAGGGGGATCGATCGCCTAATTCGGGAGTTTGATACCGACCCTAAAGAAACAAAAAAAAAAATTAAATATCCTAATTTTATTCTTGATTGATGCTTTCTATACTTAATTGAGATATATTGATTTTGCATCTATTTTTGTGTGGATATTTCTTGTTTTGTACTAACCCTGTTAGGTACTGTGTGGACGAATTGGGGTGGTTTGTCTTCATTCTTGATCTATTTTCACCCCCTTTACCTTTCTCATCATGGTTTGTTTTTCACGAGTCAGGTATTATTGTTCTAATCCCTTTTGTATTTTATTTCAATTTTTACATTGAGGACAATGTAAAGTTAAAGTTTGGAGTTGGGAAATAATAGGCTATACTATTATTTTATTTTTGATGATTGTGCAACTATGAATAGTGTAGAACATGCAAAAACACTGAATTTTTTTTGATTGTTTTATTCTAAAATTTGAAAGATTGTAATGTATATCGGATAATCCAAATTTTATTGATAGGGTTGAATTTGAGAACACATAATCCCAAATATACACTGTTTGTAACTGTTTTTAACCTTACAAAAGCTGAATTTTTTTTTAGTCATGAATAGACTTTGACATTTGCACGAGCACTCTAATTAATTGTCTAGTGGGGTTTAAAACCAAACTAATTGATTAGTGATTTTGTTAACTCATAAGAATTGGATAATCTGAAAAATTGAACATCAACCTTGGCTAAAAAGAAAAATTGATAGAAGAATGAGTTACCTAACCAGGTTTTACGCTTAGTAATCGGCCTCTTGCCTCACTAAGCAGAGAGAGTTCGTGTCAAACCGTGTGATTTTTGGAATGGATAAAATAACCTAGTGTGACTAGTTTGAGTTCGTAGCTTAGTTAACTCGAGTTATTAAGCCCTTAGAGGTGTCTTGACACCTGATGCCTTAAAGCCATCTGGTTTGGGAGTCATCGGCTTAACACTCGCTACATAGGTTGTCTAGAATGCTTAATGGACTTAGATTTTGCACAGTCACACTTATAAAAAAAAAGTATTGAATGAAAGCCTTGAAGTTGGTAGTTTAAATTGAAAGAAAATTCAATGATAAATGAGAAAACAGAAAAACTGTTGAAAAGTAAGGTTGATATTACACATTCAATTGTTTGTCACATTACACATCAAAGAAAATTCTAATAAATCTTTTAGAAGCTAAATTTTTTAAAAATACTTAAGAATGGTGTGAAATTGAGAATGTGAAGAGTTGAAAATTCAATCTTGAATAATTTGTGGATTATCTTGTATGTATTGTGAGTCTGGAATAATTCAATCACTTTTGAGATTTACATGTTTTACTTGAATATATTGCACAATGACAGGGTAGTACAGATGTTTGTAGGTGTCATCACTGTAAACCTTCACGAGACTTCACTCGTCCTCTAGGGCCATCTAGGGGTTTAAAAGGCTTATTGCACATATAAAATGCAACCGGGGATCCCATGAAAGGGGATGTAGGTTTAGTTTAGATTCTATTTTTATTTTATTTTTCATTGCTCGAGGACTAGAAGTGTCTAAGTTTGGGGTTGTGATCGGTGCTAAATGTTATACATAAAAGTACCTCAAACTTAACTTGTTAAATTCTTTGGAGTAATTATTTGTATTATTTTATGCTACTTAGATGTTTATTTTTGTTTCAGGTTCATGCGCGATAAATAGCTTAAAATTAAAGGATTAAAAGCATTAAAGGTTCAAAGGATCTCAAGAAAAGAAGGGTAGAAGAAAGGAGAAAAAAATGGAGCAAATTCGGAAATTCCACTCTGGGCGATCGATCGCCCTCCCTACATTTGGATATTTTAAAGTTGCAAGAATTTTATCTGTTGGGCCCAATTTGACTATTCTTAAAGGTCCAAATTCGTAGGGAAAAGAGAAAAGAGAATTAGAAGTCCTTATTGTATAAGGACTCTATCTTTCTCTCTTTCTCTATAAAAGGAGAGATTCCTTGTAGAGATTCCATTATTATCATTATTATTAGAGAGAATTTTGTAGATATTTTGGTTCTGAAGAAGAAAAGCTCTGGAGATCAAGGAAGCCATGAAGAGAAGTATTGCAGCTTTGTCTATGAAGATGTTGCATTCCTCTCTCACGATGAACTAATTTCCATTCTAGGATTTCGATGAAACCCTAGTCAAGTAACTGTGTCATTTATTTTGTTTTTATTTAGATTCTCTGAATTGTAAGACATTGATTGCATAAATGAGAGGGTTGTTTCAACAACCAGATTTAGTGATTTATATTTGATTTCAATGGAATTTCAACATTGTCTTAGGTTTTATGAAATTGGAATTGAACTCACTTGTGTTAATTTTCGTTAGAATTTTAACATAAGTTTTGTGCAATGGTTTTAACATATCGAGAGACCAAGTTCTAAGATATTTTATGCTAAGGAAATATGAGTGATTACACAACCATAGATTAGTGTGCATCATTCGTGTTAACCGAAGATACGATATGTCTAGGGCTTGACCCCTTGAACTTTTCTAGATCAGTTGAGAGGGGACGTGCTGTCACTCTAATTAGAATGTTTGCAATTTAAGAGGTTATGATAAATTCAAAATAGGGGCTGGTTATTAGGTTAGTGGTGGATTTGAAAGCCCTAGATTTTCTCTTTTAAATGATTTAAAACCATTAGTTGATAGTTTAATTTAGAAATCTCCTTTAATTAGTTTAATTAATTGTTTTAGTTTAATCAAGCAAAATTCAATTACCCATTTTATTAGTTTAAAATTAATCTGAATAAAAGGCAACGAAACCAGCGCAGTCCTCAGAGGAACGATACATTTACTAGTACTATTCTACGGAATTATTACTAAAAAGGAATAATTTAAGATTGAGTGACGATCAATTATCAACCTAAGGTTTTTTTTTTCTAAAAATCGAGGTTAAATGGATGAATCCTAGGGGTGAGTGAGTTTTAATCATAGCTAGTAGGTACTAAAAGGGACACATGGTGGCTTATAGAGATCCTTTAACTGTGGTTAAACATAATTAACCTAAGATTAATATTTTTATTTTATTTTATGATAACCAAGGTTAGATTAATGAATCCTAGGGATGAGGGAATCTTAACCACGATTAATCGGTGTTAAAAGGGACACATGTCGGCTTGTAGATCCCTCTTTAATTGTGGTTAAGCATAACCAACCTAAGGTTATTTTTTGTCTAAAACTAAGGTTAGATGGATAAACCCTAGGGGTGAGTAAATCTTAATCATAGTTAGTGGCTATTAAAAGGGACACGTGGCGGTTTGAGAGTTTATTTATTTTTATTGGTTGAGGTTTCAAACGGTAAAGACGTGTTTCCTCAATCTAGTAATAGGGGTACAATGGGTGTTGAATCCAAGGATTTGGATTGCTGATGTAACCTATCCAATGTTTATCTACAGTTACGGATCTACCACGTAGGATCAGGAATTCGTCATCAGCATCCTCCTTCAATCTTTCTAGGTTATCCTGCAAGCCTGGAAGGAGTTCAGCTACACTGCAACGGCTCGAGCTTCTCCAAGATTCCTGAAGAGTGAAAACAAGAGGGAAGAGGAAAGATAATGAGATATGATTTGAGGGAGAGAAGAAGGACAATGAAGAATATCAATGGACTGGCAGCTTTCCTTCTTTAAAACACTCAAGAACAGATCAAAAATCTGAGAACCGGAATTTCTCACTCCAAAAGACTTTCAAGTACTGATCCCCAAATCCAATCTGATCTCGTTAATTGTTGTTATCCTCCCTCTAATTCTTATTGGTTCTTATCTATTTATAGAGAAAAATTTATTATTTTAATTAATAAAAATATTCTTTGATGTGACATCTAACTAATTCTGACATATGACAGCTGTATTTCCATTAAGTGGAGCTATTCTGTTAGTAACTAACTCATATTCTGTTAAAATAGCTTTCATCCATTAAAGGGAGTCTATCTGTTAATTAAATTGATGTATTCTGTTAAAGGTAACTGACATCTGTTAAAGGAATCCTATCTTTTAATTATTACCTGTTCTTTTTAGAAAGGAGCTGCTAGCTCATCAAACCACCATAACCAACTTTCAGTTATGACTTAATCCTTTAAATTGTTATGACCCAAATGGGCTTTTGGATACATTCTTCAAATGTTAAAAGAGTAAACTATTTTCAGAAAAGAATTTATCTAATTTAACAAATTCCCTCTTAGCCCTCCAAACCATATCTCATAATCCTTCCCCCAAATATATAATATATATATAAATTATCGTATACCAAAGGCGGGTCATAAGCCATTAGAATACCTTATTTAGAAAAATCATAAGTGTTGGACGAAGACACTATTCTCAGGGCGGATACGATATCCACCGTCAAGCCTCAGTCATCTAGTACGAGAGAATGAGATGATGAAGGCTTCGTTTTCCTCCAATAGCCCATAGGAATATGAGGCAAGATACATCTCAAAATTCCCTCCTGACTATTAATCAATACTTTGCTGGAATAGGAGATGGGGGGAACACACACGCCCATTCCCACAAGGAAGATAATCAGTATATTTACCCCCTGACAAGGCAATAGGGTGCATGATGATATGATTCCGCCGAATCTCTATGAAGACGAGGCTAAATTGGTAACCGCCTTTTCGTCTCAACGGAGTTTAACTCCTTCGAGCTCTTGATCAGCATAAGCTCGTAACGCCATTGATTCAAGACCTGTCTTGAAGAATAGAATATCATAATGACATTAGAAAGCATTCAGTTATCTAATTATACTAAAATCTTACCAAAGACAAATTTGGTCCTGACGGAGTAGGCCGCCTTTGAGCTTTCTATCAGATGTTGAAAGCTTATCAATTAGTCAAAATCTGCTTATTTGATTACATCATCTATTGAGTACTCAACTACTTCAGACCATGAAGGCGTAGCGAGTTGATCAGCATGCTCGGAGTCCGGATCTTATTCTCGAACGTGGCATACTATGAGGTATTTGAAAGCTTATCACACTCAAAAGTGTTAAACCATAAAAACAGTATAAATGAGCATCTGATACGCTATAGACTCAAAGTCTATTTTTAAGCAAAACATATTTTAAGGTAATGATCATTTCAAATCATTTGAGCTTTTCGTCAGGATCAAAAAGCTTATCTTAGCATCTGCATAAGATTACTTAGGCCGAAAAAGACATTAGTAATTAAGCTATGAAGGCTTATTACACTTTTGGAAAGCGGAGGATCATAAAAATAATGTAAAATGAGTATCTGATCCACTTATAAATCTTAAATACTTTAAAGTAATAGATCTTTTCAGATAATCATAACCTTTATACGTGGCTTCTGACTAGATCTGATTATGATCTGATTGGGAAATAGCTTCCACGTGCCAGCTTATCATCTTCCATCATCAACAATGGGAAAATGGTAACTTTAGTTAACCGTGTTAATATTAAGAGTCTGACAGGAGATGGTAGTGTAATTCCAAAAACTAGAGGGGAGGTTTCTGAAATTTCACCAAACCTCAGGAGAAGTGAGTGTAATTTACCCTAGATTAATTAAAACTCCGCTTAAGGGATTAGTAATAAAATTTTAATTTGCCAAGACCCTATTTACCCCCTCTAGGGTCCATTATTTGGGCAACATCCATACTATCCAAATTCTAGGTGACACCCCTTGAGGTAATGGACTAATGGGCCAAGTTCGGGTTAAGTAGCAAATAGATTATTATTTTGTAAATATTTTTCTTTTTCATAACAACAATTAGGAAATATTTTCATGTATTGAATACCAAATTTATTCACTTCATGTTTTTCTACACTATCATTTGTTCTAATTTTTTTGGGGACACTCACATCATTAGTATATATATGTTTAATTACCAGATAAGGCATGTATAAAATCCAGTATAATTTTATAAGATTGTATGATATAAAGTTAATAATTTCTAATAATAAATATTAAAAAAAGCCTTAAAAATTCTTGTACTTTTCAGAAGGAGATAATAAAGTAAATTAATATAATATTCAATAAAACCAATCAGGGTATTGGAGCCTACCCAAACCCGAGACACATGAAATGTGAAAGCGTGAGATTTGTAAGAGTTTCCGGGTCGGATCGACCCAATAAAAAAGAATCGTGGACTTGGGGGTAATACGGAGCAAAAAATAATTCGGTGCCTCCATTAGGATTTCTATTTCTAGGGTTTTGCTATCACTCTGAAGTTACTCGTCTGAGCAGCAGCAGAGGAATTAGGGTTTTGAGAAGTAACCATGGCGGATACCAAAGCAGTAACCATACGAACCAGGAAATTCATGACGAACAGGCTTCTCTCTAGGAAGCAATTCGTGAGTTGTTCGCTTCTCCACTCTTCTCTTCGATCTTCTGAAGCTAATTTTGTTATTTTCTACTCATCCTTTCGGTTTTCTTATGACGAAGTTATACGATTTTCGTCCTCATCTTATCTTTTCTGATGTAGGTTATCGATGTTCTTCATCCTGGAAGACCGAATGTTTCTAAGGTATTTCTTCTTCTCTCTCTCATACTCTTCGTTTTCTGATAATTGTTGTATTTTTTCTTTATATCAGATATGAGTTTTTTCTTTTGTTGATCTGAGTTTTTGGGTATTTTTCCCCCTTTTGAAGGCGGAGCTGAAAGAGAAGCTGGGTAAAATGTACGAGGTGAAAGATTCCAACTCGATCTTCGTCTTCAAGTTTCGGACCCACTTTGGTGGCGGCAAATCGACCGGTTTCGGGTTAATTTACGACTCTGTTGAGAACGCCAAGAAGTACGAGCCCAAGTACAGGCTAATCAGGGTACAAAATTCGTTTCCATTCTTCGCTGATTTCCACTTTAATCTGTGCTTGGTGTGTATTTCAGTTTGTTTTCGTTCTTCTTGGGTTTTCTTATTGTGTGTTTGAAAGCGATTTGAACTGTAAAGTCTCTACAGAGTGGATCTCTCAACCGGTATGCCAATATCGTAAGCACTTCTTTTCGGTGATTAGTTCCATGGCTTCGCGGTTGCATCTCGTGTTGGTTTTTGTCTCATAATTACCAGAAACCGTAATCTCGTTTCCCCAAAGAAATGCCTATAGTTTCCCACATCCCATTTCTCACATCTGCCTAATTACAGTTCAAACATCATGAAATGAAGTTCAAAGCACTTCTTTTCGACTATGGATCATCTCATTGTTTTCCAATTTGCTGTAATTTTTCAGACTTCAAATTTAGGTTCTATTTTGTTTGTTGGGTTCATCAGCTGTCTAGTTACCCTAGTTTGAGGTTATAAGGCTTAGTTATTCTTGTATTTGTAGGCAGTGAAATTGCCATGCTCTAATGGGTCGAGGTGTACCAACATCACACCCTATTAGTGGGGTGTAGGTATATTAATCTCGTGTACCCACCACCTTAAACCCAAGCTAAATGGATAGGGTTGCACCACTCTCGATATGCCGATCGGTACCCATTGTAATCATGATTTAAAATATTGTTGATATATTGCAAATATCGACGATAACTTTCGATATCGGTTGTAGGCGATATATCTGTATGAGGTTTTCGTCCTTTTGCGAAATATTGCAAATATTAATGGAAATATTGCATATATTGCAATATTTTGAGAAAACTACTATTTCAATATTTTGGGTATAAAAAGGCTTTATGGTTTGGAATGATGTAGCTTACTCATTTAAGGTTCTTGGGAACTAAACTTTACTATTTCGATATTTTGGGTACAAAAAGGCTTTTGGATTTGGAATGATGTAGCTTACTCTTTTAAGATTCGCGAGAACTAGGTAAGGAGAGGGATTTGGACCAAAGAAGAGGGATTTGGACCAAGGAAGAGGGATTTGAAGGAGTTTCAAAAAATTTGGGTGATTATTCCATCATTCAAAGTGAAATTACACTATATTTGGCAAAGTTTCTATAAAAGGTAAGAAAATTTTCAAAATGAATGAGATTTTGGCTTATTAGTATGTCATTAAACTAGTGTAAATGTATTAATTTTGATGCATTTACACTAGATTTGTAAATTTAAAATTCATTTCTTTTTTTACTTTAGGGAGGAGAAATTGGTGGAATTTCTAAAATTTCAAAATTTTGACTTAATGCTAATCCAATTAAAGTATTGTTTTTATATGTTAAGTGTTTTTGCCTGATCTATAGATTGACCCTTTTTTCAGATAATAATCTTTTTTGATAAAAAAGAGAAATTTATAATTTGATTTAAAAAAAAACTTTTGAAGCTTAACACTTGGAGAGTTAAGACTTATATTAATTATATGATGTACATTGAAGGCTGATCTATAGATTCTCTGATACAGTATGTCTCCCACTGCAAGAAGTGAGATGTGGGCCACGAGTAGAGCCTTGCTGAGATGTATGGATGGACAGATGCTTGAGTTGAGGCTAAGACTAGGTCAAACTCTAGTTTCAGAGGGTTACACCGTACACGGTCCTCCAGCTAGGACTAGGACATAGTCTCAGTCATCGGGCTCTCAGGAACTTAGCTATGCACAACTAAGGGCCTATACCCATATGTATATGTTTCTGGGTCTGAGCCATATGATTATGAGTGTGGAGGTGTACAACCCATAGTTTGAAAACTCGGCGAGTCACTCGAGTAACCTAGCCGAGTTACTCGACTCGGCTGAATTTCAAGTCGAGTCACCTCAAAACTCGAAAGGAGATGCTATTTGTCGAGTTACTCGGGTGACTCGGTGGAGTTTAGCCGAGTTTTTCGACTCGCCAGACTAGACATAAGGTTATTTTTATAATTTTTTAAACGTAAACTCGAGCGTCACACTATTTTTGCATCATTTTTTTGGGTCTATAAAGACAACCTACTATGGATTCTGTTAAACCTAGTTTATAGGTTTGAGGCTTTAAAACCAGTGTACTTTGAGTTCTTTTAAGCTAAGTGTTTCAAATTATTACATATATATTCCGAGTTGTACCAAGTCGAGTTTTCCGAGTTACTCGACCTAACTAATTTTCAAGTCGAGTCGAGTTTTCGGGTTTTTGAACCATGAATTAGAGGACATGAGCTGAAACACTCCACCAAATCCCAAGAAGTACGGATATTTCGATCATTTTAAATGATGGTAAGAGACAATATGTACTACGAGGTATTCCTTTATGCAATCATTCTAATTTGTTTGTACTTGTCTCCTTTCTCTAAAATTATCAAAATACCTTACTTTTTAAGCTTTGGTGCAAATGCTAAAAAGACTTGTGAAATTGCGATTTCTACTTTTTGCATTAATAGTAGTAAACCCCCAAATATATATATATATATATATATATATGTATGGGATGCTTCTAATGTTTACTATGACTAGTGAACTTGTTAATCTTTAACATGACATTTTTACCCTTATATTAATTACCAATTTCAGTAAATTTAAGGATAATTTAGTATTTTCATAAGGACCAATCATTAAATGAGGAGACAAAAAGTATGACTTTTCTTATACTTCTTGTCTCTTCCATTTAATGATTTTTCTATTTAAAATACCAAACTACCCTTATATTTAATGGAATGATATTCAATATACAAGGGTAAAAAAGAATAGCAAATGTTTCCAATTGGTGGATGTGACGCCCCGAACCCGCGCCTAGGGAATCAAGTTCCGAGACGCGTGTCCGTTCGTCGAATCATGCAAGCGGAAGACTTTACCCGCGAAAATACGGGAAATTTAAACATTTATCAGATGCTTCCAAAAAGCAAATAACACCTGTCATCACAATAGTCATCATACAAACCATATACCTGTATTATTTACATCAAGTTTGTTTTACAAAAGTAGGCGCCTCTATCACGCCAGGTACAACTTGTACAAGCTTCCAAAATGTCCAGATAGACTTTTCACTTACTGGTCAGCAGCTCCAAGATCTGTTGACACAAAAAGTCAGTGAGCTATGAAGTCCAATAAAACCACAATTCTTGAAACTATTTTCCACATAATAACACGCATCAATAATGATATAATAAGCAGTTCAATTTGCAGGTTACAGTAAAATAGAACAATATATAATAAATTGTGACCCAAGGTCACTTAGGGTTACGTCACCTTAACAGAGGTTCCCGACCTCACATTACTTTCCAATTATGAGGTTCAGTTATGAATGTATTATATTATCAAATTATCGTTTCGATCATCAATCATTTTCATTTCGAGTCCTAAGACTCTATTAATTGGCCACAGCCCACAAATGTTTAGCTTAAAGTCTCTAAATCATAACCATAATACATTGAGTCATTTAGACTCACACACGTTGTTCCGGCTTTTACCTGAACATGACCAAACCTTGGGTATACCAACCCAACTCACCTGGAATCCGATGATTCCATACCGAACCATGAGTCCACCAACTCAGACAAATACACTAACCCTGAGTATACCAACTCAGACCACTTCGTATCTGAAGCTTACACACATAACATGGGCATTCACCCAATAAAAACATTTTTCTATTCAATTGATTGGCCACATCTACCGTGTATTCGCCGCCATCGCCCTGGGTATCAGTTATGAAGGAACCCCGACCAACCTACCTACCGTCATTTTCTGGCTAGTCTACGGAGGAACCCCGACATCTATACCAATGCCGACATATCCTGACGTTCCACCAAGAAGGGACCCCGATAGACATGGTGCCGACATCTTCTAACCCACCCAGAGAGGAACCCCGGACTATACACTATCTGATGTTCAGCCACTTTAAACTTCCTAGGACTCCGACATCTCCTGACTATTAGTCACGAAGGAACCACGGGCCATGCAGGACACCGCCACTTCTGACCTAGTCCAAGAGGCACCACGGACGACCTAGACAAACAGACCGACATCTCCCGACTATCAGTCACGGAGGAACCCCGAGCCTTACTGGACATCGTCTCTCCTGACCTAGTCAAAGAGGAACCACGAACTATACTTAACTCTGGTTAGATTTTCTAACCACAGGTTAACCCCAGTTAACCCAAGCCTCGCTTGATTAACTGAAATACTTGGGCCTTGCGCCCGTTAACTAACTCCAGTAACACACCGTCCCAGTAGGGAGCGTTTTCAAGCTAATGGATGTCTCCATAGCCTTAAAGACATGCAAAACAATTTTTCGTCACCCTAGAGTGGCGATACAATTTACCCGGGACCCGATCTGGGCTCCCCGAGGGACCACATAAAATCACAACATCACATAGGGGTCTCCGTCCCTTTTTCATTCACGTCAAAAGACATGCATATACATCACATGAAATAATATAACAAAATAAGCGGAAAAAGAGAAGAAAAGAGGGGTTTTTCTTGCTTCACGCGTTTTAAGGCGACTAGAGTCGAAACGGACACCGCCATCGCGCACGGAAGGATGATCAACCCCAAGGTAGAGCGCATGCAACTTTCTCTCTCAATTTTCTCTCTTTACCTTTTTCTCTTTCTCTCTCTACACGCAAATCGAGGCGTCGGAGTAGAAATCAGACGCTGCCAACGCGTCGGGGACGTCGAAAAACCCTAAGGGGACCTCCCTTTCCCTTTCTCTCTTCCTTTCTCTCTCCTTTTTCTTTCTCTTCCTTTCTCTCTCCTCACTTTCTCTCTCTAAAGTGCTGTGGCAGAACCTCCTCTGCTTACAAAACGTGAGAAAATGGGGGAGGTTGGCCTCCTTTATATATAGATAAGGTCATGTGCATAGCACATGACAATAATTAATGGTCCCGTTGACCGAGTCAACGGTTTGACCATTTTGACTATTTTTGTCTTTCCTTATGTATACGGCCTTCGTAGTCCTACTTAATGACATCCGATTTTGACGAAACTTTAGGTGACCGAACTTGGGGCAGTCCGACACCTACTGTAAAAATTTTGGGGAAAAATACTGAGTTTTGACAGCTGGACTTTAGTCCGGAAGAAAATTGCAAAACCCACTAATTTTCTGATTTCGGACACAAAACACGCTGTCACTTCTTCGTTTGAGATAGCTAACTGCCGAGACGACAGACATTAGTCCCCACGACCGACCGACACGCATTAGTGCCAACCGCACGGATTTCTATTAGGATCTCTAACAGATATTGGGTCCCACTTAATTTCTGGAAGTATGAAAATTTCCCCATTTTCTCAATTTTATCACACATAATGGCCCCGCGGTCCCGTGAAATGATACATGACGGAACCGATACGGTAGGGGTGTGTCCCGGCAGTCGACCGACACACTGTGTCCGAGTTTCGCCAAACGATACTGAGATTTCCTCAGTGCACTTCAATCCCGAGCAAAGTTCACTTTTTATTGATTTAACAAATAATTAACTAATTAACCTCCATTAAGGACCTATAAACACATAATTTTATTTTATTAAAATTCCGGGTCGTTACAATCTCCCCTCCTTACAAAAAATTTCGTCCTCGAAATTTATATATACACTAGTCATCAAATAACTGAGGATGATTGCTCCTAATGACATCTTCAAGTTCCCATATGGCTTCCTCTATACTATGGTGTTCCCATAAAACTTTAACTAGCTTAAGCGTTTTGTTTCGTAACACCTGTTCCTTGCGGTACAAAATTATCACTGGCTTTTCTTCAAAAGTTAAGTCCTCTCTGACTTGAATTGGTTCATATCGTATCACGTGCGAGGGATCATGAACATATTTTATCAACATGGATATGTGGAATACATTGTGAACCCTTGCCAGCTCTGGTGGTAACGCCAAACTGTAGGCTACACCTCCTATTTTGGCCAAAATCTCAAAAGGTCCAATGAATCAAGGACTTAACTTTCCCCGCTTTCCGAATCGTACAATACCTTTTGATGGAGAGATTTTCAAGAAGACATGCTCGCCGACTTGAAACTCTAAGTCTCGATGCTTTCCATCTGCATAGCTTTTCTGTCGACTTTGTGCAGATAATAACCTCGATCGAATCAACTCGATCTTCTTTGTTGTTTCTTGCACCAACTCAGGTCCCAGTAGTTTACGTTCCCCTACTTCAGTCCAACATACTGGTGACCGACAACTCCTGCCGTACAAGGCCTCGTAAGGAGCCATTTGAATACTTGCCTGATAACTGTTATTATATGCAAACTTGATCAATGACAAGTGATCATCCCAGTTTCCTTGAAAGTCCAGACTGCAAGTGCGCATCATATCTTCTAGAGTTTGTATTGTGCGCTCAGACTGTCCATCGGTTTGCGGATGATAAGCTGTACTCATGTTTAGTTGCGTACCTAAAGCTTCTTGCAAGCTCCTCCAAAATCGGGAACTAAATCGCGGATCGCGATCTGAAACAATAGATACCGGCACACCATGCAGCTTCACAATCTCCTTGATGTAGAACTTTGATAAATTTTCCAGGGTTATGGTATCCTTTATAGCAAGAAAGTGAGCCGACTTCGTCAATCGATCAACTATCACCCAAACAGCATCATGTCCACTCCTTGTTTTTGGTAACCCCACCACAAAATCCATCGTAATGTGCTCCCATTTCCACTCGGGAATAGGCAATGAATTTAACAATCCAGGTGGTTTCTGATGTTCTGCCTTGACTTGCTGACAAAAAAGGCATCGAGATACATACTCTGCAATTTCTCTCTTCATGCCGTTCCACCAGTAGTTATTCTTTACATCCTGATACATCTTTGTACTTCCAGGGTGCACCGCAAAACGAGATCGATGTGCCTCATTGAACAGTTCATTCTTCAACTTGGGATTTCTCGGCACACAGATTCGACCTTTGAATCGAAGTATTCCATATTCAGATTCTTCAAAATCACCAATTTTTCCTTGAAGAATCTTATCTCTGATAACTTTGATCTCCTGATCTTCCAACTGTGCTTCTTGAATCTTTTGTAATAACACTGTCTTGGCCTGAATACTAGCCAACTTGGCACTATTACCCTGGAATCCTAGACTCAGATTCCAACTCTTGAATTCTTCGATCATCTTCCATCGCTTTGCCCTCATATATGCTACAGATCCAACTGTCTTTCTACTCAGGGCATCAGCAACCATGTTACCCTTACCACGATGATACTGGATTACATAGTCATAATCCTTCAAGAATTCCATCCATCTACGCTGTCGCATATTGAGTTCCTTTTGGGAGAATAGATACTTTAAACTCTTGTGATCACTATAGATCACCAACTTCTCTCCATAAAGATAATGTCTCCAAATTTTTAGTGCGAACACTACCGCAACTAACTCCAGGTCATGCGTGGGATAATTCCGTTCGTGAATCTTGAGTTGTCTTGAACCATAAGCAATGACCTTTTTGTTTTGCATTAAGACACAATCGAGTCCCTTACTGGAAGCATCGCAATACACCTCAAATCCTCCAGATCCTGAGGGAGTTGTCAATACTGGAGCGGTTGTTAATCTCTTCTTTAATTCTTGAAAGCTTTGCTCCCGAGATGCCGTCCATTCGAACTTCACATCTTTCTTAGTCAATTCCGTTAATGGAGCTGCTATCTTCGAGAAACCTTCTACAAATCTACGGTAGTACCCAGCCAATCCCAGAAAACTTCGAACTTCAGTCACAGTGGATGGCCTTGCCTAATCGGTTACTGCCTGAATCTTAGAAGGATCAACAGATATTCCATTTCTTGACACAATATGCCCAAGAAGGGCTACCTCTTCCATCCAAAACTCAAACTTGGAGAACTTAGCATACAGCTGATTATCTCTTAATGTCTGTAGCGTAATCCTCAAGTGCTCAGCGTGCTGCTCACGACTAGGTGAGTACACCAAGATATCATCAATAAATACCACAATAAACTGATCCAAGTACGGCCTGAAAAGACGATTCATCAACTCCATAAAGGCCGCAGGTGCATTTGTCAGTCCAAAAGGCATCACCAAGAACTCGTAGTGACCGTACCGAGTTCGGAATGCTGTCTTCTGAATATCTTCTTCTTTGACCCTCAATTGTGATAGCTGGACCGTAAATCAATCTTTGAAAACACTTGGGCGCCTTGCAACTGATCAAATAGATCATCGATCCTGGGGAGAGGATACTTATTCTTGATCGTCGCTTGATTCAGCAGACGATAATCTATACACAGACGCAGACTCCCGTCTTTCTTTCGGACAAATAACACCGGTGCTCCCCATGGTGAAACAGTAGGACGAATCAAGCCCTTATCTAATAGGTCTTGCAACTGAATCTTCAGTTCTTGCAACTCAGCCGGAGCCATCCGATACAGTGTTTTAGATATTGAGTCTACACCCGGAGTAACATCGATTGTAAAATCGATTTCTCTAGTAGGAGGGAGTCCTGGTAATTCATCAGGAAACACATCTCGAAACTCTCTAACCACCGGGGTATTCCCTAAAGTGTCATCTTCATCTTTATCGACCACCACTGTAGCTAAATACCCAGTACACCCCTTGTCTAGAAGATGACATGCTTTAATTGCTGATATTAGCTTGGGTGCTTGACCTCGGACAATCCCCTACATTTCGAACTCTGGGATGTCCGGAATTCGAAATATCACTTTCTTGGCATTACAATCTACCACAGCATGGTAATTAGCCAACCAATCCATCCCTAGGATAACATCATAATCCTTCATGTCTAACACGATCAGATCTACTAACATCCGTACACTATTGACAAGTATGGGACACCTATCATAGACTGTTTTTGTGCACAGAACTTTCCCTGATGGTGTAGATATAAACATCATGCTTTTGAGTGTATCAAGCTTGTAACTTATGTGTTTAGCAAAACGAGTAGAGACAAACGAATGTGTAGCACCAGTGTCAATCAAAGCATAAGCAGGTACTTGAAATACTAAAAGTTTACCTTCGATGACACCTTCGGTCTACTGTGCCTCTTCCTGGGTAATTGCAAACACTCTTCCTTTTCCGCCTTCCAACGCTAGTGGTTGAGCCTCAGGTCAATCATTCTTGAAGTGTCCAGGCTTTCCACACTAGAAGCAAACCTTCGCTCGACAGTCCTTGGTCAAATGGCCCTGACCACATTTCTCACACTTAAGCCCCAATCTTCCTATAGACCCTTGGCTTTTCATGTCCTCGAACTTTCTTTTCCCAGTAAACTGTCGGTTATTCTCCTTTATCCAGGGCTTCCCAACTGTCCCTTTGCCTTTGCCAGTACTAGACTGTGCCAGTTCTTCATGCACTCGCTCTACTCTGAGTGCTCTATCTAATATCTCTGAGAATGAGGTAAATCGTTGAGCTGCCAATTTCCCTCTGATAGCCGGCTTTAATCCTTCTTCAAATTTCTCAACCCTCCACTGCTCATCCTCGACAAATCTCGCAGCGAACCTCGAGAGTTGATTAAACTTTTGTTCATACTCGCTAACCGACATATTTCCTTGGGTCAGCTGAAGAAATTCCATCTCCTTCCTCTTTTTCATTGATGCTGAAAAATAGCGCTCATAAAACAATTCAGTAAATTTTGCCCAAGTCACGGGCCTCTGATGCGGTGGAACTGTCCTTTCTGCTGTGGTACACCAATGTTCCGCTTCTCCTTCAAGTAGAAAGATAGCGAACTTGGGCTTGTCATTTTCTGGCAGAGACATAGCCTTAAAAACTTTTTCCAGACTTCTGATCCAGTTCTCAGCCTTCAGCGGATCAGTCGTGCCCGAAAAGGCTGACGGTCCAAGCCTTTTAAACTTTTCCAATCGGGTCATATTCCCATGCTCTGGCATGGTAGCGATGGGGATACGACTACCATTCCCATTTCCATTCATATTCTGGGCCTGTTGCTGAATTAGGTTGGCTAGGGCTGTAATAGCCTCGAATGCCCCAGCCAAGGTATTCTCGGGTGCTCGTCGAGGTGGCATGATTCACCTATAATTATAAAGTAACGAACTTTTAATAATAAAATGAAACTGAAATGCACTGAGAATTCGATATCCAAAAAGAGACATTTCATTCATTTCATCTTTAATATATACATACCACACCATATACATGAACATACTACATCATAGTATACAAAACATCATTTCCGCTATACAAGTATATACACTAAAAATCTATGAGTCGAGTGATAAGAAGACCGCCTAGGACATCTACTATATTCCAAAACCATACAGATGCGCTACAGTCTCCCCTCCTGACTCCCTACTCCTGCATCTAAACCTCAGTCGAGGTAGACGGACTACTCGCCTCCACCGACTTCTTACTCTGCTTACGGTTGTTCAAAATCGCACGATACTCTCGTGTCGTAAGCCTCTTAGATGATAGGGGTGGAGGTATCCAACCAGTCCCATCCGGACTAGGCCTAATATCTGCTAGTGCCCGCTCGACCTGCCTTAAAATCTCACGACGTACCCGAGCCGGTACTGCAAGCTCCATCGGAGACGGGGGTGGCATCCAGGTAGTTCTGTCCGGATTTATCCGGACAGCCTTCGGCTTAATGGCCGGCTTGATTCGTTGAGTCATCCCAAGCCACTGTGGATAACGGCGACTCAATATGGCTGCCATCTGCTCATAATGCTGCCAATCCTCCTTAGTGGGGACTCTGTGCATTAACGGCATTCCTGCAGATACGAACAATTTCCAAATCACTATCTGATTTCGAAATAGGTGATGTATAGTAATACATCTAGCCACACAACTAAAAATCATGTACTACGGTATTTCATGAACAAGTATGGTTTGTTATGATGGTTATTGTTCTTAGGCTCTGATACCAATTGTGACGCCCCGAACCCGCGCCTAGGGAATCAAGTTCCGAGACGCTTGTCCGTTCGTCAAATCATGCAAGCGGAAGACTTTACCTGCGAAAATGCGGGAAATTTAAACATTTATCAGATGCTTCCAAAAAACAAATAACACCTGTCATCACAATAGTCATCATACAAATCATATACCTATATTATTTACATCAAGTTTGTTTTACAAAAGTAGGCGCCTCTATCACGCCAGGTACAACTTGTACAAGCTTCCAAAATGTGCAGATAGACTTTTCACTTACTGGTCAGCAGCTCCAAGATCTGCTAACACAAAAAGTCAGTGAGCTATGAAGCCCAATAAAACCACAATCCTTCTAAATTATTTTCCACATAATAACACGCATCAATAATGATATAATAAGCAGTTCAATTTGCAGGTTACAGTAAAATAGAACAGCATATAATAAATTGTGACCCAAGGTCACTTAAGGTTATGTCACCTTAACAGAGGTTCCGGACCTCACATTACTTTCTAATTATTAGGTTCAGTTATGAATGTATTATATTACCAAATTATCGTTTCGATCATCAATCATGTTTCATTTCGAGTCCTAAGACTCTATTAATTGGCCACAGCCCACAAATGTTTAGCTTAAAGTCTCTAAATCATAACCATAATACATCGAGTCATTTAGACTCGCACACGTTCCGGCTTTCACCTGAACATGACCAAACCTTGGGTATACCAACCCAACTCACCTGGAATCCGATGATTCCATACCGAACCATGAGTCCACCAACTCAGATAAATACACTAACCCTGAGAATACCAACTCAGACCACTTCGTATCTGAAGCTTACACACACAACATGGGCATTCACCCAATAAAAACATTTTTCCATTCAATTGATTGGCCACATCTACCGTGTATTCGCCGCCATCGCCCTGGGTATCAGTTATGAAGGAACCCCGACCAACCTACCTACCATCATCTTCTGGCTAGTCTACGGAGGAACCCCGACATCTATACCAATGCCGACATATCCTGACGTTCCACCAAGAAGGGACCCCGATAGACACGGTGCCGACATCTTCTAACCCACCCAGAGAGGAACCCCGGACTATACACTATCTGATGTTCAGCCACTTTAAACTCCCTATGACTCTGACATCTCCTGACTATCAGTCACGGAGGAACCACGGGCCATGCAGGACACCGCCACTCCTGACCTAGTCTAAGAGGCACCACGGACGACCTAGACAAACAGACTGACATCTCCCGACTATCAGTCACGGAGGAACCCCGAGCCTTACTGGACATCGTCTCTCCTGACCTAGTCAAAGAGGAACCATAAACTATACTTAACCTTGGTTAGATTTTCTAACCACAGGTTAACTCCAGTTAACCAAAGCCTCGCTTGATTAACTGAAATACTTGGGCCTTGCGCCCGTGAACTAACTCCAGTAACACACCGTCCCAGTAGGGAGCGTTTTCAAGCTAATGGATGTCTCCATAGCCTTAAAGACATGCAAAACAATTTTTCGTCACCCTAGAGTGGCGATACAATTTACCCGGGACCCGATCTGGGCTCCTCGAGGGACCACATAAAATCACAACATCACATAGGGGTCTCCACCCCTTTTTCATTCACGTCAAAAGACATGCATATACATCACATGAAATAATATAACAAAATAAGCGGAAAAAGAGAAGAAAAGAGGGGTTTTTCCTGCTTCACGCGTTTCGAGGCGACTAGAGTCGAAACGGACACCGCCAACGCGCTCGGAAGGATGATCAACCCCAAGGTAGAGCACATGCAACTTTCTCTCTCAACTTTCTCTCTACCTTTTTCTCTTTCTCTCTCTACACGCAAATCGAGGCATCGGAGAAGAAATTAGACGCCGCCAACGCGTCAGGGACGTCGAAAAACCCTAAGGGGACCTCCCTTTCCCTTTCTCTCTCTTCCTTTCTCTCCTCTTTCTCTCTCTTCCTTTCTCTCTCCTCACTTTCTCTCTAAAGTGCTGTGGCAGAACCTCCCCTGTTTACAAAACGTGAGAAAATGGGGGAGGTTGGCCTCCTTTATATATAGATAAGGTCATGTGCATAGCACATGACCATAATTAATGGTCCCGTTGACCGAGTCAACGGTTTTACTATTTTGACTATTTTTTTGTTTTCCCTTATGTATACGGCCTCCGTAGTCCTACTTAATGACATCCGATTTTGACGAAACTTTAGGTGACCGAACTTGGGGCAGTCCGACACCTATTGTAAAAATTTCGGGGGAAAATACTGAGTTTTGACAGCTGGACTTTAGTCCGGAAGAAAATTACAAAACCCACTAATTTTCTGATTTCGGACACAAAACACGCTGTCACTTCTTCGTTTGAGATAGCTAACTGCCGAGACGACAGACATTAGTTCCCACGGCCGATCGACACGCATTAGTGCCAACCGCACAGATTTCTATTAGGATCTCTAACAGATATTGGGTCTCACTTAATTTCTGGAAGTATGAAAATTTTCCCTTTTTCTCAATTTTATCACACATAATGGCCCCGCGGTCCCGTGAAATTGTACATGACGGAACCGATACGGTAGGGGTGTGTCCTGACAGTCGACCGACACACTGTGTGCGAGTTTCGCCAAACGATACTGAGATTTCCTCAGTGCACTTCAATCCCGAGCAAAGTTCACTTTTTATTAATTTAATAAATAATTAACTAATTAACCTCCATTAAGGACCCATAAACACATAATTTTATTATATTAAAATTCCGGGTCGTTACAGTGGATCTTCTAAATTCTCAGAACGTGGCATGTCTTTTGGGGATCCCATCTTTGGATGTCAAGATATGTCCCATGAGAGAGGAAACATGACAAAAAATCAATTCCATTGAACAATTCTAGATTGTTAGCATTCACTAGACCCTACCTAGACTGTATAAATCGCTGATTTTTCGACCTTCGATGTGTTTTTTGCATCTCTCTCCCAAGGGACCCACTTTAGGAGACAAACCTGTCAATAGGGCCGCTCAGTAGAGGTTCTAGTAAGCATCGCCCACTAGAACGTCACACTGTTCATGCAATGCATGAAGGTGGTGTCGACAATTAAGTTTTTTTTTTAGCCATCTGGTTTGGTGAAAGGAAAGGTAATCTAACTAATTTGTTGACCTTATAAGAGACACCAAATTTTGCAATGTTCACATTTTCCCACTCACTTCTCAACTTCTTCCACTGTTCTTTTCTTCATTCTTTCCTCTTTGATGAACACAGATACCTTGAGCTCTGCCTTGAGCTCCGCACCAGATGCACCATTCATATTCTATGTTATCTTCTTCATATCGATTCCACAAATCAAGTGTAGCATGTACTTCTTCATTGGGATTCATGAATTCGATCTTCCTATCAATCTGTTAAGGCCTTAAGAAGGGCTTGATCTAGAATCAATATGATTGTTGACGGTGCCTTCCTTCAACGTGGCTTCCGTTGATAGGTGCCAAGAGAGACAAAGAACCAAGGTTTGCTGTTGCATTGTTTCGAAAATTTGGGAGGTCTTTTAAATTGTTAAATAATAATATAAATTACTCTTGATTTCTGTGAATTAGAGGGTTAAAAAAGACTTAATAGTCGATACCACTTTCACGCATTGTGTGACCAGTAGCATTCCCCCCAATCTATATATATATATATATATATACATAGAGAGAGAGAGAGTTTCACACAACTGAGGTTGGAGACAATACTTTAATTTGAGCATTAGTTTATGGATAAAATAGAAATAGAAATTATAAAAAGATGTTCATTTTCTCATTTCTTGGACCAAAAGTTTATTTCACAATGAGACAAACTAAAGTGTCTTTTTCTAAATTTTTTCTCAAAACAGAACAGTTGTGAGAAAAACCACTTTTTTCTCTCTTTTTTTTTCTCTCCCATTATCCTTTCTCGGACCTGTTTTCTCGGCAATAGAAGTGGTTTTGTTGATGTGTAATGTTTTGTAAACTGTTCAATTGCCTCACTACTAAGTGGTCAATAATTAGTTTGCTGTGGGAATGTTTCATCTGCGCGCTTTTAAACTTGCAGCTTATCTGGTAATACTTCCCACATACTGTGTACTTGTTCGCAAGATGCATATGGTTTACCGTCTACCGAGTTAAAGGAGGTTTTTTTTTTTCAAAATAATTTTTTGCTCCTATTTTGTTTTCTCGTACAACTCAAACAAGTGAATGTTGTGGTGTTTGGCAGAATGGACTCGATACCAAGGTCGAGAAGTCGAGAAAGCAAATGAAGGAAAGGAAGAACAGGACTAAGAAGATTCGTGGAGTGAAAAAGGTAGGGTTGGAAACACTGCATTTCGTTTTTTCTTTGTCGACCTCTATGTTTGTGTGGCCTAAATTCAAAATGATTGGAAAATGTTTTTTTATCTGCTTTATTTACAGACCAAGGCTGGAGATGCTGCCAAGGGTGGGAAGAAGAAATGAAAAGGAGATGGGGGGCTTTCACTCCCCTTTTTTGCCGTAGTCATTCTTAATTTTATCTCAACTTTTATTTTGTTGCAAATAGGAGAGGAGGGATCTATCTATCTAATAGGTTAGGGAGTTTTGAATGAAATGACAATTGGGCAAGACTTTTAGACCAGAAATGCATTGAGAATGTATTTCATTTTTATCCAGTTTTTTCCCTCTTACACTTGTTTTCAGAAATGGAGAGAAGGCATTTCATTTTGAGTGATTGGAATAATTGGTGAAAACCAGAAAGATGTGAAAAATTTTCAGTATGCATGACTTATTTAGTAGGAAAAGATATAAATTTCCCATTGTCTGCCCTCTGTTGATGGCTAGACAGACAAATATGTGCAATATGCAACTGTGCAAATTAGTAGATTCTGTCAAGGTCTTGACTGCAGATTTTCTAGCAATTTGCTGCATCGATGCAAATAGGATAGAATGGGCAAGGATAACCACCAGGGTGATAATTGTAACAGGTATTATCCTTAAATTTTATACCCATTTTACAGGTTTTCTTAATGGTGCAGTGTTTATGAACTTCACTGCGTCGCATTGGCCAAAGGGGAGCTCATCTGCGCAGCAGCTTGTGAATGCTTTAATGTGCAGAAGCATGGGGCCAGATTTTGCTTTTTTATTATTTTTTGTTCATGAAATTGCTTTTCATTGTGATTGATTTTTGCAGTAGTTCTTCATTGCAAAAACACTTGAGATCCATACCGTTAAACATGCTTGAGAGGGAATAACAGGGGTTAGGAAAAGGTGAACTAGATTGGTGCATTTGCCTCTAAAGTGGAACTCCATGTCTTGAGGGAGGAGTCAGGCCTCTCAAATCAAACTCTGTAGAAATTGGATGGAAATGTGCAGAACGACCATCTCCAAGTTTCCCAAGATAACCCGACAAAACAAAACATGACTCAAACCATTTTCATGAACCCAAGATAACCCGACAAAACAAAACATGCCTCGAACCATTTTCATGAACTGATACCAATTGTTTTTCTGTTAATTTCATCTTCGATCTTGTTAAGATGCGGCAGACTGGATGAAACCTCACCGATCACTCGAACTTCCTCGAGCTTCATAGCATACAATAACCAAATATTCGAGTAAGAAAGAATACCATTCGGCAACAAAAACCACTGAAAATTGTAATGAGTCCATTTATACAGAACTTCAGTGGCATTGGGGTTGACAAATGCCCATACCGGTGCTTTTGAGAGAGAGAGAGAGAGAGAGAGAGTCATAGAGAAAACGAAACGGGATAAAATACCTTTACCCTCATTCCGATCTATACATTGAAAGCGAGAATCAGATCCCCATAAAACCTAGATTAACTGCAGAAGAAAATTGAGAGCAAATCAAAATGGAGAGATATTTGGATTTTTTTTTTCGCTTCAAATATTTGGAATTTTTGAAATAGAACCAAGGGTGCCGAGAGTTTTTTTAAGAAACCCGAGCAGCTATGAAACAGAGAGCTTCAGTAGCTAGAGGAAAATGAAAGAGATTGGATCAATTGAAGAAGTAATGAATGCAGTTGTAGATTTATCCTTAGAAAGTTAACAAATGGGGGAAAACCCAATATTTGTAAATCTAGTGATATATTTATAACAGAGATTTGTTACAAGAATAGTAAGTTATTATCTGTTAGGCTGATTTACGAGAATAATATTGGGTTTTCCCCCATTTGATAACTTTCTAAGGATAAATCTATAAAACAGAATATAGAGATACGGTTACCCATTGTTATTAGGTCTATCTTTAGATAGGGGTGAAGGAGTTGTTCTTGTGTTATGCAGATCTAGTGATATTGGTGTAGTCGATGAATCAGATGGATTGGATTCATCATTACTCCCCTTCAAACTGGGACTGGGCTTGGGACACGGATCCAGTTTGGCACGCAATTCACAATAGAGGTCATGAGAAAGAGGTTTAGTGAATAGATCGGCTAACTGATGTCGGGATGAAGCAAATCGGGTAATCAAAGAGCCAAGTGCCACTTTCTTGCAGACAAAATAATAGTCCAATTCAATATGTTTTGTGCGAGCATGAAAGACCAGATTAACGGTCATGTAAAGGGCTGTCACAAAATAAAATGGCCGGTCTGGAAAGAATAACGCCAATCTCCCGAAGAATAAATGAGAGCCAAGTTTATACGACAGCAGCAACACCCATTGTTATCAGGTCTATTTTTAGATAGGGGTGGAGGAGTTGTTCCTGTGTTATGTAAATCTAGTGATATTGGTGTAGTCGATGAATCGGATGGATTAGATTTGTCATTAATTTTAACTTGAACCCCGGTTTTAAAAAAGAGCAATAGTTCGCTCCACGGCCGAGGAGCGAACTATTGTTCCTCTTTCTCACAAAGCCGCCCTTTCACCTGCCATGAACTCGGGTTAAGTTTTCTTAATCCCATTGTTAATTTTTCAAGGGTAGAGGGGTAAACCTTAGGGATGGATGAATCTTAACCATAGTTAAAAGAGGGACACATGGCAAGGAAAAGGGAGCCGAGACGCCCCTCCACATGTCACCAACCGAAGAGGTGATTATTTTCCTTAAAAAAAATCCAGATCCTAGAAGAACTCGAACCCTTGCGGTGGCCGGTCCCATAGGTCAACAAGTGTACTCCCTTCTGCGTCAAGCAAATAAGATATCTTTGGCTGTTTTGAATACTTCAAGCTCCCTATAACCAACGGTATCGTGACCGTACAAATACGTCTCTTCTTCCTAAGGTTCCTCCAAGACCTCAATTCGTTGGCTTTGAATGAAACAAAAACGGCTAGAGAGGAAAAACAATATTGAACCACACACACTCTCAGCCTAACCACCGTTTAAGAAGGAAAGACGTTGAGGAGATCTCTTATAAAACAGGCGAAGTTGTTCTCCTTCTTTGTCTATTGTCAAATGCATTTGGATTAGTTAGGCTAACCCAACACCTTATTCTCATTCACGTGGAGACAACAAAAGAGATAATTCTCTCTAATCAGATGCTGCTCCTAAGAAGCTCCTCTACCCCCATCTTTTCTTCCTGGTCCGACCCCGTAGGATATTGGTCGAGACTACCCTGCACTGCCAAAAATCAGCAGAACATATTGTTCCCATCTTCACACGCATGGCATCCCAATCCTATTCGACGTGCCCGCTCCGACGGCAATTTAAATGCCATTCTATCGACAGAGGAGGAGGAGGAGGAGGAGGGAGCAGAGGCAGACTCCCCAGTGAGATTTTGCGAGGTAATGCCGAGAAGGACATGGCCTAACAAATGCAAGCTTAAGCCCATGGCAAAGCTCGAACCTATTCCATCCTTCTCGGGCGACGACAGAGATGGGAATGATACAGAAGAAGAGGATGATGACGATGATGATGATGGTATAAAAGAAGAGGAATTTAGTTTTCCCCTGATGGGTGGTGATCATGCTAACGGAATTGAAGGAAATGGGGGGTTTGGTATGCTTAGCTTCATGAACATGACCAACGATGGTGTTCTTGGGACATCAGAAAGTACTCACAACTTCTTTCAGGAACCTTCATCTCTGTATATGGCTCTAGGGTTGGGTATGGAGATGGATGCAGCTGTTGTTGAGGGAAACACGTTTGATGCTGAGCAGATGGAACGACATTACGAGAGGATTGTCAAAGAGAATCCAGCCAATCCTCTAATCCTGAGAAATTATGCTAGATTTCTATACAAGGTGAGAGTTCTGATGATTGTATATTGTATATGATACATTGTTTGCAGACGATCCTAGGACCTTACTCGCGGGATTGTAGGGTTTTGTTAAAAAAAAAATTGTCTACAAAAAACACAAGGCATTGTTTTTCAAACCCTACCTGTTTGAGCCCTATAATCCCTGGTTTTGGATAGAGATTAATTATGAACAGGCCAAAAATTGTCTTGGGAAGTGGTAATTATGACCACAAAGAATGATATTTTTTATCAATAATTTTTTTTTCATAAATACCCCTTCTCAAATCAATTTATGGGTTGCTTTGATCAATAGTTATTCTATTTCGGATATCCGAGCTCTCATTGATAGTTTTTCTATTTTGGATATATATATATATATATATATATAAATATAAATATATTAAAGGAATACTGGCCAAAGTCAACATAATTGCCCTTCTCTGCTACTATAATGCCGATAGGGATATTAAAAACATAGCTGAAATTTTTATAAAAATATAATTGTCCTTTGTACATAAGTCGAAGCTGATCACGTGCATTGCATGTGCCCTTGAACACAACTCTTCCTGGAATTCAATAGAATCAATACAATCCAAAATTTTATCATTTTCTCAAGATAATTTTCTTTAATTAATTATAGTATATGATATGCATGTATTCATAATACTCCTAAAATATGTTTTTGTATTTGATGTAAAATTGTGTTGGGGGTCATATTGATGAATATGTTCTATTGGAACTGAAAAAAAATATAGACCAATGTGTTTTTTATTTTTCATTTTTTAAAATAAGTAACAGTTAGTAATAACAAAGGTGTTTCTTGCTTTAAAAAATTGGGAAACAAAGGAAAAAAAAAAGAGTGTCGTTTCCAATTTTTAAAAATATAAAAAACTGACAGTACATCCAAACAAAACCTTACATTAACATTTCAATCGAAGTAAGGCTTACACCATCTAATTGAACGTCTGTATATATCATCGTAAATTCCACCAGTCAATGTCTTCATTGGTTCTGTAAATTACAATCTAAAAAATGAAACAAGAATAAACAAACATTTGAAAACCATACCTTCCGATTATCCGAGTGAAAACATTTTGTTATTTTTCATGTTTTGTTGGGAATTTCTTTCTTCCTTGATTGCTTTAAATGATTGATTTGTGTTGCAAACAATAAAGACGAGGAGGGATTTCAAGAAAGCAGAAGAATACTATTTCAGAGCAATCTTGGAAGAGCCAAATGATGGAGAGATGCTGTCAGAGTATGGAAAACTAAGATGGGAAGTGCACAGGGACGAAGAGAGAGCATCCAACTACTTTGAGCGCGCCCGAGAATCCTCCCCTCATAATAGGTAACATTCCATCTCCAACTTTAAAGCAACCATGATTTAGTAACCATTTACACACAGAGTGAAGCTCTAGTAGTAACCTTCACTAATCTTTTCTATCTTTTCAACTTTCAACAAAATAGAAATATTAGGGATTTTTTTGAACATTTTGGAAGAGAATAGAAGACAACAAGTATAATGATATCTGTACTCTTTTTGCAACCATACTTCTTTGGTACTTGTTCTCTTCCAAAATGAGTAAATAACCATACTTTAGGATTTTATCAAAACTTTAAAGGCTCAGGATCCTCTCGAGTTCAAACCGGGGAGACTCTCTCCGGTTTGAACCCCTAGAGGTCGCCACGTGTCTCCTTTGACACCCCTTAACCATAGATAAGGTTCACCCACCCATCCTTTGTTTTTTTTTTTTTTTTTTATGTATTAATTATTATTTTTTAAATTAAAAAAACTGTTTAAGAGTTTTTTTAAGTGTGTTTTTGCTGTCTGCCGTCATCTCCATAAATACATTTTTAGAATGGTTTGGTTGATCGCTATACTATAGTAGTAGGTTGGAGAAAAAAAGCTTTAATATTAAAAACAGTTTTTAATTTTAAAAGAAGAAATAATTAAAAAAAAAAAAACCAAGGATGGATGGGTGAACCCTAGGGGTGGGTGAACCTTACCCATGGTTAAGGGGTGTCAAAGGAGACATGTGGTGACCCTTAGGGTTCAAACCGGAGAGAGTCTCCCCGATTTGAACTCGAGAGGATCCTAAGCCAACTTTAAATAGTTTTAATAAAGAGACATGCTAGCCTAAAGTTATTTAAAATCTATTAACTTTAATCCTCTTAGATAAGGCTGATTCTCTCACTATCCTCTCTATGTACTTTCAACCGCCGCACAACTTACTTTTTTATCACATTTTCTCTCTCCTACATCTCCCTTCTCCCTTCTGACACACGTGCATAGACCCACTAGGTCCCTCTTTTCAATCTCTCCTCATGCACTCTCACGTGCATCATCGTAGTGCAGCCTACTAAGTATATATTTAAAGAAATAGATCGATGTTAAGAGATGGATGTAAAATCGAGTTTTCAAAACACACTAATCCACATGATGACATGCTCCATTCCTTGCAGTGAGGTACTTGCAGCGTATGCTTCTTTCTTATGGGACACAGAGGATAGGGAAGTGGGGCAAGGTAATGCCAAAGATCCACATTTGTGCTATGCAAAACCCAATTAGTTCGTGGTGTACTTTATATTTTGCTCATTGATGATATATATTTCTTATGGCCACGGTTTTCTAGATGACCTGCTCACTCAAAGAGTTTGCATAGGCCTTGATTCCTACACTTGTAAAGTATGGGAGGTCCAAAAGATCCTTCACGTACATTCCTAGTTCTAAATGGGAAAAGTGAAAGAGACCTCTTTGCTCGCCATTTTAGTGTCTGAAATTTTTGTAATTTGTCATTAGCTCCAAAGTGCAATACATGATATGATATTAAATGTTGATGTGATTAAATTTTTTTAAATAAAAAAGAGATTAATTTTGAACCGGAGTTCTCCTTCAAGGCTTTGAAGCGGAGCTCCCCTTTTTATGGTCATGACACATTTGTAATTCAAGCTGGGACAACTTTTCAACACATCATAATTACAAAATTGTCACCGTGATAGTGTAAAAAGGAAACTCCCCTCAACACCGTTAAGCAGAGCTCCTCTTTGTATTTAAACTAATAAAAATAAAACCGGCTCTCTAGGAGCTGTGTTTTCGGTTTTGATTGGAGATCAAAACTCCCATGACTTGTTTGTTTGAATAAGGTGAGTAGGTATCAGCCAACCCCAAGATTGGAGATGACTGTAAGGCCCATCTTGAGAAAAAATTCATGTTTTGGGTATAGCATTTTTTGAGCTTAACAATACTGTTGAGTTTGGTGAAGAATTTGGCCTGAAAAGCCCAAACCAATAAAATAGGAAGACAAAATTAAGTGCAGAACATTTTCAAGTTTCTAGAATTGGGATAAAAATGAAATAAAACAAGAATGGTGGCATTAAAAAATGCAAATCTTTTATCATCAGAACATTAGCATGATAAATAATGGATGGTGCTACACGCACCCCAATATTTGATGACTGCACCTATTATTGAAAATTATTGACTGCACCCCATTAAATTCATAAAATTACTTGTATACAACCACAAACAAAAAAATATTTACAAAAAAAAATAACTACACACCAATTTCTAAACCTTGCATTTGAAGGAATCTACAGTATTTGAAGTTTCATTGTTTGATAGTTCTTCTCTTCTTTAATTGTAGACATTGTTCTGTATCTTTCGTCTTCATCACTATCTTCAAGGAAACGATTTAGAATTTTTAATAAAGGCGACTGGGACTGCATCTGTGTTTGATGGGTTTGGAGTAAGCTATTATTGGGTGTGGGTGTATATGATAAAGAACTTGGAGAAGAAGGATGAGAGAGTGTAGGACTGTCGTCATTGCTGAAATCGAAAGGATATCAAACAAATACAAGAATTTGTGGGTTTTTTAAAAGAAAATTATAGATGTGAGAAGATTTTAAAAATGGTCTTTGAATGTTGATGAGTAAAATTGGATTGAAGAAAATATTTTAGGGAAGGAGACGTGAAAATCACCAACGATAATTTTTCTCTTTGCTCTATTCAATGGCTTTGCTTTTGAGGTTAAATAGAGATGTGGTGTTGAGTGGAGATAAAATTAGGTTGGGGTGTGTCTATTAAAAAAAGTAAGAATTAAAAATATAAAACAAATAAATAATGGAGTGCAATCATCAAATATTGGGATGTGCCCAACACCACCTTGGTGTTGATGTCTGGGATGAGGCCTGTAAAAAAAAAAAATCAAGATGGAATGAGGTGATCGGGCGCAAAAATCAGAAGATGTACAAAAAAACCAACAGATAAAGAGCCATATCCTCTATGCTTTCCAAGCCCAAGTTTCGATGGAAAACAAAATATCTAGTGTTGTGTATTTACTATTTGATAAACATTAATGAAAGGGTAGAGAAGAAAATGTGAGGGTGGCATATTCAAGCTTAGTGCTACCCATGCCTACAATGCATGCAATCCAGCTCTTATAAATGAAAGGAAAAATGCTACACGCGATTCCCATTATGTAATAAAATGGTCGATCCTCATTGGTCCACTCCCCACTTTTAAACACTCACCAACTCTGGTTAAGATTCACTCAATTCAAGGTTAAAGGGTGTTGAAACAGAGGATTCGGATTGCTGATGTAAATTATCGGATCTTCATCTATAGGTACAGATCTGCCACATGGGATCAACAAATCATCATCAACAACCTCCTCAATCTTTCTGGGTTATGTCGCAAGCTTGAAGTAGTTTGGCTATGTTCGCACTTCTTCAGGTTTCTTGAAAATGTGACAAAGAGAAGAAAGGGGAAGAAAACATGAGAGTGATCAAAGGGAGAGAAGAGGGAACAATGAAGAATTTTGATGAACTAACAACCTTTCTCCTTAAGGATACTCAAGAACACTCAATATTTTAGAATGAAAACTTATCTCTTAAGTTTTTTGCTCCGAAGAAAAGATCCAAGAGTTTCAGTCCGGGTCCAACTCAAAGCTACCTACTAATCCTTAAGGGTCTTCTCCTATTTATAGAAAAAGAATTCCTTTTAATTAATAATAATAATCTTTATATCAATATATCCACTGATGTGACATCTAACTGATTCTGATATATGACAACTGTTTCCCATTTAATGGAGTCATTTTGTTAATAACTAATATATATTCTGTTAAAATTAACCTACATCCATTAAAGGGAGCTTATCTGTTAAGTATCACGTGTTCTTTTAAGAAAGAGTTGTCAGTTCATCAAACCACCATAACCGACCTTCGGTTATAATTTAATCCTTTAAACTGTTATGACTCAAACAATCTTTTGGATACATTCTTCAAAGGTTAAAAGAGTAAACTCCCTTAGAAAGGAGTTTATCTATTTTAACAAGTTCCCTCCTAACCCTCCAAACCACATCTAATAATCCTTCCCCCAAATACATACATATATATAAATCATCGTACACCAAAGGCAGGCCATAAGCCTTTAGAATATCTTGTCTAGAGAAATCATAAGTGTTGGACGAGGGCACTATTCTCAGGGTAGATGCGATATCCACCGTCAGCTCTCAATCATCTAGTACGAGAAAATGAGACTATGGAGGCCGCGTTTTCCTCCAATAGCCCATAGGAAAATGAGGCAAGATACATCCTAGAATTCCCTCCTGATTGTCAGTCCAGGAAGTAATCCATACTTTAGTGGAATAGGAGATGGGGGGAACACACACGCCCATTCCCACGAGGAAGGTAATCAGTACTTTTACCCCTAACAAGGCAATAGGGTACATGGTGATCTAGTTCCACCAATTCCCTATAGAGACGAGGCTGAACCGGTAACCTCCTTTTTCATCTCAACGGAGTATGACTCCTTCGAGCTTTGATCAGTAATCTGATTCTACTGAAATCTTACCAATGACAAATTTGGTCTTAACGGAGTATACCTCCTTTGAGCTTTCCATTAGAATTTGAAAGATTATCAGTTGATCAAAATCTGATCCTTTGATCATATTATCTGTGAAATACTCGAATTACTTCAGGCTGTGAAGGAGTAGTGAGTCAACCAGTATGCTTAGAGTTTGGATCTTATTCTCATTCATGACAATCTCTAAGGTACTTGTACCTTCCAAATCATCATAATTTTTATCCAAATGGCTTCTGACTAGTTCAAATTCTGATCTGACTAGGAAATGATTTTCACTTGTCAATTCATCATTTTCTATCATCAACAAAGGGACGAGGACATGGGGTAAGATAATCAGTTAATCACTGCTCTAAATGAAATATGAACAATTAAAAGACCAAGTTGCAAACTCATTACTAGGAAATAAAATTCAGTTACAAGAAAGAGTGGTGCAGTGCAAAGGAGAAAAACTGCAACAATCAATCAAACATCTACAAAGATTGAAGGAAAATTCCAGACTCGAGGTCTTCTATATTGATAGTGCTTAAAAACTGATTCTTCAAGAACAACCCCCTTGGTTTAAATAGGCAACAAGAGAATTACATTAAAGAAGTTTAGGAAATGGCTACTACTAGTTAGTAGGAAAGAAATAAAAGCTTCAACAAGTAACTAGGTGTTGACTTCTACAAGTTTCTAGACAATCATTAAATGCAATTACAAGTAACTAGGATGGTGGAACTTCCTAAGATCAACTTCCAAGATAGGTCATTACTCTAAAATTGTCATGTGGACTTGGGTTCTTCTAGAAGAAAAACTCTCTTTTATGGGCTTGGGCACCCTTTATGAACTTGGGCCAAATTTTGGTCTTACTCATCAATAGAAAACCAGATGCTCCTGCATCAAGTATCTCCAGTATAGCTTTCAAATCATCTTCTAAAGTCCATGTAGCTTCTGTTTTTGGTTTTCCTTTCCATTGAACAAGATATTGAGTGCAAGACCGATTTCGGATGGTGGGGTTTTGTCAATTATGGATTTTAAGAATCTCCTCTTACTCCTGTGAAATTTGAGAAGTACCGGGATTGGGATGATCAACCTCATGGTAAGTAAGGAGATCCGATATATTGAAGATTGGAGAGATGTTGAGATCACGTGGGAGATTAATGACATATGCATTATTCCCAATGTGCTTTAAAATCCGGCACAACCTAATTTTCTTGTATTTGAGCTTGCTATATTGGCTAACATGAAATGTTTTCTTCCTAAGGTAGACCATAACCAAGTCACCTTCTTTAAATTCAATGAGTCGTCGATGTGAATCCGCATTTTCTTTATACTTTACATAAGTTTGCTCAATTTTCTTCAAAACATTCTCTTGAATTTCCTTTAAGTGATCCACAAATGATTTCACATCACAACTCACTCTCTTGGGATCCGATAATGGAACTAAAGCAAGAGGCTGAATTTCTTTAGGGACGGTGGCCTTTGAGTCCACATATTTGGGTGGTGAAATTTCCTCAGGAATTAGAGCATGCATGGTAGATAATTCTTCACCCGTTGCTTCAATAAATTGCCTCAAAGAAAGAATGTTCTCAACATTCTTACCATATTTAACCTTGGGTGAATGTTTCAAGGGCCATAAAGTGATATGAATTCTTTCTTTGACAAATGAATAACAATTCTTAAACCCATCATGCATGGCTTTTCGATCTTATTGCCAAGGTCGTCCAAGTAATAAATGACATGCATCCATTGGCAACACATTACACCATACCGCATCCTTGTAATTTTTTCCAATAGAAAAATTAACCAAGCACCTCTTTGCCACTGGAGTTTCATTATCTTTCTTGAACCAAGAAATGTAATAAGGTTGGTGATGATTATTGCATGGAAGGTTGAGCTTTTGCACCATATCTTCGGATACCATGCTGCCACAACTTCCAGAATCGATGATAATGGTACATACCTTTCCTTTAGAAGTGCAACGGGTTCGAAAAATGTTAGATCTAAACCATGGTTCCAGATCTGATTTTTCAAATCTTAACATTCTTTCCATTACTAAAAAGTCACCATCATCGGGTTCCATATCTTCCACATGTCCCAGCACACGGCAAGTTTCGATTCACCCAACAAGACTTCTTCATCATTGTTTTCTTCTCCGATCGGGTCCATCAAATTATTTTCTTTCCTAGGACATTTAAATGATCTATGTCAACTTTCACCATACCAAAAACATTTATAAGTGGCTGGATTTTGGATGCATCGGCCCATGCTAGTAAAACACACATTTGGACGAACCAATTTTTCAAAATTTTGGGCTGGTCGGTTTGGGGTATTTGACAATGATTGCTTTCCATTTGAAGCACTGAGAAATTTTGAAAGCTTGCAATTGTAGCTCATTCCTCTTCCCATAATTCTACTCAACTTAATTTCCACTTTTAGTACATATTGGACAACTTTGTCCAATGTCTTTGTTTCCAACATCATGATTTCATCTTGGATTTGTATTATCAACCCAGAAATAAATCGAGACACCAATTGTTGCTCGGCCTCTCTTAATTTATTTCGACTTACTAAAGCATAAAAAGTTTCGCATAATCAGAAACTAACCCAATACCTTGTTTTAAGTGATGAAGTCGTTGGTGCAAAGTTTGAGTATAATTGGTGGGTAGAAACTTAACTTCAAGGGTAGCCTTCATGCGTCTCCATGTAGAAATTCGTTGCTTTCTTTCAATTTCACGATTCTCTTGCAAAGTTTTCCACCATATCAAGGCATGACTCCTCAATCGGGGTTTGCACAAATTTGATTTTTTGAAGGTCCGACATATTCTTCCATTCAAAGAAAGACTCCACATTTTCTAGCCATTTGGTAAAGTCATCGGGTTGTAGATGTCTCGAAAATTCTGGAATATCTACCCGAATTTCTCTTTGACTTCTTTTCAAGTCGCGAATAATTCTTTCGGGTAATGGTAATTCATCGTCATTACCATTATCAATAACTCGGATTATATCTTCTTCATCGGATTCATAATTTTCATTCTTACGGTGATAGTTTTCCAATTGAGCAAGTGTCAATCGGATTTCTTCAATTTCGGGATTGTTGTTGGCGCGATGTCCTCTTCCTCGACCACCACGGGCACCACGACCTCTTCCTAGAGCAGCCATCACGATTATAGCAGCGTATTTAGGCACTAATTTAGAAAGAAAGATGTTGAATAAGTTACATGAACCTGCTCTGATACCAAATGGTGCAGTGCAAAGGAGAAAAACTACAATAATTAATTAAACATCCACAAAGATTGAAGGAAAATTCCAGACTCAAGGTATTCTATATTGATAGTGCTTAAAAACTGATTCTCCAAGGACAACCCCCTTGGTTTAAATAGGCAACAAGAGACTTACATTCAAGAAGCCTAGATAATGATTACTACTAGTTACTAGGAAAGAAATAAAAGCTTCAACAAGTAACTAGGTTTTGACTTCTACAAGTTTCTAGACAATCATTAAATGCAACTACAAGTAACTAGGATGGTGGAATTTCCTAAGATCAACTTCCAAGATAGGTCATTACTCCAAAATGGTCATGTGGACTTGGGCTCTTTTAGAAGAAAAACTCTTTTTTATGGGCTTGGGCCCCCTTTATGAACTTGGGCCATATTTTGGTCTTACCCATCAATAGAAAACCTGATGCTCCTACATCAAAGAGGGAAGTGGAAAATATTTGTTTTATCTTATCTCAACCCAAGTAATTGTAGCCTGCAAGAGTTCTACCTTGCTCTCTCCTCTCTCGCTTCATTTACTATTTCATCAAAATTGAAATTAGAGGCTAATTATATTACCCAAAACGCTACAAATACAGCAAAAGCACCCAATATGAAACCAAATCAAATGTCCAATCAGAAACTAAAAACCAAAATGCCCATTACTGGAAACGTCCCACAAAGGCATGGAAACAACACATATAAACCACTAAAGACACAAGCATTGAAATTTGAAAGGAAAGAATACTGAAAGCAATTATCAATTTACCCAAAACCCCACAAATACATCAAAAAAAACCAACACAAAACCAGATCAAATTGTTGGATTATATTCATTAGGAAAGTGATTAAAAAAAACTTGATAGTACCTACTATTGAGAGCTGGACTATTGGATTGAAAATCCAAAGGCTCCATGTCCGCACATGCTTTAACTGATGACCCCACTTAATGCTTGACACCGTTAGATATAAAATCCAACGGTCCAAACCTCCATAGTAGGAATAAATCACTTCCTATCCATTATCTATGTGGTCCTACACATATTATTTTCTAATTAGATTAAACCAGTTTTGACATTTTAACTTCCATGATTTACAATGTGCTTGGGAAGGTCCTAATGCAATTAAGGGACTTCTATTTCCTAGATGGTTGGTGTTTAATCCTCTCTTCAAACGAAGAGGTATCTACCTAACTTAGAAATCCATGATGGGAAGGATTCTCTAAGTGATATATATAAAAGGGTAGTCGTCCCCTCCTCCTCTAAGCCCCCTCCTCCTCTAAGCTTACATCAAGAAGTATCTAAAGTGTATAAGAAGAGAGATATAGAGGTAGATTCCCCATCAAAAGTTTTCTTGCTTGATGTTTTCAGATTCAAGCCAAGAAGGATTTGAGCTCTCAAGGTATTCTATCATTTAATTAATTAATTAATTTTAATCAATGTCTCAAGCCTTGATTTTGGGTTTGTTTTTATTTATATTGAGAGATTAATTTCCAACAAGTGGTATCAGAGCATAGGATTGTGCTTGAGCTTTGATTAAAATTTATAAGGGCTACCGACTAGTGATAGGATATCAATCGGTAAAGGTTCATCAGAGGTTATCAACTGAGCTATTGGTTGGTTAGTCCACCAGCCGATTGATGTTTTGGTATGCAGTAGATTAAAGATTGATTTTGGATTTTGTGTTGTTTATAGAATCTGAAGTAACTGTTACTAACAATACAACCTCATTAATGCCTTTATACTACTATGTTATTTTCTCAAGTATGTTATTTGCTTATTTGATTCTTCATGATTGTTAATAGAAATGTTCACATGCATGCACACGTATTTAAACTTAAAAAATTTAGTTCACAAAATGAACTCTTAACATGTTTTATTTATCAATTTTATATGTATGCATATGCACACTTTTAGGAATATTTACTTTGTATACTCTAAATTAGACATGGCATGCAGACCGGATAAGATTCTAGGTCTTTCCCATCAAAAGAGTCTAAAGAGACCGATAAAGTGATCGTTCAAGGAAATGTAACCAAAGTAGTTAAGTTAGTAATCTTCCCAAAGGTGATCTATCTATGGAGGTCATGCTTTTCTTGAATAATAAGACACGTGTCTTATTAAGATCGCAAGGAGCACCCACCTGCGTAGAATGACTAATTCTGGCCACAACTGATTTAGAAATTTTCATGCAAATAGGGTGAATAGAATAGTCATAACTTTTGAAGGGAGATTAGGACAATCCTTCTGGCCAAAGTTGATGGGGGGTGTCTGGATCAAACAAATGCACAAGTGACTAGGTCTATGCGTGTTTTTCAAACACGATATGGAGGGCATATAGAATGTTGAATTTTCTGCCCAAAGGTGATGCTGAGATGATGCTACTACAAGAAAAGGCTCATCACTCACGGCTTTTGTCTATGATCGTAAAAGGTTGATCACGATTACCTCACTTTCTTCTTCTTCATCACTGTCCTCCACTTGAGAGAATTTTAAGGCTAGGCCTTTCTTGGGCTTGGGCTCATCCTCTTGTTGACCTTTCATAATGACATCATGAGTCATTAGAGAACCGAGGAGTTCATCCATTTGAAGCTTGGTCAAATCTTTGATTTCTTGGATGGTAGTCACTTTGGGAGACCATTCCTTAGGTAGTGAGTGAAGAATCTTACTCACATTTTCTGCATTGGCATAAACCTTTCTAAGATTTTAGTCAATTCAAAATATTTGTAAAACGAGTAAACATTTCACTAATGGACTCATGTTTCTCTATTTTAAATAGTTCATATTTATGAACTAGCATGCTTACTTTTTCTTCTTTGACTTGATTAGTCCCCTCATAGGTGACGTGAAGTTTGTCTTAAATTTCCTTGGCCGAGTCACAACCCGACACTCTATTGAATTCTTGTGGGCTTAATGCACAGTATAGATTACTAATAGCATTAGCATTTATCTGAATGAGTTTAATATCTACCTCATTCCACTCTTTCTCTACTTTAGGAATTCCAACATCATCCATAATTTTTTAGGCAAGATGTGTGTAGCACCCCAGAACTTTTCGTACCTAATGAACAATGTTCTCGTAGCCAATTGTCCTTCCACGTAGTCTAATTAATAAATAAAAAAGAATTTGAAGATTCTAAAACTCCGGAAATGTTTCTATTCGAAAGACGAATCCAACGCAAGTTGAATCGCCAAAATCTAACTAACGAGTCAAAAGATATGACCAAAATACCAAAGTGGAAAAAATGAGGGAAATCAGCAAAATGGGCAAAACAAAGACCAACCGGTCGACCGCTCGCCTACCGGTGGACCGCTCTACCCACGGTCGACTACTTTCGCACTAAAACTTGTATGGGGGATTTTTCCAGAGAGGGGATTTTGACCGGTTGACTGCTAGACTACCGATCGACCGCTCCTCGAGCATTTTTCCTATTTGGTCTGTATTGTCGAAATTTTAAGGGTAGGATGGTCATTTGACCACCCCATTTTCTATACAAGCCCGAATCCGTGGGTGAGAGTTTCATAAACCTGAAGGCTAATATTTGAGAGATTTAGAGAAGGGAGAGAAGGTAAGAACTAGGGTTTTGTTCAAAACCCATTTCAAGTAAAAATTTTCTACACTAAGGATTTAATCTCATCTTCCGTCAAGTTCCCCTCAAATTTTTAAAGGTTTGTACACCCTACTAACTCACTTAGCAATAACATAGATTTCCTTATTGTCAATGATGCTTTTGATCTTGTGTTCCTCTTCTTCTTGAAATATGATATTTTCCCTAAATCTAAACAAGATAAACGTGAAAGGTGGAATGTATGAAGGGATGAGGGGTTGAGGCGATTGGATGCCGTGTTGGTTGATGAATGTGTGTTGGAAAAATGGTGGATGGGCATTTCAAGCATAATGAATACACTTTATGTGGCTTGATGAAATATATGGACTAAGAAGTTGAAATGAAATGACTATGGATGTGTTGCACGCCATGTGTTTGATAAAATACCTAAACGAGAATATAATTGAAGAAAATGAAAGTAGGCTTTATGTAATTTTTCCTAAAAATGATAAGTTGATCAAATGCTTTACATGTTATCTACATTCCCACATCCTTATATAAGAAATTGAAATGCTATACTCAAGTGATCATTTTACTCAAGCATGTCATTATGTTTACTACAATTGTTACACACATGCACACAAGCATGCATGAATCGGTTTTCTAAGGTATATGTATATGATAAACCAAACAAGAACAAGAATTGTGATTCACGATACGAATGATAAAGTCGGACATCGGGCCGGTCAAGGGTGGGGCATATCCCTAGGATATGTCATACCTGGCTCAGAAGGAAAACAAGCATGAATGATAAAGTCGGACATCGGGCCGGTCAAGGGTAGGGCATATCACAAGATATGTCATACCTGGCTCACCAGAAAATAAGACAAGGAGGTTAGTGTACCTTTTCTATATATATATTTTGCTGAAGGGAATTTACTTTCTTAGCTCACAAGTTGCTTCAAGGGCACTAACCTCTGGCTCATAAGTGTAGAAGCAAGTCAAGTTAAGAACTTGACAAGAACAAGCAAGACAAGTGATTCCAAGAAAGACAAGACAAACATGTGTAATCCTCACGAACAAGACCATGATAAGAAACAAGTTTTCAAACATGACGAGCAAGTTTTGAAAGAAACATGAAAGACTATTTTCAAGTATAAGACATGATTTTAAAGTAAGAGTTTTATCAGAGTTTTTCGCATTCATTAAAGCATGTCAAGATTATTATATTGCTTTACTTTCAATGTGATTGTCATCTGCTGCTATTAATTGATGTGATGAACTATATCTTGTTGCCTTGTGTGATTGTTATTGCTATTGTTAGCTAGTAGCTTGTACTCACTGAGTATTCCATACTCAGTCATACTTTTATGTCGGTAGGTACCAAGGAAGCCCTCAACCCGGAGCCTTGGGTTGAGGAAGAGTATGTTGAGGAGAGAGAGCCTCCTATCCTGATACAATCGCAGGAGGATAGGAACCGCGACGTTTGGCCTTACTTAGATTACTGTTGAGCATAGTGGGCTCAATAGTTCATTTTGTATTTTGATATTTTTATAGGTGGGCATGTCCACCTTTGAGTTGATACATTATGTATATGTTAACTTGGAATACTGTTTTGGAGTTATAGAAGAAAAGAAAAAGTTATTTCACGCTTCTGCACTCATGTTTTAGCTTTCGCGCTCTGATTATTGTTGTCATTGTATCATGTTAGCCTTGGTTATTACAGGATGGTTTGGCAGGTATGAATAGTGACCTATAAAGTATCCCTTAACTCCTACGGGGTATTTTGGGGCACGATAGAAGTGGTATTAGAGCTCTAGGCATTAGAGTCCCTATGATTGAACCAGGCAATAGGCGTTATGAAAGAGTTGTATTCCACGTATAGACTAACAAGTTAGTCTTAGTCAAAACCGGTTGAACTTCAACCAAACTTAGAGTCCTAACGCTAGACACACGGATTGTATGTTATGACATTGTTATGCAAACCATGTGTTCATTGTTTTATGCTTAGTGAATATATATATTGAGTGAATTGCAAAATTGTTACTAAACGCGTATCCAAGTTAGACTCATGTTGTACTGTCGTCCTCAGGAATAATCATGAGGCGTGATGCACGGGGTCGCGGATATAACCCAAGAGGAAATGGAGGTGATGCTCCATCGGGTGATGAACAACTCGACTTCGCTCAAGCCTTTGCATCCATAGCCGAGACATTGGCTATGTTAGCAGGAAGGCGACCGGCTACTGTTCCGTTAGGTGCCGCTCTAATAGCTGCTCCTCCAAATAGAGCTCAAGTTGGAATAGAGGCTTTTCAGAGGATGAGGCCTCCAACGTTTTGTGGAAGCATTGATCCACTAGTAGTAGAAGGATGGATCAGATAGCTTGAGAAGATATTCTCAGTATTGACTCCTACTGAGGCAGAAAGGGTAACTTGGGCCGCCTTCATGCTTGAAGGTGAGGCCGATCATTGGTGGAGGTCCGCACTTAGGACCCAAGATTTGACCCACAAGTGTGGACATGAGATGAGTTTTTGGACGTCTTTTACAAGAAGTACTTTCCCGTCGGGATGAAAGAAAAGAAAGAAATTGAATTTATTGCCTTGGAACAAGGTAACATGTCGGTGGTGGCATATGAAGCCAAGTTCTTGGAGCTGTCTAGATTTGCTTCACACATGATTGCTACCGAGGCTATGAAAGCCTGGAAATTCGAGAGGGGGCTGAAGGCCTACCTCAAGGATAGAGTTTCGATATTCCGGCATGAGACATATGTCGAGGTAGTGGACAAAGCTCTATTAGCAGAGACTAATTCTGAAGAATTTTTCAAGAGAAGAGAAATGGAGAAGGGCTAGTCTAGTGGCTTGGCAGAGAAGAGAGCTAGAACTATGTCGTATCAGTTAGTAGGGCCAGCTCAGTCACAGAGGATGTACTCGGCACCTCAGCCTCTCTACCATTTTGCTCCACGGGCTCCACGACCGGCTATTGCACATGCTCCTCACCCTGCATTACCTCAGGCTACAGGTTATGCACCTTCCACCTATTCTTATGACATCTGCACCCTTTGTGGAAGGAGGCATATGGCAGGGGAATGCCGGAAGGCTATCGGAAGTTGTTTCCATTGTGGTGACCAAGGCCACATTATTAGAGATTGCCCTCGACATCATCTACCAGATCAGTCTTAGGGTAGTAGGCCCCCTCTTAGGCAGTCTTCACAGTAAAGCTCTTCTCCGACATCAAGGCCCACACAGTCTACCCGACCTCCTTGCCAAGCCACCCAGGGCCGAGTTTTCGTCTTGTCAGAGCGGGATGCACGTGCATCCGACGATGTCGTGCAAGGTACGCAAGCATGTTAGAGTTTTAAGTTGTGAATGATTTCTATTGTGTGATGAGTTGTTATTTATACTAGGGGTTACCTATGTATGATGTATGTTCTTGTTTGAAATCTATTGATGCTAGTGTTTAATCGCATAGGCGCCTTATTAGTGAACGAGCATCTTGCCTGACTGTTGATCGACACAGGATCCACTCACTCTTTTGTCTCACTCCGTTTTGCAAAGGGCTTTTCGACTGAGTCTACTCCGTTGGAGGGAGAATTGACCATTACGACTCCGCTTGGCAAGTCAGTTGATATGGACCGAATATAAAAGGATAGTGTGGTTCAAGTGGGGGAGAATGAACTATTAGCCGATCTCATCATCCTAGATTTCCAAGATTTGGATTTCGACGTCATCCTTGGAATGGATTGTTTATTGGCTCACCACGGCCATGTTGCATGGTTTGAGCCATTCCGGTTGTGAGTGAGTTTTTTGATGTGTTTTCAGAGGAACTTCTCGGATTGTCTCCGGATAGAGAGATCGAGTTCGCTATAGAGCTCACTCCAGGCACAACCACAATTTCAAGAGCTCCGTATAGAATGGCCCCTGACGAAGTTCGTACATTTCTTGCCATACCAGACTACATTCAATTCAAATCAGTTGGCGGCACTATACATCAAGGAAATAGTTTAGTTGCACAGGGTGCCGGTGAGTGTCGTGTTAGATAGGGACCCTAGATTTACTTCCAGGTTCTAGAAGAGCTTTCAAAACGCAATGGATTTCGGGTTGGACTTTAGCACAACCTTTCATCCACAGAGTGATGGGCACACCGAGTGATTGAATCAGGTTATTGAAGATATGCTCTAGGTATGTATGCTAGACTTCAAGGGAAGTTGGGAAGAGCACTTGCCTTTAGTGGAGTTCGCTTACAATAACAGTTATCAAGCGAGAATTCAAATGGCGCCTTTTGAGGCTTTGTACGGGACAAGTTGTAGATCCCCGTTGTATTAGGATGAAGTTGGGGAAAGAAAGGTTTTGATCCCAGAATTGATTGAGTAGACTGCAGACAGGGTCCAACTTATTCTGGAAAGGTTAAAGACTGCACAGGATCAACAAAAAAGCTATGCCGACACCTGGAGGAGAGATCTTGAATTCCGGGTTGGTGAGTTTGTGTTTTTCAAGATTTCACCAACAAAGGGTGTTATGAGATTTGGAAAACAAGGCAAGCTCAGTATGAGGTACGTGGGTCCATTCGAGATCATCACTAGAGTCGGTGAGGTAGCTTACCGTGTTGCCTTACCCGCTCATATGGCGGTGTTCCACAATGTGTTCCACATTTCCATGCTCCGGAAGTATATCCCGAACCCATTCCATGTCATCGAGCTTGATCCGGTAGAAATCAGGGAGGGCCTCACACTTGTGGAGGAACCGGTTCAGATTTTGGATCGGAAAGAACAAGTGTTTCACAACAAGACTATCCCGTTGGTTCTCGTACAATGACAACATCATACTCGAGAAGAAGCCACTTGGGAGGGTGAGGCCAAAGTCAAAGAAAAGTACCCAAAATTGTTTGTATAGGGCATTATGTATTGCCGTGTAAAACTTTTGTTGTTTTTCTATACATGTATGTATTGTCCAAATTTCGAGGACAAAAATTTTGTAAGGGGGGGGGGGGGGAGAATGTAGTACCCCGGAACTTTTCGTACCTAATGAACAATGTTCTCGTTGTCAATTGGCCTTCCATGTTGTCTAATTAATAAATAAAGAAGAATTTGAAGATTCTAAAATGCCAGAAATATTCATCTTCGAAAGATGAATCCAACGCAAGTTGAATCGTAAAAATCCTACTAACGAATCAAAAGATATAGCAAAAATAACAAAGTGGAAAAAATGAGGGAAATCAGCAAAATGGGAAAAACATAGACCAACTGGTCAACCTGTCGCCTACTGATGGACCGCTCTACCCACCGGTCGACCGCTTTCGTACTAAAACTTGTATGGGGGATTTTTCTAGAGAGGGGATTTTGACCGGTCGACTACTAGCCTACCGATCGACCGCTCCTCATTACCGGTCGATCGTTGCTCGAGCATTTTTCCTATTTTGGTCTGTATTGCCGAAATTTTAAGGGTAGGATGGTCATTTGACCACCCCATTTTCTATATAAGCCCGAATCTGTGAGTGAGGGTTTCATAAACCTCAAGGCTCATATTTGAGAGATTTAGAGAAGATAGAGAAGGGAAGAACTAGGGTTTTGCTCAAAACCCATTTTAAGCAAAGATTTTCTACACCAAGGATTTAATCTCATCTTCCCTCAAGTTCCCCTCCAATTTTTAAAGGTTAGTACACCCTACTAACTCACTTAGCAATAGCCTAGTTTTCCTTATTGTCAATGATGCTTTCGATCCTGTGTTCCTCTTCTTTTTGAAATATGCTATATTCCCTAAATCTAAACAAGATAAACGTGAAAGGTGGAATGTATTAATGGATGAGGGGTTGAGGCGATTGGATGCTGTGTTGGTTGATGAATGTGTGTTGGAAAAATGGTGGATGGGCATTTCAAGCTTAATGAATACACTTTATGTGGGTTGATGAAATATATGCACTAAGAAGTTGAAATGAAATGACTATGGATGTGTTGCACGCCATGTGTTTGATAAAATACCTAAACGAGAATATAATGGATTTAATGAAGAAAATGAAAGTAGACTTTATGTAATTTTTCCTAGAAATGATAAGTTGATCAAATGCTCTACATGTTTTCTACATTCCCACATGCTTATATTAGAAATTGAAATACTATACTCAAGTGATCCTTTTACTCAAGCATATCATCATGTTTACTACAATTGTTACACACATGCACACAAGATGCATGAATCGGTTTTCTAAGGTATAAGTATATGATAAACTAAATAAGAATAAAGAATTGTGATTCACGATATGAATGATAAAGCCGGGCATTGGGCTGGTTAAGGGTAGGGTATATGCCTAGGATATGTCATACCTGACTCACAAGGAAAACAAGCATGAATGATAAAGTCGGACATCGGGCCGGTCAAGGGTAGGGCATATCGCAAGATATGTCATACCTGGCTCACAAGAAAACAAGACCAGGAGGTTGGTGTGCCTTTTCTATATATATATTTCGCTGAAGAGAATTTACATTCCCGACTCAAAAGGCGCTTCAAGGGCACTAACCTCTAGCTCACAAGTATACAAGCACGTCAAGTCAAGAACATAACAAGAACAAGCAAGACAAGTGATTCCAAGCAAGACAAGACAAGTATGTGTAATTCTCACGAACAAGACCAAGTTTTGAAAGAAACATGAAAGACTATTTTCAAGTATAAGACATTATTTTAAAGTACGAGTTTTATCGGAGTTTTTTGCATTCATTCAAGCATGTCAAGATTATCATATTGCTTTACTTTCAATACGATTGTCATATGCTGCTATTAATTGTTTTAATTGATGTTATGAACTATATCTTGTTGCCTTGTGTGATTGTTATTGCTATTGTTAGTTAGTAGCTTGTACTCACTGAGTATTCTATACTCAGTCGTACTTTTATGTCGGCAGGTACCGAGGAAGCCCTCAACCCAGAGCCTTGGGTTGAGGAAGAATATGTTGAGGAGAGAGAGCCCCCTATCCCGATATAGTCATAGGAGGATAAGGACCGCGGCGTTTGGCCTTACTTAGATTACTGTTGAGCATAGTGGGCTCAATAGTTCATTTTGTATTTTCATATTTTGATAGGTGGGCATGTCCACTTTTAAATTGATATATTATGTATATGTTAACTTGGAATACTGTTTTGGAGTTATAGAAGAAAAGAAAAAGTTAGTTCATGCTTCTGCACTCATGTTTTAGCTTCCGCGCTCTGATTATTGTTGTCATTGTATGATGTTAGCGTTGGTTATTATAGGATGGTTTGGCAGCTATGAATAGTCACCTCTAAAGTATCCTTTAACTCCTAAGGGGTATTTTGGGGTGCGACAGAAGTGGTATCAAAGCTCTAGGCATTAGAGTCCCTAGGGTCACTTAGAACTGATACCATGATTGAACAAGGCAAAAGGCGTTATAAAAGAGTTGTATTCTACGTATAGACTAACAAGTTAGTCTTAGTCAAAACCGGTTGAACTTTAACCAAACCTAGAGTCCTAACGCTAGAGACATGGATTGTATGTTATGACATTGTTATGCAAACCATGTGTGCATTGTTCTATGCTTAGTGAATATATATATTGAGTGAATTGCGAAATTGTTACTAAACGCGTATCCAAGTTAGACTCATTTTGTACTGTTGTCGTCAGGAGTAATCATGTGGTGTGGTGCATGGGGTCACAGATACAACCCAAGAGGAAATGGAGGTGATGCTCCATCGGGTGATGAACAACCCGACTTCGCTCAAGCCTTTGCATCCATAGCCAAGAAATTGGCTATATTGGTAGCAAGGCAACCGGCTACTCTTCCGTCAGGTGCCGCTCTAATAGCTGCTCCTCCAAATAGAGCTCAAGCCGGAATAGAGGATTTTCGGAGGATGAGGCCTCCAACATTTTGTGGAAGCATTAATCCACTAGTAGCAGAAGGATGGATCGGATAACTTAAGAAGATATTCTCAGTATTGACTCCTACTGAGGAGAAATGGTTACTTGGGCCGCCTTCATACTTGAAGGTGAGGCCGATCATTGGTGGAGGTCCGCACTTAGGACCCGAGATTTGACCTGACAAGGTCAAGTGTGGACATGGGGTGAGTGTTTGGATGTCTTTTACAAGAAATACTTCCCCGTCAGGATGAAAGAAAAGAAAGAAGTTAAATTTATTACCTTGGAACAAGGTAACATGTCGGTGTCGGCATATGAAGCCAAGTTCTCAGAGCTATCTAGATTTGCTCCACACATGATTGCTATCGAGGCTATGAAAGCCCAGAAATTCGAGAGGGGGCTTAAGGCCTACCTCAAGGATCGAGTTTCGATGTTCCAGCATGAGACATATGCCGATGTAGTGGACAAAGCTCTATTAGCAGAGGCTAATTCTGAAAAAAATTTCAAGAGAAGAGAAATGGAGAAGAGCTAGTCTAGTGGCTCGGTAGAGAAGAGAGCTAGAACTATGTCATATTAGTCTGTAGGGCCAGCTCAGTCACAGAGGATGTACTTGGCACCTCAGCCTCTCCGCCCTTTTGGTCCACCGGCTCCACGATCGGCTACTGCACATGCTCCTCGCCCTGCATTACCTCAGGCTACAGGTTATGCGCCTTTCACCTATTCTTATGACATCTGCACCCTTTGTGGAAGGTGGCATTTGGCAGGGGAATGTCGAAAGGCTACCGGAAGTTGTTTCCATTGTGGTGACCAAGGCCACATTATTAGAGATTGCCCCCGACGTCATCTACCAGATCAGTCTCAGGGGAGTAGGCCCCCTATTAGGCAGTGTTCGTAGGAAAGTTCTTCTCCGGCATCGAGGCCCACATAGTCTACCCGGCCTCCTCGCCAAGCCACCCAGGGTCGTGTTTTCGCCCTGTGAGAGCGGGAAGCACGTGCATCCGACGAAGTTGTGCAAGGTACGCAAGCATGTTAGAGTTTTAAGTCGTGAATGATTTCTGTTGTGTCATGAATTGTTATTTATACTAGGGGTTACCTATGTATGATGTATATTCTTGTTTGAAATCTATTGATGTTAGTGTTTAATCACACAGGCGCCTTATTAGTGAATGAGTGTCTCACCTGACTGTTGATCGACATAGGATCCACTCACTCTTTTGTCTCACCCTGTTTTGCAAAGGGCTTTTCGACTAAGTCTAGTCCGTTAGAGCGAGAATTGACCATTGCGACTCCGCTTGACAATTTAGTTGATACGGACCAAATATATAAGGATAGTGTGGTTCAAGTGGGGGAGAATGAACTATTAGCCGATCTCATCATCCTAGATTTCCAAGATTTGGATTTCGACGTCATCCTTGGAATGGATTGGTTATCGGCTCACTACGGCCATGTTGCATGCTTTGAAAAGATGGTGAACTTCAGGCAGAAAAGAATTAAGCCATTTCACTTTAGAGGATTGAAAGAAAGGGATATTATTCACCTCGCAACTTTGAGCTTAGCACCCCAGAGGCACCGAACTCCTTAGCCATTTCGGTTGTGAGTGAGTTTTTGGATGTGTTTCCAGAGGAACTTCCCGGATTGTCTCGTCATAGAGAGATTGAGTTTGCTATAGATCTCACTCCGAGCACAACCCCAATTTCAAGAGCTCCGTATAAAATGGCCCCTGATGAAGTCCGCCCATTTCTTGTCATTCCGAACTACATTCAATTTAAATCAGTTGGTGGCACTGTACATCAAGGAAATAGTTCAGTTGCACCGGGTGCCGGTGAGTATCGTGTCAGACAGGTGTGAGCACTGGATTTCACTCTCTCAAAAATGTCTCACGGGATTAGAGTCACCACCTATTCATTCAGAAGGGATAAGTCCCCTGAGTTTGGATAAGGTCTTGGTCTATGAGGGAGATCAGGGTAAGGGGTTCAATTAAGTCCGGGGAAGGTGTTAGGCACTCCAAGGCTTCCATTTTATAATGGTTCATTACTCCCCGGGTTTAAGCCAATTAAAGTTAATCTTGATTTGACTGGCGAAGTGTTTAAGTTAACACTAATCCTAGAAAGGAAAAGCTAACTGGGGTCAAACTCGGGTTTGGTTGCCTACGTACTCACAGGGTGAGATCAGACCGAGAGTAGTTTTGGCACGTGAGCCTGTGCCAAGGCTAGGGGCGTGTGTGTGTGCACCCAGAGTGGCTAACATGGAGTAGTCCGGTAGACTAGGGTTTGGCTGATCGAGGAGGGTCAAGTGCAAGGTATTTAAGCCTGGTAGGCTTAAGGATAGTTCGGTAGACTAGGATGGAGTTTAGCCCAGGTTAGGGTTGCTAACCGGGGTTAGGCCGAACTAACTATGCTTAGGATTGCTTACCATAGAAAAGGGGAAGTGATACGTAGCCTAGCAGGATAAGGGGAGGCCCGGTAGGTCGAGATAAGTCCGGTAGACTTGGTTTTAGGCCCGGTAGTCCGTAAACCGAGGTTAACTACGATTAGGGTTGCTAACCGAAGTTAAGGGAGTTCTAACTATGGTTAGGATTGCTAACCAAGGTTAGGGAGAGGACCAAAGTCAGTTTTATGGTCCAATTATATTTTCAGGGATTTCCGTTTAATGTCTCAAAATTTTGTAGGGTTAAGGGGTGCTTAACTGCGGTTAAATGTTAACCGAATGTGTATTTCACCGTGGTTAAGGGTCTGGTACAGTTTGAGGTTGGCCCAGGGGGCTAGGTAGGGCCTAAAGTGGCCTCCTACTAGGCCTAGGCCCCTGTAAAAGTCCAAAATCAAAAACAAAATTAATGTCGGTAATGGGATAACCGACATTCATAACAGTGTTTTTAACTACGGTTTTGCCTCTGTTAACTAGGGTTAGGCTGTAACCAAGGGGGGTTTGATATCAGGGGAGTGTGAAGGGGACTCCTAGGAATCTTTTGGATCTGGTGTGGGCCCCAGGGGATGCCTGGAGTGGGCCCCACAAGGTTACAAAGGTGCTGTAGCAGAAAGCATCTATTGGCGGTAGTTATTCTACCGCCAATATGAAAACAGGCCAAAAATAATATTGTCGGTAGAAGGACTTCCGACAATATGCACAATGTTGGATTTCAGGGATTTAACCATGGTTAGGCTTAACCCAAGGTCCTAGAAGGACCAGGTCAGGTCTACGAAGTGAGAGAGGTTCAGATTGGGCCCTGGACATAGACGAGGGCCCACCTAAGTTGGCCAAAATCAGCTGCAACAGAAGATGCTAGGAATGGCGGTACTGCGATTACCGCCATTCCTAGTTTTGCTAAAAACTGAAATTTTGCCCTATGGGCTATGTACCAAGGAAATCTAGGGCTTCCGTCATGAGCTGAGGGACCCCTAAATGGTCTTGTGATGATCTGAGCCATGCAAGGGAGGTGCTATACCCGTAGGGGGTCACCACACCTATGGTTTAGGTGGGTGAACACCCTGTGAGGGTCTATTTACACTAAGCAATAACAAAAGAAACATAAGAAATGTCCCCTGGAGATGACCAAGGGCTCACATTGATGCATAAAATCGAAAGAAGAGGGTAGGGGAGTGCCTACCTTGATGCCCTGTTTTGATCGAAGGTGGTTGGACCAAGGGGAGGTTGACTAAGAGGCCTAAAGGGAGAGATGGAGGTGAGGGTTGAGTGTGCAGGGGTGTTCGCAGACTGCGAACTCGGAACTTGCATATTGTTGGTAGAAAGTCTACCGACAATATAAAAACAGGCTAATTTATAATGTCGGTAGAAGCTCTACCGACAATAAAGGATTTTTGTTTTAAATTGGGCCTGGCCTAGCACAAACAGGTTTGGGACTTGGGCTTTGGTGTTATTGGGCTTTATGGGCCCATGCCACAGGTTTAGGCCTTACGGGCCTTGGACTCTAGGGTTTAAGCCCTAATGGCTCTATGGCTAGACTAGGGTTTCAGCTAGGGTCACCTAGGGCTACTGTTTTGACATGGGCTTGACTTAGGGTGAGTCCTAAGGTTTAACTAGGTTAAACTAGAGATAGGTCCTAGGGTTTTGGTTCTAGTGTTTCCTAGGGTTTGACTTAGGGTGAGTCCTAATGCTAACTAAAGGCTTACCTAGGGTGTGAGGGATTTGGCAGGGGTAACCATAGTTAAAAGGCTTTAAATATAGTTAGATGGGGTGTAAAAATTAGGTGCTTACAACAGGGACCCTAGAGACTCGATTGAGTTTGATCGAAAAGACACACAGGGCATCGAGAACACATAGGTTGTTGAAGGGGTGACATACGGGTGGTGTACACTGTAAAGGTACACACGGGATGTCGAGGACACACGGAGTGTCGAAAAGGGAGGACATGCGGGTGGTATACACTGTAAAGGTATACACGAGATGTCGAAGACACACGGGGTGTCGAAAGGGAGGACATGCGGGTGGTATACACTATAAAGGTATACACGGGATGTCAAAGACACACAGGGGTGTCGAAAGGAGTGCGGTATGTCCAAGAGGCACTAGCCAGATGATTTGAAATGGTCGAGGGGCGCTGGATTTCGATCAAGTTGATTGATGCCAAGGAATTTTTGCCACACAGGGTGTGATGCTATGCAGGGATGTCATGTAGGGGATAAAGGTAAGGATGCTTTCTCATGACTCTATTGATTGCGACTTGCAGGGATACAAGGTGTCAGCTTCTTCTGCTTTTGTCTTGCTGGGGGTGCTCAGTGCAAGCTGGTATGATCTGGTCAGGATACCAAAGAGGAGCTATTTTTGAAAACATTTTATAAAAGGTTTTGGACCTTTGTAAAAAGTTTTTGATTTCAACAAAAAGAATGTTCAACTAGCTATTAGTTTTGCCAGGAATGTGCCTTAGTTAGGGCATGGGGATCACGAATTCTGCCTTTTGCTCTTGGAGAGCAGAGTATGACCCAGAAGAGGTTTTGTCACCGCTGGGGATGCTCATGGGTAGACTTGTTTGTCTTGTCACTGCTGGAGATTGGACTCTTGCTGGGGAGAAGCTTGCTGGGTAGCAAATAGGATGCTTCGACTAGAGATCCTTTGAGGAATGTGGTACTGTTGTAGACTGTTATTGGGCATCTGCTAGGGGATATGACACTATCGTAGATCACTGTTGAGGATTTGAACTCTGTTGGAGACTAGTTTCGGGAAAGCTACTCTTCCATGCTATCTACTGGGGATTGCTGTAGGGGATTTATCTGGCTAGTCTGACTGCTGCCGGATTCTGTTACCAAACTGCTCTTCAGCTTTTCTTCCTTTTTTACCCTTGGAATGACCAAGTTATTGGGTTCGCATAATTTTTGCACGATGAGGCCATTGCCGGTTTTTACTCATGCCCGCGACTTACTGGAGAATTTGATATTGTTGGGGAAAAAGGTCTTCTCCCGTCATTGCCCTAAATGGCGCTCCTCTGGGGATTTGAGGATGATATTTCTACCGGGGTTATAGATGTGATATTGCACTTGCACTTGTAATTTCTAGGGGATCTAGAAGGACTTGGAGTAGGACAAAATGTAGGTTGAGGTACTGATGTTTGGGATACCCTGGAATTTCTCCTGTTTGTTGTTGATTTGCACTCCCTTGGAGGTTTGGTTTTGATACAATTGATTTTCATCTTCTGGGGGGATTCTTCTGTTTTAAAACACTTCTCTCTCAAGGAACTTCGTCTGTTTTAAGACTTCTGCCTTTGGTAACCTGGCAGGGTGTTTTTTTTTCTCCACTGGGGGATGTTGAGAGAGGGTGAGAGAGGTTGTCTCTGCTGAGGATAAAGAGGTTGTCTTTGCTCGAGGATTATTTTTCAAGAGAGGTTGTCTCTGAAAGCTTTTTCTGTTGGGGAAAGATTCCAGAGAGATTGCTTCTGTGGGGAGTCTCTGACTGTTGAAATGTTTCGAATTCTATTTTGGGTTTTCCTTTGATAGAAATTTCGTACCCTTGAGAATCGATTCGCCTGGGGAGCTGGGAGAGTTTGTCTCTACTTGGAGAGTGACTTTGTGGGGGATAGTTGATGACTCTTTTTTGGGGAAAGAGGGACTCTGTTTAGGGAGAGTCGGGGAGTGGATACCCCTTTTTGCCTACGTATCCTTTGCAGGATCAGGGCATGGCGTAGTTCAGGCTTATGCCATAGAGGGTGAGGGAGGGTGTCCCTGAAAAGGTATAATAAAAGAAGGGCTGTCAGGCTTGAGGGGCTAACTAGCGAATTTCATTGATTTGTAAATGGGTTACAGGAAAGAGAGATGAAGAGTGTGCCAAAGATGACCTCCTGTCATTTCTCGGAGAAACTACAAGTGCAAATGCCTATCAGATCTAGACTCTAAGCATAGTATCTTTTGACTTTGTCTATGTTGACGGGCTCTGGGAGGTCTTCGTCATCCATACGTCCGAGTCGAAGGGTACTGCCTGAGAATTTGTCTCGGACGACGTATGGGCCTTTGTAGTTGAGAGTGAACTTGCCCCTTGGGTCAGGGCGGTTCGGCAACATTTTTCGGAGAACCAGGTCATCGACTTTGATGCTTTTTGGCTTGACTTTCTTGTTGAATGCCCTAGCCATGTGCCTCTGATAGGCCTGAGAATGGTTTATGGCTTTCAGTCGCCGATTTTCAATCAGATTCAATTGCTCATATCGGGTTTGTGCCCATTTTGCTTCTGAGAGCTCTGCTTCCATTAATACTCAGAGTGATGGAATCAGTACTTTGATGAGGAGGACTGCTTCCATACCATAGGCCAGAGAGAATGGCGTTGCCCCAGTTGAGGTTCAGATAGATGTTCTGTAGGCTATAAGTGCATAGGGGAGTATCTTATGCTAGGCAGAGTACTTGGTGGCTATCTTTTCAATGATTTTCTTCAGGTTCTTGTTGGCGGCTTCAACTACACCATTGGTCTGTGGTCTGTATGGCATAGAATCGTGATGTTGGATCTTGAATTTTTGGCAGAGGTCAGTCATCCCCTTGTTGCAGAAGTTGAGAGCATTGTTTGTTACAATCTTATACGGGATCCTATATCGGTAGATGATATCCCTTTTTAGAAAACGCTGAACCACTGAGGCTGTGACATTGGCATAAGAGGCTGCCTCGACCCATTTTGTGAAATAATCGATTGCTACCAGAATGAATTGATGTCCGTTGGATGCTTTCAGAGCTATGGGTTCGATGACGTTGATGCCCCAAGCGGAGAATGGCCAAGGAGCAGTGAGATTGTGTAGCTTGGTTGGCAGTGCATTTATCCTGTCGGTGTAGATTTGGCATTGGTGGCACTTCTGTACGTGCTTGCAACAGTCGGATTCTATGGTGGACCAATAGTAGCCTAGTCTGGGTATCTTCTTCGACAGCATCAACCCGCTCATATGTGGGCCGCAGGTTCCTCCGTGGACTTCTTCGATTACCTATGCTGCTTCACTGGCATATGAGCTAGAGTAGGTTCGGCGACCACTTGTACAAGATGCCCCCTGATAGGACGAACTGAATGGCCAGTCTTCTGATTGCTCAGCAGTCTGTCTTGGTAGCATCAAGAGGGAAGGTCCTGTCCTCGAGATATTGCTTGATGTCCGTATACCAAGGCTTGCTGTCTGATACCTCCTCGATCTGAAGGCAGTAGGCAGGCTGATCTTGTTGTTGAATTTCAATTAGCCAGAGCATAATGTCCATGGAGATCTGTACTATAGAAGTAAGAATGGCCAGTGCGTCGGTGAATCTGTTCTGGTTCCTGGACCTGTGACTGAAGCTGATTCTTCTGAACTGACTAACTAGCATATTGAGGTAGGTCAAGTACGGGACTAACCTTGCTTCTCGGATGGCCCAAGATTCATTCACCTGATAGATTACTAAAGATGAGTCACCGTAGACGTTTACCTCTTCAATCCCGATGTCCAGGGCTTCTTTCAGTCCGACTATGCATGCCTCGTATTCTGCCTCATTGTTGGAGCATTTGAACTTCAGCTTGACTGAGATAGGGAGGTGTACTCCCTTAGGTGAGATCAGGATTGTTCCTACCCCATGGTCGTGACTGTTGGTAGCTCCGTCAAAGTACAACTCTCAACCGGAGTACTCTTGTTCATCTACTTCTGCATACAGAATGGCTTCGTCTGGAAACCGATCATGCATAGACACGTAGTCCTATACTGGACTGTGGGCAAGGTGATCTGTTATCGCCTGCCCCTTGATTGACTTCTGTGTCATGTACGTGATGTCGAATTCAGACAACATCATAAGCCATTGGGTAGTCCTTCCGGTGGTGGTTGGCTTTTTCAGTAAATACTTGAGTGAGTCCATCCGGGAGATCAGGATTACCGGGTAAGAAAGCAGATAATGCCGGAGACGCTGAGTAGCCCAAACCAGTGCCAGACATATCTTCTCAAGAGGGTTATACCGCTCTTCATACTCTAGCAGGCGCTTATTGATGTAGTAGATGGTTTGCTCTGTTCTGCCTATCTCGTCATGTTGTGCCAGGACGCACCCATGGAAGTTTCTTATACTGAGATGTATAGTAGTAGGAGCCGTCCTAGCGTAGGAGGCACAAATACTGGAGGATTCAGAAGATACTACTTTATTTTGTCAAAGACTTCCTGGTATTCTACTATCCAGACTGTTAGTGTGTTCTTCTGGAGAAGCTTAAAAATCGGCTCGCATATCAGAGTGAACTGAGAAATGAATTTGCTGATGTACTGAATTCTACCCAGGAAACCACGGATCTCCTTTTCAGTTTGGGGTGCTAGCATTTCAATGATAATTCTGGATTTAGCTGGATCGATCTCAATGCCTTTCTCGTTGACTATGAAGCCAAGGAGCTTTCCTGATGAGGCTCAAAAAATACATTTGGTTGGATTCAGTCTCAGGCCGTACTCTCAGAGTCTGTCGTAGTCTCTTTAGGTCTTCTGGGTGTTGCTCGGCAGTAGGAGACTTGACGATCATATCATCCACATAGATTTCAGTGGACTTGTGGATCATGTCGTGGAACAAGACTGTCATGACCCTCTGATAGGTGGCCCCTACGTTCTTGAGTCCGAAGGGCATGACCTTATAGCAGAATGTACCCCAAAGTGTGATAAATGAGGTTTTCTCCATGTCTTCTTCCGCCATCCTAATTTGGTTGTATCTGGAGAAACCATCCATAAATGAGAGAGTCTCTTGCCCAGCAGTATTGTCGGCCAGAATGTCGATGTGCGGGAGAGAAAACTTATCTTTAGGGCTTGCCCTGTTCAGATTCCGGTAGTCAATACACATTCGGACCTTGCCGTCCTTCTTGGGTACCGGTAAGATGTTGGCTAACCACTTAGGGTAGGTTGCAACTACCAGGAAGCCTGCGCTGATATACTTTTCAACTTCTTTCTTGACCTTCTATGACCATTTGGGCGTCATCCGTCTCAGTTTTTGATTAACTGGTCTGACATCAGGGTTCAGGAGTAGTCTATGTACCACCAATGCTGGGTCTAAACCTAGCATGTTTGCATAAGACCAGGTGAAGACATCACTGTAGATTCTCAGGAAACTGATCATATCTGCTCTCTATTGCGGGCTCATACTTGTGCTGATCTTGACTAGTCGGGGGTTGTCTGTGGATCCCAGATTGTCTGTTTCAGTGTCTTCCATGCTCGACTGCAGAAGTCATTCGCTGTGCTCAAGGAGGTCTAGAATTTCCTGAGGCGGTCCCTCTTCCTGTTCTGAGTCATATTCTACTTCAGAGAGTTCAAGGAGGGTTTGAGGGGTAGCCCTGTCAGAGGCAATTTCCTGGCAAATCAATTAGCTTCAGTTTAGCATGCTTATGATTTTCGGTTTTTGTTGGATTCAGGACACTAGGCCTTCCAGGGGAAGAGTCCTGTGTGATTTCGCCATCAGTCGATATAAAATATATTTTTTTTGAAAACATGATTTTTGAGTCAAAACAATCTGATTTTTATTGACAAAATGATGACTTATTATAAAAAGACTCAAATGAAAAGAGGCCGACAGTGGCCTGACTTTTGGATTTTACAAATGGGAGCAAAAGAGAAGTAGATGAAGGAGAAGGGTGATGCTGGGTCACTGCTGTCTCGGACCAACATGTCCTGCATTGTGCTTGCCCTGGCTGGCCCCGATGGTGAGAGCCTCAGTCCACCAACGGATCAGTGGCTGGTGACTGGAGAATGCTTCAGTGCTGTTGGAGAGGTTGGAAACCTGCTCTCCTACTGGATATTCTACTTCAGTAGCATCTTCGACAGTCAGCTCGTCGAACATCTGGGCTATGCTGAACACTTCTGGATCTGGAATCCCTGAAGACTCGGCACTGAGCTAGGGGGTTAAGGCAAGAGGTGCGACAGAGGTTTCTGGATAGGTTTTGAAGATTCCCATGAGAAAGGTTACAGAGATGTGTGGTCGGGGCTCAGGTTTCGCCGACTGTCTGCTCTTCTTAGTCAGCTTGGAGAGGTAATCCTTGTATCTGGGCTTGTATCCCAAGACATAGGGAGATGTATAGCGAGGATTCGTGTATCTCTTCTTTATGCCTTGATTCTTGGCACCGAGACCATACCTAGGCTAGTAGTTCATTCTGGCCATCATTCTGACAAACGGTGGCACTGCTTGCTTACTTTGCTATTCTACCTGGGCGATAGAACTAATCTGCTCGAACTAAAATGTCATGAAGGCAGTACCTTACCCCAACTCTTGGACGTCCCCAAAGGAACTTACAAACTCCTTAGAAGGGATGACGACTAGACGGTCATCCTGGATGAACTTGATTCTTTGATGTAGAGAGGAGGGAATGGCTCAGACCGCATGGATCCACAGCCTCCCTAGGAGTAGAGTGAATGTAGAGCCCCGGACCTTTTCACATTTAATGCATGACCCTTTCGTTGCCATTTCGCCTTTAAAGAGGTATAATTAATAAATAAGGAAGAAATTGGAAATTTTGAAACATCAGAAATGTTCCTTTTCGAAGGACGAACCCAAGGCAAGTTGAATCGTCAAAATCGGACGAACGAGTCAAAAGATATGGCCAAAACAGTCTGGACCTGCAGGCAATCGTAGCTCGGAAGGCACTAAGGACGTAGCTCGGAAGGCACTAAGGACGTAGCTCGGAAGGCACTAAGGACGTGGCTTTGATAACGTAGCCCTAGCTCTGATAACGTGTACGTTGTGAATCCGTTGTGCAACAGACAACGGGTACGTCGTGCAGCAGACAACGTGTACGTTGTACAACAAACAACGAGTACGTTGTACAGCTCACAACGTGTACGTTGTGCATCCGTTGTGCAACAGACAACGGGTACGTCGTGCAGCAGACAACGTGTACGTTGTACAGCAAACAACGAGTACGTTGTACAGCTCACAACGGGCACGTTGTACATAAGACAACGGACAACGAGCTCAGCACTATGCACAACACAACGTGACAACGGGTTCGGCACCCTTCACAGCACAACGTGTTCAGCACTATTCACAGCACAACGTGTTCGGCACTATTCACAGCACAACGTGTTTGGCACTATTCACAGCTCAACGTGTTCGGCACTCGTGTTTTTGCAGAAATTTCAGTAAGGGTATTATGGTCTTTTGGTCGGTTCACTCTTACCTTAAGAGTTTAACCCGAGCCTTTAGGGCTCATTCTCAACACTTAGAGGATTTGGGGGATTAGAAGAGAGGAGAAAGGGTTTCCTTAGCTAGGGTTTTGCTTTTGGAGAAGAATCAAAGGGGTTTTGAGACCCTAGATCACTTCAAGTCTGGTTTTTCTCCAAGATCACGGCTCAAGCACTCGTGGAGAGCGTTCCCCGAGCTAGGGCAGCAACTCACGGTCGATTTTGGAAGGGGTTTCTTCCTCATTTCTTCAAGGTCGGTACTTCTTACTACCCTCCTAGTTATAGTTCCTCTTTTCCCTTTATTTCTTTTGATTTTCTTTCATTTACACATGTGCTATGAGATGGATGGTTATGAATGGTGAATGGAGATGGAATGGGCGATTGGATGCCAAGGGTTGTGTGGTGATGATTAAAATGGGGAGGGCATTGTATCCATAATAAACACACCTTTATGATGTGAGTAGACTCACCTAGAAAAGCATGATTTAGGTTTAAATGAATAATGAACACACCATGTTTGATCAAAATGCCAAGGTGAATAAAATGAGTTGTAAATTAGGAAATGCATGCCTAATAAATTATGAATATTGCTAGGGCCTATGATAGTGTGTTTTCTTGCTTTCCCTAAATGATATGAATATTACATTGCTCAATCATTGATGTTATATGTGTTGTGAAATTACTCAAATGTCATATTTAAATTTAAATGCAAGTATGTACACGGTTCCCACGAGCACGGCATGCATGACATGATTTATCAAGGTTTTCAAGAACATGGTTAGAGGTGGGACATATCCTACGATATGTTTTACCTCGCTTTTCACAAGAAAACAAGAACCAACATTCCACGTGGGGTCTCCCCTCACTCACAAGTGTATATCATGAAGAAGGGCCTCCCTTCCCTCGCAAGTACATACAATAGAGTCAGGTTCCACTTGCGTTTGTACTTCTTTTCGAGAAAAGATACGGGTATTCGATCAAAAGAGCCATTAGGACCGGGCTGCAAGCAGGCAGACTTGATATGCAAGAACCTGGATAGGTCTGCCTGATATGTTGTCTTGTAGCGCGATACTATTTCTTTGCCATCCATGTTTAACCTTAGAATGCACTGAACCTGTTCCAGTGTTGGGCAAAGTTCATTCTTACAAAAACGGAATACCATGTGAGATGGGCTCCAACACTAGATAGCAGAATTCATGAGGCATGAGTCCGGGTTAACCACAGATAGGTCTAGGTTAGTCTCAGTTTTGTAGTACTGAGCCCATACGAGACGCTGACTTGAGGTGAAAGCCCCAATTACTTCCTGAAGGTTGTTATCACATGCCCCCTAAGAAGTTAGATGCATGAGTCTTGATGGTCGTCCCATTAACTGAACAATCCTTGAAAGACCTGCCATCTACCTAGATAATAATATTCAGACTTTATGAGTGCACTGTGTATGCAGATGGGATGCAAAATGATGATGTAATATTTTTTTTTTGATTTTGATTTTGATTGGGTGTGACAAGGCACATGTGATGACGGAAGGAGGTTTGACATGCTTTAGCCCAGGTTTTTGGAAACCAAGGGACCTCTCATATCAAGGTTGGACAGGCCCATTGATGGCCTGTCTGCCTGGGCTTTGGACCTCATATACTATATCGGGAAGTAGGGTTGGATGTAGTTTACTACAAGCACAAGTTTGACTCATTACATGCCCTTGGGTAGGTGGTTATCCGGGTAGAATGTACCTGGGTAGTCAATCATGATTAGGGACAGGTATATGGTGCAAGCAGGTTAGGGTTTATAATAGCCCTCCCTAGATGGGCTGCTTGTAGACTATACCCTAGCCTAAACTACATGTATGATTACTGGTTTGATGCAGGTGTGTTCCTAGTAGGATAGGGGGATCACTTAACACCGTATATGTGACTTCCCGGTATAGAATATACTTGAAAATAGACGATTAGTGTAAGCGGGAGCGTTCAGAATCCTTCCCTGAGGGTAATCACCTAACAAGAATAACTCTTCGGACCTCCAAGATGTTTAAGTCACTGACACTGAGGATGATCATCCAGCAATCGTTAACATAATAAGCCTGTCTACTGGGTTGAATGAGATAATTACACTACTATGACATGTACGGATGCATAATACACAATTAACCAAGAGATGTAAAAATGATTAGTGTTAGGTTAAACGCTTAGGCATTTTAATCAAGATTAAGGTTTAGTTGGGTTAAACCTGGGTTCCTGGTTGAACCATAACATCCAACATTCCCCAGCAGAGTCACCAGAGCTGTGAGCACGGGATTTCACTCATTTGAAAATGTCTCACGGGATTAGAGTCGCTACCTATTCATTTAGAAGGGATAAGTCCCCCGAGTTTGGATAAGGTCTTGGTCTGCGAGTGAGATCAGGGAAAGGGGTTCGGTTAAGTCTGGGGAAGGTGTTAAGCACCCCGAGGCTTCCGTTTTACAACGGTTCCGTACTCCCCGAGTTTAAGCCAATTAAAGTTAATCTTGATTAGAATGCCAAAGTATTTAAGTTAACACTAATCCAAGAATGGAAAAGCTAACTAGGTTCGAACCTGGGCTAGGTTGCCCACGTTGTGAGATCAGACAGAGCGTAGTTTTGGCACGTGAGCCTGTGCCGAGGCTAGGGGCGTGTGTGTGTGCACCCAGGGTGGCTAACATGGACTAGTCCGGTAGACTAGGATTTGGTTGATCGAGGAGGGTCAAGTGCAAGGTATTTAAGCCTGGTAGGCTTAGGGATAGTCTGGTAGACTAGGATGGAGTCCGACCCAAGTTAGGGTTGCTAACCGGGGTTAGGCCGAAGTAACTATGGTTAGGGTTGCTAATCACAGTAAAGGGGAAGTGATACGTAGCCCAGTAGGATAAGGGGAGGCCCGGTAGGCCGAGATAAGTTCAGTAGACTTGGTTTTAGGCCTGGTAGGTCGTAAACCGAGGTTAACTATGATAAGGGTTACTAACCAAAGTTAAGGGGGTTCTAATTGTGGTTAGGCGCTAACCAGGGTTAGGGAGAGGGCCAAAGTCAGTTTTATGGTTCAATTATATTTTTAGGGATTTTCGTTTAATATCCCAAAAGTTTGTAGGGTTAAGGGGTGCTTAACCGCGGTTAAATATTAACCGGAGGTGTATTTAACCATGGTTGAGGGTCTGGTACCGTCTAAGGTGAGCCTAGGGGGCTAGACAGGGCCTAAAGTGGCCTCCTACCAGGCCTGGGCCCCTGTAAAAGCCCAAAATCAAAAACAAAATTAATGTTAGTAATGGGATTATTGACATTCATAACAGTGTTTTTAAGAATGGTTAAGCCTCTGTTAACTAGGGTTAAGCTGTAACTTAGGGTTTGAAATCAGGGGAGTGTGAAGGGGACTCCTGGGAATCTTTTAGATCTGGTGTGGGCCCCAGGGGATGCCTGGAGTGGACCCCACAAGGCTTTAAAGGTGTTATAACAGAAAGCATCTATTGGCGGTAGTTATTCTTCCGCCAATCTAAAAACAGGCCAAAAATAATATTGGCAGTAGAAGGACTATATGCACAGTGTTGGATTTCAGGGATTTAACCATGGTTAGGCTTAACCCAAGGACCTAGAAGGACCAGGTCAGGTCCAGGGACTGAGAGAGGTTCAGATTGGGCCCTGGACATGGATCAGGGCCCACCTAAGTTGGCCAAAATTCAGCTGCAACAGAAGATGCCAGGAATGGCGGTACTACGATTACCGCCATTCCTGGTTTTGCTAAAAATTGAAATTTTGCCTTATGGGCTATGCACCAAGGATGTCTAGGGGTTCCCTCATGAGCTGAGGAACCCCTAGATGGTCCTGTGATGATCTGACCCATGCAAGGGAGGTGTTGAACCCGTAGGGGGTCACCACACCTATGGTTTAGGTGGGTGAACACCCTGTAAGGGTCTATTTACACTAAGCAATAACAAAATAAACATAAGAAACGTCCCCTGGAGATGACTAGGGGCTCACATTGATGCATAAAATCGAAAGAAGAGGGTAGGGGAGTGCCTACCTTGATGCCCTGTTTTGACCGAAAGTGGTGGAGGGGTTTGTGCACAGGTGGTGTGCACTGCGCTTGTATTGGAGCAACTCAAGAAGCTTGGAGCAGGCAGAAGGAAGTCTTGGGATTACGACCAGGGTAGGGGAGAGGCTAAGGAACAGGGTTTTGGCAACAGGGGTTTACCTTGTCAAGTTGCAGACCGTTTGCAGTTGGGGGTGGATTAAGTTCTATAGGAAAACATCTAAGGACCTACAAGGGATTAAGGAGAAGGGGGAAGAGGTGGTTGGACCAAGGGGAGGTCGACTAAGAGGCCTGAAGGAAGAGATGGAGGTGAGGGTTGAGTGTGCAGGGGTGTTCGCAGACTACGAACTCGAAACTTGATTATTGTCTGTAGAAGGTCTACCGACAATATGAAAATAGGCTAATTTATAATGTCGGTAGAAGCTCTACCAACAATAAGGGATTTTGTTTTGAATTGGGCCTGGCCCAGCACAAACAGATTTGGGACTTGGGCTTTGGTGTATTTGGACTTTATGGGCCCATGCCACTGGTTTAGGCCTTAGGGGCCTTGGACTCTAGGGTTCAAGCCCTAATAGCTCTATGGCTAGACTAGGGTTTCGGCTAAGGTCACCTAGGGCTTCGGTTTTGACATGGGCTTCACTTAGGGTGAGTCCTAAGGTTTAACTAGGGTTAAACGAGGGATAGGTCCTAGGGTTTTGGTACTATGGTTTCCTAGGGTTTGACTTAGGGTGAGTCCTAAAGCTAACTAAAGGCTTACCTAGGGTGTGAGGGATTTGGCAGGGGGTAACCATAGTTAAAAAGCTTTAACTATAGTTAGATGGGGTTTAAAAATTGGGTGCTTATAATAGGGACCGTAGATTTACTTCCAGGTTCTGGAAGAGCTTTTAAAGCGCAATGGGTTTCCGGTTGGACTTTAGCACGACCTTTCATCCACAGAGTGATGGGAAAACCGAGCGAGTGAATCAGGTTATTGAAGATATGCTCCGGGCATGTATACTAGACTTCAAGGGAAGTTGGGAAGACCACTTGCCTTTAGTGGGGTTCGCTTATAATAACAGTTATCATGCGAGCATTCAAATGACGCCTTTTGAGCCTTTGTATGGAAGAAGTTGTAGATCCCCGTTGTATTGGGATGAAGTAGGGGAAAGAAAGGTTTTGGGCCCAAAATTGATTGAGCAGACCGCAGACAGGGTCCAACTTATCTGGGAAAGGTTAAAGACCGCACAGGATCGACAGAAGAGCTATGCCGACACCCGGAGGAGAGATCTTGAATTCCGAGTTGTTGAGTTTGTGTTCGTCAAGATTTCACCAACAAAGGGTGTTATGAGATTTAAAAAATGAGGCAAGCTCAATCCGAGGTACGTGGGTCCGTTCGAGATCATCACTAGAGTTGGTGAAGTAGCTTGCTATGTTGCCTTACCCGCTCATATGATAGTGGTCCACAATGTGTTCCACATTTCCATGCTCCGGAAGTATATCCCGGACCCATCCCATGTCATCGAGCTTGATCCAGTAGAAATCAGGGAGGACCTCACACTTGTGGGGAAACCGGTTCAAATTTTGGATCGGAAAGATCAAGTGCTTCACAACAAGACTATCCCCGTTGGTTCTCGTATAATGGCAACATCATACTCGAGAAGAGGCCACTTGGGAGCGTGAGGCCGAAGTCAAAGAAAAGTACCCAGAATTTTTTGCATAGGGCATTATGTATTGCCGTGTAAAACTTTTTTTTTGTACTTGTATGTATTGTCCAAATTTGGAGGATGAAATTTTTATAAGGGGCGGAGAAGGTAGCACCTCGGAACTTTTCGTACCTAATGAACAATGTTCTCGTAGCCAATTGGCCTTCCACGTAATCTAATTAATAAATAAAGAAGAATTTGAAGATTCTAAAACCTTGGAAATGTTCCTCTTCGAAAGACGAATCCAACGTAAGTTGAATCGTCAAAATCCAACTCACGAGTCAAAAGATATAGCAAAAATACCAAAGTGGAAAAAATGAGAGAAATCAGCAAAATGGGCAAAACACAGACCAACTGGTGGACCGCTCTAACCACCGGTTGACTCGTCGCCTACCGGTGGACCGCTCTACCCACCAGTCGATCGCTTTCGCACTAAAACTTGTATGGGGGATTTTTCCAGCGAGGGGATTTTGACTGGTCGACTGCTAACCTACCGATCTACTGCTCCTTATGACTGGTCGACCGCTCCTCGAGCATTTTTCCTATTTTGGTCTGTATTGCCGAAATTTTAAGGGTAGGATGGTCATTTGACCACCCCATTTTCTATATAAGCCCGAATCCATGGGTGAGGGTTTCATAAACCTCAAGGCTCATATTTGAGAGATTTACAGAAGGGAGAGAAGGGAAGAACTAGGGTTTTGCTCAAAACCCATTTCAAGCAAAGATTTTCTACACAAAGGATTTAATCTCATCTTCCCTCATGTTCTCCTCCAATTTTTAAAGGTTAGTACACCCTACTAACTCACTTAGCAATAACCTAGTTTTCGTTATTGTCAATGATGCTTTCGATCTTGTGTTCCTCTTCTTCTTGAAATATGCTATATTCCTTAAATCTAAACAAGATAAATGTGAAAGGTGGAATGTATGAATGGATGAGGGGTTGAGGTGATTGGATGCCGTGTTGGTTGATGAATGTGTGTTGGAAAAATGGTGGATGGGCATTTCAAGCATAATGAATACACTTTAGGTGGGTTGATTAAATATATGTACTAAGAAGTTGAAATGAAATGACTATGGATGTGTTGCACGCCATGTGTTTGATATAATACCTAAACAAGAATATAATGGATTTAATGAAGAAAATGAAAGTAAGCTTTATGTAATTTTTCTTAAAAATGATAAGTTGATCAAATGCTCTACATGTTATCTACATTCCCACATGCTTATATTAGAAATTGAAATGCTATACTCAAGTGATCCTTTTACTCAAGCATGTCATCATGTTTACTACAATTGTTACACACATGCACACAAGCATGCATGAATTGGTTTTCTAAGGTATATGTATATGATAAACCAAACAAGAACAAGAATTGTGATTCACGATACGAATGATAAAGCCGGACAACGGGCTAGTTAAGGGTAGGGCATATCCCTAGGATATGTCATACCTGGCTCACAAGGAAAACAAGCATGAATGATAAAGCTGGACATCGGGCCAGTCAAGGGTAGGGCATATCGTAAGATATGTCATACCTAGCTCACAAGAAAACAAGACAAGGAGGTTGGTGTACCTTTTCTATATGTATATTTCGCTGAAGGGAATTTACATTCCCGGCTCAAAAGTCGCTTCAAGGGTACTAACCTCTGGCTCACAAGTATACAAGCAAATCAAGTCAAGAACATGACAAGAACAAGCAAGACAAGTGATTCCAAGCAAGACAAGACAAACATGTGTAATTCTCACGAACAAGACCAAGACAAGAAACAAGTTGTCAAACATGACGAGCAAGTTTTGAAAGAAACATGAAAGACTGTTTTCAAGTATAAGACATGATTTTAAAGTATGAGTTTTATCGGAGTTTGTTGCATTCATTCAAGCATGTTAAGATTGTCATATTGCTTTACTTTCAATGCAATTCTCATATGCTGCTATTAATTATTTTAAATTGATGTGATGAATTATATCTTGTTGCCTTGTGTGATTGTTATTGATATTTTTAGCTAGTAGCTTGTACTCACTGAGTATTCCATACTTAGCCGTACTTTTATGTCGACAGGTACCGAGGAAGCCCTCAACCCTAAGCCTTGGGTTAAGGAAGAGTATGTTGAGGAGAAAGAGCCTCATATCCCGATATAATCGCAGGAGGATAGGGACCGCGACGTTTGGCCTTACTTAGATTACTGTTGAGCATAGTGGGCTTAATAGTTTATTTTGTATTTTGATATTTTGATAGGTGGGCATGTCCACCTTTGACTTGATATATTATGTATAAGTTAACTTGGAATATTGTTTTGGAGTTATAGAAGAAAAGAAAAAGTTAGTTCACGCTTACGCACTCATGTTTTAGCTTCCGCGCTTTGATTATTGTTGTCATTGTATCATGATAGCCTTGGTTATGGCATGATGGTTTGGCAGGTATGAATAGTCACCTCTAAAGTATCCCTTAACTCTTAGGGGGTATTTTGGGGCGCAACAATGTGGACCTTTGACTATGACTTTCCAACATTCATAGCCAAGGGTTTGGATGTAATACATCATATGGGTTTTCTAGTAGTTATAGTTTTCCCCATTGAGCAATAGAGGTCTGGTAGTGGATTGACCATCTCCTAGAGAAGTTGTAAAAATGTTTGCCATATATTAGATCTTTAACTCTAAGATGGTTAAGTCTAGATATAGAGTCCTTGCTCTGATACCAATTGTTGCCCAGATATTGACCCTAGAGGGGGGGGGGGGGGGGGGGGGGAGGGTGATTAGGTTCTATGTAAATAAAAAAAAAAATTTCCCTTTGAATGAGGAATTAAATTAACAATGGGAATGCAATTTAACAGTTCTAAATATATACCGTAGAGAGAATAAAGTAGAGAGTTAGAGAGAACAAACACCAAGTCTTTATTCATGAGGTTCGACAACTTGTCTACGTCCTCGCCTTTCAGCTTCCCGCTTCAAGGATTTCCACGATTTTATTTTCAAATCGATTGGATTTCTTTTAGGCGAGTCCTAACCTTTACAATCTCTTTTCACTAGTTGAGATCAAACCTTTCCTTGCAAGAGCACAAACCTCTCTAACAAAGTCTGCGCACTTCTTGCCTTATCGGACTATGTTCAACTCGAACCAGTTGGCAGCATTGTATATCAAGGAAGTGGTTCGGTTACACGGGGTGCCGGTCAGTATTGTATCAGATCAGGATCCGAGATTCACATCCAGGTTCTGGAAGAGCTTTCAGAGTGCTATGGGTTCCCGACTTGATTTCAGCACTGCTTTTCATCCACAGACGGATGGACAAACCGAGAGAATGAACCAAATCATCGAATACATGCTTCAAACGTGTATGTTAGATTTAAAGGGCTGCTGGGAAGAGCACTTGCCTTTGGTCAAATTCACCTATAATAATAGCTACTAGGCAAGCATCCAGATGGCACTATTTGAGGCCTTGTATGGGCGAATTTACAGGTTTCCTCTCTACTGGGATGAAGTGGGAGAGAGAAAAGTACTGGGTCTTGAGTTGATTGAGCAGACCGTGAACAAGGTCAAGATCATTCGGGATCGGTTGAAAGCCGCCCAGGATCGTCAGAAGAGGTATGCGGACACTCACTGCAGGGACTTGGAATTACAGGTTGGGGATCAAGTCTTTGTGAAGGTATCTCCTAGTAAGGAGATTATGAGATTTGGCAGGCGAGGCAAGCTCAGTCCTTGGTACGTCGGCTCTTTTGAGATTATCACGCGAGTTGGTGAAGTTGTTTACCGGGTAGCTCTTCCAACTCATATGGCTGCGGTCCACAATGTGTTTCATGTGTCTATGCTTCGAAAGTACATTTCAAACCCTTCACATGTCATAGACTTGGAACCGTTAGAAATCCGAGAGGATCTCACTTTGGTTGAAAAGCCAGTTTAGATATTGGATTGGAGAGATCAAGTGCTTCGCAATAAGACTATCCTGTTGGTTCTCGTGCAATGGCAACATCATGCTCGAGAAGAGGCCACATGGGAGCGTGAGGCCGAAGTCAAAGTGACGTACCCAGTGTCGCGACCCAAAACCCACCCTAGGAGTTAGGGTGAATCGTGGACGACTAAACTTACATGACTTGCTTGACAAACCACCTGTAAAACACCCCCAGAGCGTATACAATAGAGGATAACAGCGGAAGCATAACTATAAGACACAGCGGAAGTCTAACAAACCTCTAGGTATATACACATGGTCCAAGTTTTAATACAAAGAAATCAAAACAAAGAAAGTGCGGACATGCTCGCCAAAATACATGGATATAATCACTCATGCTCACCCACAGCTAATCCACTCAGAATCTAACACCACCTACTGATAACCCTCTACGGGAGGTTCCTCCAAAGGCTCCTCGACGTACTCCTCCTCCACCCATGGACCAGGAGCACAAACATCAAATGGAGCAGCAGCTCCCTCAGAACCTGCCGACATAAGAAGTACGGCTGAGCATGGAATACTCAGCGGGTACTAAATACTAACCAACAGTTATAGCAAGAGATAACAATGCATACCCAGGAAACAATATAGATATATATGAATCAGGAACAGTTAATATCATACAAAGAAATAAGGAAATTCATAATTATGCTTGCAGTTCATGAAAAGCCGATAAAATCCTTGAAAAACACCATGCACTTGACTTGACTTAAAATACCCTTCGCGTAATTGGGAACTTATTTACTGTGTCATGCTTGTATCATGCGTGCCATGTCATGCTATGCGTGTCATGCGTGTATCATGCTTGCTTATTCGGAATTTAAACATGTTCACATGCCTAGTTGCCGTTCATAGTCCGTCGCAACTAGTACCCTATATGCGGAATGACATGCCTAGTTGCCGTTCATAGCCCGTCGTAACTAGCACCCTATATGCGGAATGACATGCCTAGTTGCCGTTCATAGCCCGTCGCAACTAGCATCCATGCAGAATGTGTATGACTAGTTGCCGTTCATAGCCCGTCGCAACTAGCATCCATGCGGAATGATATGCCTAGTTGCCGTTCATGGTCCATCGCAACTAGTACCCTATATGCAGATGGGTATGCCTAGTTGCCGTTCATAGCCCGTCGCAACTAGCATCCATGCGTGTCATGTCATGCCTTGAGTGTCATGAAATGCTATGCTATGCGTGTAATGCGATGGGATGGGAGACCCTTCCCTATGCAATGCATGATCATCTTGTCCTTGACAAAAGTGAAGTGAAACATATCGTAGGATATGCCCCACCTCTACATCTCGTCCTTGAAAACATCGGTAAATCACGTCGTTTCATGCCGTGCTCGTGTAATCGTGTACACACTTGCAATGAAAATTAAATATGACATTTTAGGGAATTCACAATACATTGTACATCACCATATATACAAGTAATAAATTAAACAATTTAGGGAAAACGCGAAAACACACTACCATAACCCTAACAATTTCCATGAATGTTTAAGCATGCGATTTCTTTATTTATTATTCATTTAATTCATCTTGGCATTTCATCAAACATGGTGTGTTCATTATTGATTTACCCTACAACATGCTTTTCTAGATGGGGTTTACTCAAATCATGCATGTATGTTCATTATTGGAACAATGCCCTCCCCATTTTTAATCATCACAACACAACCATTGGCATCCAATCGCCCATTCCATCTCCATTCACCATTCACAACCATCCATCTCATAGCACATGTGTAAATAAAGGAAAATAAAGAGAAATGAAGGGAAATGAGGAACTATAACTAGGAGGTAGCAAGAAGTACCAACCTTGAAGAAATGAGGAAGAAACCCCTTCCAAAAACGACCGTGAGGTGCTGCCCTAGCTTGGAGAACGCTCTCCACGAGTGTTTGAGCCGTGATCTTGGAGAAGAGCCGAGCTTGAAGTGATCTAGGGTCTCAAAACCCCTTTGATTTCTCCTCCAAAGACAAGCCCTAGGTTGGAATCGCCTTCTCCCCTTTCTCCTATTCTCTCAAACTCTCTAAGTGTCGAATGATGCCCTAAAGATTCGGGTTAAACTCTTAAGGTAAGAGTAAACCGACCAAAAGACCATAACACCCTTACTGAAATTTCTGCAAAAACGTGAGTACCGAGCGATCGGTGTTAATGACCGATCGATCGTGTCGCGACCCAAAACCCACCCTAGGAGTTAGAGTGAATCTTGGACGACTCAATCATGACTTACATGACTTGCTTGACAAACCAACCTGCAAAAACCCACAGAGCATATACAATAGAGGACATTATAGCGGAAACATAACTATAAAACACAGCGGAAGTCTAACAAACCTCTAAGTATATACATATGGTCCAAGTTTATACAAAAAGTAACCAGAAGAAAGTGCGGACAGACCCGCCAAAATACATGGATATAATCTCTCATCTCACCCACAGCTAATCCACTCAGAATCTACAACCACCTAATGGTAACCCTCTACTGGAGGTTCCTCAAAAGGCTCCTCGACGTACTCCTCCTCCACCCATGGACTCGGAGCACAGATATCAAATGGAGCAGCTGCTCCGCCGTCACCTGCCGACATAAGAAGTACGGCTGAGCATGGAATACTCAGCGGGTACTAAGCACTAACCAATAGTCATAGCATACAGATAGCATACATAAAGGAGGAAGCAAGTTGCATATATAGAACATGAACCATTTATATCATACAAGGAAGCAAAACAATTTATAATCATGCTTGTATTTCGTAGAAAGCCGATGAAACCTCTTGAAAACGTCGTGCACTTGACTTGACTTGAAAATACCATTTCCGTGCTTGAAACTTGTTAAGTTGTCTTATCTTGTCATATCATGCGTGTCATGTCATGTCATGCGTGTCATGCGGTTATCATGCTTGCTTGTTCATAATTTAAACATGTTCACATGCCTAGTTGCCGTTCATAGTCCGTCACAACTAGTACCCTATATGCAGATGGGTATGCCTAGTTGCCGTTCATAGCCCGTCGCAACTAGCATCCATGCAGAATGTGAATGCCTAGTTGCCGTTCATAGCCCGTCGCAACTAGCATCCATGCAGAATGTGTGATGCTATGTTATGCGTGTCATGCCATGCTATGCTATGCGTGTCATGCGATGTTATGCATGTCATGCGAGGGGATGGGAGACCTTTCCCTATGCAATGCATGATTGTCTTGCCCTTGTCAAAGCGAAGTGAAACATATCTTAGGATATGCCCCACCTCTACGTCCCATACTCAAAACATCGGTAAATCACATCATTCCATGCGTGCTCGTGAGATCGTGTGCATACTTGCATTTGGAATTAAATATGACAATTTGGAGTGATTCACAAGGCATAGCATATAACAATTTAAGTAATTAATAATCTACACATTTTAAGAAATGTAAGAAACACACTATCATGAACCCTAACAAATTTCAAGAGCAATTAAACATGGGTTCCCTTAATTTATCATTCATTTTGTTCACCTTGGCATTTCATCAAACATGGGGTGTGTTCATTATTCACTTAAACCTAGATCATGCTTTTCTATGTGGGTTATGCTCACATCACACTTGTATGTTCATTATTAGTACAATGCCCTTTCCCATTCGTTCATTACATCATCCACACGGCATCCATTCGCCAACATCCATCTCCATTCACCATTCATACCACCAATCTCATAACACATATATAGGTGAAAGAAAACAAGAAGAAATAAAGGAAAAGAGAAGCTATAACTAGGAGGGTAGTAAGAAGTACCGACCTTGAAAAGATGAGGAAGAAACCCCTCTTCCAAACGACCGTGAGTTGCTGCCCTAGCTTGGAACACAAGCTCCACACGAGCTTGAGCCGAGGTCTTGAAGGAAAACGTGCTTGAGGATGATCTAGGGTCTCAAACCCCTTTGATTCCTCTTCAAAATGAAAACCCTAGATTTAGGAACCCTTTCTCCTCTCTTCTAATCTCCCAAATCTTCTAAAGGTTGAGAATGAGCCCTAAAGGCTCGGGCAATCCTATATAAGAAAGGGTATAACACCCGAATGCCGAAAATGCCCTTAGTGAAAATTCTGTAAAACGCGAGGGCCGAGCGATCGGTGTTAATGACCGATCGATCGGTTGCCTACCGATCGATCGGTTTCATAACCGAGCGATCGGTTAAAATTTCACTCTCTGGAAAATTTCTCCATACAAAAATCTTGACCAGTCGATAGCCTCCGAGCGATCGGTTTTGGACCGATCGATCGCTCCATGGACCGAGCGATCGGTGGTCTGCAGGTCCAAACTGTTTTGGCCATAACTTTTGACTCGTTCGTCCGATTTTGACGATTCAACTTGCGTTGGGTTCGTACTTCGAAAACGAACATTTCTGACGTTTCAGAATTTCCAATTTCTTCCTTATTTATTAATTGCATTACTTTAAAGGAAAATGGCTACGAAGGGTCATGCATAAATGTGAAAAGGTCCGGGGCTCTACATCCTTCCCCCCTTACAAAAATTTCGTCCTCGAAATTTGGATGAGACATGCATTACAGAATCAATTAATATTACAAGCTACATATACAAAACCTATACAAAGTTCATTCAAACAACTCCGGGTACTTCTCTTTGACTTCGGCTTCACGCTCCCATGTAGCTTCTTCCCGAGCATGGTGTTTCCATTGCACAAGAACCAAAGGGATTGTCTTGTTGCGAAGCACTTGATCTCTCCGATCCAATATGTGAATCGGCTTCTCCACCAACGTGAGATCTTCTCGAATTTCCAACGGTTCCAATCCTAGTATATGCGAAGGGTCCGTAATGTACTTCCGAAGCATAGACACGTGGAAAACGTTGTGAACCGCGGCCATGTAAGGTGGAAGAGCTACTCGATAAGCAACTTCACCAACCCGCGTGATAATCTCAAACGGTCCAACATAGCGAGGACTAAGCTTGCCTCTTTTGCCGAATCTCATAATCCCTTTGCTAGGAGATACTTTCACAAAGACTCGATCCCCTACTTGAAATTCCAAGTCCCTGCGGCGCGTGTCTGCATAGCTCTTTTGGCGATCTTGAGCGGCTTTCAACCGATCCCGGATGATCTTGACTATACTAGCAGTTTGCTCAATCAACTCCGGACCAAGTACTTTTCTTTCTCCTACCTCATCCCAGTAGAGAGGAGACCTGCAGCTTCGCCCATACAAAGCCTCGAACGGAGCCATTTGGATACTCGCCTGATAGCTATTGTTGTAGGCGAACTCCACCAAAGGCAAGTGCTCTTCCCAACTGCCTTTGAAATCCATCATACAAGCCCGAAGCATATCTTCTATTACTTGGTTCACCCTCTCAGTTTGTCCATCCGTTTGTGGATGAAAAGCAGTGCTGAAATCAAGTCGGGAACCCATAGCTTCCTGAAAGCTTTTCCAGAATCGTGATGTGAATCTTGGATCCCGATCCGACACAATACTGACAGGCACTCCGTGCAACCTCACCACTTCCTTGATGTACAAAGCAGCTAACTGACTAGAGTTGAAAGTAGTTCGGTAAGGCAAGAAGTGAGCGGACTTCGTCAAACGATCCACTACTACCCATATCGCATCTGAACCCCTTGCCGTCTTTGGCAAGCCAACTATGAAATCCATGGATATGTTCTCCCATTTCCACTCGGGAATCGGAAGGGACTGTAATAGACCTGCGGGCCGCATGTGTTCTGCTTTCACCTGTTGACACACCAAGCACCGTGCTACATATTCCGCAACCTCCCTCTTCATATTCCGCCACCAAAAGTGACTCTTGAGGTTCCGGTACATCTTCGTACCCCCTGGATGCACTGTGTACTTCGAACGGTGTGCCTCGTCCAAAATCTCTCTTCGAAGATCTGCATTGGCTGGGACGCACAGTCTTCCCTTGAATGTGATAGCACCTCGGCTAGTGAGAGAGAAGTCCTCACTACCCTTAGCAACTTCCTTGTCCCGATAAGCCAACAATTCAGCATCCGTGGCTTGGTATTCTTGGATCAAATCTATAATGTATGGCCGAACCGTGACATTTGCCAAGATAGGACTACGGACAGAGTCATTCACACTAATGTCCAGATTTGCCAAGTCTTCAAGTAGCTTCCATTCCTGCACTAACATGCATGCTAATAACCCCGGAGGTCTTCTACTCAAAGCATCCGCCACTACATTTGCTTTACCCGGGTGGTATTGAATGGTACAATCATAATCCTTCAAAAATTCCATCCAACGCCGTTGCCTTAGATTCAGCTCCTTTTGGGAAAAGAGGTACTTGAGACTCTTGTGATCAGTGAACACATAGAACTCCACCCCATAAAGGTAATGACGCCAAATCTTGAGTGCAAACACGACTGCGGCAAGCTCTAAGTCGTGCGTGGGGTAATTCTTCTCATGCTCCTTCAATTGCCTTGATGCATAGGCAATGACCTTCTTGTGTTGCATAAGCACACATCCAAGTCCAACGTGTGAGGCATCACTGTACACCTCATACCCAAGAGGTCCGGATGGCACTGTAAGGACAGGAGCTGTAGTAAGCCTCTTCTTCAGTTCCGTGAAACTGATCTCACACTTGTCGCTCCAAACAAACTGCGCATTCTTCCGTGTCAGGTGAGTGAGCGGTGCTGCAAGGCTGGAGAAACCCTCTACGAATCTCCTGTAGTAGCCTGCCAACCCAAGAAAACTGCGTATCTCCGTGACACTCTTGGGCCTCGCCCAATTCATGACTGCCTCTATCTTCTTTGGATCCACCGAAATTCCTTCCGCCGATACAACGTGGCCTAGGAATGCCACCTCTTCCAACCAAAACTCACACTTGCTAAGTTTGGCGTATAGCTTATGCTCTCTTAGCATTTCCAAAGCAAGGCGCAGGTCGCGTGTGTGATCTTCCCGTGTCTGGGAATAAACCAAAATGTCATCAACAAATACAATCACGCACCTATCAAGATATGGCCGGAACACCCGGTTCATCAAATCCATAAAGGCTGCCGGCGCGTTCGTGAGTCCAAAAGGCATCACCAAGAACTCGTAATGTCCATATCGAGTCCTGAAAGCAGTTTTGGGAACATCTTCCACCTTAATCTTCAATTGGTGATAACCCGATCGAAGATCTATCTTTGAGAAAAATCTTGCTCCCTTCAACTGATCGAATAAGTCATCAATCCTAGGCAATGGATACCTATTCTTTATAGTGACTTTGTTCAATTACCGGTAATCGACACACATCCGCATCGAACCATCTTTCTTCTTGACAAACAACACTGGGGCACCCCACGGTGAGACACTTGGTCGAATGAAGCCAAGGCTTTGTAATTCTTCCAACTGAGTCTTTAACTCTTTGAGTTCAATAGGGGCCATTCTATACGGAGCCCTGCAAACAGGAGCTGTGCCTGGTGCAAGCTCGATCATAAACTCAATCTCCCTGTCTGGAGGCAATCCTGGCAACTCCTCTGGAAATACATCCAGGAACTCACTCACAACCGGAATAGTTGATGAGTCCTTTGCCTCGGGGTTAGCTACGCCCAACGCCGCAAAACGAGCAATAGATCTGCTTTTCAACCCGCGAAAGTGGAATGGTTTTCCTTCTACTGGCTTGAAGAGTACCATTTTCTCAAAGCAAGCTACATGCCCATGATGTGCTGCTAACCAATCCATTCCCAATATAACATCAAAGTCTTGGAATCCAAGGACGATGAGATCAACCGCCAACTCGTGGCTTCCAACTTGGACCACACCATTTCTATACACTTTATCTGCCAATACTGTTTTGCCAAGAGGAGTCGAAATGGCTAACTCCGGTTCTAGCTGACTTGGCTCCCCAGAAAAGCCTTCTAAAAACTCGGCGAGACAAACGAATGAGTAGACCCGGTATCAATCAACACTCGAGCCAAATACTCATTGACTAGTAGGGTTCCTGAAATTTTAGCTAGTTACGTCAATTCAAGCCTCCATAGTGTATACACGTAGGTAAATATATATATGGCTTACCAACTACGTACACAAGGAATAAAACATAACATAACAATCACGAATAAGGAAAATAACTCCTAACGCGTACCTTGCACCACATCGTCAGATGCAAGTGCATCGCCCTCTGTCAAGGCAAAAACTCGCCCCTGGTTCGCCTGGCGAGACTGAGGTGTAGACCGGGTAGTCTGAGATGACGCCTGATATGATCCTGCTGGGCGTGCTGGTGGCCTAATCCCCTGAGACTGGCCTGGTAAATGCCGGGTAGGGCAATCCCTGATCACGTGGCCCTGGCGACCACAGTGAAAACATCCACCCGATGCTCTTAGGCAATCCCCAGCTGGGTGCCGTCGGCCGCATGAAGGGCAGGCCTCGTGTGTGCGGGTAGGAGGGGCCTGAGGTGGAGCATATCTCGCCACCTGAGGTACAACTGGCCATGGGGCCGGGAGAGCCTGAGGTCGAGGTGCCTGTGGCACGTACTGCCGTGGTGCTGGGGCCGCATAAGTCGGCCTCATCGGTGGTACTGGCCATGTATACTGATAAGGGCCGGTACGAGCCCGTCTCTCTGGAGGTGCTGAACTACTGGCTTGGCCTCTCGCCAACTCTCTCTTCTTAGACACCGCTTCAGAATTGGCCTCAACCAATGAGGCCTTATCCACTACTTCGGCGTAAGTGGCATGCCTGAAAACCGACACTTTCTCCATGATGACATCCTTGAGCCCTTGCTCAAACCTCCTCGCCTTCATTGCCTCGGTGGCAATCATATGTGTCGCGAAGCGTGATAGCTCCGAGAACTTGGCCTCATAAGCAGCCACAGACATCGAACCTTGCTCAAGGTTTATGAATTCTCTCTCTTTCTTTTCCCGTGCACCGATCGGAAAATACTTCTTGTAAAAAGCATCCTTGAACTCCTCCCAAGTCCAAGGTTGACCCTGCATGGTCAAGTCTCGCGTCCTCAATGCGGACAACCACCAATGGTGGGCTTCACCCTCTAGCATGAAAACTGCCCATGCTACTCTATCCTCCTCTGTAGGCGAGAGGACTGCAAAAATCTTCTCCATCTGGAGGATCCACGCCTCCGCAGCAAGAGGGTCCACACTCCCATGGAAGGATGGAGGCCTCAATCTCCTGAATGCCTCAACTCCAGCTGTACGATGTACTGGAGCTGCGGGCGGTGGAGTAGGTGCCGCTGATGCCGGTATAGTTTGCCGAGCCGCCAGGATGGCGAGTGTCTCAGCAATAGAGCCTAAGACCTGGGAGAGGTCCGGCTGCTCATCCTCATCTCGTGAAGAAGAGGAAGCTCTGGTATGTGGTCCACGACCCCGTGTGTTCCGTCTCATGACTAAAGTCCTGAGAATAATAACACCACATGAGTCTAACTTGAAACCACAGTTTATTTCAATGTCATTTTACAATAATTCAATTGGTATTAGTTGTATAATACTAATATACATCACATCAAGTCATCAGAGTATTCATCACATTATACTTATACTTTAGTGTTCTAGCGTACCTAGGACCCATACTTGGTTAAAGCACCCATTTTAGACTAAGACTAAAGTTTAGTCTTACACTTGGAACCAGACTCGCTCCCGACTTACTTCCTTCCTAACTTGTTTCCTAACATATGCTCTTGTCAAGCCGTGGTATAAGATTCTATGTGACCCTAGAGACCTAAAGCCTAAGCTCTGATACCACTTCTGTCGCGACCCAAAACCCACCCTAGGAGTTAGAGTGAATCTTGGACGACTCAATCATGACTTACATGACTTGCTTGACAAACCAACCTGCAAAAACCCACAGAGCATATACAATAGAGGACATTATAGCGGAAACATAACTATAAAACACAGCGGAAGTCTAACAAACCTCTAAGTATATACATATGGTCCAAGTTTATACAAAAAGTAACCAGAAGAAAGTGCGGACAGACCCGCCAAAATACATGGATATAATCTCTCATCTCACCCACAGCTAATCCACTCAGAATCTACAACCACCTAATGGTAACCCTCTACTGGAGGTTCCTCAAAAGGCTCCTCGACGTACTCCTCCTCCACCCATGGACTCGGAGCACAGATATCAAATGGAGCAGCTGCTCCGCCGTCACCTGCCGACATAAGAAGTACGGCTGAGCATGGAATACTCAGCGGGTACTAAGCACTAACCAATAGTCATAGCATACAGATAGCATACATAAAGGAGGAAGCAAGTTGCATATATAGAACATGAACCATTTATATCATACAAGGAAGCAAAACAATTTATAATCATGCTTGTATTTCGTAGAAAGCCGATGAAACCTCTTGAAAACGTCGTGCACTTGACTTGACTTGAAAATACCATTTCCGTGCTTGAAACTTGTTAAGTTGTCTTATCTTGTCATATCATGCGTGTCATGTCATGTCATGCGTGTCA